>CM052541.1:163088390-163238619 GCA_028533065.1 Trachops cirrhosus | reverse complement strand
GGAAGGGTTTACAGGAACAAATATAAAGGACACATGGACAAAACTACAGGGCTTGGAAATGGAAGGGAGGTGGGGAGGGATGGGTGGGTGGGCTGGAATGGGATTAAAAGATAGAAACTGTACTGAATAATCTAAAATAAAAGATTAAAAAAAAAAGTAACTTTCCACTGGAGAAATATCAGGTACCTTAAACAAATGATCAAACTTCTGTATGAGTTTCTCACTGCTATTGTGAAGAATCACCACACACTTAGAAACTTAAAACAGCACACATTTATTGCCTTACACTTCTGTAGTCCAGGATTCTGACACACAGGTCACAAGGCTAAAATCTGGGTGTTGGGAGGCCTGGCTTCTTTCTGGAGACTCTAGGAGATAACCTGTTTCCTTGCACTTTCCAGCTGCTAGAAAGCACTTACAATCCTTGGCCCCTGGTCTCCTTCCTGCACCCTAAAAGACTGCAGAAGTGGGGTGAGTCTTCCTCAGATCACCTCACTGGGACTCAGACCCTTCTGCCTCCCTCCTTTACTTGTGAGATACAGGTGGTGATTCAGGGCCCACTAATGCAGAAAAATCTCCTGTCTCAAAGTCTCTAATGTAATAGCATCCGTGAGGTTTCATCTGCCACGTGAAGTAACATTCTTGCGTTCTGGAGACTAGGACAGGGCATCTCCGTGGGCATGACCATTCTGCCTACCACATTTACGTTACAGACTTCACCTTACATCAGCATTATGTGCAATCTGGTGTAATGCACTGAAAACAGTGTATCACTTAAGGTAGTCTTCCCGCCAAAAGAAATATTTACTGGTATCTAAACTGAGGGACTTTCTGAAACAACTGTCCTTCACTATTCAAAAAAGTCAGTGTTATTTTTTTCTTTTTAAAGTTAGAAGATTGTCGAATTGTCCCAGATTAAAGGAAGGAGACCAAGGAAACATGACAAATTAATGCAATATATAATCTTTTAGTGGATCCTGAGTAAAAGGAATAACAAGTGTTACTAAGAGGAAGTTTTGATTAACTGTAATAAATAATAATATTGTATGAAGTTTAAATTTTGTGCCATAAATGTATTGCTTGTTTTTAGGAAACATATGATAAAGTATTTAGAAGTAAAGTATGATATCTGCAACTAAACTCAAATGCTTCAGAAAAAAAGATCAAGAGAAAACAAATATGGCAAATATAACAATTGGTGAATCTAGATCATTACCATAAAATACAAATATATTGCAAGCCATATATATAACTTTAAATACTGTATTCTAGTAGTTACATTTTAACAAGTAAAAAGAAAATTAAATTAAATTTAATATTTTAACAATATATTTATCATTTAAAATATGATGAATATAAAAATTGAGATATTTTACCGTATTTTTTATTTTTTTCAGAATAAGGCCAGTATGCGTTCAACATATAGAACATGTAAATTTGTACTAGCTACGTTTCAATGTACTATAGCCACGTGCTTCTGGTGCCACTAAATTGGACAGCACAGGTCTAGATGGTGAGTGTATGTATGTTCATTGTCCTAAACTTGTAATTTTCTGCAGGTTTGAAACGTTTCAGGATAAAAACGGGAAAATGGATATTGTACATGCAGGAACTATGTCTGGTAGGATGCAGAAGAAACTGTTAACACTGGCTTCCTCTGGGAAGAAACAATGAGGAGGGATTAGGGGATCAGAGAGGGATGGTGGGTTTCACTGCACCCTTTTGTACCTTTTGTACAATATTGTGACTAAGCCTATTACAACAAATTAAAATTATCCTAAAAGTAATATCTCCTTTATCCTTTTATTCAAAACCAGATATGCTATAGTGTATGCAGATATTGAATTGTAATGTTGTATACCTAAAA
Organism: Trachops cirrhosus; assembly: GCA_028533065.1. Taxonomy (NCBI): domain Eukaryota; kingdom Metazoa; phylum Chordata; class Mammalia; order Chiroptera; family Phyllostomidae; genus Trachops; species Trachops cirrhosus. Next base: position 163,236,752 of record CM052541.1, on the reverse strand, counting down.
CTGACGTAATGTTATAAACAAATGTTACCTCGGTTAAAAAACAAAATAAAATAAAACAAAACAAAATGAAAGAGATCCTCTAATGTTAAACTCTGGTAACCCCCAATTTAGAGGTAAGAGCTCCATCTACTGAACTCAATTTCCTAAAACTTCCTTGTTGGATAGAGGTGTGTGTCTCATCTAAAATATAATAAAGTATAGAAATTTCTGCTGATTTTCCCATATTTATTTATTAGCCTTAATAAGGCCTATTACTCTTCTGTTTGCACGCCATTAAATAATTTTAGATAAATTTTACCAACAATCTAAACTCCATCTCTGAGTTGCTGAAAACAAGACACAATATGAAAGCACAGGCTCACCTAAATTCTGTGGTAATGGATGAAGACTGCAGTTTACAATGGCGCCGGGTGTTACGGGCAAGTTCATCACAAATTTATATCTATTTTACTTAAGCCTCTTTGCATGTTGCAGAGGAGCAGGGTCTCTTGGATTACATTTGTTTGACTGTAATGGTTGGCACTTTCAAAGCTGAGTTACATCCTATTGTCTCTGCACATTATTTCATGAGCGTTTCTGAATTGAGGCTGGGCTCTTGACTCATTTGGTAATTACATCATGTCCTAGCCATGTCTCGCACAAAATGCAGAGAGGTGAAGCAACGGCCCAGATACTAACACTGTTTGAAACATGGGGATAATGGAGACAGAGGGTTTGAAGGGTTTATTCAGATATGGTTTTCGATGCCCTGGTTCTTCAGCAGGGACCACCCACAGCTCTCTTAGCCTCGTAAGCCCGATTCCTAAATAACTGATCATCACATTATATATATATATAATATATATAAAATATTCCCCCAAATCAATACATTATATATATAAAATATGTAATATCATGCGTCCATAAGGCCACGTGGCCCTTCATCACCCTCGTTTACAGAGCATATGCTTTGTGCCAAGGGCGTGTGAGGTGAAACGCTCTCCGCCGGTGCCAATATATCGTCAGATTTAGTAAAATGTTTAGTGGAGTTTAACATCTGCTTTAGAGAGAAAGACGGACAGAGACAGGTTAGATTTAGAAAAAGCGCCGAGGTAATTAAGAAAATGAGATTCTGGACGGTATTTTAACATTAGTCTAGGTATGAACCTAACTAGAACGCAGACTCAGCGCGTCTTTTCCAGCATCAGAAGGGATTTGGACTTGGAAGTCCCAACTCTTTTCTTTGTGAGCCACAGCGGAACTCTGCTTCGGGCGCCACGAATTTTCCCCGGTGTAAGAGACTAGCACCCACAACGGGAAGGAAACGGGGTAGAACGTGAAACAACAATCTTATTTCCTATTGGTCAGATTTGCCTGTTTTTTTTTTAATAAGTAACAAATGAAATTCTGAAAGCCAGACTACTAAGTTCCCTGGTGGTCTAGTGGTTAGGATTCGGCGCTCTCACCGCCGCGGCCCGGGTTCGATTCCCGGTCAGGGAATACACATTTTGATTTCAGTTATGTGTTTAATCTGCTTTTTTTGTGATGCTTGGCGCTATTTTTCTTAATGACAAAAATGTAATCAGTTTTTAAGTGTTACTTAATCTACTGTTTAAGATATGCTGTGACTATTTACATGTACTATATGTATTCAGATATACACCAAAAACATGCCTGACTTCTAAAGTACTCTAAATATACTTGTTCAAAAAAATGTTAAGTCACTTAGAAAACTAAATTTTCCAGCTTTTGAAGATAATCTGGATGTGTATACAAGCATTAATTTTTAAAAGTCTTTGTTTAATCTTGAGCTTTGTTTGACTAATAAAAGAAGGAAAATTATTTTAGGAGAGATAATACCTATTTTGCATCATGCTTAGAGTCAAGTTCTATATATTATATGTTATACATATATTATGTGCTTTGTAGATTATTTGTTTATATTGGAGCTGTTTTTATGCTGTTTCTATTTATGAATCTAAGATTTTTAATGGTATATTTTTGGTTAATTACCAATAGTTGGTTCATTATGTTTATTCTTTTTTAAAATATATTTTATTGATTATGCTATTACAGTTGTCCCATTTCCCCCTTTCATTCCCCTCTACCCTGCACACCCTCTCCCACTCACATTTCCCCCCTTTAGTTCATGTCCATGTGTCATAAGTTCTTTAGATTCTACATTTCCCATACTATTCTTGCTCTGCCCTATTTTCTACCTACCATCTATGCTACTTATTCTCTGTACCTTTTCCCCCTCTCTCCTCCTCCCACTCCCCTGTTGCTAACCCTCCATGTGACCTCTATTTCTGTGGTTCTGTTGCTGTTCTAGTTGTTTGCTTAGTTTCTTTTTGTTTTTGTTTTAGGTGTGGTTGTTAATAATTGTGAGTTTGCTGTCATTTTACTGTACATGTTTATCTTCTTTTTCTTAGATAAGTCCCTTTAACATTTCATACAATAAGGGCTTGGTGATGATGAACTCCTTTAACTTGACCTTATCTGAGAAGCACTTTATCTGCTATTATGTTTATTCTTAATACGTTATTTTATCTGTTTGTGTTTTAAAATTTCTGTAATAGATTCCCACAATTTTTTTTGCACCCAGCATGGTAATTTGCAGTAGGTAAATTATATCAGCCTCTCAAGAAATGAAGTTAGGTATCATCAGGAATTTTTACACTCCAGATAAAGTAGGACTCTGGGAATTGTCCCTCCTAAATGTAAAAACCTTGGAGTCAAAGAGAAGAAAGGTGGTGCTATATAGATGTCAAATATTTCCCCCAAAATCAGTGCGTGGCTTTTACTGCATCTTCAAAACATCACAGATGTTTTGAGGGATTACCCGGCAGCTTGCTATTGCTGTAGCTGGATAACTTAGATCTTATTCATCAGCTTGCTGAGCTGTTCATTTTTCAGAAACACAGAAACCATCCAAAATTTTTCTGATATCCTTATTTAATTTTTGTGGCTTACTGAATCAAAGCAGCTGAATTTCATGCAAGTTCAATGTCATTTCCTGCAAACATATTTCTGGGTTTGCAATACTGAACAAGCAGTGCCTGACCTTATCTGTCTGACCCCTGTAAATATATTTTTTGCCCCCCAAATTTCTAATTTCAACAAGAGGACTATTCTTCTGAGTGAGGATGTTCATGGGGCAGTGGGCATGCACAGACCTCATCTTGTAATGGAAGCCCAGTGTAACACCTTCGATCATGTTCTGTGTGTGATTGCAGATTACATGCGAAAAGTAGCTAGTTCCTTTCTATTTCCCACCATCTGTCAACCTGGAACCTCTCCTTTTCTTTCCAAGGAGACCGAGTTCTACAAAGATGTGATTGAAGTCCCTCCGCAGGGTGCCTGAGCCCTTTACAATAACTGTGCTCCCTTCAGAGTGATATCGACATTTTCCCAAATGTCAACAGTCAATTACCGAGAATGGTCCTATCCTTGTAGTAGATGCAGCACAGCCAAATATGTTTTTATCCTGAAATTTCAAAAACATTCTATCCTTTGTCACTTTTGGAGCTGTTGAGTTTTTTGGCCATTTCTTTTTAAATTTAAAATTATACAATAGCATAGAAATGAACTTATAGCTTGATTACAATTAAGATACCTCTGTTTTACTTACCTTTCAGCTGTGCTGAGACTGGTTTGGAAGAGGAAAATGATGAGCATTTATTAATGGTCCAGGAGGTGGGGATAAAAAAAGATGTGACCTTAGCGTTTATGGAATCTCCCACTGAGGAAAGAAAACAAAAATGTATTTATTATTATTACCATTAACCAAAAAAACAGGCACCATTTATTAATGATTTGCTACGTGGTAGGCTTTTTAAATAATTACAATATGTGATGAAGGGAGAAGGAGGTAGATACAAGAATAAAAATTGAACTTGAAAACTGATTCCAAAGCTAAGTTAAAGGGTAGTAAAATCTAGAAAGCCTGAGACAGGTGATTGAGCATTTCATCTAGTAGGGGTGTCCAAGCTTTTGGCATCTCTGGGCCACACTTTAAATACAGTGTGACACATAATCACAAAAATCTCATAATGTTTTCAGTAAATTAATGATTTTGCGTTGGGCTCCATTCATAGCCATCCTGGGGCCCATGGGGTGCAGGTGGACACCCCTCTAAGGGGATCCAAGATGACCAAAGTCTGGCATCTGTACCAAGACGGCTAAGTCAGTCTGGCTATAGAAGGGGACCTGTGCAGGCGAACAGCACAGGAGAAGATCATTAGGTTGGTGCAGGCAGGTTGTGGAGGACCTTAAGACAAGCTAGTTACAAAGGGAATGTAAAGAGACTTAGTTGCTGACAGGATGTAAAGTGTTAAGAACAGAGAAGAATCACTAATGACTCTGCTTTGTGTTCTGTGTGGTTAGTAAAACTGGAGTGGTATAAAAAGTAATAGCAGGCTTGAGGTGAGGACATAGGCTGGGAAGAGAAGTTAAGTTCAGTTGGATTTCCACAAAGGCAGCACAGCCAAATTGTGGTGGATTTACAGGGTGAAATTTAGGATTGAAGATACAGATTTGGGAGATATTAGCACAGAAGTTTGAGAAGATTTGGGCTCTTTCAAAAGAAGACCACAGAATAAACCCAGGGGAGAATACAAAATAGGAGAATGGGAAGAAGTAGAACAACAAAAAGGGAAATAGCAAAGGAGCAGTAAAGAGGTTGTAGCCAAAGGGGATGTAAAGTGCAACTTAGGAAGTGTAGTCAATAATATTTTAACAACTATGTTTGGCGCCAGCTGGGTACTGGAAGTTGTCGGGGGAACACTTGGTAAAGTGTCTAACCACCATATTATAGACCTGAAACAAATATAATTTAATGTAGACTGTAATTGAAAAATAAAATTAAATAAAGAAAACTGGGTAGGAAAAGGGAAATTTCAAAAACTTTTGACATGGATTTGGAATTAGATACTCTTTTTAGTAACCTTTCATAAACATAAGTGAAGAATGTATTTCCATTTTAGTTGTTTATTTTCTGTAGGCTGTTTTAGAAATAATTCAGTATAGAGGGTAAGACATTTGTTCCCTCACACTTACTGGTTTTTTTCTTTGGACATTCCTCTCAGATTTTGGAGCTTGGATGTAATATCAACCTACTGATTAAACCTCTGCCTTTCAATAAACTCAGAAATCTAAAACAAAAAGAGTAGAGCAGCGAAATGTGTTGTGATATGGTCACACAATGAGCGCTGCAGAGTGGTGGCAGTGAGTGGGTCACAGCATCTTTCGTCAACATGATGAGTCCCAGAAAAAAATAACTTGTAATTTAAAGAGCAAGTAAAATACAGAAGAATCCCATTTTAGATGAAGTTTTAAAATGCTAAATTAAAATATCATTTATGGATATCTAATAAGTGTTAACCTATAAATGAAAGCAAAATAGTTGTTATTCCTGGTTAATGGAGAATGTGGAAAAAGAATTTGCAAGAAGCAAAAGGATGTCTTTTAAAATTTAAAGTACTGGCAGTACTGAGGTGGGTGGTGGGTACACAGGTGTTAATTCTCCTTTGATTATGATTTATACATATGTTGTACTATTTTCTCTACCAATTCAATATTTAATAAAAATAAAAACAAAAAGTAATGAATGATATTGTTTGAATAAACTCCTTGGGATAATGGCACGCAAGCAAAATTCCACTTAGGGAATATAGTCAATAATATTGTAATCACTATGTATGGAGCCCGTTTTGTAAAGGAAATATCAGGGGAAACGCAGATACTGCGTAGTTCATGATGGTGCTTTTCAAAATAGGGAAGTTCTTGGCAGGTTAAAAATGATAAATATGAAAATAAACCACAAGGTGGCATCCTAGTCTCATGTGTCTCATTTGAACACTTTTAATCCAAGTAACTCATACTTTGGAAAGTTTGGGTGTACTCAACATTTAGTTTATTGTGGTCACAGGGAACAGCACGAAGTTTTTTTTACCTTAGGCTCTCTCTTCTCACTTCATCAATTATGCTTGATTTGACCTGCATTCAAAGTAAAGTTTGGGGGAAGAAATTCAAATAAATTCAGTGCAACTAGAATGCAGTTCATTTATTCATTTATTCATTCATTCCTCATGTAGTCAGTCATGCATTCATGTGTTCATTCATTTAACCAATATCCCCTACTATTAGTTGAGCTCCCCTTCTCTACCAGACAGAAACAGAGAACCCCTGGAGGATTAATAGAGAGCAACAACTAGTCAGTATCATTTGCTTTCAGTGTAGTGTGGTAGAGACATCAGACAGTAATCATATACCCTATTTTTCAGACCATAAGATGCACCTAGGTTTTAGAGGAGGAAAATAGGAAAACAATTTTTGAAGCAAAAAATGTGGTAAAATATTTAATAACATAAATAACAATATTTCACCAATGTAAATGTAAACAGAATTCAACAGCAGCATTAACAACCATTATTCCTCCCAATTTGGTGGGGAGGGGGAAGGTGCGTTTTATAATCTGAAAAATATGGTAATAACAAATTTAAATTGCAAGTGAAAAATTCATCTATCATGAAGATGTGTGTGCTTCAGGTAATTTCATAATAAGGTTTTGAACCAGTTGGTGATGTCACATCTGTTGAGATCTTGAAGATGATGTAGGCAAAAAGGAGAGAAAGGGGCACTCTGAGTAGAAAGAACATGTGCAACACTATGCAGCAGGACTGAGTAAGGAGAATACCAGGGGCTGGAAGAACCCCAGGATGGCTGGACGGCGAGTCAGAGACAGCAGAGAAAGGTGAAAAGAGGCCTGAGAAGTGGCCCAGGTACTGACCTTATCTAGCTGTACAGCCTGAGGTGAAGGAGTTTGTCTTCCTAGGAAGAGCATTAGGGAGGACCACAGAGAGGAGGGTGGGTACAGCAGCAGCTCATAGCCCATGCCCAGCCATTGGTGAGTCAGTAGCTTCATCAGTATACATGAAAGATCCCACTCTAAGTCTAGATAGCAGCACAACTCTGTTCACCTATGTGTGGTTAGTTTTTTATGGTGAAGGACATCATTTAAAAGTAGTAATATAATTTTAATCTCAGCCATATTCATTAGCCTGACAGCTGTCAGAGGGGAGGGAGGAGAGAGACTGAATGAGAGAAGGTGAAGGGATTAGCCAAAGAACATATATGCATAACCCACAGACACAGACATCAGTGTGGTGATGGCAGAGGGAAGTGGGGGACTGGGTGGAGGTGGGGAAAGGTGGGGGGAAATGGGGACATCTGTAGTAGTGTCAATAGTAAAAATAAAGTTTAAAAAAACAACAAAAATAGAACAGTAATATAACTTCAATCTCAGCCATATTCATTAGATTTACAACTTTTCTTTTAAAGAAACGTAACTCCATTTGTGTACCTATTTGAATCAAACTGAAAACCATTGCTTTTGAAAACAGGAAACATAAAGCATGGTATCTTTAAAAGACAGGGCGGGGAAGAGAGCGAGAGACCTATTTATCTCTTCTACAATAAAATAAAAATGTTGGCACCTAAAATATAAAAAGTATAAAAAATGTTTACTTTATGTTCATGTCTCAGAAAAAAACACGTGTTGGAAGTCTGGAGACCTGGGTTCCGTGATTGTGGGAAAGATGATCTAACTTGGCAGGGCCTCAGGTTTCTGCATCTGCTAAAGGAAGCTCTTGTCGAGGTTACATTCTTCTAACTCTGAAATTCTGTGGATCTGCAAATACATTCATGAAAAGCAGTATATCACGTGACTGATGGACAGAGAACAGGTGTTGGGGTACTACTTTGGTATGTCCTTGAATAAAGGTGAGTGAAACGAAGTGAGACTTATTTTGAATCTTAACTTATTTTAAATAAATTTAAATAAGCTACACTATCATTTATTGATAGTGTAATATGTGCCAGGTCTTATGAACATTATCTCATTTAATCCTGAGAAAATGAACCTGATATAGGTGTTATTTTTAATCCTATTTGACTAATTAGAGAAACGAAGATTCCAGATTCAGTAATTTGTCCAGAGTCTCAGAGCTAATACATCTCTAGATCCATCCGATTTCAGAACTTGCCTTTTCAGTCATTACACTGTTTATTGCATGCACGGAAGAGTTGAGATGTTTAAAAATGGCTTGAAAATATCGGGTAGAGATAAATTCACCAGGATTATAAACATGGATTTCAAGTTCGTTCTGAGTGGTCTCTTGAATAAGTACCAAGAATTTTAATAAGCTCCCACATTTTAACAAAACAGCTTAACAGACTTGATTTAACTAATTACACATGCATTATCCTGGATATGGCTGTGAAGTTGCACTAACAATAAGTAAAACATCTCCTTCTTAATTGGTCTTTACTGTGTCAATAGAGAATACTGTGCAGGCTAGAATAGACACATTTTCTCCCACCTTCTAACTTCTTCTAGCTGGGGTAATATCAAATTAAGAGATAGAGTAACAGGAAAAGTGTACAAAGTTCATTATGGATGGACATGCTGGGGATGTCATAAGACCTGAGACCCAAAACAGATTGGGCAGTTGAGGTTTACATGCCATTATGGACAAAGGAGAAAGGGGGCAGGAGTCTGAGATTTCGGAAAAAATGGGGAATTTACAGGTAGCTGAGGAAGAGTGAAACACAAGGGGAGGCTTGCTAGGCAACCCCAAAACAACGAGGGTCGTGGGTAACAGGGCCATCTGGAAACTTCCTGTCTAGTGCTAGCTAGCTAACAGGCCCTGTCTGTGAACAGCTACCAGGCACCTATCTGGAAGCTTCCTGTCTAACACTAAAGTGAACATGTTAAGATTTGCTTCCTGCCATGACTGGTGTGGCTCGTGGGTTGGGCCTCATCCCACAAACAGAAAGGCTAACAGTTCAATTCCTGGTCAGGGCACATGCCTGGGTTGCGGGCTGGACCCTCACCTGGGGGTATGCAATAGAAGCAATGTTTCTCTCCTTCTCTTTTGCCCTCCCTTTCATTGTCCCTAGTAAATGAATAAATAAATAAAATCTTTTTAAAAAGTCTTAAAATAATAAATATAAAAAAATAAATAAACAAACAATTCCCTTCCTGAAGTGGGCCTTTCTATCTGAATCAGTTAGTCAGGAAAGGGAAAGGGTCACATGTTCTGAGTTCTTTGTTTCTTAATAACTGGCTTCAAATCAATATCCCAAGAGTCACAGTTTGGGGTGGTAAAAATTTGGCCCCCTTCAATATGCTTAAAAAGAACAATTAGACAAACAACTTTCGCTGTTTCTCTGCCTCTGTCATATCCTGGAGACAAACAATGGTGAACTTTGTTTCTCCTTTTCTCTCAAGCTCCTGATACGCAGAGTGAGGAAACTGCCTGCTGGAGCTTGGTATTTGGGACGTGGTTGAATGTCTTTATACTGATTTACCGCACCTGTGCTGTTTTGTACTTGGGGTTTGCTGGTCACATCGAAGGAGTCGCTTGGTTGGGAGAACTTGGTCAGAGTGGGCCATGTCATGGGTTTACTACCAAGACCCATTCCCATGATAGTTATGGTCAGGGGGCCCTTGTGTCGAAGTCTGTTTTCTTGGGGCAACACACAGAACTTACTTAAGCTTGTTAATGACTCAGCAGTGATGGACTCAGGAACATCTTTATCGTGGGGGCAGTGTACTGAACCTTGAGAGGGGGCACGGTGGCCTTATCGTCTCCTTTCCTGTACTGTAGTGGTAAAGAACGTTTGTTACTACAGGCAACGCTTGCCCATTGAGCCTGGCAGTACCCTCATCTGATAGGCACCAGGCTGTGTGTAGGTTTTGATGCTGATACCACAGCTGATCATTTGTAGCGTTCTTTGCATATATTTCTGCTCTTAGAAATATGTCAAGATAATAAAACAAATCTAAGTGGCTGCTTATGAGACAAAAAATGACTTGCTTAGTTCCTCTTTAGGAGGCGGATTGTGACTGTGACATATAAGGAGAGTGAAATATGGTCCATGTGCCTCTGTGATTTGCCCTCCTGACTGCAAGCACATCTCCATCATCTTGCCAGACCCTAAGGGAAGCCTATTTAAAGCAGCTGAGCTGGGACAGACTGGCTAGGACAGGGAAGACGCCAGTGACTGCTGGCCCAGGGGAAAGTCTACACAAACTGAGCTGCACAAAGCTCTAGCCGTATTGTTTTCACGGAAAAAAAAAGTCTTCAGCTTCTCTGTAATTAAAGAAAAAGGTTTAAAAAGAAGTGATGAAAGACCTAGGAAGCAGAGTTTTATACTATGGTAAGTAATCTTCAGTTTGATAGTTTATAATCAAGAGAGGAGGGGTTAACTCAATTACTCAGCTGTTTTCAGAGTTTATGAGTAATTATTAAATTTATCACCCCACTTGTGTAAGTGGAATATTATCAAAATAGCCATTCTTTGCAAAATACTTTTTCTTCCACATGAGAAAATGTGACTTTGTTTTTGCTGTAGTGAAAATTTAAAACTATTACAATGCAAACTTAATGCAAGAAACTTTAGCTTTACTTGACAACGATACTCAACCACTTTCTATCCTTTAAAGAAAAAAAAAGAGTTTCTAAGGCATTCTATTACATTCATACACCATTTCATATGCATGAAACTATCCATTCCCACAGACTAATACAGTAACAACAGAGGTTAAGAAAACAGAAAATTCAGTTCTCAGAAGACCAAGAATTTAGAGGCATATAAAAATGTCTCTGGTTATTAGATTTTTGAAAAATTATACACATATAAACTGTTAACTGCTATAGAAAGCATAATTAACGGTAGGATGGAGTTTAGGTTATTTGAAAAGCCCTTCCTGATAACAAGAATTATTAAAGTGAATGGGTCACTGGACAGGTCTTCACAGGCTAAAGGAAGAATGTTATGACATGAAGGACTTGGAATGTATAAACATTCAGTATAATCCAACATTCACCCCTTAAATCTCTTATCTTTTATTGATATATCCAAGGAAAAACAAGATTTTTTTTGAAACTCAATTTTCAGATATCTAGTCTTCATACTTCACCGTTTTGATTAATCTTTACAGTAAGTTCACCAATTAAGATAAGGCAGGTGTGACTGACTGAAAAGTTGAAAGTTCCAATTAGGGAACTGACAAAATAATTTTTTTTATGTTGTATGATAAAGTGGAGTTGTTCTTTTCTCATCTTTTCACATATTAAAAGAGTGATATGGTGAAGGTTTTTATGCTAATACTATAGCTGACTTACTCTTGTCACTAGTTCCAAGTGATCCCAGGCAGATTGAAATATTTTTGGTTAGTCTGAATGAGTCTGAGTCCAAAAAGGAAATGTCTAAAAATCAATGGTATGGGCTCAAGAATCAGACAGGTCTGGGTTGGGTCACAGCTCAAACTGTCAGGTACAATCTTGGACAGTTAACCTCTTATTCTCCACTTCCTAATATGTAATGTAAATATAATATTATGTACTCTATAGGACAGTTACGAGCCTTAAATAACCGCTTTCAAACACTTACCATGGAGCTTAACACAGAGACCAGCCAAACATTATTAACATTATTAAGTTTGTATTACATTTTCTTTTCTTTTTTTGGATCTGTGACTCACAGTGGGTTCTATCAGTTACAGCAGAGGACTCGATTCTCTGGCCAACCTCATTCCTGTCTGTTCCTCTGAAGTTAGAAGTGAGGGAGAAGGTGCCACCTGGTACCTAGGGAATCATTTCTCATATGCCTCTGATGCTTCAAACAATTGTCTATGGAAGCTTAGGGACTTCTCTCTTTTTGTAGGATCTCCCATTGAGTTCAAAGACTTATCCTTCCAAAGAGTATGAGCTACAGTCACAGTTTATGATGTCATATTTGCTGTGGTGCTGTGCTGCAGTTGCTGTGATATTCACATCAGGTATTGCTTAGATCTTAAAAGAACTATAAGGGAAGTCAAATTCCATTCTTCAGTAAAATGCAGAAGTAGGATTAGTCCCATTGTGCAAAACATGAAAAGCTTAAAATACATATTTATCTTTAGATCATTAGGCTTACTAAGTCATTCCAGATTCTTTAATTTGATTAAGACCCTATCTCAATACTTTTAAAGTAAGCTAAATCAGCAACATTTTAATCATATCTCTAGGCATGGATTTTAAAAATTGAATTCAAGTACAATATTATGTGATAGTATTGCCTCAAACCCAAATGCATTTTTTTTTCATTTTTTTTACTCTGGAAATGGGGATATCTTATGACCAATTTTGGTGGTTCTTTTCTGTAAAAACTGACCCTCAACCAACAGTATATTTTGCAAGTGATGGAACCTTAGACTTAGGAAAATATGAAATTCTAAAATCATCCTGCTTGTGTTGCTATTTCCTAAAGTTATTTCTCTTACTTTGTCTTAATCATTGGTAAAATAAACTCATTTAAGATATAAAGAAGATAATCTCAAGGCTTCATTAAGGTTTTTGATGCATATGTACATGGGGGTCAAACAGCCATCACTCCAGTTAAACAGCTGGACTTTTTTATGTTTCAACTTTGCTTTAAAAGTCCCACAGATTTCTCAAATATGGTAAGAAACGTCCTATTTGTAACAGCAAGATTCCAATGAGAAAAAAGCCTCCCTGACCAGTTTCCAGAGCTCCCTTTCCTCATCCTCAGGGCATCTACTTTTTTGAGGGTCCCTATGAAAGCTGGGGTAGCACTCATGCCTGTTCACTATTCCGTACTACTACACAAAATTCAAAGCCTGACATATATACAGCACAGAGCCAGGTACACAGTAGTTATTCAGTAAATATCGCCGGGCTCACTGGTGTGAAATATAAAACTGCTCTAATTAGCCATACATATAGCTTTGAATATTGGAGAAAACCAAATTTCTACAAATGTTCTTTCGTGTTTTGTCCCCTTTTTCCCACCAAAATTCCTGTGAGTTAATTTTGGGACAACTTTTACACAAATAAAAGTCATCAATAAATCAAACCCTAAATGTCCGTTTTGTCATGAACTATGAAAACAATTTTTTTGTCCATTTTGTTAGCAAACATGAAAATCACTATACCTAAAGATGGAACACCACTTTCAAAAGCACATTTGATCAGAGATGGAAAACTCAATGGTCAAGTTAACAGAATGAGTGAAATGTGATGTTAAAAGCTGATGATGTGAAACACTGATTGAGAACAAGTAATAAGTGACTGAAATTACTGACAATGATTTTCTTTAGGAACACTGACAACCCTTAGCAATTAGGTGGCAAGTTGGTATGCAAATATTTGTCAATTAAACTGAAAAATAATAACCCACATGCAACTGGGAAGAAAAAATATAAGAAAAAAACAAAGAGGAAGAAAAAGGGAAGAAAGGAGGAAGGGCATTTATCTTAAAATATTTAATCCAATTTTTTTTAAAAATCCTGATTTCTAAAACAGTTTATATTCCAAAACAGGAAAAGAATTCTTTAAATGCTGATATTACAATTGGCACAGAATCAACTATTAGATCTTAAAAATTATTTCTATGCCATCTGTTCAGAATTCATGGTTAAAAAATAAACTTCAAATAGTACTAAATCCATTTTCTTATTTGCTACCTAATTCCATCAGAGCTAACTGAAAATTTAATAACCACAGAGCTTACAGACAGGAGGAACAAGATGATCTGTTTTGGCTAATTTTTTTACCCACTTCCAGACAGAAGAAATTAGACAAACTATAAGCTTGACTTTTTAAAACTAAAATAATGTAAGGAGCCTCCCACTTCTTCCTCTAGCTTTGAGCGTAAGTGAAATGCATAATAAAAACATTCTTTTTTATTTTTCATATGCTTGGCCCAATAGCTTTAGAAACTCTGAAATACTCTTTCAGGCTTTATTGAGTGAGAAATATCTGCATAGTTTCTACAGCATCAAAAAGAAATTCTCATTGAGGTAGATACAGGGTTCATCATCAGGAGGCATCTATATGCCTATCATGTATGCATGTGGTTTTTACAAACACTCTACAAGTGTTTTTGAAAATGTATGACACATTCTAGCTTATTATTCTGTGTTTGGTACACTATTATTTAGAGTTCTTATATTTTCACTTTTCCAAGAAACATGGTTAAGAATAAAAGGCAGACAAAACTGATCACTTTCTGCCTTTAAATAATATATCCACCAATGTTCAATTGATTTACAAGTTCAGATAAATGCTATTTTCAAGCGAGATGTGAATTATATCAAATGACTTTGAAGGAGAGAAAGAAAAGCATGGCTTAACTCCTTAGTGAAAGAAGGCTTTGCTTGAAATTCATATCAACTTTCTATTCTGCGAAGCAACTCATCCACATAAAAATAGTAAAAAAGGACTCCATTTAATTAGTGATATGTAGATTTTTGCATAGAAAAAGGTTACAAATGCAAAAAAAAAAAAACCCCCAAGAAACAAAAAAACAAAAAACAAAAACAAAAACCAACCCAGGTACAGTAATTTTAAAACAAATATTTAAAAGTATAATTTTGCATAATGTTTAACATTCTTTTTTATTGCTTTCTCCACACAGCAGAGAAATGAAGTGCATAATAATACATGCTGTGTCCTTATCTTTCAAACATAAAATCTCACGTGCTCAATTTCAATGTATTAAGAGATTATTTTGTCATTAAACAAAATAGACAAAACAAAACCAAAACACCATTATGTAGCACTAGTCTAGGCATGGACAAAACTAATTTATGTACATCGCATTGCATACATTCATCTTGATTGGGGATCAAATGCAATCTTAAAGTTGACAAAGAGCATTTAAAAATCGTGGCTTCTCTTCTCAATGGTATCTATCTCCCTGTGTGTCACCTCCAGAAATGCAACTTCTCCCAAAAAGATGATAAGAGATAGTACGTTATCAGGACAAAATGAAGAGGATAAATATGTGAAAGTAGTCCAAATGAAACAATAAATTAATCTAAGCGTTTATAAACTCGAATTTTCAAGTTGGCATGAATCAGATAGCCTCGGGTGGGCACACAGTAGGCAAGTGCTCCTAGGCACACTTATAAAAGTATGGTTTAGATAAAGAAGCACCACATTTTGAGCCAGGTAAGAAAAAGGTGCCCAGGGGCTTGCAGGCAGGGCAGAATGCTTGTTAATCTGAGCACTGAGGGAGTAACTGCTTATACCAAGTCACTGCTGAATGTTGCCACTTGGCAAGTCTGTACAAAGAAAGCAAACTAAGATAAAACTAGGCCTTTCAACTTGAAAATTATTTTCAGCACTCCTTTTGGCCAATAAAAACCTGTTGGTTTCAACAGGGTACTCTTCTCTGGCATTGTATGTCTGCAGCTTAACACAAGCCTCTGTCCCTTTCCTTTCTTAACCTAACTTCTATGCTCTTTACTTGTGCAATGTTACATGTTCAGGAAAAAAACTTCACTAGCTCAGGCACTTATAAAACACTTATATATTTTTTCCATCTAGTTTCAAGAGAATTCAGTCAGGGCATTTTTCTTCTCCACTGTAGATACACTGATGCACTGCCGGATGGTACAGTCTGTATATTTTCCAGGAAAATTCTAAATGGAAGCAAGTGTGAAGTTTTCAAAAGTTGTCGATGTCAGTTACCAAGCTGCCTTAAACAATACAAAGGGGAAAAAAAGGTAATACCACATTTCCACTTCTGAGGTTTGTGTCCAAATAGCTTTATTGTTGCTTTGTGGATCTGTAGACATCCGTATGGCTACCTTCAGGGTGCGGACGTTTTAAGCTGACTCTGAAATGAAGGACATTCAGTTACTATTGCAAGAAGTTCAGTGAAAACCTAAAAGGCGCCCACTTCTGTCCCCCAGGGCCGGTACGGTTTACTGTTTGTTCCACTGCTTGTCTGCTGCGGACTGGACGTGGCTGATACCGATAAGGGCGGGCTGATGGCTGTGGCGGCGGCCACTGCTGCAGCTGCATTTGGGGGGAGCATGGGGAAGGCCCCTGCGAAGGACAGAGGGAAGCTGTGCGCTGCTGCGGTGGCTGCTGCAGCGGCTGCGTGGACAGTGGCTGAGAGGGACAGGAGGGAAGTGGAGAGGGGTGGCACACACGGGGCAACGCTGCCTGTCGACGGCATCCGGAGGGCAGAATCTGCGTGGGCAAACGTGGCCGTGAGGAGAGCGGAGCCGTGGGCAGAAGGCACTTCTGAAGTTGTGGAGAGGCGACAAGGCGTTGACTCCGAGGCGTGGAGTCCGTTGGGTTGGAGCAGGGCTGCGGGGAGATGGTGGAAGGCTGCAGCCCAGTGGTGTGGATGTAGCGGGTGGTGGTGGTGGGCCAGAGAGGACGTCATGGCCGCCGCCTCCCGCTGCGAGGCACAGGTGCTGAGATGAGAGACCAGTCGCACCCGCAGTGGATCTGAGGAGTCCAGGCCTTCCACCGAGCTCAGATACCTCGCCACTTCTGTTAAGCACTCTCGGAATCCAATGCTCATGAAGTCCATGGCAAGGGCATGGGCATCAAAGTAACCTAAAAGCAGGTTTGAGCCAAGGGGGGCCAGGAGAGAAGAAAGAGGAAGGAGAAAATTATCCAGTTACTAAGAGTCCCACCAACATTATTCCACTCTGTCCTTCAGAAGGTATAAGCGAATGACAATCCTTTCTGAAAACGATGCCAACTATGTATGGTTGTAATTTTTGCAGAAGGAAGTTTACTTTGCAACTCATATGTGTGACAACTGTAGCAATGCTATATACAGCAGTTGTTTTTTGCAACCAAATATCACAGTGGGGGGAAAAATTAAGAAGATTCATGTTTCAAATGCTTACAGAAAAAAAATGGCACCTCTCATTTTGTACTGTGTAATAGTGAAATTCCCCAGTCAACTTCTTCACGGTAATACAGAGTTCCAGTTTCTCTGTCTGTGTCAGATGACTTGGAGATTAAAGGATCCTTACAGCACTTGTGAGTCTTGGAAGATGTGAGCCCACACTGCCAGCCCCTTCTTCAAGACCCACATGTTATCCTGCTTGATGAGCGGTTTAATGACCTGGCCGTCAGGCCACTTATATGTGCTTGCTTAGAAATGTGTGTTCATAAACTATTCCTGGATGAATTTTAGGACTTCTCAGGTAGCCAAGAATAACAACCAAGATGGAACTTAGTTTTTATAAGGCATAAGAACAATGTTACTTTTTAGAAGTATACCTCATGCCAAATATTTGAAGCCCTGATAAGGACTCTTAGTCTCGTGGTCACCAATGCCAAGGGAGGCAGAGCAATCCAACGACTTTCCTTGCACCATCACGCACTCAGTCTGCCGCCCGATGCAGCAGGTGCAGAGACGGAATCACGGGGCTGGCAGGGGCTCAGAGCACTCGTGCAGGCCTCACTGTGCCACCGTGCCCTTCTGCCTCTGGTCACAGGTAAGGCAGCGGCCACGCTGGGCTGCATCCTTGGTGTTTAAGACTTCACTTAGTTCTCTTCCCCATTACGTAAGAATCTTCGCATCCTACACTTTGGGTTCCATTTTAAACAGTAGACTTAAAAAAAAAAAGTGCCCATTCATCCAGGACGGTTCCTTGAGAAAGTGCAACCAAGGTTAAGCCACACCACGTGGGCTTGCCTGTACAATGATCAGTCCTACCTGACACACAAACAGGAGGTTAGAGATGATCTTTTTCTCTTTTTTCTTCTTTCCCTGTCCCCAAACCCCCATTAAATCAGAGCTAGGACTCAGTATAATGCAGCTATTCCAAATGAAGTGACTCTAGGATTATTTTCACTGTTGTTTTCAGATTTTGGTTGGTCTTGGATTTAGAAGTGATGGTCAGGGCTGTGTTCCATGGGTCCTCCGAAGTATGGCCATTGTGGAGTTAAAATACTGAACCACTCCCATACCAACCAGTAAACAGCTACTTGCCTCCAATGCCCTGTTTCTGCCATGGTCTAAGGCAAACCATGACACTGCACAGTAAAAAGGCTGATAGTAAGCACAACAGCCTCTAGAGTGTAGGTGCAGCAGCACCCTTGTGATATCCCGTCCTTACTGAGTTGTCAAATATATTAAATAACACCCTTGGCTAAGGTGAATAGCAAAGGCTTGTTTGAAGGGTGAAAAAGATACAAAAGAGTGAAATCTAGTCTGAGTGAGAAGTGGGATGATAAAATCTGAATGAATATTACAAGCTTTTGAAATCTCAAGTCTATGTTTAGCATGAGGTAAGGGTCTGTCCCTGACCCTCTGGACAATTTTCCCAAACTCACTTTGGAATACAGAGGACATCTCTCCAGGGCACTGGACCTAGGGCACCTTCTCCTGCTTACTCTTGGCAGGAATGACTGCTCTATTAACAGTTTCCAGTAGAGATTCACTACCTACACTTCAAATGCTCTGTCTGGTCTGAGTCCAAGGCCAACCAAAATCTGAACAGAACAATGGAAAACATTCTAGAGTCACTTCCTTTGAAAGCTGCATTATACTGAGTTCTAGCTCAGATTTCATGGCGGGGAGGGTGGGGTTGGGGACAGGGAAAGAAGAAAAAGAGAAAAAGGTTGCCTCTAACCTCCTGCTTATGTTTGGATGTTTGTGTATTTGTTTTGTCTTTCTGTACAGATTCCAGCGTGCGCTTCTGAAGTCACAAACAAATCTCTGACCAGGCAGCTGTGAATGAAGCTTTACTCCCACAGTATTATGAAAGCAAACACAAGCCCAGGGTCAAGTGCTTCTTTTGTCCCAGAAGTTCTTTCCCACGAGTTCAATCCTGCCATTAGCATTGATTTCCACCGCTTTAATCTGGGACCTCCTATCTCAGCTTGTTAAAGAACTGTTCAACTACGACTTCCTTACAATCTTGGGGGGGTGGGGGGGAGGGCGGGGAATGAAAAAAGAAAAGTGGAGGGGGCGGAAATGAAGTCACCTACATACCTTTACCTCCAGTTGCTTGAAGCATCTTCAAATGATCCACTGTCATTTGTAATATTTCAGCTTTTTCTAACTTTGCAGATCCCTGAATAAACAAATAATAAGGTCTTATAAATCCTATTAAAACTAATTAGGAACATTTTACACCGGGTTTTCAATTTTCCCTCTCACTAGGAAATTCTAAGTTTAATTTTTTCACAGAAAAATTTGAGTTCCTTCCAAACTTTAAATGAAAACACTAATTACTATGTCACACCTAATGACAAATATTTGCCATTTTAACTTTTAATTTTTTTTTATTGATTTGAGAGAGAGAGAGGAACATCAATTTGTCGTAGCACTCACTTACGGATTCATTAGTTGCTTCTTGTATGTGCCCTGACTGGTGATCGAACCTGCGACCTTGGCGAATAGAGGCAACACTCTTAACCTAACTGAGCTACTTGGCCAGGGCCATTTCAACTTTTAAAGACTAAAAGACATAATAAATATTCTTTTATCATAAGAATAACTACCAATATCACTCAACAAAAATTATTACAATTGCAAAAATCTCAGACTTTGCATCCAATCAGTACCTTGGTTAATACTATACTTAATTTTTATTAACAATTATATATAGAACGTCCAATAGTCCTGTATGATGCTGAAATCTAGATCACTTGAATACAACTCTGGAGGCTAAAAAAATAGGATCTTAAATTGTTGTTGAAAGTATATTTAAAAAAAAATTCTAATAAGTGTTTAAGGTAAGGTCATTCATACTAGACCATCCATAAGCAGAACCAAAAATAAAAGGGAAGATTTAGTATTTTCCCCCATAATTACCAGCAGGTGTCACTGTGAATTCCAAGATGATAAATAAGAAAGCATAATTTACTACTTATCTAGTAAGTATCAGCAATGTGTAAGGATATTTAAACCCTTTAAAATAGTTTTTTATTTTTTTTTCTCATTACCATTTAGTCCCCTTATAAAATTGTCTTGGAAATGTATTTTTATGTTCTCCCCTTTTAAAATTAGGCAACCCCTGGAAACCAATTGAAAAATCTATCACCTCAAGCTGTCTCAGAGTGCTGTGGGTGGCTTCTAATTTTCTGGAAGAGCTAAATAATTAAATCAATATGTTTCTCCGAAAAGGAAACTGAAGTTTATGCTTTGCTTGTTTTGTGAAAATTATCAGCACAATGCCAGTTACTTAAATTGTTTGAAAGAACACTCTTCTAAGTCATATTGTGACAGGGCCAGCTCACTAAGTGTTGGTAGCCAAGCTTTGCAAATGAGAAAGTCTGTGTTTATGGTGACTAACTACCGAACAACTGAGGTCTGAGGATTGCTTTTAAGGTTTAAGTCGACATTAAGGAGGGAAAAATCTAGCATACCAAAAAAAAAATTCACCACACTAATGGCTCCTCATAACTGTAAACATTTCAATAACTCAAAGTAAAAATATCACTGAATACTGATATTTTCATTTTCAGCCTTCTGTCACTGAGAGTGCTACTAATCAAAACTGTAATTTCTGTATTACATTTACTTAATCAAAGACAGTGTGAGCATACAGAATGGGTGCCTGTGTTTCTCCTACAAATGTATAATCAATAGCATATTACATCTTGTACTTCCATCAGTGTTCAATGTTTCCATGAAGATATATAGTAGTTTCCGTGAAAATGACTAATAATAAAATTGCAGTTTCTGGATAATTTCCAAGGGCTTTATAATGTTTGTGGCTCATGAAATAAACAACAAAATGAAGTAAACAAACAACTGCTGTCTTATACTCTTTTTAAATTAAATTGGAAGTATTTTCAACAAGGGTATGATGCCACATTCTTTAAAAGATGCTCTTAGAAATCTATGCCATTAGCCATGGTGGCAGGAGGAGAAACAACTTTTAGAAAACGACAAAGAAAGATTTACACATCTGGCTTCCTACTCTTTTAAGTGTGCAAAACCATTTTTTTTTTTTTTGTAAAGGAATACTTACTTGAATTCTGAACAGGACATATGGCTAGTTCGATTTTAACCAAACCTCCAAAAAGATGCTCCAAATCGAACATCATTCTCTTAACCCAGAAATAAAACCATGTGGGTTGATCAATAAATTTTTATTAGTATTATTACTAAGGAAATAGAGCTTGAGATGTTACTTCCTGGGCTTTCGTCATTTTTAAAGTAAAAAAGCTTACTTTTTTAAAAAACTGCTTGAAACAAAAGTGAAATTTCACATGGTATTTTTTTTGAAGAATACTACATACATCTTGGTTTTAAACAAAACCACTACTGGTCTTCATAGAAAGAACAGAGAAAGCATGAACACTGTTACCCTTAAGGGGAAAATAAGCTCAAGAATGGAAATGTTTTGCGACTTCACCATGGATTATGTTTTTAATAGTTTTGCCACAACAAAGCATTTTACTGAAATCACTGCTATGTGCCAGATCAGGGCACATACACCATTATTTTAATGAGCTTTAACAGGAGCCCACATTCCCAGATGAGAGAATCAGGTTTTTGAGCTTTTTGGTTGGAGTGGTCAGGGGTGAGGGTAGCTTACTTGTTTTTCAAACGCCGTTGGCACCAGTCGTCTCAACTCAGATAAACTGTTATTTATCCGATCTCGACGCCTTTTCTCTATTATCTATCCCAAAAAAGCAAAACAACAAAAATTTATGAATACACAAATGATAAAATGACTCATAGTGGAAAGACATAACTATTACACATTAGGCTGGAAAGCATGAAATAAAAAGAAAAAAAATCACATACCCCTCTCCTTTTCTTTCTTGCCATTATCTGAGATGTTGTTGTTGGAGAATTCGATCTAATCACAGAGCTAGAACTTTGCCTATGAAATAGGAAGAGTATGTCAGGTGCTGCATTAACATAACAATAGTTTCTTTGGAATACTTGATGGCACCCATTAATATTGAGAGTGACTGCACAGTTCAGGTCTGTGTTACTTTATTCTAAATTCTTGTTTTACTCTTCACATACTTTGCTTTCAGCTTGTATTTTCAGGTAGGATCATGCCCTTTATTCCCCCCAAGCTTTAATGAGTATTCCAGATGCCAAATCGATTGGCAAAAACATCCCTAAACTTTTACTAAGTCTCCCAGTGAAATAATTATGGGCAGTCAGGGTGAGAAATTAGATATTACTACTTCCTACTTCTACTCCTAAATGTTTCTTAAAAGTCAACTAATCTATCATGGCATCCTCCTCTTTCCGGTCAGACATACTGAACAAAGCAAAGCTATTTTAAAATAAAGGCCATGTTTAGTACCACTATCAAACAGATACACAGTCATGACATGTCAAACTGTTGTCTCTAGATGCAATCATAAAATAAACTGAAGTTATCTATTTCAATTAGTCATATTTCACAAGGAAAAAATGACAAATTAATGTTTTGTATACTAATCTTCCAAAAGAATGTCCCAAATTAAATATGCCACTGGTAGGAAAATGAAAATTAGATCAACTACTAGGTAAATGTTTTACTTTGAAAATGAAATGTGTAGGTGAATAACTTTGTGCCTTCAATCTGAGCTTAAACCTCTCAGAGCTGCAACTCATCTTGAGTTTCCTCATGAAAAGATATTTTATATTGAAAGTTTAATAAAACCGTATTTTGTTACTTAGAATTTTTGACATCCTTTCTAGTTTGTATCTGCCACTCTTCATAATTCATAGATCCTATGCTTCTTTATGTTTGCAGATTCTCTGGGTTCCTATTATTTGTTCATTTTAGAAATGTTGCACACACCAGGTTCTTATTACCTCATCTTCTCACTTCTGGATCTTATTTCTGAATTAACTGTCTTCCTCATTCCCACCCCTTTTCAACTGGTTTCGCCTTTCACATGACATCTTATGTTTTTCTGATCTTATTCTTTGACACAAGAACATTTTAATAATTAGAATATACGTTGCAAACAACGTTTCATATAAATATCCTTGGTCTTGCTGATTTCAGACTTTGGTTTGTATGTATTAGAATAATAGCACTGAAGGAACAAAAACGGTATTGAAAGTTTTCCAAAGGTAGGAAGATTTTGCTCTTTGAGTGACAGCTGCAGATAAATAATTAAGGTGCTTCTGGGGATGCCTATTAGAAACAATTATCATTTGACCCGCCTTGGCACTAAAATGCCTCAATAATCTCCCTCTGTCACTGGAAACTGGAGGCCTGGCTTCTGTGATCAAGACCACGATCTTTTCCAGACTTAAGAACGAGTAGTCAAAGAGATGATGCCCGAAATGATCTGTCACTCACTCTCCTGTCACCCAAGTCACACAGTCGACCTGGAAAGCTCAACCTTGTTATACGTGACATCGCGAATTGTTTTAATTTCTCCAAGAAAGCAATTTATCTTTTCAGTCTCTTTAAAAATAAAAATTACTTTGTTTTTCTTTTCACTTGGCTCATTTTTCGAACGCGCCCCAAAGAGTTTCAGTGGCGGTGCGTCGACAGTCGCCGGGACGAATTTGTCCGCGGGCCCTACGCTGACAGCCAGGCACCCTCCCTCTCCAACTCCTTCACTTTCAGTCGCGTCCCCTGTCCTCTGCGCCCCACCCCTAGGGTGAAAACCGACATCCCTCGCCCCACCCAACGCAGGCTTCTGAGCGCCCATCACTCAAGAGTTTCTCGAGCAAAACTTTTCCCGCTCCGTTAGGACGCCGCAGTAAAGAGCCTGGAGGTTTCCAAGGAGCGGCTCCTACACAAAGCTCCCCGACGCCTCGGGCTCCGGGCAGCTCTCGCAGAGCCCGCGCTCACCCCGAGTAATTGTTCTCGCTCCCCACGTCAATGGTCTCGTCCATGTCGCTCTCGGAGGTCGTCTCCTCGCAAGGGCGCTTCATCGCGGTGAAGACGGCGCGGGACGCAGCCCGGCCGGAGCCACGAATGCCGAGCGTGGCGCAGCAACCTCCCTGTCTGCCTCCTCCTCCCTCCCTCCCTCCCTGGGCCCGGGGAGGCGCTGCTCGGGCGCCGGCGCGGTCTGCTCCTTCGGGCTCTTTCCCACGCCGCAGCCCAGCTCTGCCGCAAGAGCCGGCGCCGGCCACGCCCCCCCAGCGGGCGGGGCGACCTCTCACACCTCCTCTTGCTTGCCCCCGCCACCTCGGTGGGTACCGCCTCCTCCGGGCCGGCGCGGCCTTCAATTGGCTGGGGCGAAGAGGCGGGGCCGCACTCGACCTTGCCAGCCGCGAGGCTTACGCTGAAGCGTGGGAACACAGCTTCACACCTGGGCTTTGGGAGCTGCGTTCGGGAAGGGAGAGGCTGTGGCGAGCGTGAGCGCCAAGCTTCTGTCTCTGTCCAGGAAAGACCGCAGACGTGGGCGCCGACACCGCGAGGGCGGGCCGGCCAGGGGCGGGTGTTTGGACCTCGGGCCTTGGCCCTTTTTCTCACCCCGCCGTCTGCCGGTAGAGTTTCAGTCCTGAGTTTAAAGAATAACCCCAAGCGCGTGGCTGAGTTTGAGCGAGCGTGTCTGACGTCGGGAGGCGCCGTGGCTTAACCAAGCCGCCCCACTCGGCTGGTCTTGGCTGGACCAAAACTGCTGACTGGCTGACCCCGGCGGTCACATTTGCCCTCTGGGGTTTTTGAAAACCTTAAATCAGAGTTACTTTTCTCCCCGGCAATTCCCGAGGCTAATTACGCGGCCTCTGGGCTGCGAGCAGATAAGCACGTGAGTTTTCCCTACCAGGTACCTAACCGCTGGCGGTCGGAGGGTCTGAGGTTGGCCCCCACACGATTTTCATTTTGCTCTACGTCATTTATTTCCATTTGGCCACTGGGGCTGTGGATAGTGGATCACACTGAGTAGACCGTGCCTGGAGTTGCGTCTACTGTGGTGGCAGGAAGGATTAGACCAATAATGCGGGTATTTCAGAACACAATTTTGGTAGTTTTTCAAGTTCGAGTTTTTCGAGCTTGGATTATCCAGATAATTTTAATTTTCCACTCTTCCTGGTGTGTGCAATCGTAGCGGTAATTTTAATTAGAATCCCGGACGTGAAAAATCGCTCTGGAAATTGAATTTGTTTTCTAAAGTTCGAATTCGTGTCCCGTTTTCAGTGCATCGGAAACCGCGGGTTGTAAAAACTCTAGATGTGCTTTCAAAACATGTTTTCAAGCTTCTCTTTACATGCTCTGCGGTACTTTTGAACCGGCTACGCAGATGTGCTTCCGCGAGGGCAGCCGGGGTCGGTTTGCCATCCCGGGCGCTGCGGTACCCAAAGGCGGGTGGTGGGCTGGTAGGGGTCCAGACGGAGACTTCATTCGTTGCGCCTGGACAGCTCCGTGCTTCGTGGAAAAAAGCCTCCGAGAAAGGGCTATCCGTCTCCACCACCCTTCATCACGGACCGACTCATATTTTCCTGGGGATCTGCTAAGGGCGTCCCTTTGACGCTCTTAGGCTATCCCCACACCAGATCCGCGAGGGACTGGGAGGAGTAGGGGAAAGGATGCGACGCAAAAGACGCGGCCCGGCGGGGGTTTGGCAGGGGGAGAACGGGAAGGATTTGCAGCCAGCGTGTTAAGCCTTCATTAAAACACAAAACCTCTTCCCCACACGCCCTCTTCTTTTTTGTACGTCCCCACCGCCGTGCCTGCAATAACCGTGTGAACAGAAACCCGAAACGCTCCATCCTGACTTCTGAAACTTAACCCGGGGCAAAGCACACAGTCGGCGGGGGCCGGGCGAGGCCTGTCGTGGCTGTACAGGGTCAGCTCAGGACAATGGGGCCTCGGGAGGCGGTGACCCGGCCCCCCTCCCCAGCTCTGCGGTCGGCCTTAGGGCGGGTCCCCCGCGCTGGTCTCAGGCTGCAGCACCGGCGTTCCGAGCGCGCATCCCACACGTCCCGACCTCCCACGACGCCACCGGCTCCCTGTCCCCGCCGCCCGGCGAGTGAAGAGCCGGGCGCCAGCGGATCCGCCGCCCCATCTGCTCGGAGGATGCGCCTGTGGCCAGTTCGCACAAGCCGCGGGAGAAAGCTCCACAGCCGGCCTGGCGCGTGCTCGACCGTAACAACTTTAAGCGAGGGCTGTAACGTTTTTCTGAAAGCGAATGCCTACAGGTGCAATTAACGTTCGCCATGCGAGCAAATTAGCACGCGCTTGCAATACCGGGGTCAAAACCCGAGATCGTCGTTGAAAAAAAAATTAGTTCTTTTTCACTATTCTGGTGTACTTGATAGCAGTAATTGAGAAGTACTGCAAATAAGGAAAAGGTTTGCTTCCAATAAAGGAGCAACTGTGTATAGTTTTCCCATATTCTTTTTACAGTCTCGACCGCTGTTCCGTGTTATAAAGAAAAATATAACAAGGACATTCGAAAACCACACGTGGATTTAATGTCGCTTAAATATATTTTATAAGCAAAGAGGATCGTATTCTACAAGCGGTTAGAACAGTGCATGGTACATGGTAAGGGGTATGTAAGTGTTGAACGAACGCATAGGGCCAAAAAAAAAAAAAGTCGGCGTTTTGAACACCCAGAAAAGTTTAATATGATCACTTCTCTGCAAAATACTTATCCGCGATTAGGCAGCACGAGATTTATCAATTAGGCCTCTTATTCCCTGGTTAGGCGCCTTGTCTGGTGTCTTCCACAGAAAGTGCCTCTCGGGTCAGAGGGAGGAAACCCTTTAACACGCCCCAGCATTCTTGAAAACGGTTGCGGGTTGTAGGGGACTGAGGGAGGGAGGTGTAGGGGTGGTGTATGCGAGAGAAAGAATAGCTGAGAAGAGAAAACCGCGGGATTTCAAGCCTCATCGCCCTTCAGCGACATCCTTTTCAATGAAAGTTGTTCGAGGGCTTCCTAAGAGCCCGGGCGGAAGAAAAGATGTCCGCGCCCAGAGCAAAGCCAGTTCTTTCCTTTTCAAAGATTTGCACAATGAAATAATTAGACCGAAAGATACGAGGGACTTGCCTACAAACGAAATGCCATTAGGAAAGAAAGCCCGGGATTACGGATCTAAAGGGAATGGAGGAGGGGAGAATCGGCCGCCTTCCCGAAATTGGTCATTTCGCCGGTGCTTATGTGATTTAAACTGAAAGACATAAGAGTGAGATGTTGAATGCCAAGATCTGGAAACACCTCTCAGTGGCCCTGATCCTCCTCCCCAACTCTTCCCCGACCCTTTTAATACTATAAAGTTACACTTTATACACCTGTATTTATAACTTTGGCAATCTTGACCTAGGTTTATCTTGTCCCACAAGTTTGAATTACGTTGCACAAATTAATGTAGTGATTACTACAATTCTAAAAATTCCCCTTGTAGCATTTTGGGAACGAACATGAGAGCTTCAAAAAAATTCTTCTTGGTCTGTTTTTTTCTTCTTTAGAGCATTCTGATTTTTCAGAATCAATTGTCCCACTTCATTGTGGCTTCTCTGAATCCTTTGAGGTGCTGCTTACAATTACTTAAATTTCTGGTCACTTCAGTATTTGGGTTCTGGTAAAAAGTCACTAAGGCATGACACCACTTTAAAAAAAGTCTTAACTTAGTTTGTCAGAGAAATATAGGCAGCTCTGTTAGTTTAACAATTTACTTAGTCTGAGAAGCCTAAGTGCACAGACTGCAAATTAAGCCCAATATTTTGCCCTATGTGAAATGTTGTAATTGTTACAGAGTTTCTCTTGCAAAGGGAAGACAAGATTGACCTGGGAAGTGCTAGTCTATATTCCATAGCTGGGGCAGGTGACACACATCCTGCATCTGTAGGCAGCTTGTTGGGTTGCCTTCCCTAAGGACTGGGCTATTGTGAGCTGGCAATGCTTTCAAGTGTGTAAGAATTCTGCACCCTGAGAGTGAAGGCCAGGAGCAAAATCCCTGTAAATTTCAGTACCTTCTCGGCATCAAGCTGGCATCAGGCAGGCCAACCTAGTGTCACTGTGTGACACGTATATTCAAGCCAGTAAAGCAAAACAAAACTGAAAGCAAGGGCAAATTTAGGCCCACCAACCTTGAAGTCATCGACAAAACTGCTTCACTAGATAATTATTCTTGCCTGGTCAGCCACACAAAGTGCATGGTGTTTTTTGGCTTGCTCCAATAGGTGCTACTTACTTGTTACATCAGGAGCTCCACGGTAGGAAATCTAGGATGCAAAGCCCCCTTTCTTGGAAGTCAGAATGTTTAAATTGATCCCTGTTATTACGGGGCAGTTTATTTGAAAGCTTTTATTTCATGAGTGGTGTTATTATTAGTGCTAGCATATGTGGGCTGCTTTTATTGCAGGAACTTGAGAAGATTGTATCATTAAGTAGCCAGTTTTCCTATAAACAACAGTCGAAACACTATTTTAACTTCCTCTTTGTGAGGGTTAAATTGATGTTGGCAGACTTTCCTTTTAAGGATTAAAAAAATTCTATTGAAGTTGGTTTGATTGACAACTTTTCTCTTAAGGATACAGTTAGATACAGTCACTTTTTTCATGAAAATTGTCTTTAAAAATAACTACATCCCCTTCTAGAATGAAATGACACATAGTGGATGTACAATAAATGGCTTGGAATGAATTTTTTGTTGAAATTAATGAACTCACTGTTTTTTTTCCATATACATAGTATTTAGATACATTCAAATAATAAAATTAAATAACCATGAACCAGAAAAACCATGGAATAATGGAGAGGATGTACTTAAACATGAGTAGGAAAGCATTTATTATGAATGAGCCCTTAGTTCATCTCTGAGCTCCCTGGCAGCCAGGTGAGAAAGAGAAACACTGTTAGTGAGTTTTCTAATTCTTATAATTAGAAAAGATGAAGCACATTGCTTTTCAAAAAAGAGAAATTTTATCCAGTTGCTGAATTTTGAAAGAACTACTGCCTTGTTCACAGACCTTAAAATTTTTATTTTATTTAAAACAATTATTTTCTTTGTCTAAAATTCTTCCCCAAGTATGTATGTTAATTATAGCATAAGTAATAACATTCATAATATGCATAGATGAAGATAGTAGTTTATCTCCTGAGAGGTGAATAAGCCATTTTCTAAAGTCTCAAGATTAGTTAGTTGACATTAATAGGACAGCACCTCACAAAGCTACAAAAACATG
This sequence comes from Trachops cirrhosus, assembly GCA_028533065.1. NCBI lineage: Eukaryota > Metazoa > Chordata > Mammalia > Chiroptera > Phyllostomidae > Trachops > Trachops cirrhosus. The sequence goes on along the minus strand of CM052541.1, from coordinate 163,207,882 downwards.
GATTCTCCCTAAAAAAGTTTTGCTTTGAATTTCAGAAAAAAAATCAATGATTCCTGGAGCTGGTTGATTGGCATTGCTTTATGAAAGTGAAAGAGAGAGAGGCTCTATAGGTTTCTGAAATGTCAAGTATTAGGGAAGACTTTAAGACTAAAAGTATTTTCCACTAGACTGCAAATGAACATCTCAATTTTCTCAACACTTGCATCAGATCAATTTATTAGATGTGTGCACATTTATGCCTTTATCAACTTATTTTTAAGTTGATAGATACCTTTCTAAAGACCCTGTCACAGATTGGAAATAAATTGCCAATTATAGATTTTCTTTGGTAAAAATACAAAATACTGTTGGACCTTCATGCTTTGCAAACCTATTGAAATATGTACTTTATGAGAAACAGAAAAGTAGCAAGTTTCTTTTTCCTAGACATGGCTGTTTTGTTTCTAGCAGATAAGAGTTTAACATTCTTGGTATCTATTGGTTCAAAGGCACAGCATAGAATTTTTTTTTCTGGGTTTAGTCTTCATAATAATTTAATAATATAATGATGGGTTGGGAACATTGGACTAAAATTTTTTAGAGATAAATTGGGTCTTAAGTAATAGTTCATTCCATTTCTGGGAAATTAGTGCTTGAAAGAACAGAATAATTCTTTGAGGAATTGTAATCTTCATCAGGACAATACAATCTCTTTGGAAACCAAACGTCATGGTGCATAGCAGAGTAGCCAAGCTCAGCTGCAGCACAGAGAAAGGCTGTGTATTGTGCCGTGAATACGTAAGAAAGGTGCACTGTACCTTTCATAGCACTTTCAATTTGAGAATCCTAGGGCATGACTGAATCATAATTCAAAACTTACAGCAAATAGAAAATTAAAGAAACAATATAAATGATGTATATGGGTATATGTGTATACCTGTCTATCTACATATGGATAGATATAAAAAGCACAAAATAATTAAAAGTTTTTAAATTGACTTGACTTGATCGTTAGTATGTAAAAGTCTGCGGTAATATCTGGCACAGGTCAGTAGCTCAAGTCAGAGAGGAATATGCTGCATTTTGTAACTAAACCACTATTTGTAAAATGGAATTTACAAAATTTATATTTTTGTGTGTATTTTCTCTATTTTTGAAAATTGGAGTCACCTGTGTGTTAATTTATTTTATTTGAGATACTAAAATACCCTATCTTTTGCCTATTATAGATCTTTTAAAATCTGTTTTTAATGCAATTTAAAAAATATTGTCCCACAGAAAAGCACATTTTAGTATTTTGAACACCTTGGTGCAATGGAAATAAGTTGTGTCCAAGGGTTGGAAGGTTAATTCTGGCTTTCAGGTGGAACACATGAAAAATCATGTTCTTTTTACAGGAACCCATGAAATATTGGCAAGTTAACTATATACTTGGGTGCATAAATTCAATTGAGATAACAGATTTGAGCAGAATTTCAAACTGAAGAATTCTGCCATAATTCTGTTTTGTTTTAAGTGTGAATTGGGAGAATTAATGGCTATACTTTAATTTTCAGAGTGAAACACTTTTCTCGTATTAAAAATGTAGTTTGAAAACTGATATGTTAGGAACATCACAATGAGACCTAAAACAGAACTGTGGGGGGAAATGATCTAAAAATGAAACCAGGGAGAGTATAGACAGAGATCACTGACAGAACAGTTAGTGTGTGTAGTTGAAAGTAACTGTGGTCTGATTTTTCAGACTGTGCCTCTCTTAATTTGTCTGTTCTTACTTCCAGGCACCAAAGCATCGTACACCTCTTTTGAGTAACGCTCCCTGTTAAGCTGTGTGGGTGATACCTGGTGAATACACCTCAATTCCTGCTCTCAGGAAATAGCAGGGGAAATACAGGATTCTAAGCATAAACAGCTGTTACACTAAATGGGATGTGTTCAAGGCCAAAGTAAAAGGAAAACTGCATGCTATGGGCACAAAGAGAAAGAAGATTCATTTTAAAAGGAAGATCTCTTCAGTGGCAGCTCCAAAATTTTTGCATGTATAAGAGGCAGCAATCCAGTTGGAAGGGTGGGATGGCCCAAAGATTTTTCTATTTCCTTTTAGATAAGCACAGCATTTTTATTTAGATGTTATGTTTATTGTGATGTCTTTGTATTGCTGATGAACACTGTGAGAAGGGGTGGTGCCTAATCCAATTGGTGCAATCACAGTATTGAGGGGAAACTGGCATTTGAGCAAAGCCTCGAGGAATACTACAATCTTAAAAGGGCTGCCTTGGGGATCAGCATTTGTAAAGACACAAGGAGACTGAGGAGTGCAGGTGATTCTTAGGGAAAGATGGGTGATTCTTAGCTGGAGTGATTCTTAGCTTGAAGGATCTGGAGGAAAAGGGGGTGGGGTGGGGAGGAGTTCTCTTGGGGAAATGAATTAGGCTGTAGTAAAATCCTGTTGGAGCCTCTGTGTCAACCTGGGTGTCCTCTTAAAGTCATTCAAGAGCCACTGGTTCTTTTGGGAGAAATGACATGTTCAAAACTATAATTCATTAGATTGATCCAGTCAAGTTTCTTCCTTGTTTTTGTCGTCGTCACTAATTTGAATTGATAACCTTATAGTAGAATTCCAGGACAGTTTTTAAAAAAGAAATAAAGCCAATTTTTGATATTCTTTGTTTCCCAGTGCAAGTCATTTAACCATCAGAAGAGGATTGTCAGGTAAGACTGTTGGCTCAGCCCTTGGGAAACTTACAGCTTTTAGCTGGGTTCCTTGGGTTTATTGAGTGTGACCTGATTTAGACAAAAGTACATGTTCACTGCCTGTTTTGTAGTGTATTCACGGAATTATGTCAGGACTTGCACATCAATATTTACAGATTTGTTTTAAAATCAGCCACGTTATAATTAAAATCACACTGTTATACACTCAAGGATTAAAAGAACTTTCTAAAGTGAGATTTTCAGCTTCATTGACTTCAAAGTAACACACAGTACATGAACAATGCTAGCTATCTCAGATTTATCCAGATTAAATACTTCCAGTGAAAGATTGAGCCATGATTCTTTCCTGCTACTTTCTTGCTAAAAGAGAGAAATAGGTTATGGTTACTTTTCTACAGGATTGCCATAAGTAAATATTCAAGGATGTTTCAATTCAGGTGTTACTTAACTATTTTTAGATTGGTAAAGTTACATGAAAGATCTTGTTGAAATGAAAGTAACTTGCATTTAAATATTGAATATACAGTCAGGGAAGAACAGTAATGATTAATAAAGAAATGCAAGACAGCCTTAAAATAGTGATTTTCTTTTAGGTACTGCATGGCCGGCAGTAACTAAAACAAGGTTCCTGTTGATGAAAAAAGGTTAACAAGTTTAGGGCTCGTGTTGAATGAGACCAGAAAACATGCAGCGCTGAGACTTCCATCAGAGAATACTTTACGCCCAGCTTCAATCCATTGGTCAGTCTTCAAGTGAACTCTTTAGGGAATTCAAAGGCTATGTAACATGTGATTTTTGCCCTTGGGAAGTTTATTGCCCAGAAAATTCTTTAATGATTGGAATGCTTTAATGACTTATCAAAGTGCTTGCTATGTGTCACTTAGCTAACAAACCACTATGTGGATTAGTTTATTTAATCCTTACTGGAACTTCTTGAGGTAGGACAAATCTTTACTTTACTGGTGAGGAGTCAGACCCAGTGAACTTAAATTACTGTCAAGGTTTTATGGTTTTAACAAGTAGTCAGGTTTGACCCAGGAAATTTAATTCTGGGCCTGTGCTATTATTACCCATTACCTCCAAGAAGGATGAATGTGACACAGACACAGACTGTGTAAACAGGTAGAAGCAATGCCAGTTTGTCAACCAGTGGGCACTGGCACCAATTCAATGCCAACAGGAATCCCCAATTTGGGGTGCAGTGCAGAAGGAAAGTATTCAGTGAAAAATAGCTCAATTGTGATACAGTACAGTTGTGAAAACAGCCCAATGTGAGGCAGCCCTCTGGCCATGCCTGTCCAGGGGAACACAATCTTCAGTCTTTGGTGGAAAGGGGAAGTGCACTTCTAAAGCCAGAGGGAGCTGGCTGATATATATGAAAGTTCCCACCCCTAGTCCCTGATTGGTCTGTCATCATGCAAATAAGGACTCCAAATCCTTGCATTTTGATTGGCCCAAAAGGCACTTTCCTGATTGGTCAGAATGGAATTGCTCTAGTTGGTTGGTGAAGATGTCGAGCTTATAGCTATATAGCTCCAGTTAGATGGGGAAAACCACAGTTCTAATGGTTGAGGTAGGATTCCAGGAACTCCTTTATAAGGGCTGGCTCAGAAGGCAGAAACACAATGCAGGCCGGCAGTTCAGCACAAGCTTCTCTGTGAAGTACAGTGTGCATGAGAGATCCCTGTGTAGACATGGCTCCTAGGCTCTGTTTTTTTAAATTTGGTCCCAGTTAGCTACCAGGAGCCCTTCTAGGTAGGCTTCTTCCTTCTCAGAGTCCAAAAGTTTAAGAAAAAAATTGTGTTGCCAAAAAAGTTTCACCAAAACTGGGTTATATGTGGTGGTTAGTTTTTTAGATTTATTTTCAAAAAGCCTAATTACTCCACAAGAGGCCCCAGAGAAGTTTGTGATAAAGAACATGTATTTTGGCATCAGACACCAGGGTGGGTGGGAGTGGGAGGGGACAACAATTTCAGCTCTGTCACTAGGCACATGACTTTCCTCTCCTTGTTCTGATCCCAGGGCCTCATCCATGGGATTAATGATACCTAAAAGAAGAGTAAGGATCAAATAGAATGATGGTATGAAATACTTTTTCTTGACATGGAGAGATATTATAGCTGATTAACTAATGGGTCCTGAGAACAGGGGACCAACTTCCCTGTTACTTTTTGTTTCTTTATTAAAATTAAAACTGTCTTTTATTGCTTATATTATAGTAGCAATATATGTACATTGCAGAAAAATTAGTAAAAAAAATGTTCCTTACTTTGAGCATTTAAATCTTTACATTTTTTTTATTATGAACAAGGATGAAATAAACAACATTATGGTTAAAAATGTGTGCATGTTTTAAATTATTTTTAATCTAAATTATTAGAAATGGAATCAGGTGACCAAATGGTATTCACATTATAAACACTTTTGATATTTCCTACCAAATTACCTTTTATAACAGTTACACCAATTTATATCTGTGCCATCAATGTGTGAGAATATGCGTTTCTCTGAAAATCAACAATACTAGATAGATTGATAGTTGCCCACTGGATAGATGAAATAAAGCTATCATTTTAGTTATAGGGTTTTTTTTAAAGATTTTATTTATTTCTCAAAAAAAAAAAGGGAGGGAGGAAGAGAGGGAGAGAAACATCAATGTGTGGTTGCATCTCACACATGTCCCAACTGGAGACTGAGCCCACAACACAGGCATGTGCCCTCACCAGGAATTGGACTGGCTACCTCTTGCTCACAGGGAGGACACCCAACCAACTGAGCCACACTGGTTAGGGCTAGTTTAGTTTGTTGATTACTAACAATGGTAGTACTTTTTTCATAGACTTATTGACTGTAATTTTTTGTGACTTGATATAACTTAATATTTCTCTTGCGGTATTGTCTTTTTGTAATTGAATTTAAACAGTGCTAATTATAAATCAAGGCTCTTAATGTTTATCTCATGCATTATAAATATATAAGGGGGGACCCAAAAAACACTAGAATTTATTTTTAAAAATGGTATAGTTTTTCTTACATGTTTAAACTTCAGTCACCTTCAAACTACTCTATGTGATGCAATATACCTATTGAGACTTTTTTCCTCTGCTCAAAACAGTTTTGAACTTGTCTATTTTGATGCCTTTTAGTGCTTCTGCCATTTTTTGTTTCTCTTGTTCCATATTGTCAAAACTTTTTTCACCCAGGGAAATTAAAAAAGGTCACTGCGGCAAGATTGATGAATAGGGAGGGCAGGGCACAGGGGTCATGCTGTTTGGGGGCAAAAACTGCTGAAACCTCAACACAGTGTGGACAGGTGTGCTCGTAAATCACCCATCATGAAATGGGTAAGTGGTTGGATACTTTCTGGATGGACCTCATACTATGTATAACATAAAATAAAATTTGCCATTTTGACCATTTTTAAGTGTATAATTAAGTGGCATTAATTATGTTCACAATATTGTGCAATGATTGTCACTAGATCTTTCTGGAATTTTCATTACCACAAACAGAAACTTTGCACCTATTAAACAAATCTTCCCAGGACCCCTTCCCTCCAGCCCCTGATAATCTCTAATATACTTTCAATGAAATTGCCTATGTTAGATATTTCATATATGTAATCATACATTTGTCCTTTTATGTCTCGATTATTTCACTTAGCATAATGTTTTCAAGGTTCACCCATGTTGTAACATGTTTCAGAACTTCATTCTTTTTTATGGCTGAAAATACTCCATTGCATGTAATACCACATGTTTTGTGTCCATTCATCTCTTGGTGGTGACTCTTGTGTTTATACTTCCGGAAAACTTTCATGTTATTGTCAAGTGCCCCTCCCACATCCTCTAATATCTTCTTAACATCCTCTCCGGGCTCTTTCCATCTACCTGTCCTGTTATCCATTCTCCTCAGGTGGCTAGTACAGAGCGCCTCCATACTGGCCCTAGCCCAACGTTGTACTTTGATCCTTAAACTCTTCCTTCTCTCGAGTTGCCCCAAGCTTCAAAATACCTACTTCTATCTTCGCTACCGTAATAAAAATGACAGACCCTTAGTGTAATTGAGCTGGCAGAGGTATTTGAAAAACAATCTGAATTGTCCCTAAGTTGTGAATGTTAGATGCCTCTTAGCCCTCTTAGTATTTATAAAGTGTGTATTTTAGGAAAAGGATGTTCATAAACTTAAATTATTTGCTACTTTTTAAAAATTCCAGTAGTATAACAAAGTATCTTCAAAATTTTAGTCTGTAGCAGCTGTATTTTCAACCTTTATCATTTCATGGCACACATAAACTAATTACTAAAATTCTGCAGCACACCAAAAAAATATATTTCTTGCCTATCTGACAAAAAAGGTATAATTTTGATTCATTAACACCAGATGGTTATTGTTGTGTTGGCTGTTGTCACTTTTTTATTTGACAGTCTAAGGGAAAGAGGTCAGTGCCCCCAACTAAATACTCAGATATTACATGTTTTAAAAATTACTGCTGCACCCTGGTTGAAAGGCTCTGGCCTATAGGACAGTAATGTATTTTTGAGATGAGGGCCAACTTCTTGAGTCTGCCTGCCCATACAGACTATTATCTTAAGTCATTCTGTTTTACCAGGTACTTCTCTGTTTTCTCTCATGAACCGTTTAATTTTACTCTTTTTGGAATTCCTACCACAGTAATGACATTACTATCTCCAGTGGTGGTGGGAGTGTTGGAGGTGGTTTGTGTGTCTGGCTGGCGGTAGGTAGTTGTAAACCATGTACTAATTGAACATACAGACTTCCTGTAAATAATCAAATGCTAAACTATGTTTTCTAGCCCACAGTTTGTGAATGGAAAAGAGAAATGAGAGCCAGCGTGTTAGAAGACAGCTTTATAGGTATTACAGCAATAATTTATTTGAACAAGTTATGTTCTTCTATTCTTTGCAAAGGTAAAGACAACATCCTAGAAGAAACTTGGTGGTGTTCATTCTTCTACTCTTACATATTCATGGAAAGAGCAATAGCTTTGGAATCATGCAGACCTGGCTTAAGTTCCTGGTCCAGTCACTTAAGGGCCTGTGTTCTCTCAGCCATATTAATTATTCCTCAAAGATTTCGTTGTATCAACTGTAAAATATACCTCACTGAGTTGTTTTAGAGTAAATAAGATAAATAATATAAAACAATATATAGTCCATTGTGTATACTTAATGAAGGTTGCTTTCCTTTTCCTTTCTTCCCTAAATAACAAAAGTAGTCTGTAAGGTGAGGGGGTGGGGCAGCATTTGTAGCACTGAATGCCAGACCCTATTGACTAATGGCCGAATAAAGATAATGTCTTAATTTTAAAAAATGTCTCAATTTTCTTATGTGTAGCTTTCATTTCAAGCTTTGCTAAATTATGGTTCTTGCATAGTGCCTTGAACCTTTTCAGTACAAAGCACACTGTAAGCAGGATGGAATTAACATTATCCTTGGTCTACAAAGTATTGTACCTGCATTCTTAGTGATTGACAGGATACATGTTTATACCGTTGATGTCGCCAGGGACATATTCTCACCTGAGTCCTACAGCAGTGTTTTGCCACCTGTAACTTTGCTGAATAAAAGTGGTCTCATCTATCATTTCTGCAGCTTTTCCTCATAGAAGCAGTCTTGATAAGTATAAGAAATCCAGGACATCATAGTATCAACAATTCTTTCCTCTTCAAAAGACATCTTTCAGACAAGGCTCTAATGGTCCCTTACAAACATTAATTATATAAATCTTACACACTATTGCTTTGTGGGAGGTGAAGTGTTTAGTAAAAATGATAATCTAAACAGAGGTTGGCTGTGTGGGAGCAGGATGGAAATATGAAAAGTGGGAAGTGGGTACTTAGCCTGCATTCATTGCTGACACGAAGTCAGCTGTGTGGTTGGCTGGTCCTGTGTGCCTTTCTGCTAGGTTTTTGACTAATGTATGAAATACAGGCTACTCTTTGTTGGAGAGAGATTCGTGAGTGGTATGAGCTACTTGAATACTAAATATATTAATTCTTAAGGTTAACTGCATGCTGCTTACCCAGTGGTGCCCTGAGGTTTGCTGTTTAGTTGCTCCGCGTCATGTGATACAGACTTGGACTGAGTCAGCTGGCTCAGTCTCACTCCTCCTGTAGGTAAGGCAGTCATCTGTGAGACCCTCTTCAGAGTCCATCTGACTGCTGGAGAATGAATGAGTTAGTGAATTGAGCTTTAAAGTTAATGGCAATCATGTGCAGGACTTACGTGACTTATGCATGTACTTAGTGTGCACACTTTTTGTCATTGCTCCTCATACAGGGTCCTTGCATGACCATGGTTCACAGCAGTGGTAATGACTAATTTTGAGAGAAAAAAGTCATTATTAATAAAATCCTAAAAGAAATCACATATATTATTTATTTAAATCTGTAACAATGCTTTTTAAGCTATCAGAAATAATATATCTATTTATTTATAGCACAATGAGATTGGAATAGACTCCTAAAAATGTCAACTGTCTCCAAAGTTTCAGCACTGGTCATTTTTTATCATTGGAATTTCTTACAATTTATGTGTCTTTGATTACTTTTTAAAATGGGAAAACAAGTTAGTATTTTTATAGTTTGATAGGTAATTTTTTGGCAATGAGGAATTAATGTAGAAAATATTAAAGAGATCCTTGGTGTCTAAACCCAGCACAGCACCTGGGATGTGTAAGTTACTCAGTTAATATTTGCTTTGTGAATCCTAACCACTGCCATAATCCATCTCCCTTGTTTGAAATCCTCCCTAATTTGATTCCTTGATTTTTTTTTTCCTGAAAAGTCCATTGACATTTCTGCAATTAAAAACATAATTCAGAATGGAAATTTTTTTGGCAAAAGTATTAGAGTTAGCACTTATTATGTTATGAGAAAATATAAGAGCTGTGACAGTTCATGGGAACAACCCGTAGTGAGCATTGTTTCCCCAGTACATGTTACCTCTTTTCTCTCCTTTCTTGCACTACTTAGATTCTCCTGTGAGGAGCTATACCCCTCCTCATTGCATAGTAGCCATTAGCTGGGGTGGGACCGAACTTGACTCCAGTTGAAGGGTGGGTCCTGAAGCAGTATAAACCAAACCAATGAGACATTCCCCTTCTGCTCGCTGTAGGCTTGTGCCCTCGCTGTAGGCTTGTGCACGTGTGTGTGTGGCAGTCCTGAGGCACTGGGATTGGTGGCGGGGGACCTACAGTCAGTGAGCGGATTGAGAGAGATGAGTGGGAACACATGAAACCCATCTTCCCAAGAATCTTGTTTTGGAATCATGAAGAAAGCCTGAAGATGACATTATGGAGAAGGGCAAAAGCAAGACAACTAGAAAAACAGCCAGGTCCCTGACTGAGCAGCATCTGAAGCCAGTCCTAACTCTGACCTTTATTTACTGTTAGGAGCCATTAGGTCCCTTTTGTCTTCAAAACTAGTTTGTATCTGGTTGTCTCTTCTTAGTAATGGGTCGGGGGGACCTGAGCTGATATATAGCTTTATTCTAATCATATTATTATTTTACATGTTAATGATAAAAAAATACCAGCTTCTTTATAAAATACTTTGTTCTTGCTTTTGGAGTGAGGCATAACTAATTCCAAAAGCACAGAAGTTTTCCTCTGACTGGAAGACAAAGATACATGTAGGTATTTCAGATAACAAAGCCACTAAAAATTTATGAGAAACTCATAACGTTCCCCTAAAAAGAACTTTTCCTGAGGATCCAAGATATTATGAGTTTTGCATGGCAGAATCAGTTCATCTGTCCTTACACACACTTTTAGGCATTGTTCCCTAGGAAAAACCTTATTATAAGGAAGTCACGAAAAATAGTCATGTTAACAAAAAGTCCCATTTAGGTAACCTTTGCAGAGTTGGTGTTTTTCATGCAACAGTGTTTTGCTTTATATTCTGCCTTGGTTTCCATCATTGTTCATTTGTAAATTTCCCTCAGTCAGATTTTCCATGAAAAGTCATCCAAAGCTGAGAATACATTTGGAATTCTGCTTCTCATGACCTAGTTGTATCACAAGAGGGATCAAAGAGGTTTTGTTCTGTTTCTATAATCAGCTATTTCTTTTAGAGGGCAGATTCATAAGAGTTTGAATTATACTTGGAAATGCATACAAGGCAAGCAGCTACACGGCATTTTAATTACCTCCCTCCACTCCAACGAAGAACAACACCAGCTCAAGCAGATGTCTAAGGTTATATGTGGTTTGATTCTCTTAACATAGCAAATGACTGGACTGTTTCCTTTTTTCCTACCCTTTTTCCCCCTTTTCTCCTATTTTTCATTTGTTTGCCCCCTAGCTCTTCCCTTTTATTTCCTAAGCATTCACCTTTTGCTAATGTTAAGAAAATGTCTACTTGAAAAATTTATCTTCTTTCTAAACTCTACGTGATATAACATTAATACATACAAAGAGAACAGCTGGCTGCCTTGGAATCCACCAATTATAGTAGGATCTTAATCTGAACTGACTAATTAAAATTATCAATTAACTGGGATTGATAACTCAGCCATATAACTCCTAGAAAGGAGCAAACTAGAGGCAAATAATACCTCTGGAGTGAAGACCAGGGGAAGAAGCTCACAAAGAAGCAGACTCAGTATGGAGTTAAGCAATGAATTCTGGAGTGCCAGGCATCTACACTGTTATCTGGGGAAGAAGACCTGGGCTCTGGATGAGCATGCCCCCTTGGCTGCAAAGTCCCTCAGCCCATTTGGAGGGGATGCGTGGTGGGGGCTTTCTGAAATACAGGGACCTGGGCAGGGTCTGGTCTAAGGGAGGTACTGAGCCCAGCATGGAACCCAGCATATAACTAGTGCTCAGTACATACTTGGTGAATAGATTAACCCAAGGCAGATTCTGATAAGTATGCTAACAGAGGTAAACTCTGGCAACTCTGGAAAGTGGAAAAAAGAATCATTAATTCTGACTAGGTATTTTGGGAATGCTTCTGTGTATGTTATCTTCAAGGATAAGGGAGCAAAGGAGTAGGGGTAAGTGGGATGGGAATTTGATAAAATGCAGGGATTAATGAAGCTGTTAGAAGCAAGCATCAAAAGAAAATCTACAACTACCCTGGTTGTTGGGGTGAATCTGGGTTTAATGGCTTCCCAAAGCTTATGAAATTTGAGGGTCCCTCTTTAAAAAAGGAGAATACAAAAGGTACAAAAAGATCACATGAATTACACAAAGTAGATATTTATAAAAGCTTACAAAGCCACAAATACCAAAAAGATCTAGAAAGAGTAATTTTTAAATTCATTGTCTATCACATCTTTATAATACTTTAAAAAATATTGCTTTGGCTGTATATTTGTTGATTGCTTCTTTCTTAAAAATAAATTTGATCTTGAATAGAAAGATAATTACTCTAGTGTTGATTGAATATTTTAAAAAATATTGATAGTTTATAAAATTTTGCAGCATCCCTATTAGTAATGTCATGTAAATTTTAATAGCTGTGTTAAATTAGGAAGACTTCTTACTAGTAAATTGATATAGACCTGCTCTCCATGTTTAGTAGTTATGGGTTTTTTCTCTTAAAACCTAACAATTCTGACAAATTCTGTTTCACCCAATTACTGTAATCTTTGAAAAATATGGTACTTTTCTAATTGTATGTAGTACTGCATTCTCTGAAATATCCCTGACAGGAGAAAACATCTGTTTCGATTAGATCTTGATGAGAACCAAATCCTCTGTTAAAATTTTATGCACTTGATGATTGAAAGAATTTTCCACAAATTAGCTTCTGGGCTCCATACATTTCAACCTCCTCTCTGCACCCCCACATGCTGTCAGAGCTGAGCCACAGCGAAGAGAGTTGACACAGTAGGAGGTAAGGAGGAGGTAAGGGGATTTTGGGGATCCATACGTACACTGGAATAGCAGCAGTAATTTTCATGGAGGTGAGTAACTGTGAACCATATAAATTCAGTAGTCCCCCTTATCTGCAGTTTTACCTTCCATGGTTTCAGTTACCTTAGGTCAATTGCAGTCTGAAAGTATTAAATGGAAAGTTTCAGAAATAAACAATTCTTACATTGTAAATTGTGCACTGTTCTGCCTAGTGTGATGAAATCTCTCTGGGAAATCTCACAACATTGACCCAGCTGGGACATGAATCATCCCTTTGGCTGCTCCTGCTATATATACACTCTTGCCCATTGGTCACATAGTAGCCCTCTTGATTATTCAGATCAACTGTCCTGGTATCATGGTGCTTGTGTTCAGACAACCCTTATTTTACTCAATAATGGTCTCAAAGCACAAGATCAGTGATGCTGGCAATTCAGCTATGCTAAAGAGTATAGGGAACCTATCTGAGTTGTATGGGGAAGGTAGCCCAGCCCCCACTCGGAAAGGCCAGTGGGGAGTGAGGTCCGGCACACAGGACCCACGCCCATGGATAGGTTCTCCCATGGGGAATCAGGCCTGCATTGTACCTAGGCTGCTATGAGGCTTGCTTTTGCTAAAACTCCCTCACCCTGAATTGAGGCAGCAAATGTTTATTGCATATCTTTAAACTAACTTCCTAAAATCTATGCTAAACCTCCCAAGGATGGACTGTAACCAGTTCAACCACTTTTCCCTTTGCATTTGTAAATATCCTTTTCTGTGATGTAATTAGCAACATCCTCTCTTTTGTTTTCTGTAAAAGATGACCACCTAAAGTGAACCTGTGCATAGTAAATGAGGACCATCCTCAATGTAATGTGCCCAGAAAAGCAATAAAGGCTTGTCCAGGCAAGGGTTGAGGCCCTCTCTCACTCAGCCAGTGGCCATGCTGTCCTTTTTTCTCCACAGGACTTCTGTAGTCCGTGTGAATTTGTTTACTGCTGCCACAACACATGGACCTTGCCAGCCAGGGTCCACATCAAAAGAGAATCTGTAAAGTGCTTCCTTTAAGTGAAAAGGTGAAAGTTCTCTATGAATAAGGCCATTTATTATCTCATATCACAGGAAGAAGGGTGAGAAAAGTACAAGATTGTTCTATTTTATCATTAGTTACTGGTGTTAATCTTACTGTGCCTAATTTATAAATTGAATTTCATTGTAGGTATGTATGTATGTACAGGAAAAAACAGTATACATAGGGTTTGGCACTATCTGCAGTTTCAGGTGCCCATTGGTGGTCTTGGAACATACAAGTATGCCCTATGGGTAAGGGGGGACTATGGTATATGACAATGTACTGAAACTGCATGTATGTATTCCCAACTTAACCACTCCTCAGTCTTGTTCTCAAAAGGCACAAGGCCACCCGATAATACCTAGTGTGAGGGGAAGCTTAAGTGGAAGGGGACAGTGGCCTTCACCAATTACTTTAAAAAATATTGCTTTGCACATTTCATGAAAACTCATGTGCCCATATGAATCCAATGCTGCAGCCCTTGGAGAAGGCCCATGCAAATGCGGCCCTTAAAGCTTAAATTCATTCACTTAAATCCCCCTGTGCTCACCATTCTGCTATATTCACGGAGGCAGAGAAGTAAACCAAACTGAGACAGTGTGTTCTGTAATAGAAAGAACTGGGCTGGAATCTAGAGACTGGAGCATTCATCCCAGCTCTACCAGGCTCTCTGTTTCTTTGGGCCACCCTCTGAGATTTGTTGTTATTATTTGTTCAGTGTTGGTCCTTCTTTATCTGCAAAAGAAATTGGGAAGTCACATTAAGTTATGCAAATTATGTACATTTATATCCATATTATTTCCACCAGTTAATGCTGCCATTTCCATAACTCACAGTAACATCATCATTTAAACAGTGAGCAAGAACGTAAAATTAGTTAAACTCTGCTATAGAGAGGTTTCTCCCCAAACACTCATGAGAATGGAGAGCAAACAAATTATCATTCTATCACTGCTGAGAGTACACACTGGAGCAATTTCTCCCAGTTTTAAAAAAGTTGGTCTTTTAAAAAAATTTAAAAAGTCATACAAGCTCTTTGTAAAAACAATTCAAATGCAGAAATTTATATAGCGAAAAATAGAAGTCTCATCTCCAAATTTCACTTCTCAGGGGAATTACTGCTAATAGTTTAGACAAGTGTGCAACCTTCCAGAGCTATTCTGTGCACACACAATGGGCAGAATGACATTTTGAAATATTAACTGAGTTTTTTTCCCCACTGTATGTCCTGGTGGTCCTGGCCTTTCACTCATTCCATCAGCTAGCACATTCTGCATTCATTGCCTCAGGGAAAAGATGACCCAATTGAATGCATTAAAAAAAAAAAAAGCAAATCAACTGCTTTTGAGTGTCAAGTGTTAGAGTTTCTAGCCCTTGTGGGATTAAAAACAGATTTGGAAGAATATATAATAAGTCAGAAGAAGCCTTAGAGCTTGCAGAACTAGATAAAAAAAGATTTCAATTCTTGAGAGAAGAGTTTCAGAGAGGAAGCAAGGACCTTTGACAGTGTATGCTGCTTCTCTCTGAAAATTAGAAAAAGGCCACATTTTGGTGAAAGAATTACAAGTTGCCTTGTTGACTGGCTCCTTCCCAGGAACTGGGGCTTAGAGACCTGACAACACCTTTGTACAAGGATGAAGACCCCTCCTTTTTCCAGCACCCTTGGCCCCTTGCTGAGGGTCTTGACTTTTTTAGATTTCAGCCCTTCCCATGTCCAAGCAAGGGTCTTTGTGCATTGTTCAAACCACACAACTGGATGAGCCATCCTTCACTGGGGGTTCCTGAGAAAGAAGATCTTCTGTCTCCCCAACTCAGGTGAACTTGGCAGCGGAGAGATAGGACTCAAGAAAGGTTTAGGGAATTTTAAAGGTGAAAGGTTGTGCCTGCTTTCCTTGTAGACCATCAGGCAGGGGCCCCGGGAACAGAAAGAGTGCCACTGGGGTGTGTCTAGACCAATTGGATGTTAGACAGTCTCTCAGAATTTCCTACAGCCTAGCATGAATGGAATGACTTGTGGGAAGGGCATGGAATTAGCTGGAAGAGCCAGACTCAGGAAGGGGAGGACAGAGAAATGACTTCCACCATCCTAAGATGGGTGACCAGACAGGGTGAGACTGGATACCAGGACACTAGTACTGATAGAGGATGAAGCCAGGGAGGAGACATGCCTTCACTCACATCTTGGCCCTAGATGGGCCTTCCTGGAACTCAAATGTAACATCAGGAATTACTTTTCTATTACCACATAAGAATAAGCTTAACAGAGAAAATAAATGTATTATTTTTAAAAAGTTACATTGCTTGCATATCTGAGTTTGTACATTGATATTCATTCTTCATTAACAGTATAATGCTAAGAAAATTGTATGTACACTTAGCAATATATCTGGAACAGTCTTCTATATGAGCCCATTTAAATTTTCCTCCTTGAAAAAAAATCCCTTTATAGTACTGCTGGCTCAGTGTAGCCCTCATCTAACCATTCCCTGGATGCTGAAGTTGTATCTGTGTTTCAGCCTTATGAATGCTGCAGCAATAATGGTTCTTTCACAAACCAACTATTGTTAGCACAGCCTCTCCGAACAAACTTTTCATTCACCTAGATGCCAGGTATTGAGAGGATTACATTCCAGAGGAAACCCCCACCCCACCCTCATATCAATATGAGAAATCATGAGCTAAATCATGAGCTAAAAATCATGAGCTAAAAATCAATATGAGAATTCATGTTCAGTTCAATTTTTTTAGCACTAACATCTTTTTATTATATGCAATATTGTTAGGTAGAAAGTCTACCTTTTAAAGAAACAAAGTGAAATCACTCTGAATAGCTGGAGGTAGAAGGCTAGGAGATCTGCTGCTCTGGAGGTAGAAGGCTAGGAGGGGAGAAAGATCAGCTTTCTCCCCTCTGCATGGCCCTACCTTTCCCCCAAACCTAGCTCTGCGTCAGTGCCGTGGTATAGGGCTGACAGGACATGCCTCCTCATGCCACTGGTCAGGAACACCACAGACAAGATTCAGGATGTCAGTCTGGCAAAGATGGTTAGTGGCGGTGTCTTTTATGGCCCTACTCTTGCTTCTGTGATTTAACATCAACTGGTGAGAGGTTAGTTGTCTTTGTGTTTCCATAGTATTTAGACCATAGTTTAATTACAGCACTAATTATATTGTTCTTTCTTGAAAGTACTATTCTAGAAGAAAAACATTTCCTTTAGCTTTGAAATTTATAGAAATTACCCATAAAACAGGGCAAGTACTACTAATTTATCCATAAAGACCTTCTGAATGAATGAATGAATGAATGAGTCACACACATCTGAACATCCAATTAAATATAGTGCATACAAGCTCATCTTCAAATATATAGATACGTTCAAAAAGTACACATGTACCTATTGTAGTGTTCCCTAGTCTTCTTTGGACTGACTGTGTCGGTGTCTAAATGTTTCTGCTTTAGCATAGATTTATGGAAAAGGGTTGGAATTGGCCCAAATGTCCCACATCATATTCTTGCAGCCACCTTGGGTAGATGACATAATGAGAGCAGCATATGTACCTATAACAACCACTATTGTGTGTGAAGGATAGATTAGGTAAATGTTAAATAAAAATGGAAATATATCTGCTTTTTACATCCAAGAGTTTGGAGAATCAAAAGGCTGCCTAATCCACCCAAACTCTCCATTTTCTAAAACCAGGATGAGTGGATGGAAGACCCCATAGAATGGAACCCCAAATGAAGTAGACAGCATATGATACATGCCCAGCAAGTAATGGAGGGATCAACCACATGAAGAAAATAGTCTTTTTCTTATCTGTTTTTATTTTGACATAATTTCAGATTTACAGAAAAGTTAGAGAGTTTCAAGGGATTCCCATATACTTTTCACTTATAGTCTCAAAAAGATAAAAATGGAAAGTTGCAGATATGATGCCACTCGCTCCTAAATATTCCAAGTGTATATACTAAAATCTAGGTCAATCTTCTGTATAATCAAGTGTGATCATTAAAATTAATAGTAATGCACAACTCTTTTCTAATATACAGACAGGTTTTTCAAATTGTACAGGTAATTCTCTATATTAGCAACAACAATTCTCTAAACAAGCAACAACAGCAGCAAGGTAAAACCTGCCAATCTCACATTGCTTTCAGTTTAGTCCCCTTTAATCTGCAACATTCTTCAATCTTGCTTCATATTTTATTACAGAATATCCCTCAATTTGAATTTGTCTGATGTTTCCTTATGCTTAGGGTCGGGTTACACATTTTTGTCAGAAGTTCCAGAGGAGTGACGCTGTGCCTTTCTCAGTCTGTCATACCAGGAGGCATGGGATGTGGATATACGCCATTACTGGTGATGTTGCATCGTTGGTTAAGGTGGAGTCTGCCAGATTTCTCCACTAAAAAGTTACTATTTTTATTGTAATTAATATCTCATGAGGGGAACTTTGTGGCTATGCAGATATCCTGTTATTCATCAAATTCATGCATACTAGGTTAGCATTCATTAATGATTCTTGCCTCAATGAAATTTCAAAGATGGTTGCTAAATGGTGGCTTTCTAAGTCCATCATTTCTTTTATATTTATTAGTTGGCTTTGTACTATAAGGAAGAACTTTCTCTTATGTGTATGTTTATCACTATGGAGTCATAAATTCTTATTTTTTCAAAGGGTTATGATAAGTTACTGTCATATTATTTTGATGCTCAAATTTCCAAGATTTGCTTAGGGGGGAAGCCCTTCATGCTTGCTTCTTTGTCCTTTTGATATATCCCCATCATTCTTTGAGAACTTCCTTATTTTCTGCCACAGAAAAAGATATTTCAGACTCAAGTTCCACTTTCCCTGTCCCAGACTTGTTTTGTTTTGAAAGTGGAGAATGGTATCATTGCTTCTAGGCCTTTTCAGCAGACAAAGCCAGGAAAATCTGCAGGGATCATTCAGACCTTCCTCCTTTCCTCAGTTGTAACTTTTCTTTTTTTAGTGAGAAATCTGGCTCTCACTAAATACAGTGTATTTACATATTTGCTTAATCCTAGAATACACAGAAAGTAGTTTCAGAATCATGAGCCTATAAGTCTATGAGAAAAAACCCTACTGAGTAGACTTCAATAATGAACACTTCTATTTATCTTTAGCCTGAAGGCATATAGTCCAACTATTTCTCTTAAAAGCTACTTGAGTTAGTTCTCCTCTCGGTCCTCTAATTTGGTTCATTTATTTGTTTCTATTTGTATTCCATTTTCTAATTCACCTTTGTTTTCTTGAGTATGTGAAGCATTCACATGGTTCCACAAATCAGGATTCTATGAAAAGTGCTGTCATTTCCCACTACTTCTTTTATTCTCTTCACCAGTCTGATTACCTTCTATTTTATCCTACCTGTGTTTCTTTATGCACAGATGAGTAGATACATGTTTATTTCCTAAATTTCTCTTTTTTCTTACATAAAAAGTTTGCTATAGATAGTGCTTTTCTTTTCTAATTTAGCAATACATTCTGGAGAGCACTTATTGGCTCATTATCTGGCTCATTCTTCCTTACAGCTGCATAGTACTCCATCGTGTGCCTGCACCATAGTTTATTAAACTACTTCCCTATAAATGGGCCTTTTGGTTGTTTACAATGTTTTAAAATCATGTTTATTGTTATTCTATTATAGTTGTCCCAATTTCACCCCCTTTGCCTTTCTCTGCCCATCCCAACCCCTGCTCCCACAGTTAATTCCTACACTGTTGTCCATGTCCGTGGGTCACTCATACATGTTCTTTGACTGGTCTGTTCCCCTGCTTTCCACCATTGTCACCCTCCCTCTTCTTCTCTGGTCCCTTTCAGTTTGTTCTATGTTTCCATGCCTGTGGTTCTATTTTGTTTGTTAGTTATTTTTTTCATTAGATTCCTCTTTTAGATGATAAATAATACTACAATAAACAATCTGAATAATATTGTACAGATATATTTTTATGTTTTTGGAAGTATGTTTTTAGGGTAAATTTCTAGAAGTGGAATTGGTGAGTCAAAAGGTAAACACATATGTAGTTTTGTTAGCTATTGCAAATCTACATCCATAAAGGTTTTGTACACACCAACCAGCAATGTATGAGAGGGCCTATTTTAAATATTTACCATGTGATAGATGAGAAATATTATCTTATTTTAATTTTAATTGGTATTTGTTTATCCTCTTATAAATGAGACTGATTATATTTTACTATGTTTATGGGCCATTTTAATATCTTTTTTTATTAACTATTTCTAGAAACAGTATTTAGTTGTCCCATAGAATGAATGGAATAAGTAAAATAACTATGCTCACCTTTAAACACTTTTTGAAAAAGTGACCAACTCTATATTCAGAGGATTATAGGTTTTTTTTCATCTTTAATCCATTATCTACCATTAACAGGACTGTACCTACCCGAACTGCCTCAGAGAGAGGGGAATCAACGTTGGTTAAAAATGTATTCAAAGCAGAAAGTTCCATAACAGCTAGAGACACTGTTCTTATGTTTGCAATCAAGTTTGGGAAGTCAGGGAAGAAAGAATAAAAATAAGAGCTGTTTTTTCCACTTAGTTAGATGGTTGAATTAGCTGACCTTTAAGGTCTCTTCCACCCTGGGTTTTATTATTCCATGAATCATTCCTCCAACTCAAGCCAAGTTAGTGATGAAATGACTGGGGAAGTGTGGGGGTCAGAGGTGAGCTGGAGATGTGGTGAGTGGATAAGAACAAGGGGGGAAAGGGAGAAATTTTAAATGTACAGAGTTAGGAGAGAAATAATTTTTCTGTCTTTTCAAAACTTGGAGTCAGGAGGGGAAGCAAAAATGTACATTGGTGGAGAGGAATATTGGTTGGATAGGGAATGGCAGGGGTGCTGATAGTGTGGTCATGGTAGAGGATAAATTCAGGAAGTTGGACAGGAGTCTAGGGATGAATAAGATGACAGAAAGCATCATCGGTCAGTGTTCCAACAGGGAGAACTAAGCAGTTATGGGGGCGCAAAAATCCTTGGAGTGATTTTTTTCCTCTTCCAAATTGTCTGTATATATAAAACCTTCTTTAGATAAGACAATCTAATATAAAATCTGTAAAGTTTTCTGAATAGAAACCAATGCACTGGATTTTGAAAAACTATCTTCAGGTTGTAAGGCCATACTTAGAGGAGAGATATTAAGGGAGAGGTGAGAAGCTTCCATAGATCAAGGTATTTAGAAAAAGAGACTAAAAGTATCTTGAAGCAACTTAATGTTATTTAGCTATTCAGTTGTAGATGATATTGTCCTTCAGTTGACCAAGGAGAGGTTGAACTTGTGAATCATTGTGTATAAAAGTAGTTGTGTCATTTTCATTTCATCTTAAAGACATATGCAAAACAATGATATGCCAAGGGGAAGTAAGCCTGGAGAATGACAACGGCAACCCTGACACTATGGTGACTTAAAATGGGTATATGAGGTCTTTTCAGAAAGTATCCAGCCACATAATAGGAAAAATAGAGACATTTATTGAAAAAGATAGAAGATATGGGAAATATTGTACATAGGACAATGACACCTCAGTCTCCTTCAAAATAGGCACCTTGGGACCTCACACAGTTCTCCCAATTGCCATCAGCTGCCCCTTCGTATTTTCCTGAATCTCATCAACAGTCTGAAATCTCTTCCCTCTCAAAGGTGATTTTAGTTTTGGGAAAAGCCAGAAGTTGCAGGGCACCAAATCTGGGCTGTAGAGGGGTTCAGTCACCTGGGTGATTTGATGTTTCACAAAAAAACTCTGCACAAGACATGGTGCATGAATGGATGTATTGTTGTGATGAAGCTGCCGATTACCAGTTGCCCGTAGCTGCAGCCTTCTGAATCATCCCAATAGTTTCTGCAGAGGAATGTTCAAGCTTTATACCAAATTTTATGCAGATTCACTGCTCTACTCGCTCAGTCATTTTGAATGTGATGGCCACACTATACACATGCTCACTCAGTGGTGTCTACTGCCCCCACTGACTAATACAGAGAAGTCATCATTGTTCATGCATGCACATTCAGTCGACTCTCCTTGGCTGCCAGGTTACATTGATGTTGCACAAACTGTTCTTGTTATATTAACAATGGTTGGACTTTTTCTGGACAGACCTTCGTATAATGTTTTCCTGTTATAGCGATGATGACGATGATTATGATGACTCTCTAGAAAGCTTGAGTTCCTCTTTTGCTGGTATGGTGAAATCTGTCACCACAGGGGTGAAAAAAGTCTGAGAGTGAAAATTCTTGTGCAAACAACACCAACATAACATAAATAAGGAAATGATATTTCCTTTTATTTTTTAAAGACTTTATTTATTCTTAGAGAGAGCGGAAGGGACGGAGAAAGAGAGGGAGAGAAATGTCAATGTGTGGTTGACTCTCATGTGGCCCCCACTGGGGACCTGACCTGCAACCCAGGCATATGCCCTGACTGGGAATCGAACCAGTGACCCTTTGGTTCACAGTCTGCACTCAATCTACTGAGTTACACCAGCCAGGGCTAATATTTCCTTTTAAATGACTTCCATGGTTCCCTGTGCCTCTGCGTTGGCTTCCCTTTGCTTAACTTCTGAATAGCTGAGCTGTAGAAGATAAACTAACTATCCCCTATTTCATCCATCTGTGTCCTGCATAACTCTTCCATTCCGAATTAAGCAGAAAGAACAATAAAAGTATCTTTTATTCATATTTTGGCTCTTATTTCTTATATAAATGCATTAATTCAACAAACATTCATTGAAAACCTACTCTGAGTTCAGCACTGGGTAATTGTTTATAACCTTTTGTTGGATAATATTGTAAATATTTATTTATTTTATTATTGTCGATGTAAATCACCAGTATGTAAGCTCCAAGAAAGCAGGAACTTTGTTTACTGTCTTATTGCCAAAACACTACCTTATACATGAAGTGCCCTTAATGTCTGTTTATTGAATGAAGAAATGAATGATTGAGTGGATGGATGGAAAGGAGATACAAGGAGGAATAAGATGAATATCATACCCTTGAGGATCTCACAGTGGTGGAGTGAAGTTGGTAATAAACACAAAAACAGGTAATTTTAAATTAAAATTTAAATTTGGTAACTCAAATGATGGCAATATGTATAAGAGATAGCAGAAAACCATTTCCCAGGCTGGATTGGAGGTGAATGTGATTGAAAAATATTATATAAATCTGGTTGTATTATTAATAGTACCTGTATAATCCTTCTTTATTTACTTTTGTCTGTCTTCTCCCCCACTCACTATTTGATATCTAGATATGGCTAGTCCTGCCCAATAGCTAAAGCATGAACGTACTAATAGACAGTAGTTATCGAGCGCTCTACTGCATGCCAGTCACTAGTCAAAAACATTTTTTTGAGTTAATTCTTACAATAACCCTCTAAGATAGTTGCAGTTATTGTTTTTATTTTACAGGTGCTGAAACTGAGGCACAGAGAGGTTAAGTGATTTGTGCAAAGACACATAGCTGGCAAGTGGTAGAATGAGGATTGAATCCCGGCACTTAGTTCTTCATGCTCTTTGATCAGTGCTCTATGCTCTTTATCCCTCTCTGCTTATCAGAATGTGCTTTCAGAACTTCCTTTACCCTAGGGTATAAGTATCCAGTAAGTTTAAAATGCTATTTACCTCATGTGTAGTTACAAGAGCGGGTCCTAAGACAAGGAATATAGCTCTAATTATAGAATCTCAGTCACTACTAGCTAATGGGAGCATTTTTTGCGGGGAGGGAGGAATATTTTAAAATGCTCCTTAACTCATACCACTTTATCCATCCATTCATTTATTGAATACATATTGAGTACATAATGGATAAGTTACAGGATGTATTCTTTGCAAGTAGCTGCTGAGATAGAATCTGGAGTCCAAGATATTTACTAGGGATCAACATCTGTAAAAGAAGGGGGCAGAAGCAGAATTGGGCCAAGGGACAAGTCAGCTTTTAGAGCAGGGCTGCCAAAGTCTTGGCCCACTTGGTAGGAAGCTCTGGAGTCAGCACTGTTATCAGGGTTGTCCGGAATCAGCTTTAGGCTTTTGTCCTCCACCAGTCCCCTCTCCTTGCTTGGTTACTGGATGCAGGCTTCTGGAAAAGGGCATGGCCTCAGGTGAGGCAGTTCTCTATCTACAGCTGAGGCTGACTGCACTTCCACCAGTTGGGCAGCAAGTCTTTCTTTGAAGGAGCATCTGGGAGGCACATCTCTGCGGCTACTATAGGATGCCAGACCCTGGGATAAGTGCAGGGAACTTATAAAGAAGACACAGTCCCTTTGCTCAAGGAGAAATAGTTCCATTTCATCTATCTTTAGTAATCAGTGACCTCTGATTACTTTTCTTAATAATTTTGATGGCCAAAATTAGGGTCTCTCCTATTCATGTGTACACAGTATGGTGTATTGAAAATAGCACAGATAGTCTGGGTGGACCATTAGGAAGTCACTTTTGCTGTGTTTTTGTTTACTTATCTATATTATGGATAGCACAAATATCCTTGGAGAGAGTTCTAGAAATTAGATAGGTATTTATAAATTTCATAGCAAAGAGTTCTAACACTTAGTAGGTTCTCAGAAAATGGCAGCTATTTTTACTGTTCTCCTTTATCCTAATGGATTTCTGGCTACCACCATTGGCCTTCTCTGCATATCCACCATGGTGGGCTTGAGTCATCTTTTCTGTCCTTTGCTTTGCACATGACATATCATCTGAACCATATCTGGATCCTCACATTCAAAGCTCTTTAGCTCTCTGCTTCTTATGAGCTTATTTCTGTCCAACTCCTCTACCCCTACTGCCTATATTTGTTTATTTCTAGGAAAAGTTGTCTTAATGCTTATACTCTGTTCTTCAGTTTTATTTTCTTGGCTATAACACACATCTAGAAAGCCTGCATCCTTTACCTCAGCAGACATTTGTATACATTAAAGCATTTAATTCTTTCATAAATCCCCCCAGGATGACTGGAAAAGAGCAGCAAATTCTCACTGACTCATGTCCCTCATGATTCTCTTTCTATTATTGTTGAATATCCTACAGCATATGTTTTCTATTTGGCTTACATATAGCATTCATAGAAATTCATTACAAGGGACAGATAGCCATATCATTGGAAAGCCAGAAGTAATCTAAGAAACTTTGGCCTCATCTGCCTCATTTAGAATATGGAGAAATTGTTCCTAAAGAAGTTAATTAAATTGCTTAGATTCACATGGCTAGTTAAGCACGCACTAGAACCCTGGTGATTAAAGTTGTTTAACTCTGTGCTCTTGCATGTTCTTTACTTTATGTCAGTGATTCCATCTTAACTTTCATGTTTCTAGGGTATAAACACGTGAATCAGTATAGTAATCAGGGGATTATTCTTTAAGAGCTTCAATAAACACGTGAGGGTAGATGTTTCTCACCTACACTCTGATTTTCCCATTCATTACTACAGAATAAGGGGAGATGGGACAGTCTTGAGCACAACGCTGTTTTCGTCTTCATCTTCCCTGTTCCCATGCTTTTGCCAGGGACCCCACACCGCTTGCTAAGATGTCTCTGTAATGAGATACTTCAGGAAGAATTGGGTCCAACTGCTTACCTTCAGGTTCCCATCATTTTACAATCCCAGATCTTAGGTGTTAGGTTCCTGGGACCTTCCTTTGGGATGAGGGCAGTCTATACTACAAGTCTTAGAGGAGAAGTGGGTCCAGTGAGTATTATCAAAACTGAACTGTTCAGGGGAACGCACACTTAATCTGGGATGGAGACGGGGAAACAACTCCAGTTGTCTGCTCGTGAGGCCGTTTTTATCAGGGCTTGAATGGACAGATTTTAATCATGTGAATAATCCCTGGTTGCCTGCCCTCTCCCTAAAATAACTCACAGAACCAGTGACTTCAGAGAGCTAGAGGACTTTCCCTTTGTTCATACTCCGGGTCATGGTGCTCTTTGCTGACAGTTTAATGTATATTCAGAAAAATTTGGTTTGTCTTGGGCCATTTCCAAACCACAGGCCTCTTTTGCATTCCTGCCCTCTCTACTGTGTCCTCTGTGGGATTTGCAGAGGAGGATCAGACAGTCTGGAAAAAGAAGATGATTTGTTCATTATAATGATAAATTTGTCAAGTTGGGGAGGTTATCTTTAAGTCAAAAATTATATCCCAAAGACCATATAAATGAGAAATTATGGATTATCTCAGGTGTTTCTGAACAATGAATTTTAGGTTTACACAACTTCCTTTGATTAACTCAACAAGTTTCAAATTTGGTATCATTTCAATGTAATGGTTGTTTGGGAAATATTTTCTTTAATTTTTAGAGTCACAGGTTCAGCAAATGTATCTTTTCCATCTTTTAAAAACCCAAACACAGTTTTCACTCGTTAATTGATGATAATATGGTTTATATTATTAAGAGATTACTGGGACTATAAATGCTACTTTGTAAGTCTTTAATGCCCTAGGATTTTAACTTATTCTTCCTAAATAACAAAGAGGTCATCGCATACTTTCTCCTTGTTATAAACATCCATTCACAGGAATGGAGCACTAATTAAGAAATGAATAGTCCCTCTTTTCATAGAGTTTAAAGTCTGGAGAGATATCAGACATCGAACAGGCAGTTAATACTAGAAAGACATTACCTCCTTAAGTACTCAACCCTGTTGTTTAATAAGATTACAATTGAGCACCAGGTAAGAATTGATGGGAATGGCCAAAGAGATAAATGCATTTGGAATATGTTAATCTGTGTTGAATACAGTGGTGATTGGCTGGCAACCCTTAATTACGAGGGTTAGAGGAAAAAGTAGAAATTTTCACAAAGATAGCTCCTGTTTGTGAGTTTTTAGTCTTTCCTTTCTCAAAAGAAACCTAAAAAAATGGCCTTTCAGCTTTGGTTCAGAGCACAACTATTTGATCTTGTTCCTGGATTAGCCTGGGGAGTCACAGGGGGCCGTGCGGGAATGCCAGCCTGGCTTCCTTTTTGCTTGCACAGATTCAAAACACTGACTTCTTTTCAGAAACCCTGAAGATATTTTATTTAAAAATATAAATTAATGAATAGGAACAATGGAAACTTCAAGAAATGAGGCTATAGCTGAATATCAAGAAACCTGTATCAGTCAGATCTGCTGGCTTCCGGAATAGCATGTATAAGGAAGTATGAGAAGCCCTGTTGTTTGACATCATTTCAAACTGGAGTGATAATCTTATAGTCAAACAAAAAACATTACAAAAGGATGGATGAAAAGATTTGGTAAAGATTTTCTACCTCTAAGTTTTTTAAGGAAGTTTTCACTCTTGACCATTTTCAGCATCATAAGGATAATCATTTCCTAGTGTAACAGGTTTCTATTGGATATATAACCATACATAGTACAAGAATAAAAGCAAAAACAATTTCAGACTCATTACATGAAAATAAAATTATAGTGAGATATGTACGTGCTCTGCACACAAGGAAAAAATACAAGTATTTCATAGAATGAAGGAGAATATTGAGTTTTCTGTCTGTTTTAATTCTAGGAGCTCATAGTGGGTATACTGCATTAGGGTCCTCTTTGACTTTCGTAATAGATAGAAACACTCAAAAGTGGCACCTCACAGCATCAACTGTAAAATTGTAGCTGGACTCCTCCCCCATCCACCTACCCCCATCGATCCCCAGCACTTCATGTGATTTCTGAAATTTAGCCTAGGATGTAAAAGACAGATTCCCTATGTAACACACCTTCAAAATGCATTGGTTTCACCTTTTTAAAGGTTTAGGTTCATCATTATCTATAAAATGAATGTAGGAAGATATTTGCCTCTATGTAGTGACTGTCAAATAAAAATATTTTTTTTCTTAGAATTATTTATTGAACAAAAAGATGAATCCGACAAACATCCAGGTATTAGGAGTCTGGAATATGTATTAGCACAAGAGAATTTTAGCATTTTAACAGAAAGGATTCAATCTTCCCAGTGAAATAGGAAATGGTTTTGAAATATCTAGACCAGGGATATAGCAGGCCAAGGCAAGTGATCAAGTTCTAGAGTTAGACACAGGGCTGGATGTTTCAGGTAGGAAGCTCTGAGGCGGGAAGTAGCTGGGCCCCTGAGTCAGAATGGTCAAGCGAGTCCTGTAGGCAGAAGTCAGCAGGCCCAGCTTCTGGGAGGCCAGTGGGTAAGGAGACACTCAAGGTGAGCCATGAAAAGAGGACAGAAATGATTTGTTCTTTGCCTCCTTTTGAACTCCTGCGATGTGGGTGGGCCAGGGCTTGCAGGTGTCTGTAGTCGGCAGAGAGGGGCCTCACTAAGATCAGCTTTCAGTTTTCTGTTATCCTCACCCCTTGTCTCAAGCTATTCAGCAATATTGCATCTTTAATGGTTAAGCTCTGGGGCAGGTGGCTATTTGTAAGGCTACTAATTAGATAAAGGGACTGATTTGCACCAGGATGCAGATAATGCCTGGAATTGTGCCAAGACCCACAGCTCAGGAGTTTATGACCCTCAGCTGCCATGGCGACCATGCCTATTCAGTCGGAAGAGTCCTTTTGTTGTGGCATAGCAGGCAGCACACAGGGCAGAGCATCAGCTTCTGTAGAGTTTAAAACTAAAAACTGAAATTGGAAAAGAAGAGACAAGTAGGCAAGAGGGCATCAGATTTATTTATACCCAATGGGTTGATTGTTCTATGAGTTCAGTTCCACATGCTTTTTAGAAAAAGCAGGACCTTTCCTTGAGGGCAACTGTCTGATGAGCTTGAGATTTGGAAGGAAACATTTTCCTGTGGATCTTTTCTTCTTATGTTGTTTTCACACTTCACAGCCCTCACCTCTATGCCTTTGATTTATTATCTTTATTTTTCCAAATGTTTTGTTGTGTTCACAAAATAAGAACACATTGTAAGCTGTAAGCTCACGACTCTAGGAAAAAAACTGAGATTTATAGTCATTACATTCTAGAGCTAGAAGAAGCTGGAGGATAGATGGTCACATGCTGAATTTTGCTGGGACTGTCCTATTGTCCTGGTGTAATAATAGCTCCTCCTTTTACTCTCAAAAGCAACATGATTGGGCAATGATGATCCTACTTAGATTATGTTATCCAAATCTCCATTTTATAGAGAAAAATCTAGAATACTGCATGTCCTTGAATAATGTTTTGTTATAATGTCGATAAGATGCTGTAGGAACTTAACTCTTGGTTATATCAATTAGCCTATGGTAAAACTGGTATTGTTATGCAATATTATTTTGCTTAAAGTTGCAGAATCTATTGATGACATCAAATGAGGACTTCTGCATTTAAAAAAAATTTCAGCTGTGAGCCGAAGAGTCAGAACTCTTGAAAATGGTAAGAATCACTAAAAAGGGGGAACATAAAAGTGAAAGACATGTAGGATTGTTAAATCTAGGCTGAGCTGGGAAGGAAATAAAGCCAGAAAGAGGCTGACAGGTTGGGAGGAGCAGGGGAGGGAGGGATCAGGCACAGAATTGGAGAAAGAACAGACAGGCTGATGGTAATGGAACTAGAGAACTGAAAGGATGGGAAGCTGTGGTCAGAGACTGGGATGCTGAGTTTATGATTTCAGAGGTGGAGTGTTAATAGGGTGGCTAAAGTTATGGAGGCCCCAGCAGGAAACAAATGACTTGCTAAGGGATTAACTGGAGAAAGTTTAATAGAGGGACTCTTTACACAGATATGAACAGGTGAAACAAAAATACGGATGGTGATACATTTAGAAACTAGCAGTGACACAAAGCCAAGCCATTTTCATCCCTAGGCCTGAAGAACCAAGAGAGAAAATTTGTTTTTTGGAACCTGGTTGGTGTTGTAGCCATGGGAGAGTTGCCACTTCTTAGAGGCTCTGGCCATACTAGATGAATGCACCTATTGCCAAAACCTTGGCTGGCAAAAGGTGTGTGAGAAGGGATCACTGTTTTTTCCCACTCTTGGATCTGTGGCCAGGGTCTTCTATTGGCTAAACCTAACCAGAAGGCAGAAAGAAGCAGAGAAGCACAAATGATGGATCTCTTGGGCAAGTAGAAAATAATCAGCACTTTAAATAACTGTAGAAATAGAGTTGTAGTAGTTGTCTGTAGATAGTGGCTTCATCCAGGATAATAATGAGATGTGGAATAGAGAAAAGATGTAATATTCTCTTCCAGAAGTTTATATGTATATTCAATGTCATTCTGCAGAAATACACTATATGATAACTGACTCTTAGAAAGATGACCAGGAGGCAATCTAAGATTCTGAAGTCTCATAAAAGTAAAAATAATTCAGATAGTTTTTATGTTACTTATATTTCACATTTCTGTTACTTACAAATTATAAATCTTTGTGTAGACCCCATAGAGACTAAATATATATTTCATCTTTAAACAACTAGAAAACTAGAGAAATATATGAAGAAATATATATTGGTTTTCAGACATGGTCAACAGGCAGTTCAGGACAGTGATCCCTGAGAGAAGGGGAACAATGAGAAGAACTCTTTGATTTCTAAACTTTACTGCTTAGGAGAGTTTCTAGACTGTAACCCAGGAAAGGGAGACCAAAGAGAGCCTGGATGAGTTAAGAAGAAAGAGTTTACCGTTCAAGAGGTCAATGTGGCTAGAATTTGCAGAGAAACACACCAGAAAGGAGGGAACTACAGAGTGAGAAAGAATTCTAGAAGTTTATAGAACGGTTCCCTCATGGCTTTAACTGAATACTTTTATGAACATGCATGTGAGAAATTATTCCATGCTGATAAAAGAACCATTGCCAAGAAGTAGATAAAATAATCATTGGAGCTTAGACAGGCTGGGAATAGGTCAGGTTTTCACCAGCTAGAGTAGAAAGAACCCCTAATACATGGGACATTAGGTAGAGTCTTCAGAAAGGACCAAATTAGCTGTAGACTAAAGACTTACTCTAACACACTTTAAAGTAAACATTGATAGAATCAAACTGATTACCAGCAACTAAATGATGTCCCAGGAAAACCTTCAAAATATTAAAAAGAATATAATAAAATCCAGCAGCCAAATCATAAAATTTGCTAAGTCTATCATACAAATGGAAAGATTACCAGAGATTTAAAGAAACAGGAAAATATGACCCATCAGGAGGTAAAAATTTAATCACTAAAAACAAACTCAGACATGACCCAGAAGTTAGGCTTAGCCTATAAAGATGGTAAAAGAACAAATACATGTAAATGTACTCTTCTATGTTTAAAAAAGATAAAAAACAATATGAGCACAATAAAGAGAGGAAATGGAAGATTTTAAAACAGTTAAAAATGGATTTTCTAGAGTTAAAAAATACAAAAAAATCTGAAATGAGAACTCAAATACGGAGGGACAAATACAAGGTTGACAGCTGATTTGTTACTAGAAACAATGAGAGTGGAGCAACATCTTTAACTAGTTTGAAAGAAAAAACTGTCAACCTAGAATTCCTTGTCCAATGAAAATTTTATTCAAAAACAGAGGTGAAATACTTTTTCAGACAGACAAAAGCTGAAAGAATTCATTAACAGATCTATATACAGTATAAGAAATATTAAAAGAAGTCCTTCAGACAGAAGGAAAATGATACCATATAGAAACCTGGATCGACACAAAGGAATAAAGAGCTGTGGAAATAGTCATTATATGGGTAAAAAAAAATGACCATTTTAATTTTAAATCTCTTTAAGAGATAATGGATTTTTATGACTAGAGGAATATATATGCAAATATCTACCTCAGAACTGGTAAAATTTAGGAACACTGTGGACACAACAATGTACAAATAAACTCTGAACAGGAAAAAACCCAAAATGGAATTAAGTTTCAGTAGTGTTTTTGGATATTATGTACTATACATCCTCAATTGAAAATATTTTCTTAATGGTAAATATCAAATTAGAAAATTTTGTAAACAAATGGATTAAGAAAAAAATTAAAAATGAAAAATTACCTATATTCTTATAATAAATATTTTGTGGTATCCTTGCATATTTTTTTCTGTCTCTCTCTCCCTCTCTCTCTTTTTCTTTCTCCCTCCCTCGCAAGAACAGTTTGAATGACATTGTAGAGCATATTCATCTTTCTGCTTTTTTCACTTAACATTAGATCATGACCATTTTTGTTTCTTAATATGTTAAAAATGTCTTTGAACATAAACTTTAAGAGCTGCCTAATATTCCATTGTGTACAATAATTTAACAATTCCCTCACTTTGGGTCACTTTGCTGCCATATTTTCATTCTAATAAATACTGTTCCACTGAATACCTTTTGAATGCATGTTTAATTAAATCTTTAAGATAGATATATCTAAACGTAGAATTATACTAAAATAATATATGAATATTTAAAAAGACAATGAACTGTTTAAAGCAAAAATAATTAACAATGTATTATGAAATTTATAGCATAGAAGAGTATAAAATGATACAATGGTCAAGTGGGCATAAATAGAAGTAGATTGTTGTAAGGTTCTTACACTATGCCTAAAGTGATTATCATTTGAAGGTAGATTATGATAAATTAAAGATTAAAGTTGTATATTGCAAACTTTAGAGGGGTCACTTTATTTAACTAAAAAAGTAAAATAAAGAGATATAGTTAATAACCAATAATGGAGGTAAAATAAAATAATCTTCAGTGAAACCAAAAGTAAGCAGGAAAAGAAAGAAACAAGGAATAAAAAACAGATGGGACAAAAAGAAAATGAATATTAATATAGTAGCACATTTATGATAAAAACTCTCAGTAAATTAGAAAAAGAGGGAAACTTTTTAAATGTGATAAAGAATCTGCAAAATCACTACAGATAATATCATATTTATTAGGAGAAATTAGAAGCTTCTCACTAAGATTAGGTACAAGGTCATGATATCTCTTCTCACCAATCCTTTTCAACATTGAGCTGAAAATCTTTGCTAATGTCATAAGGCAACAAAAGAAAGTAAAAGGTTTACATAGTGGGACAGAAGAAATAAAACTGTCTGTTCACAGATGACATGTCATCTATGTGGAAAATCCAAAAGAAAGGACAAAAAAATCTGGAACTAACAAGAAATTATAGCAAGTTTGCGGCATACAAAGTCAATTATTTTCCCATGTACTAGGAATGAACAAGTGGAATTTAAAATTAAAAACACAATACTATTTACATTAGCATCCCCCAGCATAAAATAGATATAAATATAACAAAATATGTACAAGATTTATATGAGGAAAATAATTGTACAAAGCTCTGATGAACACAATAAAAAAGACCTAATAAACACAGAGCTATTCCACTATCATAGATAAGAAGACTCAATATTGTCAGGTGTCAGTTCTTCCCAAACTGATCTATAAATTCAATGCAATATCAATCAAAATCCAAGAAAATTCTTTTGTGGATATTGAAAAACTAATTCTAAAGTTTATATGAAGAGACAAAATACCCAGAATAACCAACACAAAATAGAAGGAGAACAAAGTTGGAAAACTGACACTATCTGACTTTGAGGCCTACTATAAAGCTACAGCAATCAAAGCAGCGAGGTACTGGTGAAAAATGGACAAAAAGGTTAGTAGGATAGACTAGAGAGCCCACAAACAGATCCACATACATGTGGAACTGATCTTTGACAAAGGAACAAAGGCAATACAATGAAGAAAAGATAGTCTCTACAACAAATACTGCTGGAACAATTGGAGGTTGTCCTGCAAAAAAATAATATGATCCAGACACAGACCTTATACCCTTCACAAAAATTAACTCAAAATGGATCATAAACCTAAATGTAAAACACAACTATCCTAGAAGATAATAGAGGGCAAAACCTAGGTAACCTTGGGTATGGTGATGACTTTTTAGATACAATACCGATAACATGATCCATGAAAGACATATTTGATAAACTAAACTTCATTAAAGTTAAATAGTTCTGCTCTGTGGAATACAATGTCAATAGAATAAGAAGACAAGCCATGAACTGGGAGAAAATATTTGCAAAAAAAATTGAGAAAGGACTGTTATCCAAAATATTCAAAGACCTTTTAAAACTCAACAATAAGAAAATGAATGACCCAATTGTAAAAAGGGCCAGCCTTTGCCATGTAGCACAGTTGGTCAAAGTGTTGTCACTATACACCAAAGTTGTCAGTTTGATCCCTAGTCAGGGCACATGCAAGAATCAATCAATGAATGCATAGCTAAGTAGAACAACAAATTGATTTCTTGCTTCCTAAAATCAACAAATTTTGAAAATATGAGCCAAAGACCTTAACAGACACCTCACCACAGAAGCTTATGTACGGCAAATAGGCATATGGAAAAACGCTCCATTTCTTATGTCATCAGAGAAATACAAATTAAAACCATGAGATACTACTACACACCTGTTAGAATGACCAAAATCTGGAACACTGACAACACTGAATGCTGGTGGGTATGTGGAGCAATTAGGACTCTTATTTATTGCTGATGGCAATGTAAAATGGAATAGGCACTTTCGAAGACAGTTTGGTGGTTTCTGACAAAACAAAACATTCACTTACCATATTACCCAGCAATCACATGCTTGGTATTTGCTCAATAGAGTTGAAAACATATTCACACAAAAATCTGCTCATAATGTTTATAGCAACTCTATTCATAATTGCCAAAACTTGGAAGCAACCAAGATGTCCTTCAGTAGGTAAGTGGATAAATAAACTGTGGTAGAGCCAGACAGTGCAATATTATTAAACACTAAAAGTAAATTGTTGGGAACTGTCCTGCCTGATTTCAGAAACTGTAACCCCTCATGGCTAAGGCTGAGTAAAAAGACCTTGGGACCATAAGCCACTAAGGAGACAAAGCTTATCTTCCTGGTAGGGGTGCTGCTTCTGCCCCATTTGACTTCACCCTGCTTGACCCCAGGTGGATGACTGGTTAACCAATGACGGTAAGATTCCTCAAAGGAGGGATGACCTAAGATAGGCACAGTTGTGAAGGAGCCCTCAGGGAAGGACTTGGGGGGCTATAGAAAAAGGGGCTGATGGACCCTCATCCCTTGGCTTTGACATGGCCTGAGTCCTCATTCTGTCTCCAAGAAGTCTTCTAATCTCTTGGCTGCCTTACTTCCCTTGCCTGACTTAAGCCTGAAACAATGCCAGAGGTGGGTATGGCTCTGGAAAGGGAGGGTTCCCCAGGACGATCAGGTCTAAGAAAGAATGCATAAAATCCTGTGAAACCTACTCTGTTAATACCCTCAATTCAAATGATAAGGGTCCAAGCATGAAATGAGTTTATTTCCCCAAAGTCTTATGGCCCTTTAGCTATCTGACCCTGACTCAAAATAAGCCCTCATAGTTCTTTGAGTGTTAGTTATTTGATTATTACTGCCTAACAATGATTGATGAGCTTTACATATATGCCCAGTATTCCTGTGAAAATTAAACCCAATAAACGCCCATTGTGGAACAAGCTCCTGTCCCTTCTCCTTTGAGAGATCGGCCACCTTTCCTCCCCAAGCAGATCATGTCTTGGTAGACTTATTCTCATCCATGGCAGCCAGGGGGCCCTGTGGGTAGAGCTCCCCCACAGGAAATGGGCTATCAAGCTATGAAATAGTATGGAATAAGCTTAAATGCATATTACTAAGTGAAATAAACCAATATGAAAAGTCTATATTATTCCAACTATATGAAATTCTGGGAAAGGCAAAACTATGGAAACAATAAAAGGATCAGTAGTGGCCAAAGGTGGGGGTAAGGAGGGGCGAGTAGGCAGAGCGCAGGACTTTTAGGATAGTGAAAGTGCTCTGTTTGATACCATGATGATGGATATATGTCATTATGATCTTGCCCAAAAATCTGTACAGGTGTTTACAACTGTAGAGTGTAAACACTGAGCATGAACCCTAAGGTAAACAAAAGGCTTTGAGTGATTATGAGATGTCAATGTAGGTTTATCAATCATAACAAATATACCACTCTGGTGAGTGATAGGGATAATGCAGGAGGCCATACATTCAATGCATGTATGAAGGCAAGAGATAAATGGGAAATCTCTGTACTGTCCCCTCAATTTGGCTGTAAACCTAAAACTGCCCTAAATATACAGTCTTAAAAAAATAGTAGATTTAAACCCAACCACATTGACAATGGTATTAAATGTAAATTGTCTAAGCTAGCTTTTAAAAATAGAAATGTAATATAAACCACATATAGAATTTCAATTTCTTAGTAGTTACATAAAGAATAAAATAGGTAAAAATAATTTTAATAATTTATTTTATTTAAATCAAAATATCTAAAATAATATTACTTCAATATGTTATCATATAAACATTATTGAGATATTTTCTATTTTGTTTTCATAAAAAACTAAACTTTCAAAATCTTGTTGTATTTTATACTTAAAGCAATCTCCATTTTTCATAGCCATTTTTCAAGAGCTCAATAGCCACATGTGACTAGTGGCTACCATATTATATAATGTAGGTGTAAATACTCCAATTAAAAATCATGAGTGAAATAAGCCAGGCAAGTGAAAGACAAATACATACCATATGATCCCACTTATAAGTGGGACCTAATCAACAAAACAAACAAATGAGCAAAATAGAAGAAGAGACTTGGAAATAAAGAACAAACTGACAGTGACCAGGGGGTAGTGGGGAGGAGAATAACAGGGGAAAGGAAGGGAAGGGACAAGCAAAGGACTGGAGGAATAGAGGACTCATGGGCACTGACAACGGGGTGATTGACAGTGAGAGTTGGGGGATGGAGCAGGGGAGAGCAAGGGGAGAAAGGTGGGACAACTGTAACTGAACAGCAATAAAAAGAAAATCAACTTCAGCACCAAAAAAAGTCAGACTGTCATACTGGATAAAAAAAGTAAGACAACTTAAATGTCATCTATAAGAAATTCACTTTAAACATAAAGACACAGAGAGTGTAAAAATGAAAGAATGTAAAAAGACATTTTATGCAAACCTTTATCAAAGGAAAGTTGGAATTGCTCTATTACCATCATAGTAAATTTCAGAGTAACAAATATACAGGGCACAAACAGGACATTTATAATGATAAAGTGGTAAGAGAACTTGGCAAGCCTAAATATAACTACATGTAATAAAAGAGGTTCAAAAAATATATATGAAATGAGTCTTATAGAAATGAAAGAGTTAGACAAAACCACAATTAAGTTGGGGATTTTAATAGTCCTCTTTGTTGATGTAATCAGTTGACAGAAAAATCAGTGAGGAAAATTAATTAAATAATACTATTAGCCAAATTGACCTAATTCACATTTATAGAACAATTCACTGAACAACAGCAGAATAAATATTCTTTTCAAGTACACATGGAATATTCACCAGAGTAGACCATATTCTGCTATAAACCATATCCCAATACAATTAAAAAGTTTGAAATTATACACAGTATATTCTCTAATCACAATGACTTTAAATGAAAAATCAATAATAAAGAGACATCTGTTCGAGTAATGCAATATTTGGAAATTAAACAACAAAATTAAAAAAGGGGCCAAAAATTACAAAGAAAATTAGAAATTATTTTGAACCAAATAAAAATGAAAACAGCACATCAAAATATTGGGATGCAGTGAAAGCAGTGCTTACATGAAAATTTAAAGCATAAATTTCTATTAGAGACATAGAAAGTTCTCAAATCCATGATTTAATCTTCCTGTTTAAGAAAGTAAAAAAGAAGAGGAAATTAAATATAAAATAAACACAAGAAGGAAATAATAAAATTTAGAGTAGAAGTCAATGAAAGAGAAAGGAGACAAGAGGAAAAAAATGAAACTTGATACATTTCATGGCAACTCCTTTCCTAGGTACTTATTGAGGAAAAACAAAAACGTGCTCATGGAAAGACTTGTACTTGGACACTTAGAGCAATTTTGTTTATAATAGTCAACAATTGGAATGAACCCAAATGTCTATCAGTTGGTGAATGGATTAACAAGTGGTGGTATATTCTCACTATAGAATATTACTCTGCAGTAAGAACATACAACAACATAGATGAATCTTAAAAGTATTATGCTAAGTGAAAAAAAGCCAGGTGCAAAATATCACTCTGGTTACATTATGTGACATTCTTGAAAAAGCAAACTAGTGATACAAGCAGATCGATGGTTTTGGGGACACAGGGACAGGATTACAGGATAGGGGTAGGAGCACATTTTACAGGTGATGGAAGTATTCTGTGTCATGATTGTGATGGTAGTTATATGACTGTAAACCATATACTTGTCATAACTCATGGAATTGTTCAGTTAGAGTTGGTGAATTTTATTGTACTTAAAGGTTGATTAAAAAAGGGACAACTTTGAGGTGAACCTGATGTTTTATAAGTTAGCTTTAAAAATTATATTTTACATGCTCATTTCAAAGAAATAAACCAGAACAAAGTAGTATAAAATGAGAACTAAAAGTTCTTTCTTCTTCAAATTCCTGCTTCTCAGGGCATATTACTAAGAACAGTTCCTTATGTAAATTTCCAGAAATTGTCTATGTTATTTCTATTGTTTGTTATGGATAAACATTCCTCAGGTATGCCTATACTTTGAAGTTTTTCTTTTTCTTTTCTTTTCTCTCCCTCCCTTCCCTCCCTCCCTCTGTTCATTCTTTCCTTCTGCATAAAGGGACTCATATTCTATGACTTAAAAAAACTTCCTAATTTAGTTTTGGGAGATTTTATGTTCCTAGGAATTTATCCATTTCATCCAAGTTGTCTAATTTGTTGACATATAGTTGTTCATAATATTTTCTTACAATCCTGTGTGTTTCTTTGGTGTCAGTTGTTATTTCTCCTCCTTTATTTCTGATTTTATTTATTTGGGTCCTTTTTCTTTCTTTCTTTGTGAGTCTTGTTAGAGTCTTGTCAATCTTGTTTATCTTTTCAAAGAAATAGCTAAAAAGTTTCTGCACAGCAAAGGGAACCATCAACAACAACAATAAAAAGCACCATCAACAAAACAAAACAAAAAAGACAACTCACAAAATGGGAGAATATATTCACTGATACATCTGATAAGGGATTAATATCCAAACTTTATAAAGAACTTATAAAACTCAACACCAAAAACCCCGAACAATCCAATTAAAAAATGGGCTGAGGACATGAATAGACACTTCTCCAAAGAGGACATACAGATGGCCAATAGACATATGAAAAGATGCTCAATGTCACTAATTATCAGGGAAATTCAAATTAAACCCACAATGAGATATCACTTTACACTGGTCAGAATGGCTATCGTCAATAAATCAAGAAACAAAAAGTGCTGGTGAGGATGTGGAGAAAAGGGAACCCTTTTGTACTGTTGGTGGGAATGCAGACTGGTGCAGCCACTGTGTAAGGCAGTATGAAGATACCTCAAAAAATTAAAGGTGGTACTACCTTTTGACCTAGAGATCCTACTTCTGGGAATATATCCAAAGAAACCCAAAATACTAATTCAAAAGAACATAAGCAGCCCTATGCTCATTGCAGCTTTATTTAAAATTGCCAAGATATGGAAGCAGCCTAAGTGTCCATCAGTAGATGAGTGATAAAACAACTATGGGACATTTACACAATGGAATATTACTTGACCATAAAAAGGAAAAAAAATTACTGTTTGAGATAGCATGGATGGACCCTGGAGAACATTATGTTAGGTGAAATAAGCCAGACACAGAAAGATAATTACCATAAGATTTCACTCATATGTGGAATCTAATGAACAAACTGAACTAACAAGCAAAATAGAGACAGACTCATAGATAGAGAGCAGGTAGACAGCTCTGAGGGGTAAGGGGTGGAGGGATTGGGCAAAAAAGTAAAAGGACTCAAGGACATGCACAACAGTGTGGTGACTGCAGGGGAGTGGTAGGAGGGGGGCATAAAGGGGATAAATGGTAATAGAAAAATACAATAAAAAATTAACTTAAAAAATCTTAGCCCTGACTAGTATGGCTCAGTGGGTTGGGTTTTGTCCCACAAACCAAAAAGTCATTGGTTGTGTTCCTGGTCAGGGCATATGTACGTTTCTCTCTTTCTCTCTCTCTTCCCCTCTCTCTAAAAATAAATAAAATCTTTTAAAAAATATTAGACCCTGAAATAGTAGATTTACCTTATTCTTTTTTCTTACTGGATGCATATTCTTCTATTGAGTGAATTACTCTAATTCAGAGATTTTCAACTGGTGTGCCACAAGAATTTTTAAAACATAAAATACCTGAGAATTTATTCAGGGGCCACAACCTCTTTTCCCTTAGATTGTCAAATAAAGAAAATGGCAACAGCATCTATTTGGTGTGAATGAATCAAAATTATACCTACTATTTTTTGTCAGATTGGCAAAAATATATTTTTTGTATGCTGCAGAATTTTAGTAATTAGTTTATGTGTGCCATGAGATGAAAAAGGTTGAAAATCACTGCTCTAATTCATTTGTCTGTTTCCCTCTTGCTAGATATTCAGATTTCTTCCATGTTTCGCTGGAATAAAAAAAAGCTACAATAGATACTCATGGGTATATGTTTTTGTATTTGTGCCTGTTCTGTAAGATAAATTCCCAGGCATATAATCATGAGGCCATTGCTAATACACATTAAAAATTTTCATGAATAAAGTCAAATAGCATTTCCAAAATCTTACTTACTCCAACAGTATCTATTTCTTTGTATCCATCCCAATGTGGGAATCATCAAACTTCCTAATCTTCACCAAACTGAAAGGAAAGAAAATGCTACCACCTCCTTACTCTCTACTAAATGGTGACACTTTCCTTCCAACCAAACAGAGCACTGGATAATAGGACTGATAGTCACTGGACTTCAGAATGGACATGCCTTCCTCCCAGAACCTCTTTTTCTGTCATGGTCATATTGCAGTATGTTTTCTACATAGACCTACCACTTCAGATCTTACAGAAGTAGGATCTGTATCCATGTGTCTCTTGGAGTTCATTCTGTTAGTCTCTTCTTTTAAATGCTTTTGCTCTCCTCAGTGTTTCTTTCCCCCATGGGTATTTAATCATGTATACAACAAGCCAGCCTTACATGTGTCTCCCCTAGCAATGCCATATGGTTTGCCTGAATGGGGATAGATGGAGGAATTCATTGACTTTGATCATTGCACTATAACAAATACAATTATGGCATGGGAAATTTCCTACTAGAGTTCAAGAGAAACTGGGGGAACCCCCTCCTTTGGATGATTTGTGTGTCTGAATGAATCAGGAGGTTTTCCCCGGATCCCATCGTTTTTCATATGTAATCATGGAAATGATGTGCCTGTATGCATTACTGGTGAAGATTTCTCTCCACCCCCGTTGCCAGT
The DNA here is from genome assembly GCA_028533065.1 of Trachops cirrhosus. Taxonomy (NCBI): domain Eukaryota; kingdom Metazoa; phylum Chordata; class Mammalia; order Chiroptera; family Phyllostomidae; genus Trachops; species Trachops cirrhosus. Next base: position 163,166,929 of record CM052541.1, on the reverse strand, counting down.
CAAATAATCACTCCTTTAAAATAGAGGGAATGGTTTAGCAGTTGAAGTGTTGGCTTTGAAACATTTAGACTTGGTGGCATCTTTCAAAGTTTCATCAGGATTGATTTAGTCCTTCATTCTGGAAATATCACAAGCACATGAATCCTAAGCCATTACAGAAGAGCTGCCTGTGAGAAACCTCAACTTTGGGTGTCCCACTTTCTCTGAGATTGTTGAACATACAAAGCATCATTTTCTGAGTTGTGACCTTACTGTACAAACTGAGAACCTAAAATTCTGATCTTAGTTATCCCTGGTAGTTTTCAGAATTTTAAATAGAAAATGTGAACTAAATATTTAATTCAATTTTTAACTTGTAATGTTATATGCACTTTCACGTAACACACTTTTATTGTTTTTATCATTCTGTGGTTATCCCTATGAAGAAATACGTCACGTTATTTACATAATTTACCATTTGAGTGGCTCTCTGAAACTCTAGTAAAATTAGCCTTCTGTTTAATTTGTGGTCGTAAAAATGGGAAAACAGAGTAGCTCAGTAACTGTCAAACCAAGACACCTGGTTAGAATTCCTGTTTTATGTATGGAATTGGCAAGGAATTGGTTGGGCCCTTAGTGTTGGGCTGGCCCCTTTAAGGACTGTCACTGTTATTATCATGATCCCTACAGCCTTGCCCTAATAATAATAATAATAATAATAATAATAATAATAAAAGAGAAGTCTCGTGAGCCCAAAGCAATGTCATGTGTAACATAGTGTCAGAGGAAGGCAAGAGAGGTGGAAGCAAAGGGTTGAAGCAAAGGTCACTGAAGTACTGTACAAGGAAACACTTTTGTGTGGGAGGCGCAGCCTGCTGTGTGATTGCCAACATTTCTCTGGAGGACAATCAACCAAATTTGTTCTCACACTTAATGGGATGGGGCAGGTCCTGGTAGGTGTGTGGTGGTCGGTGGGGTGGCTGAGTCACTGGGAAACTCAGGAGCCCTCTTAGCTCAGATGTGAACTAAAACCCATTAAAACAATAAAAATATAGCAGTTTGACCCCTTTTTTTCAGGTTTCATTTACATGACAACAGTTCTGTGTCCCTTGGCCCCCCTGAAGCTAAGCCCCTGATGTCCTCTGAGTCTGGCATTGGAAAATGTTGGAGAACCGTTGGGACAATCATCCTGTGCTCTATCTCCCTGGCCTCCTGGCCACCTGGGCAGTTTTTGATGCATGGGTTGTTTTTTTTTTTTTTTTTTCATCTGTGCAACACTGCTTGCATTCTTGTTTGGTGAGTCTGTGGCAAATCCTCCCAGCCTGGGGAACAAAGGCATTCTGGTAAGTGTCTCTTCAGCAGCTGATCTCTATTAAAGAATACATGCCTTTTCTTTCTTTCTTTTTTCTATTTTGTAACACCCTGCCAATTGTCAATGGCACTGTGTACCCATAGTCCAAACACCACTAAGGAACTGGTTCCTGTGAGTTTTCTTTATAAAACAGCCAGCAGGTCTCAAAGTGGGCTCTTTCTGAACATCAGTCACCATCATGTTGAGAGTCCCGGGCAGACCATCTGGACTGACCAGAACCGAATCCAGTTGTTCGATCACGGAAGACTGATGCTATCAGATTGATTTCCCTTTGCACATGTTGCAGATTGCAGATTAAACATACAAGCGTTCTGTCACTAAGATATAATAAATCAAATAATTTAAAAGGCTTTTTCATCTTAAAAATTGGGTGGAATTTCAAACATCATGATAAAAATATTCTCTGTGCTAATAGAGGGTTCTATGGCTTTTTTGTTTTTCCCTTATATAACTGAAACTGATATAGCATGAACAGATGGTTAAGGGCTTTTTTAAAAGGAAATTTCAAGCTCAGACAAATTTTCTGTTTATGGCTCAGTCTTCTCATCTGTAAAATGAGGATAAGAACAGCACCTATCTTCCAGAGACATCATAGAGATTTAATGAAATAATCCATGCCCAATGACTTCCATGTAGTAAACAAAAATGCTAGTTATAGAAGTTTCCTTAGTACAAGTATGAAGAAACTTCATAGTTAGCTAAATGCCTTTCATTAAAATAACTGCATAAAATTAAAGCTTTAAAAATTACAGAGGCAAAAATGATAGCTTTGTGGCCTACATTTGATGGTGTCACTATGCTAGATAAAATAAACAGTATTTTGTTGTCTTCTCCTTCCCTTCCTCCCAGGCTTAATGTAGCCAGTGCTTGTTAACTCCTCAGGGACGACTGGGAAGTGCATGTGACTGATTTTTGTTACTCCCTTTTCTGAGTCCTTGCCTCTTGTACATATTATCTCTCGTAGCACTTACTAAATGGTATTGGTTATCCATCCAGTGGTCTGAATTATCCACTAGAACGAGTGCTTTCTGAGAACGGAGACTGTCTCATTTCCCTTTGTCTCATGAGTACCTTTGATAGCTCTTGGCACGTGGTGCCATGGTAGGTCCTGAATAAATGTTTCATGACTAATCAAATGTATTTTTAAGAACTTCCTGCCAGCTGATAGCAGTGCTTATTAACTATAACCAGAAATTTTTTTAAAAGCATAAAAAGTGTTCATGTTGAGAAACTATTATAGTGACAAAGATCATATTTTAAATATCAAATAATTTAAAAATAGGTTTTTAAGTTTTGAAATATTTCAAACATGTTAAATAGTTCTGAAACTAAAATAACATGCTGTATCTATCACTATATAAAATTAAACAAGTGTAAATACTTTTCTTTAACTCTTTGTATTTATAAAAACATAATGTTAAAGTTAGTCTCCTCCCCGACCCCCCACTTTATCCTTTCCCCCCATTCCTTCTCCCTCCCTTCCTCTTTGAAGATAGCTACTATACTGAAATGTAGTTGTATTTTCTCTATTGTAAAAGTATGAAAGTATTGTAAGTTTTATTTTTTTTAAATCAAAGTAGAGGTTTTTCGAATGTAATGTCATTTTTCACTTTTTCTTTTTTGGTGGCATGCTCTTTGCTCTCAGCCCAAAAGACCACGGTAACTAGAACAGGGGAAGGTGTCTGTGGCTAGATGACCTGATTGCAGAGAAGCATAGATTTTAAATTAAATACAACTATCTCATCACTTTTGGTTGCTTAATTGAAAAATGTGATCTAGGAATTGAAACACCTTGCATTATTTCTTGGTCTTAAAACCACAAATGACATATCCAAGAACTAGGCCCTTCATTTTTCAGTCTGCATCAGTTCTGGAAGCAGCCACTAACCACCTTGTCATGATGCGTAACAATATTTCTGCCCAAAGGAAAAAAATGTTGATTTTGGTCATTTTCCTAGCACTGTACTGCCACCTGTCCTCTTTCATTTTACCCTCACTATGCCTGTAACACCCCAGAATATAGTTCATTTAACAAAACTTGTTACTCCCAAGATTCAGATTCTTTTAAAATTGAGATTCAATTCACATATCATACGATTCACCCTTTTAAGGTATATAGTTCAATGGTTTGTGGTATATTTTGAAAGTTGTACAACCATCACCACTATTGAATTACACATTTATGTTTTCCCTAAAGAAACCTTCTACCAGTTAGCATTTTCTCCCCACCTCCACTCCACCCCCAGCCCAAACAACCACTACTCTACTTTCTGCCACTATGAATTTGCCTGTTCTGGACATTTCACATGAATGGAATTCTACGATCTGTGGCTTTTTGTGATCAACTTCTTTAGAGGTTCATCAATGTTGTAGAATGCATCAGTACTTCATTTCTTTTCATGAATGTGTATAGATATGTCACGTGGGTTTAACCTCTCATCAGTTGATGGACACTTGTGTTGTTTCCAATTTTTGGCTATAATAAATGATGCTGTTATGAACATTTGTGTATAAGTTTTTGTGTGAACATTTGCAGTTCTCCTGTGTATGTATACCTAGGTCATATGATAACTATATATTTAACTATATGCCAAACTGTTTTCTGAAGTGGCTGCACCATCATACGTTCCCACCAGTAGTGTATGAATGTTCCAATTTCTCCACATTCTCACCAACACCTATTATTATGTGTCTTTTTTATTATAACCATCTGTTGGTTATAAAGTGGTATCTTGTGGTTTTCATTTACATTTCCTTAATGACTGAAGATATGAGGCATCTTTTAATACACCTATTGGCCATTTATACAAATTCTTTGGAGAAATGTCTATTCAAATCCTTTGCTCATTTATTAATTGGGTTAATCATCTTTTATTGTTGTTATAAATCTTCTTTATATATTTTGAAAACCAGAGCCTTTTCAGATATATGGTTTGTAAATATTTTCTTCCAACTCGTGATTTATTTTTTTAACCTTTTGTTAGTGTTCTTTAATGTAAAAACATTTTCATTTTGATGAAGTCCAGTTTTTCTATTTTTTTCTTTGGTTGTTTGTGCTTTTGGTGTCAGCTCGAGGAACTTACTATTTAATCCAAAGTCATTTAGGTTTAGTCCCATGTTTTCTCCTAAGCATGTGATAATTTTAGCTCTTACATTTAAGTCTTTGATCCATTTTGGGTTAATTTTGTATATAATGTGAGATAAGGTCCAACTTCATTCTTCTGAAGTGGAAATCCAGTGGTCTCAGTACCTTTTGCTGGAAAGCCTGTTCTTTTCCCCATTGAATAATCTTGCACCCCTTGTCAAAATCAAGTGACCATAAATGTATAGGTTTACCTCTGGGCTCTCTTTTCTGTCCCATTGATCTGTACATGTACCTATGCCAGTACCACACCTTCTTCATGACTGTAGCTTTATGGCAAGGACTGGATCTTTGAAGCCAGGAAATGGAAATTCTCCAACTTTTTGACTTTTTCAAGATTGTTTTGACTATTTTGAGTCTCTTGAATTTCCTTATGAATTTGAGGATTAGTCTGTCAGTTTCTGCAAAAAAAGGCAACTTGGATTTAAATAAGGATTGTGTTGAATCTGTAGATGAAAATTAATTTGAGGAGTATTGCTATCTTAACAATTTCAATCCTTCCAAACCATAAACATGCGACATCTTCCCATTTATTTAGATATTCTTTAATTTTTTCAATAATGTTTGTATTTCAATGTGTATGCCTCATACTTCTATTGTTAAGTTTGTTCCTAGGTTCCTATTTTATTCTTCCTGAAATTATTTTCTTAATTTTATCTTTGGATTGTTTATTACAAGTGTGTAGAAATACAATGATTTTATATTGATCTTGTGTACTGCAAACTGGTTGATCTCAGTTATTAGCATTAATGGTTTTTTGTGTGTGTGAATTTCTCAGGATTTCTATATATAAAATCATATAATCTGAAAGTACAGATCGTTTTCAATCTGGATGCATCGTATTCCTTTTTCATATTTCTTATTTGATGGGCCTGGTTAGAATCTCCAATACAGTGTTGAATACAAGTGACAAGAGTGGACATCTTAGTTTTTTCTTGACTTTAAAGGGACAGCTTTCAGTCTTTTACCATTAAGTTTTCATAGATGCCCCTCATCTAACTGAGGAAGTTTCTTTCTACTCCAAGCTTGCTGAGTTTTGTTTTGTTTTTATCATGAAAGGGTGTTGGATTTTGCCAGACACTTTTCTGTGTCTATTGAATGATCATGGGTTTCTGTCCCTTATTCTATTAATATGGTGTATTACATTGATTAGTTTTGATATATTAAAACAATCTTACATTCCTCAGATCTCACTTCTGCATCTATATTTATGTTATATACTGGTCTATAGTTGTCTTTTCTTGTGATATCTTTGTCTGATTTTGGTATCAGGTTATACTGGCCTCATAGAACTATTTGGAAAATGTCCCTCCTTTCTATTTTTTGGAAGAGTTTATAAATGATTCATGTTAATTCTCTTCTTTAAACATTTGGTAGAATTCTCCAATAAAGTCCTTAGGTTCTAGGGTTTGTGGGAAGTATTTTGATTATTAATTCAGTTTCTTGGTTATAGGTCCATTCAGATTGTCTTTATTTTTTTGGACTCAGCTTCTGTATACTGAGCCTTTTTAGGCATTTGTCCATTTCACCTACAAGGTCTATCTGGAAAAAGTCCAGCCATTGTTAGCATAACAAGAACAGTATGCATGACATAGATGTAACCTGGCAGCCAAGGAGAATGGGCTGGAATGCACATGCGTGAACAATGAGAACTTCGCTTTACTAGTCAGTGGGGACGGTAGATGCTATTGAGTGAATTTGTGTACTGTGTGGCTATCACAGTCAAAATGACTAAGTGAGTAGAGCAACGAATCTGCATAAAATTATGTATTAAGCTTGAACATTCCTCTGTAGAAACTATTCAGATGATTCAGAAGGCTACAACTATGGATAACTGGTAATTGGCAGCTTCATCATGACAACGTGCCCACTCATGCATCACGTCTTATGCAGAGTTTTTTGGTGAAACATCAAATCACCAGGTGACTCAGCCCCACTGTAGCCCATATTTGGTGCCCTGCAACTTCTAGCTTTTCTGAAAACTAAAATCAGCTTTGAAAGGGAAGAGATTTCAGGCCTTTGATGACATTCAGGGAAATATGATGGGGCAGCTGATGGTGATTAGAAGAACTGTGTGAGGTCCCAAGGTGCCTACTTTGAAGGGGACTAAGATGTCATTGTCCTATGTACAATGTTTCTTGTATCTTCTTCAATAAATGTCTCCATTTTTCATGTTACATGGCTGTATATCTTCTGGACAGACCTCATCAGTTATTGATTTATCATAGTATTTCTTTTTAAAAAATTCCTCACCCAAGGATATGTTTATTGATTTGAGAGAGAGAGATATGAGAGAGCAACAACATCAATTGGTTGCCTCCTGTATGTACCCCGACCAGGGATCCAACCCACAACCTAGGTATATGCTCTGACCTGGAATCAAACCTGCAACCTTTTAATGTACAGGATGATGTTCCAGCCAACTGAGTCCCTGGCTAGGACTGTCATAATATTTTCTATAATTCTTTTTTACTTCTATAAGACTGATGATATCCCCCTCTTTCACTTCCCATTCAGTAATTTGGGTCTTTTCTCTGTTTCTTGGTTACTCCACACAAAGGTTTGTCAATTTTATTGCTACGTTCAAAGTACCAACTTTTGGTTTCATTGATTTTCTCTATTTTTTATTCTTTATTTTATTTATTTCCATGCTCATATTGTTTTCTTCATTTTTCTACTCTGGGTTACATTTATTCTTTCTTTTCCAGTTTTTAAAGTTAGAAGAGTAGGTTACTGATTTGAGATTTTTTTAAATGTAGGCATTAATAATTATAAATTTACTTCTGAGTGCTACTTTTATTTCACTCCATACATTTGGGTATGTTGTGTTTTATTACATAGTCATTCATTTTAAAGTATTTTAAAATTTCCCTTGTGATTTCTTCTTTGACTCTGGTTGTTTAGATATGTTGCTTAATTTTCACATATTTGTAAATCTCCCAAATTTCCTTTTGTTATTGATTTCTAATGTAGTTTCAATGTGGTCATCATACTTCGTATGATTTCAGTCCTTTTACCTTTAATGAGACTTGTTTCACGGTCTAACACACACATGACTAATTTTGGAGAATTTTTTATCTGCACTCGACAAGAAGGTCCATTCTGCTATTGTTGGAAGGAGACAAAAATACAGAAAACAGTTGTAGCAATATGTTTTGAAGTGGCATTAACTTTGATTTTCTTCCCAATATGACTATGAATCCTTTTCTTAAAATTTACTTTATTTATTTTCAGTAGTCCAGATTTCAATTAAAATTTCTAGTAACTTAGATCTCAAATGCCTTTCCCTACACTTCTCCCCATTTATTTCATAGTCATTAAACATGGTTACTGGCCTGGGAAAGCCGACAGTATGTTTTTCCTATTCTGCACGTTACATGGCTTCTTTCTCTAGAAGTGTGGATTCAAACTGACTTTAGTCCAGTTTGAGTAGACCAGCATGGTCCATAATTGTATTCATTTTCTCCAATTATATTTTTCTACTTTGCTTATTTTTATTTGTAAGTACATAATCCATCCAGATTTGGGCTTTTCAAAGTTCACCAGTGTCTTTATATCCCCTTTCTTTTATGAACTCACAATTTTTGCCCAAGTGACTTACAGTCACTTTGACATGCCATCATTTTACTTCCAGGGGTCATTTGTTAAGAACCTGAACTGACAATAAGAAAGGCCAGTACACTTAGGACTCAGTGGGGAATTTGGCTGAGATTAAAAGTGGATAAATAAAGGATTACCCTTTATTAGTTCAACAACTATTAAAAGGATTCCTACTATGTTGCCATGGACTATTCAACAATGAACAAAACTGACAAAGTTTCTGTTGTATAAAGCTTACATTCTAGTTAAGGGGGATGATAATACAGAAGTAAGCAAATAAATACGTGTATCTTTTGTTAATAAGTTCTAATGAGAAAAATAAAGCAGGTCAAGGGAAGAATATTTAAACGGAATGTATGATTAGGAAAGGCTTTTCTGATAAGAAGTCCTGGATCTGATATAAAGTGAAAAGCGAGCTCTGTGGATGTCTGGAGGTGAGAGAGCAAGCCTCTGGGGCAGGGGTGTGCTGGGTAGATTCAAGGAGCAGCAAGGAGGCTGCTGTGGCTAGAGATGGAAGTGCTGAACCAGCAGGTGAAAGCAGAGTGGTAAGAGAGACAGGCTATTTGGGGCCTTGCAGCCCATGGTAAGAGCTGCCAGTTTTCTTTAAGTTTGGTGGGAACCTTGGAAGTTTTGAGCAGAGCAGTGACAAGATCCTACTTAGGCTTTAAAAGGATCAGTCTGGCTTTTGTGTGGAGAACACAATGTAGGCAGACAGGGGTACAATCAGAGAGACAAATCAGGCAACTATTTAATATTCCAGGCAAGAGATGGTGCTGTTTTGGACCATGGTGCTAGCAGGGTTCTAGAGAAGAGAAGGGAAATACCAAATGTTGGTAGTTTGGCTTGGTGCGAGGGAAATGGAAGTGTACAGCAACTACGTCACTTTTCTTCTTTTACTTTTGATTGTATGTAGAATATAGGAACAATGTAAAGATTTATATTAAGATGAACACTTGACTATTTATCACTCAGTAAATGAAATAAAAATATTGCCAGTACCTTCAAAGCCTTTGTGATCCCCACATCAATCCATTTTTTCTGCCTCCCAAAGTTAATCATTAATCCTATGTAGTTTTGAACATTATCTTCTTTTTCTTTATACATATACCATATGTATCCCAACACAATATATTGCTTAGTTCTGGAAATCTCTGTAGCAAGCACAAACCTAGCTAGCGAAAGGGTAATACTGTCACTGCATGATAGAAGCTTCTGGGGAAGATGAGTAAACTGAACCGTGTGGTCGCAATTTTGCTTCTGCTTCCCTGAGAATTTCCAAGACTAATCTATCACCTGGAGAAGTCTTCAGGCAAGGTCTTGAGTGAATCTTGGGAAACAGCGAGCTGGCATACTGGAGTGGGGCCAGCAAAAAGGACTGTGGTCTGGGCTAGATTCTAGATGTCTAGCAGAACAATGGTAGGGGAATGAGTTGCTCTTTATTTTTTGCTTTGAGGCTAAACACTGCTCTAAGCTTCTGGGCTTACCTCCACCTCTTAGGAGTAGGTCAAAATAGAACACTTCTGTGGGTTAAACTAGTGTTCTCCGCTGCTCTAGGCTGCAGGACATGGGGTAGAGAACAGTAACTTACTCAGCTGGTGGTCAAGACGAGCCACACACAGATGAAAGTCTGTGCCAGGTAATCCAGTCATTCTTACCTCATGATGAAAACTCTAGAGACACGATTGCAGAGTCTTCATCATGGGCTTGTATCTTGAGTCACACCGTTCCGATCTAATTGCTTTCTCCTTCCAATGTAGCTATTATCCTGGATCGCCCTTTACCATCCTTCCTGAGAGTTCCTTCAGTTTTATCTCATTCCCTGAATCTTGTGTTTTTTTTTTGAGTTTGAGCTTAACTCTAACATTGTCATTATTATTTTATATAGTTAATAATAACTTAGACTAACCAACATACATTTTTGATGCTCTTTATTCCTTCCTGTATCTTCATCTTTCTATCTCAAACCATTTCCTTTTGCCTGAAAAACACCCTTCAGAATTCCTCTGAAGAATGTCTGTGAGTGGTTTTCTTATTATTATTGTTAAGACATCCTTATTTTACCTTTATTCTGAATTGAGAATCAGCAGCAATTTTTTTGTTTTTAAAGTTTCATGTGAGCATTTATTGGCCTCCACCTGACTTTCTTTCAGTGTTACTGTTTTGGACCCACCTGGGCCTGCATGACTGGTTCTTTCGTGCTGCATTTAGCCATCCGACTCCACTGAAGTGGGAACTTCAGCGTCTTCTCATCATTCCCACCCTTACTCTCCCTTCTTCACTGGCTTGCCCTGTTCTGTATGGAGGGTTTACCTCCTGATCTTTTAGACTTTCTTGTCCTTCTCTGCCTCTTGCCTTTGACCTCACTTCACGTTTTCCTTTTTAGTAATCTTGCTTTGCCTCTCTAGGCCAGCCGTGGCAGTTTCTTGGCTAGGCTCTTGACTCCCTCCTGAATGTTACCCAAGTTCTGTTCTAGCTATGCTGCATCTAGCTATACTCTGGATGAATCCCTCTCCAAGTTAGACTTGGATCCTGGAAGCTCTGACTTGAGTACAGTTGTTATTGGTATAACTTTGGTGGGTTGATTCAGAAAAGTTAGATTATGATGATGACACATTTAATAGAGAAGATGGTGGAAAGGATGTTGGGGTGGATGGGAGGCACTCCCTCACAATTTATCATGGTAGAAATTTAAACATTACTTAAAACGAACCAAATGAAACTTTCAATGTATACATACAAAAAGTTGTTTAAATAGATATAAATTTTATCTGAAATATTTAAGCTATTTTCCTGTATTAGGAGTTTAGGGCAAAGAATTGTGAGACTTTTGTCCCACTAAAAAAATTTTAAAATATTCTCAGAACAACTAGATATGAATATGCCTTGCAAATTTATTGAATCATTGGAACTAGAAGGTAAGTTGGTAAAGAGAAAGAAGTATCATCGAATAGTTTTCAAATTATTATATTTAAATGAAATAACACTTTAAAATACATTGTTCAGAGTGTATAAAACAACGTATGTTATACTATGTTTATTTGACTGATTGAATGTTTTTAAATGAAAGCCAATTGTGTTTTTTTTGAGAAAAGCATGCTGTCAAGAAAGTGACTTTTACAATAGCTTGTTAAAAAAAATTGTGCCTGAATTTGTGGCTCTGATTTCTGTGTGTTTGAAGGAATTGCTTTATTGGCTTATATCTCATGTTCCCCAGCTATCAAATGGGGAAACTAATTGTTGCAGAGTGTTATGAAAATTTTAAATGGAAGAAAACTGCTGAAGTGCAAAGAATAACCAGAAATTTTACTATGTTTGTGTTCATCTGCTTTTGAAATTTTTGCTCTTTTTCCAGTCTTGTAGAGAAAATGCCGTCTGCATATTTCATTCTGTTGGGATGAATATAAGAAGGGAGGTGGAAGTCAGCTCTGAATTTCCTTTTCTTTTGGTGTGTATAAACCAGCCTTTAATGCTATGGTCCTGTTGTTTTTGTGGTTTCCTTTCCTCTGCGTCAACAGCATTTGTGTGAAGGGCTTTCTCCAAGATTCAACATTTGCCTCATTGGCAGCATTTCTGAATTTTATCTGCCAAACCCTTCACATACAGACTACATCAAGCCAATTTTTTTTCCAACTGAAAACCTGATGATGTCCTGGTACCTCATCACTGTCAGGACTTTCACAGAGAAATCAAGCAACTGTTGTAATTCGGTAATGAGCATGAAGAAAAAAATCATGCTATAGGGAGGGAGGTGGGAGAGTACTGAAGGGAGGTTTTTTCTATTAGTATTAGAAATCCTTTCATTTATTTTTTATTTTTATTTTTTATAGTTGAACTGTATTTGTATTATTTTATTTTACTTTTCTTTTGAATAATTTATCTTTATTTTCAATGTGCATTTATTGTTGTTCAATTACAGTTGTCCCCATTTCCCCCCACTATTCTCCCCTGCCCTACCCACCCTCCACCTCCCACATTCAGTCCTCCCCCTATACCCCATTGTCTTTGTCCATAGATCCTTTATACATGTTCCTTGAGTTGAGAGAAATCCTTTTAATCCAAGAGTCTGGTTCAACAGAAAATGGTGTCAGTGATTATAAGACAGAGATGCAAAAGTTAGGCAAGCTGAAAATAGTGGGTGTGTCTGGGGTATTCCTCTGGACAAAAAAAGCTACTCTACTTCTGGAAACTGGATATGGTCTGTGAGTTTGTGAGGTTAGGACGGCAGCTGGAGGCTGAATCTGTGGGCTCAGAGGTATGTGTAGAATGTGTTTGATCAGTTTCCCCTCTTGGAGTTGAAGAAGGGAGCATAAAAAGAATATGATCAAAATAGGCTGAAAGTATGGATTGGGGTCTGGTTAATAAATCTTAGCTTAAATTTAAATTCTAGAGAGTTTTCTTGTTGAAATGTTTTGTTATAGAAAAAGTTTGATTTTTTTTGAAATTTTCAACATATGAAAAGCACATAGAATATTTATTTTAGTGCCTTTATAGGCATTTGCAATTCTCCTGTTATTCTCCTCCCTAGAATGTCTCCAGGAATCTGATACCAGCTCTGCCATTTGGGGAATATAATATGAAAATAAACATGATGATGGTCTTAATAATCTTATTGTATCCTTGGTAACCAAGAGACCTTATTGAAAATGGCTTTGAGAAAGCAAGGATTGGAAACTCACCTTTTCTTTTGAAAAAAACTTCAGTAGGTGCCTATCTGTAGTTTGTAGCTTTTATCCCCCCTTCCCTCATGAGTTCAAGTACTCTACAGACATTTCCCCCCACAACACACACACACAGTAATACAGCCCTAATGCCAAAAGTGTCCTTAAGGATGTAGATCTTTATTCCATGGGTGGATCTCTAGCTCAAGGTCATCCAGGACATGGTGTGGAGGCTGGGACCCAGCCACAGCCCTGATCTCAAATCCTGTGCAAATAACTGTAAACAGCTCTCCTAAAATTTGTGGGCAGCTGATGCAAGATATTCTTACTGGACAAAAACAAGAGAACAGTAATATGGCCAGGTTCTTTACTTTGTGTGAAGAATGCTCAAGTAGAGAAGCTACTCTCTTGTGCTCCAGAGGCCTGAATTCTTGAATTAATTTTGTTACCAGCTATGCTGGTGCTGGATGAATCAGTTATTCTATGGCTCAGTTTACTCATTCAAAAATGAGCTTGGTGACGCTTGACCTGTATATCCGAACAGAGCTATATTAAAGGAGATGATGTACAAAGTGAAATGTTATATAAGTACATACTATTTGACATTGATACCATATTAAACAAGGGCAATGTAACAAACTATCTCTACAAAGCAAATTTGCATTTAATAGATGCTCAGTAAGATTTGTCAAATGAATAAGGAGTAGCAGAATGTTGGAGCAGGAGGAGACCTTGGTAATTATGGGAAAACAAGGCCCAGAGCAGTTAAGCAACTCAGCCAACTTTTAGAATTTGTTCATGGCAGGATCACTTGCCACGTTCCCGTGTCCCTGACTCTTATTCTATTGTTCTTTCTGATGTGCCACGATCACTCAGTTAGACACCACTATGTAGCTTATATCCTAGGTGCAGAATTAAACACCTAATTCTAGCCATAGGTAATATTTTAAAAAGGTTTTACAGTTACCTCCTTGAGCTATTTTACACTTTCCGAAACCGTTTTTTCTATAGCTCTGTCCTCAGAGATATACTTTAAACACAGATTTAAATTTACTGTCAATTAATTTTTATTTCCATTTTAAAAAGTTGTTATTAGAACTCGTCAACATCTACTCGTGTTAGTTTCTAAGAGTATTTTCTTATAATTGTAAGCATGTGATTACAGGAGTGGTTGGGAGGATAACAATTATTTTAAACTTATTCCTTTCTAGGTTTTTCCTAATTAAAAATAACTAAGGGCACAAAATTCCATTCAACAATGCCATGTTTATTATTTAAAAATATTGGTATTAGAAAAGATATTAGCAGGAATAAGAAATGTAAATCTTGTACATGTAATCAATTCACATTTATCAGAGTCAGAATTATATAATATTTATTTAATTTTTAATGATTTATGAATTACACAGAAAGGATTTGGAGAGAAATCAAAGAAAAGTTTTATACCCATTTCTGGCCAAACTAGAAGCAAATTGTAATAGAAACACTCAGGAATATCCATTTGCTATTAGATTCCATCTAAATTTAGGGGAATCAGATACAGTTTAAACCCATCACTGATAAAAATTAATCTTATTAAACTACCCTTAGCTCATATGCCAGTTAAGATTCTTGATCATGAGGTGATTTTAAACACAATAATAATGGCTCCTCAGTCCTATTCAAACTTGCTCAAGTAATTGTTTTTTGCTTATCACTTAAAATCATGTCACACTGGCAAATTAGGAAAATGAGCCACATGAAGAGGTAGAAAGTATTTACTTTGATTGAAGAAGTGCCGTGATTTGTACACAACATAAACATTTAATATCTTGTTCACTTAAGCACACTTAGGTTTCTTTTGTTAATGATTAGAAATAATTAAAAAATTTAATAATCTTTTAAGAAATTTGTTGAGAGAGACTAATTAAAATCAGAAAAAAAGCTAGAAATATTGGAGTTTCTTTGTTTAACTTTATGGGGGAAAACATACAATAAGACATTTGTAAGTGTTACTCCTTGGGCGGTTCTGACTCAGTCATGGAGTGAGATCAGCAGGACAACTCCCTTTCGGGATAGCAAGAAAAGAAGGAAAAATAAGTCAGTATTCACAGAGGCACTTCAAAAATGAAGATCATATCATAGTAACATTTATTTAAAAGTGGGTATATTCTAAGATCCTTTAAAAACAAGTTGAATCTATCAGTGTTTGTGCTATTATGGAACCCGGAGCTTGAGAGCTCAGCGGACAACACATGGGTTTCTAAGGCCCTGTTCTGCCAAGGGAGCACTTCATCTTTACACTGGTTTTCACTTTTTTTTCTGGAAAACCACGGCTGGGCCACAGCAAGTCAGCAGCTGCGGCACAGGGTGTCTGGATGGTCACTATCTGCTGTCACCTAACTTGGACTGAGGTACTTGGAATCGTTAGGAATGTAGAAGCAATAGTGAAGTTAAATATTAGCAACACTTTTGAGACATTTCCATAATTTTCTTGGCTAGCTGATAGAACCCGATTCCAGAGGGAACAGAGAGAAACTAGCAGTAAAATGGGAGGATGTAATGTCCTGGGATAAATACAGTCCGAAGGGCTCTATTTCCAAAGACAGGGTTTTACATGCCACTTGGGAGTTCTTTTGAAAAAGGCATTTATACTCAGTGTTTGAGGCACTTATTCCTTGAGTCAATTCAAGGAATTGAGTCACCTTGAAGTCTTTCCATTCTTGGTGTTGGGTAGCTCTGTGATCTTTATTTGAGGACCCAGACTGTGATGAAATTGGACTGATTCTGGCAAGCAGAGCTTGAGTGAGGAATAAAAACAGAATAGGTGTTGCCAAGAGCCAGGCGTGTAATCCATGCTTGCAGTTGATCCAAGATCCCATCATATCAATGGTTTGCATATTTGGAAGATAAAGCAGGAAACAGTGATAAGGGGAAGGGAGACAAATCTAGAGAGAAGAGTAATCACTCAAATTGCTTCTGGGAGAGGGGAGCACCAACTGAAAGCAAAAGTTGTCATATTTTCTAAGGTTTCTCTAGTTAAGGTTCCATAGCAGAAGGTGCTGGAGGAGCTAGAAACCAGATCACCAAGCTTTTCTTGTTCTTTACCTTGGTATTGATGACCTTCAGAAGGTATATACATAGACTTATGAACCACTGTGACGCACTGTTTCCTCCACGTTTATGGAAGAGCCATGTCCTACTTTGGGTTCCTCAGAAAGGGACTCTGCAACTCTGAGATTTGTGTACAGCAGGTGTGTTGGGAAGTGATCTTGGCAATAACACCTTTGAGGGGTAAAAATAAAGCAGGGTTCAGAGAGAAGGGACACTGAATTATAATGCTTTTGCAATAAAAGCCTTGGTTATTCCTACTGGGAGTTCTGCAGCTGGAGTAGTCTTTGAGAGTTACCCCAAATTGGGGCAAATATGTTAGCTCTTAATAAAAATTAATCACTAGATGCATAAAGAAAAAACCCTAATGTCTGTTGTGCAGATAAAGAAAGAGGCTCAGAGTGGTAAAGCAAGTGCCCCCACATCACGGAGCAGCTCAGTGGAGCAGCTGGGCACTGTTTCTGCTGTGGCCTGACTCCAGACCCTCGGCCCCAGCCAGATAATACGTCACCCCTGGCAGGAGGGCACAGAATATGCACTCCCACTGACCAATGACCTAATAAGTAAAATGAATGTCCCTCTGAGGTCCTTTAAAGTTATCTGGTGTGCATATTGTTTGGTTCTGTATAACACAGATAATAGCACATACTTTATTAAAATATTTTTAATGATAAAAGTTTTGATGTTTTTGGCACTAAAATTTTTCTTTTTTACTTGTAGCTGAATGGTAACCCCAAATATGACTCTTCTTGGGTCTTGTCTTAGTTGACCTTTTCTTTAAAATAGACCAGAAAACCATCTCAATGTAATACATATTCTCCCTTGAATGAATGTACATCAAAATAATAAATGTTATAGAACTTCTGTAATTTAAAGCTGTCCATCTACTCTACACAGGAGCTTTGTGGGTTTGAATTATCATAGCCATAGCATAAAAGTAGCATCCATGGTTCTAAGACATTATGAGATTGGCCTGTTACAGGTGTGCAGGTGATCCAGGCCTCCCGTGCACCTATCTGGCATCCACGTTTCCTCCGTGCACCTATATGCTCCTTCACTCTAAGGAAAATTCCACCATGGCTCTGAATCTAGGAAGTTGTGTGCCGTCCCATATGAGTCAATGGAGGCAGCAGGGCCAGGGTGTTCCACTGTGAGAGGAGCAGCCAAAACCACTGCAAAGAAGGACTGGAACTCTGATCTCCCATGAGCTCCTAAGAAAAATAATTGCTCTGGAAAGGGATTAAGAGTTTCACTAGACCTCATTATCTGTTTTCTTTGGATGAACTCTCTGTTATTAGTCAACATGATCTGGGTTAAGGATCTATTAGAACCAGTAACAGAAAATATTGATCCTGCAACTGGTGAGAAGTATGAAGCAGGTGTGAGATTATCTTGATGCTTCCATAAATGGTAACTTTTATTGTAGTTATTTGAAGCTTTCTTGATTATTATTATTTGAAAAGGATCCAGATAAAACAGTATTTACTTAGATTCTTGGGCAGAACTATTTTACTTTTAGTGGCAGAAAATATATTGCATAAAAGGATTATGTCTATTTTTCTTAACTTTCCTTTCCTTTTTGGTCACTTAGCCAAAGTGAGGTCCTGGAAAATATTCTCCACATGTTCAAGAGTGAAGAAAATGTGTGTGTGTGTTTGAGAGAGAGAGAGAAAGAGAGAGAGAGAGGTGAGTTAGCTGCATCTGAAGGTATATACCAGTAAGCATGACCTTTTCAATGGACTGGACCTGTTAGGAACAGCTTTGAGACTGGCTAAGGTTTGGTTTGGCCAGCTTAATAAGTGTTATTTTAGTGGTGTGTGTGTCACATAGTGAACGTTAGAAGATGAATCCTTGGGTTGGGGTCAAGGCTGTGATATCTCTAGGGCAGGACACAGACTCCATCTCCCCCAGAGAGGCTGCCTTACACAGGGCCAATGACAATGACACACCGGTCAGTCTGGCCTCTGACTGGGAGAGTGTGCTGCCAGATGTGTAGGGGACAGTACCGAGATGTGTTGCTGCCAATAATTAGGATAGATGTTGTTAGAACAGATGGGCAGCACAGGAAAGATGACTGACAGTTCCTAAGTTCTACAGGGTGACTTCATATTACAACTAAAGCAGTTTTTGTTTGAGATTGAAATGTCCATGGCAATGCACAAAAAATTATTAGGTGTTGTTAGGAACTGAGAGCACTGATTTGAAGAAGCAACTCAGGAAAAAGAAGACCAATAATAAAAGGATTTTTATTAGACAAATTTAATCATTTTAAAGGGAATTATTAGGTCCTGGGGCTTGAGGGTCACAGAAAATTTTTAGGGCTGAATCAATTGTGTTGTAGGTAGTAGTGCCAAAAACTTTAAAAATGTCTATAACCTTCATTGAGCAATTGCTTCTAGGGATTTATCCTAAATAAATAATTTAACATATGTGCAAGCAACTACAAAAATTGCCTTGAAAACTTTTTCTTATTAGTTAAAAATTAGAATAAATGAAGTGTTGAAAATCAGGAATTCATTAAATAGATTATCATAAATTCATATAATAGAATCACATTTAGTCATTAAAGCTGATGGGATGGAAATAAGTGTATTATATAGTTTATAAGCATGTAATATATACAAATATATACTTATATGTAAGTATAAATATATTACTTTGAAATATTTCACACCCACAGAAAATTTTGAAGAATGATGTAATGAATGTCTTAACCACTTGTCGTACCCTGTCTTTCTCTTTCTCGCCCCTCCCTCTGTGTGTGTATGTGCACGTTCCTCCCTTTTGCTGACCCTTCTGAAAGTAGGCTACCAATATCAGGACGCTTCATCTCTTCGTACTTCATTCAGCATGCCTCTCCCACACCTAAGAATTTTGTCATTAGTTCAGTAACATCATTCACAAACACACTTAAATAGTCCTGAAAGATTCCTTATCATTCTTTTTTTCTGACCCAAATTTAAATGAAGTTTCACCCATGGCATTGCCTACTATATATCTTTAGTTCCCCTCAGTCTAGAACACTATCCATGTCTTTCCATGGCATCGAATCCTTTGAAAAATCCAGAGTAGCCTTCTTACAGAATGGTCCCCATTATGGAGACATGTGTTTCATCGTGGTTACATTCAGGTTAAACATTTCAGTTAAGAACACTCTATAGGTAACGTGTGCACCTCCGACTACATTGTATCAGGAGGCACATAATATCAGCTAATCTCATTATTGGCAAAACCGAGCTTCACTCCTAAGTGCTTTTCTTTTAGAGTCACATTTTCCCTCTTGAAATTAAAGTGGGCTGCAATTTTGACACATAGCTACACGTTCATCCATATTGAAAGTTGTTCATACTCTAGTAACTATAGATGGAAAATTATGAACTGTAAGGATCTCACTTTTTCTAAAAAAGTTACACACACACACACACACACACACACACACACACACACAGCAAAGTCTAGAAGGATACACATCCCAAGGTGTTTACAGTGGCTGTGTCAAGGTTGTAGATAATCTTTAGTTTTCCCTTTTTTTATCTCATTATTTTTCATTTTTAAAATACAGAGAACGTCAATAATTTTTAAAGTTAATAAAATGGATTAAATGCAAACAATGTTTTACAGTCTACTTTAAATAGTGGAACATAGTATGTTCTCTTTTTACCCCTCCCTGCTTTGGTGACAGTAATGTTAAATCTGTTGTCTGCACAGCTGAAGCTACTGTTATTATTGTACCAGATCCTACTGGGCACGTTTCCCTAGGAAAGAAAAGTTAAATTAATTCAAGGAAAGAATTCTCATACTTCTCTCCAGAATTTTCACATGTATATTTTAATAGGTACATTGTACTTTAATGAGTACGGTATACTTTATTTTATAACTTAAAATAAAGTCATCACAGAACAGATAGCACTTGTTCATTTCTCCAGGATAATGAAAAAATGCCATGATTCTGGTATTTATGCATTTTGCTCCCCAAAGCCATATATACTGTGGTGGCCTAAGGTCCCTGGCCCTTTTGGCAGAGGTCCTCTGGCTACTTCAGTGAAGGAAGTAACTTCTTTTAGCACAGCCACGGGGATCTGGTGAGTCAAGGAAAGGGGAACTTAGGCTCATCTTGTCTGCTGACCCTTAAGTATAAGCCAGGTGGTAGCGCCACCAAGGACCAGAGGCTTAGGGCTTTGGGGCACAGCTCTGGAAACTGTCTTGGCTAAATGACAGAGCTGAAGAAGGCCAGATCACAGCCTTCTGTGGCCTTTGTTATGGATACGCAGCCTGTTGTTGCTGGAAGCAAAGGCTGCCACCGGCCTTCCATGGAAGCTGACCAGGCAAGAGGCAATGATGTTGGGTTCTCTCCTTGGGGAAATCTTCATTTCATTCCTGGGAAGGCAGACAAGCTGGTGCAAAAGGAAACCCACACCTAGTAACTGATACACAGCAATGACGTCTTGCTGGGAGATCTGCAGACAGGGCTAAATGGAATTCTGCATTCCATTAACTGTAAGCAGGATGTGAGGGATTACAGGGGAGTTGGAGTGGGCAGCACAAGGCTAAAAATTATCTACTGGAGTCACTGATATTTTCCTCTGAAAGCAAGAAGTGCACCCTTTGTATATATTTGCAAGAATAAATCCTCTGGAATACTATTTCTGGGGAATATGAGTTTGGCTCTAGGTAATACTGGTGAATGGGTGGTGTGATTTTACAGGATACTACTTCGATTTCATAGACCCTGGCACCCCATTTTTCTTACTGCTATATTCCCTTTCACTGAAGAATCTGTTCTCTATTTCATATCTTTGAATTCAAGGCATAAGCACACTCATAAACCTTAGTAGAGCTGAAAGAACTCTAGACTAAGGGTCTCAAGACCTGGGCTCAAGTTTCAACTTCATTACATACTGGTGATATAACTGGTGCTGACCTCTTAACTTGTCTGAACCTGTTTCATTACGTGTAAGTGGGAATCATAATCCAACATTTAACATAGATCTTAGTACACGGTGAGAGAGGGGAAGGGGATGGGAACTGATATTTGCTGGGTGTCTCCTACGTGAATGCAACTGTCCTGGGCTGACTCATGTAGCAGGGGTCACAGCTTGAGTCCAGGCTATAGTCACCATTTGGAGTCTATAATGTCTGCGTGTGTTTGGTGGCAAAATGGAACTTCCACAAGTTTGAGGGAACTGAGGAGCACCCTGGAGGAGGACGTACCCTGAGGTCCTCAGGGAAGAACGAGTTCAACAGACAACTTGGTTATATAATATGTTATTAGCAGGGAGAAATTTCTAAGTAAAGCATAATGTTTGCCACTCATATGTAGATACCCACGTGCAGCCTCTCATGGATTTACATCTGAAGTCTATGTATAAATGTAGATATGTGTGAAAAAAAGAGGAAGGTCTTTTAAAATAAAACTTGATAGGAAATTGTGGCACAAACAGCACTGCTTTTACACCTTTTGGGGAAAATATGACGTTAGTGGAGGGTGTGTGGCGTTCTCTCTGCGGGAGTTTATGTCCAAGATGCCCACCATTGACCCATTTTATTCCTCATGTCAGGACCCTGTCCGGAGACGGAATCTGCTGCTCCCGTCCCCTGGAAACTGGACTGGCCTTCATGACTTGCTGATTAATAGAATGTGGCAGAAGCAGTGTTCAGAGATTTTTGAGGCCTGGTCATGAGAAGCCTTACAGCTCCCATTTGGGTATTTTGGAAGTATCTTTCTTGCAACTCTAAGTTACCATGTAGGAAGCGCATCTCAAGGCCATCATTCATGAAAAGTCCAAGCTGCATGGAGAGGCTCTGGAGGCACCACGTGGTGGGGAGCCAAGAAGCAATGAGGCTCTGGACATTTGAATGAAGAGTTGTCATAGGAGTCTCAATTTCCAGCTACCTCACGATGATACCATGAAGAAACAAGATGAACCACCTAGCCAAGCTCTTCCGACAAAATTCTGAGTAAAATACAATGTTTGTTTTAAGTCACTAAAACAAGGAAGGGAAGACTGTGTGTGCGTGTTCATGCTTATGCTTCAAATGCTATAGAAAACAAGTCTGAAAGCCATTTTTGTAAAGCAAAACAAATTTTAAAGTGAAATCTGTGAAATGATATAGAAAAACTATATTTGTGTGGGGATGGTTACATTAAGCACTAGTGGAAAAGGAAGGTGACCTGTTGATTAGCCAGCTACAAACAGTTTAACCATGACCTTGGGCTTCCGTGGGAAGAACTTTCAAATTAAGACATGGGACAGGTGGTATCTTGGAAAGCTTATGAATAAGCTTTCATGGATTCCCTTAGAGTTCAAATCGAGAAGGCTTTTGAAAGACCCTTGAGAGCTCCTGGAAGTCCCAGAATTGGTCCTGGCATTCCAAGTTACACTGGAATGGGGTTATATTGATGTGGGTTCAGTATATGGAAGCAAAGGGGCTCTGGAGTAACACACAGACTCTTTATTAGCCCATGACTTATTTTTTTGTGCAGCATTAGACCTTCTTTACTACAGAGGAGTTACAGCTGAGTGGAAGTTCACCTTATGAGGGAGTTAAAAATAAAAACCACATGATAATGATTGAATATAAAGAAAAGCATCAGGTCCTTTTGACTAAGAGTGTAGTCTCGTGTAAAAGACCCAAGGCATGACCTCAGCCATGCTGCGGCCAGTGGATCAGCCATGGACATTCAAGGCCATGGTCTCCTATTATGTGCGCTGGAGCGCACTGACCTGCAGTGCACAGACTGTGCTAGTCGTGCTGCACCCTGGGAAGCCTTTGGTCCGGTAGTTCAGGAGAAGTTGTCTTGGCGAACTGCATTCCTGTTTAAGGACTGAAGGACTAACCGAGAGATAATTCGTCGGCTGCAATGTTAGAAGTACGAGGGAGTCAATGTGCTGAGTGTCTGCAGATAGAGTGATACATTTATTCCAGGGGTCACAGAGAGGTTATCAGCGCTCTACTATATTACACGTTTACGTCAGGTACTTTTCCAAGGAAACTGTCTCTTGCTAGCTGGTTCAGGTATGGAGATACACAAGTACTGAAGCAGGAGAACTTTGGGCAGTAAGTAGCTACAAGGAGGCAATTATTCACTGAGGTGTATTTCTTATATTTGACCATGACTTGCCCTTGGGCGTTGTATATGTTGAATCACTTGCTTCTTATTAAGCATGAAAATAATCACTCACCACTGGGGAGTCACTGCGTTCTATTTTTCTGTGATTTTAGTTTTTTTAAATTGCTTTACACTAACTTGAAAACAATGTGTTTATAGGCTCCTGGTTGTCTGCTCACTTGTGAGTGGGGTCTTGGGTCAAGTAACTCAGATTCTTACAGGATTCATTACTCACCTACATTGTGGTCTGCAATGCACACCACACGCCAATTGGAGGTAACTATATAGCAGGCTTTTGTCTGCAATGAAGGAGCAGGAAATCAAGGTAACAACCACTTCCTGACAAATTCAGCTTTCTCTCTTATTGAGTGGATGCTTGATTACTTAAACATAGAGGCGAAAAACAAGTTCCAACCTCTGTTGGCAAGCATCAGCTAGGACACCGTTTGAACCCTTGGGGACCACTCACGAAGCTTTGTTTTCACACAAGCCCATTCAAGTGTAAGAGAAACTTTCCATAGAAAATTAGTAATTGAATGTGTTCATTGTGGGCATAGGCAGAGAATTTGGTTCACAGTCACAAAATGGTCGGGGTGGGGGAGCTGTCAATACTGGAATTTTCTTTTATGCTTAATAAATAGTTTGGAGATCAGTGCTGAGATCCAGGGCAAGCTTGATCACACCTCCTATACTATTGCTTGACTGGAAGGTTTTGACTCTCTGAGGTTTACATCCACATGGATGGGGGAAGGGAGTGGTTAGGTCTACATGGACTGATGTACAAAAAAAAGGCAGCATGTATTCTGCTCTCATGGCCTCTAGAAAAGCAGATATACTCTCTGTATTGGAGACATAGTGAGACCAAGGCTTCATGTAACAGGGTGTGGGTGACTATGTGGACACGCTAATGACATCTGGCTCAGGCAACAGAGAGATATAGGGAACAAAACACCCACATTCATGCATGCTTTTCAGAGAAGATCAAAGAGCTGAGTCTCGGATGAATGTTGCTATTTGGTGTAGGTACAGAACTTTGCCAGTACTTTGAGGTTACTTGTGCAAAAATTCAAGCAAAGAAAATCGAAATTAGCAACTAAGGAGAGATGCACAGGAGAGCTAAAGAGATCTAAATTAACTGTGTCTGGTGGGTCAAGGTCTATACTTGAACTTCCTATAACTAAGATCCCTTATTCTAGCATGTTCCAAACAAATTTAAAGGACAAAAACTCTTCTTTGGCAGGAAAGGTGTGAAAGGAGGTGAAAGGTAAAGAAGAAAGGGAAGGGAACAGGAAGCTATGTTAAAAGCTCCCATTAAAGACTTAGATGCAGAGGATATGTATGAATTGTATCCAAAGTCCTCTACCCATTCGCCCATCTATCCATGTGGTAAAGAGAATAAGAAAGACTAAGGCTTGCTTCCACACACCACCCTTTGAAAGTGTGTTGCTTATTTTAATGCTTCCCAGATGGATGCTTGAACAAATTCTATGAGGTCCCTTCAAAATGTAGCATTTTGTTGTTAGGGTTCGGGAAGTGGGGGTCTCCGTCTAAGGACAAATGTTTAAAACTAATAACCTCTTTGTTGTGAAGCTATGTGGAGAAGCCAAGAGTCAAGGGGTGAAAGGACACAGCTTTCCTTCTCCTTTAATGCCTGGACTGGGGACACGTTTGGTAAAGTCCAGTGGGGAATCGTATCTCTGTCAATGTTGTTCAGATGAATAGAGAGCTTTTGTCTCTTAGGATGTCAATCCAGCACCTTCCATCAGAATTAAGTTCACTCAAAAATGTAAAGCACCCCACCCCCTACCACCTTTCCTATATCCCTGAAGGATTATATTACTGTAATCAAAGTAACTCCAGATAGAAAAGGCCTTGCAGGTTATCCGGTTCATCCTCTGTTAGTGCAGGGTTTCTTCCTTCACCATGGCTGTTGCTGTCTGGCTCTGTTTGGTTTCCAGTGTCCTGAGTGAGGGAGCTTCCCGCCCTTCCCTGGGGAGGCCTCTTTCTAATCCAGCAGTTCTCACCGCCAGGAAGTCTTCTCTGATACTCATCTCGAGTTTTCCCTTCTTCAGCTGTATCCCATTACCACCAGGCACTGCTTTTGTACCAAGCCTCCCGCACTTGGCTGCATGCTGTTTCCCGCCTTTGCAACTACACCTATTAAAGCCCCTTTCATGTTGTTTGCACTCCTTTACACATCCTGTCCTCAGTTCTGCACACTGCAGAGGCACTTGCTGGGATTCTCTCTACCGTCTTTTGTTTGCATCTTTCTGCGTATGCAAGCACAGAGGTCTAGTCTTCATAATAAAGTGGGGTGTTACTGAAAACTTACTTTTATAACTTTAGTAATTTTTATTTTTTTCTCCATAAACTGATTATAAAGCTTTGTGTGTTTCCTCAATGGGCTTAATCTTCACTTAAGTGAAAGGCTTAAACTTTGTGAAACGCTCGACATGACAAATTTTTGTGTGCAGAAATGGGAGGAAAATAAATTTAGTTAAGAAAGATACATGTTCTTAAGCAACAAGACGAAAGTCAGCCTTAGGGGAATAGCCTGCAGAGTTTTCCACAGTGTGCCTTTACTAGGTTGCGTGCTGTTGGGGACCTTGAAATGAAGGTCCTTTTTGTCGTTAGCAGGGTGGACTCGGGCTGTTTGGTGCAACTCTCGGGCTAGGTGTTTACGTGTTGATGATCCTCTGGGCCCAGGGCAACCAAGGGCAACTCCAGATTTCTGAGCATGTCCATGTTGTCAAATTGGACTGTTCGGTCAGATTGTGCACACTACATCTGATATGGAGGGAAATCTCATTTTAGGGAGGGAGAATGCTAGGAAATGTGGCAAGTTTGGCAACATTCTCATTAGAAGTCTCGACTCTGGAGGCAGACTGGACGTGTTTGAATCATGGCTCTGTTACTTCTGTGTGAACTTGGGCAAGCTACCTAATCTCTCTCTACTCAGCTTTCTCATCTGTAAAAGGGACGAGTAATCATAGATTATTTCATAAGATTTTGGGGAAGACTAAGATAATGCTCATAAATTATAGCACAGTGTTTGACACATAGTAAATACTCATCACATGCCCTGAGTTTACTTAGAACATCTTCCTGAAATTGAAAAAGGCTTTGCCAAATTTATGTTCAAGGATACTCTTTGCAGTATTGATTACAATGGTAAAAAAATAAGTTGGAAATAACCAACATACCCATCAACAGGGGATCAGTGTCTGTAAACTTTCATTAACAAACAATTTAAGTTCATTTGGAAGAGCCCAGTACAAAGCTGACGTGTAGCGTGATCCCTGTTTCACATTTCTGTATACTGTAGCCAAAAGACAAAATATCTGCATCAGAAAAGTCTGGGTGTCAATGCACCAAAATGTTAACAGTTGCTCTCTAAGAATAGTGACGTTATGGCTGATCCTCTTTTCTATTAATAGCAGCTATTACTTTTATTTTGCTATTTTCAGTAACGGCATGTTTCATTGTCTGGGGAGAAATGTTTTGGTGAAATAGCCTACGTGGTTTATGTTTTGAGTGTATTTTAGAGTGAGAGATCCCCTTAGTCTAAGCCTCTACAAGCCTTGCTACTTCATATTCAGCATCTAGACGTACTTTTATAATTAGAAAAAAAGACACGAGGAATGATGCGCTTTCTAAGTAGTGCCTTGCAAGCTGTTAGATCATGACTCACTGCGAGTGGGCGGGGCAGCCCAGGGCAGGCCGCAGTCTCTTGCTGGTTCCTTGCCTCTGAGCTCTCTTCATTCTCTTCTTGGCACACTCTGTGTTCCTTTCCTGTCCAGGGCAGACCTTGTCACCTGCTCCTCAGAAAGAAAGAAAGATTATTTCCTGACTTTTAAACCAACAGATCTGAATGTGAATTCTAGCCTTGGTGCAGGAGAGTTTTTCATGTCGTCGAGCATGGGGAGAGCGGGAAGCAGAGGCCATCTTTTTAGGGTGTGCCAGGTTGCACTGTCTGTCAAAGTTAAACTAGAGGCCAAAGAGCCGTGTACGGTGGGGCAGTGACTCAAACCTGTTTTCTCACCCCACGTTTTCTACTCTTTGATCTACATCTAACAGTCAGCTTCTTCTGGATCAGTTTTTTGCTTTACAGAGTGAAGGTAATAATGAGTAGAGTAAATGAGGTAACCTATTTGGCAGTGTATGGACCGTAATACATGTCCAGTTTGGAATGGTGTGATTGTGATCTTGGATGAAGAGACTGAAAGAGGCTGACTTAGAGCCAGGGACAACTTTAGGGGCCTCATTCCTAGGCTGGTATTCTTTCTACAAGCACACACACAGACGTATGCTGTAATTAATGCCATGAAAGAAAAGATTTAGATGTAATGTATTATTATTATTTTTTAAGTAGCTTTTTAGGTTCAGGTCAAAAGGAATTTCTGACCCAGATAAAGCTTCTCTCTCCCACCCTGCCAGTCTGCCTTATTTTGTGTTCAGTCATATCATGAAAGATATTTTTAAGTGAAAGAATTGACTAACACTAATGGATTTACAAGTGAAACCATATGCCAATTACCTCTCATGAGCTAAGATTTGAACTCCTTTTGCTATTTTTTCAGCCCGTTTCTTGTTTGGCATATTTACTGACATAAACAGAACTGTGAGGGGCCGTCTCTTTTCTAGGTTTTGCCAAGCCCTGAGAATATCTGCTGTTCAAAGAAACTATGCTGGGCTTTAGCCCAGTGATGTACTTACTGCAGCCTCAAGGTAGGCGACCTGCGCGTCTCCAGATACCCAGCTCAGAATACAGTTAGCCAGCCAGAGTTTCATCTTCTCATCTCAGAATAACAGACATGGGACACGCTTTGTTTCGCAAGTGTGTTTGCAGTAGCTGAGATGCCACGTCTGATAAGGCCCATGATTGTGATATTTATAATATGGGTAAGATCTGTTTCCTTGTTTTTTATTATAAAACCCGAGATGGCCGAAGGACTGCGTCGGGCCCCCGTGGTGGCCAAGTGCTGCAATATGCTCTCTGTCTGCCCCCCTGACCTTGGGAACACAAAGTTGGCTTCTAAAGATCCCACTGTTTGCTTCCAGCTCACGCTGGGTCCCTGCTGTTGACCACATTTTGAATGTTTTTCTAATGATTTTTCAACTACTTCCTTGAAAAAAATGTTCATTTCTGAAATCATCTGTTGGTAATTAGGGTGACCAGCTACTTGTCTTCTATTATAAGGCCTAGATCAGGATTTTCAGGTAGTGACATTCAGCATCACCTTTGTATTGGAGAGGAGTCTAAGTTTACTGGAAGAGTTCGGGAATCACTAAGCATCTACCATCTGGAGGCTCTTGGTCAATACATGATAAAGTTGATAATGATGATAATTGGAGTTTATAAAGTGTTGTATAGATACTAAGAAATATGTTGATATTCATTTGTCTAACAACAGAATTTCCCATTAAATTAAATTTCTGTTAAGTTGTGTTTTTCTATTAAGTTATGCTAGGTACTCAGGACTTAATTATTAGTGAAATGTGGTCATACTCTCACAAAAATTATAGGGAAGTAAATTACCGTTATTTATTTGGTCCTCACAATAACCCTATAAAGTAGGATTTGTTTTTCTCAGATATTATTTAGGCTGGCAGAAGTTAAATTTATATCAATTGCATATTCATATTTTCATTTCCAGATTCATAATATATTTGTACCTATATATTAATATTCAAATATAGTCATAATATATTCACATTCATACTTCTCAGATCTAGGCTTCTTTGCTCCAAACTCTTGCTCTTCCCATGAGTGTGGGCTCTGGACTTGTACATCTGTATTCTCATTTTACAAAAATGAGAGCCACTAACCAGCTGTGAGACCTTGCAAAAGTTACTTAGCCTTTTGAAACTTTGGTCCCCTCATCTATAAAATGGGGAAAATAATTCTGCTTGCTTCCCAGCATAACTGTGAGGGTTATATGAGATAGGAATGTGAGACACTTAGCACAGGGCTCAGCGCCTAGTAAGTCTCAACAAATGCTGCCTAGGATAGGAATAACAAGAAAGATTTTGATTATGCAGTACAAAGCTTGCCTATTACACATTTTATAAGATCCTTGAGAAAGATGCTGTTTACAGAAGGGTATTTGGTACTAAGGATGTTATGTCAGTTTTCATTTTTTGCTAGTGATTATGGAAAAATATATTGGATCATTTACTCAATAATGGATATTTATTAAACTTATATTATGTGCCAGACATGGACCTAGGTGCTGGAAGCTTATATTCCAGGAAATATTTAATCTCCAGGGTAATCTCTTGAGAGATGATGATTTCCAATATCTGCATTTTACATGTGAAAAATGAGAATTGGAGGGTTTTATAATGATATATAACATATACAGTCAAACCTTGGTTCTCAAACATCTTGGTTCTCCAACAATTTGGTTCTTGACCAAGTTGTTCATTGAAAAAAGGTCTTGGTTGTCTAACAAAACTTCAGGTCTCAATTCCTGACCCAAGAACCCTTTCATGCTGATACCTTGTGATCGCTCATGTGCCTCTCAGGCGACAAACAAAGGTTTGCAAACAAATCACTTCTTGAACACTTTTCTGTAATGAATTAAGTTTGAGAGCTGAGGTTCCACTGCATATTATATATGTGTAAATTTATATATGTAAATATAAATTATAAATATGATTTGCCCACACTCACCTGGCTGATAAGGGCCAGAGCCAGGATGCTGACTCAGGTCCTCGGCCACCAAGCCCAGTATTGCTTCCATTACTGCCTGTAGCAAGAAAGGGCCTTCACTGCAGAATCTGCTTTCCTTTCCTTGATGAAGGGACAGAAGTGACCATAGGGCACCATGTATGTCAGGCACATCGAACACTTTAGGTTATTATAACTATAATTTATTCAGGGAAGTCTAAACAGAATTTAAAAAGTTTTTAAAGATAACAGATTAAATGAGAGGTCATATGGTAGATTCCTTTATTTCCAAATAGATTCATTGTGTAGACAGGTGGGTATTTATCCTTAAAATCACCAAAAGATCCTTCATAATCGTTTTGTTCCCTCACAACCGGTTTTACTGTCTAATAACATACACGCACCAAAATCCCTTCTTTTTGTACAATGTAAATATCTATCATATACTTGACAAATCACAGCTTAATGTGGTGCTTTTAGGTGACACTCAGTATGTGTTAAACTGAATTAAATTCCTTCATGTTCTAAAAGTAGTGGAATTAAATATTACCTGGTTTATTCTTCCCATAAAACCATTATTTATGTATATAATACTTAAAAGAGGGCCATTTAGTCTGTATTAATTCACCTTTCTTTTGGTAACTGACTTCTAAATCTCATGCCACAGAGCTAGAACATTCCAGATGTCTCCAGGTCCCTGGTGCTGAAAGGTGTGGACCCTGGACTTTGCTGGGATAGCCCCTTCCTACTGCTCACTGAGCTCTAGGACCATCATTTAACCTGGTAGGACTTTTGGATCCTGCTAGAAACTGTTAGGTGCTGAAGCTATAAAGAGGTCTTCAGCAGAATGTAAACGTAAACTTATTTGTAATTACCTTGTTCAGCCACTAAGAAATACAGTACTTTTTAAGTCTTATCTCTAGTCACTCAAACTGGCATCTGGTGATGTATGTTCTTACCGTGCCACAGTGGACAGTGCTATGCCTTTATCTTACTAAGAATAAAAATGACCTGAGTGTCCTATCAATACTCTTAGGAGCAGGTTTTGAAACTTCTTTTTTTGTTTGTTTGTTTGTGTACACTTGCCCTAATTTGTAGTCTGAATTTGTGTGTGTTGCACGTTGAAGCAGCCAGGAGAATTACTACATTAACAAATAAGCATTTTATGTGTATTTAGCTGTTGTTTTGTGCTGAGAGAAAACTCTCAAGCTTTGGGGTATGATTAAATACCCCAAAGTAAGTTCTGTGACTTTATTTGGGGGAAGAAGGAAAAGGTGTACTTAATCTCTAGCAAGATAGCACAATGTTTCAGCTTTTACTCTTATAGTTCAATTGACAACTTCGTAATGTATAGACATACTATGTCTTTTTTCAGTGTGGATTTTCCCTTAAACTATGGCTTGCTCTTTAGTGCCTTTTACATTTGGACACAAAGGTTTTGGTTGCTATCTTGCCAAAAGTGTTGCTATGTCTCAAACTTGATTTTTTCCCTAATACTTTAATTTAAAAAAAAAGCCCGACTAAAATTGTCTTCTAAATCAGCCTGTGTTTTGGTGGAAGGCTTGGGCTGTCTTCTATTTCACAGACAATGCAGTCAGGCACACGCGAAGTCTGGCCATGGCCACCGAAAACCCATGACTAGGGCCCTGCCCATTCTGGGCTTTAGATTTGGAAACAAATTCTTGTGAATTCTTTGCCCAATTAGCTGATCTAAACACACCTATCGTAGAATTTGACTATATCTAAGAAATCATTTTCAAAGTAGAAACTTGTTGCATTTATTCCATTCCATAAAAAAGGACACTAAGGGAATAAAAACAAACCCCGTGCCATTTCCTTTAGGTACTATTGTTGTGGTTGTTATTTCCCCATTTTTAAATTTTACTTGAAACCCAGCACCAGTCACATCCCTAAGGTGCTTAATTTCAGTCAGGCCAGGGGTTTTGGAAAGAGTTGTTCCCTGTCTG
The DNA here is from genome assembly GCA_028533065.1 of Trachops cirrhosus. Taxonomy (NCBI): domain Eukaryota; kingdom Metazoa; phylum Chordata; class Mammalia; order Chiroptera; family Phyllostomidae; genus Trachops; species Trachops cirrhosus. Next base: position 163,135,337 of record CM052541.1, on the reverse strand, counting down.
TACCTGCACTTTCTCCCTCATGGCTTGGAGCAGCAGGGGCCTGGAAACCATTCATGAAAGGGTAGGCTTGTCCAATACATTTGGAGCTGGGGGCTTGAGAGGCAAGAGAAAAATTAAAGGGTAAATGTTAAACACGTCTAAGACTCATAATCTCAACCATAAGACCACCTGGAGTACAGGCTTGCTTCATAATTCATTCATTCACATGTATATTTCTCTATCTGGCCTTTTGTGCAGAGCACCTCGAAAACCTGTAGCCAATCTGTCCACTCATTATATAGTGGCGCTGAGTTCCAGACAAATGTAGTGGAACCATTGCTAGTATCTTATGGTTGTTTTGAATCTTAATCCTGAATTCTAAACTTCAAAACCAGTTGAATTTAAGTAGTGTTTTTTTTCTGTTACCTATTTCATTGTCAGTATCTGTAAATGTCCAAGTACAAGGCAAACCCCCTACAGAACATCAACCACTATAAACTGGTCTTTTCCAGTCTTACCACCTGGGTATAGATTGCTAGCTTTGTTCTTCACTTGCTGATGTACATCTACTCCCACTTCCATAGAGCTCACCGGAGTCCTGGGGTGTTGCACATGAACTTACCTTACCTCAGCCTTTTCCAGTTTCCATGCTGCTCTGCTTGGTATTGTCACAGATGCTCTGAATCCTTGCGGTGCCTACCTATGAGATGCCATTGTGATGGCGGAGAATGTTGGGTTGTACTGGGCTAGCGGCATCTTAAAGCAACATTTTCTGTGATCCAAAGTTTTACAGATGTTTTAGAGAAATAACTTTCCCTTCTCAACTTAAAATCCTCCTGTTTTAGGGGTTGGGGTAGTTTAATGAGTACTGGGTATGGAATTTCAGGATGATGAAGTAATGATAGTAGAAAATGAATTATTCTGAATTCAGTATAAATGAAGCTTCTATCTAATGAAAATGTCAATGGGATGCTACATATTGTTGGAATGGATTAAGAGGGATATAGGACAGCAATTTTCAACCTTTTCCATCTCATGGCACACATAAGCTAACTACTAAAATTCTGTGGCACACCAAAAAATTGTATTTTTTGCCCATCTGAGGAAAAAAATAGGTATAGCTTTGTTTCATTCACATTGGATGGCTATTGTTGTGTTGGCTGTTGTCATTTTTTGTTTGACAATCTAAGGAAAAAGAGATCAGTGCCCCTGACTAAATAGTCAGGTATCGCATGTTTTAAAAATTCTTGCGGCACAGCTGTTGAAAACCACCGATATAGGAGATAGAGAGGTCTAAATTCTCTGCTCTGATATCTACTATACCTAAAATATCTGCATTTCAAAAGGCAATTAAGAAAATATTAATCATGGTGTAAGATGATAGAGATCTTTTTCACAAACACTGTCTTTCTCTCGATCCCAGTAACCTCTCATCTTGGGAAATGATTAGGAATAAGCATAGACTTGATACCCTTGTCCATATGGGCCGAGCAGATTGGGGTGGGTGTCAGGTTGTTCCTGGAGTGTGGGGATGGAAGGGGCAGCTGCCCTAGATGAGCAGAACTGAAATCATCACTCAGGCAATTGCCAGTGAAAGCCTTGGGTGGATGCTCCAAAAACCCAAGTATCCATTTAAAAATTAATTGCATTTGACATTGATGGATATCATGTGGATGACTTTCCTTTGAGGTCTACGATGTTCACTGCTGCGCCGCAGATGTGGTCAGCCCCTTGTAACTCCAAAATGTAACAAGGATGATCCAAATCTTTACAGTTGGACAATGAGAAGCAATAATCAGAAACCAGGAAATGGGATCAATCTAAAAGTTCCACGGTATGAGAGGCTCAATTAGTTTCTCCCAAAGTGTATAATATCACTTAATTAGTCTCAAACACACTCTCACTTTGATGGTAGCCACCACGACCATCTGTAGTAACATGAAGAATTATTCTGGGTTAAAGTGCTGATATTCCCTGAGAGCCTTCTTTTAATAATACTGGGTTCATATATTCTTTGCTCTGTTTCTCTGCCTTTTCTTTTTACTTTATAGGTTTGTAGAGTCAGTGCTTAAAAACTGTAAGTTTAGTCTTGGGAGCAGAGATTGGAAGTTCTGTGCTTGACATTTTTTAACTAAAATTTTTTTTGTGTGGGTTGGTGAACTAGTATTTCTTCTATAAATTAATTTTTTCTAGCTTTATTGAGATATAATTGAAATTTGTGTCTTAAATAACATTTTTGGGACTCCTGGGAAGCCACTTCAGCCTATGTTGACCCTGTGGCATCATGCCACCAGAAATGCAGTTGGGAGTTCTTTACTCAGCCCACATGAGCCAGTCATTCTTCCAAAGAGTTTGTGCCATTTTCCCAAGACATCCCAGCATCATTTAGCTATCACACCTGTCACGTGACCACTCTTGTGTTGTGTGCTGTGACCTTATTAGACTCTGCATGTGTCTATTTTTGGCTTAGGTCGATGAATCTTTGTTGTGTTCTCTGAGCAGTTTGCTTTTGGTCAGTGTTGAGAACCTGGAAAATTGCTGTGCCAAAGCATCTCTGTGTATTGAGTGGAATGAGAAAATAAACTAAGTTGTACTTAATGATGATCCTGTGTTTCAGTGAGTTTGCAAAGAGAATCTGCAAACTCAGTGTTCAGTGAATTTAGGGAAGTTCTGAAAAATAAACTGAGTTCCTTGTTCTTTCTGTTAGGGTGGTAACACCATTCTTCTTGAGGACATTGCTTTGGAGCAGTCAGTGATTTCGTTATTTGAGCAAAGTAAAAATCCCTCATCGGTGCATACATGCTAGCCTTTTTAATATTTGGTGTACTTGAGGCTCACACCCTGATTAAGTTAAATACCCAGTCAATAACGTAGTATTAAAATCTTTGCAAAATTACGAAAGAAAAGAAGGAAAGGGAAGGAGAAAGGAAGGAGGGAGAGAAACAGGGAGAGAAAGGAAGGAAACCCTCTCTCCCTGTGAGCCCCCCAGTCCCCAATACCATCAAAAGCTTCCAAAGTCCTAAATTTGCTTTCCATTAAGACAGTGGTTAGACAGCAGCTGTTCAGCCTCTTAAGAGAATACACGATATGGTAATAAACATCATGTCAGAAATATGCTTTTTGTTCACTTTACTAGGAAGCACAATAATGAACTCTGCATGTTCACTACACTTTTTACTCCAGGCCCTGATTTTAACGAGGGGTCTCACTGCAATTGGTTCATTCCCTACCTAGCAAATGGAAATGTTTGTCTTTCAATTTCAGCCACCCCTGACTTGGATTCTTTTATGCAATGCATCGTAAAATGCTCTTTGAAGTTCATGTGTCATCTATTTAGAATGAACACCACAGGTTGGCATGTGCTGCTCCTGTCTCCAATTGTGTTTGGTGTCCCAGTTTCTCTGGGGAAGGTTCAAATCTGACAATACCCTTCACTTATGGTATAGAAATCCATGCATAATGCTGAGCTTGCCAGATGGAGTCTGAAATTTTATGGCAGCTTGCTTGCTGTTTGTGCAGGAAATTAAATTTATAGAGAAATGGAAGGGTGATGATTTTAATGCAATCAAATGTCTTGAAAAGTACTTCCTGGATGTCTCAAGCTATATGTTCAGCTGGCTGTGTGTAACAGTTGATTGCCTCTTTGTCGATAGCACTGGGCAGTTCTAGAGAAACCAAAGACAAATGTGGTTCGGGACAGGACAGCTGCTTGTGGATGGCGATGTGTGTGGAAGGGAGAAGGGATTGAAATTTTAAGAATGTCCCATGTATTTTGCTGGACTCTATTTAGGAATATACAGAAGCAACCAGATATATCTGGTGTGGTAATGTTGAGTCTGGCCATCTTGAAAGTTACAAAGCTACCAGTGAAATATTCCTTAGGGAACCATGTGCTCTGCTGTGTATGGGAATAACCCGTTATTGTTTACAAAGCACTTAAAAAGCACTTTTTTTTTCATTGAATCCTTACAACATTGGGCCTGTGAAACTAATGGGTGAAATTAGTCACCAAAGAGAAGCTAACTGCAAAACTCCAAGTAATTTGAGGGATATTGCTTGCAATTCTTGAGATATTATTTATGAATGAGTTGATTAATTATATGAAATCATTAAATTTTCTGTTGTAAACTTACATCTGATATCCACTTAGCTACCTGATCTTGAGTTCCTCATTCAGAGAGTGGAATAGTCTGACCACCAGTCATCTCATAGAAGGAGACTCTGAAAATTGTCTTGCCACTCCCTTCATGTTATGGACAGTGGGAATGTGACTTGTTTAAGGTCAAGCAGATGAAACTGGACCTGAATTCACATCTCTTTTACCACATCCCTTCTTACTCCTGGAGTCATGCACTTTATATTACATATTGCAATGAAATCAACTCATTTCTGTGTGTTAAAAGGAAGTGGTTATAAGTTGAATGTGTGGACCTTATCTGGATTCTGATTCTAACTAACAAACAAACAACTTTTTTTTTAAAATGATGAGGTACAAGAGATAATTGCAAATTTAAAAACTGAGCAGATATTAAGGAATTAATATGTTTTTAGATGTGGTTATAGTATTGTTATGTTAAAATATATACATTATCTTTGAGATCCATAGTGAAACATTAATGAATGAAATATGTCTGGGATTTGCTTCAATTTGTACAGTTGGGGTGCAAAGTAGAAGGTTAGGGTAAGTCCAGAACAAACAAGATTTGCTGTGAGTTGATAATGGTTGATTTGGGTGATGGGTACATGTGGGTTCATTGTTATTTTCTCTTAATATTTGAAATTTTCCATAATTAAACAAAATATGTGATTGGTTATATTTCTATGTACACCTGGTATTCCCACTGTTGGGCTTTCCATTTTGTCTTCTGATCTTGTGTGTATCAGTAAACTACACATTTCTGTTTATGCTTTCCCCAAGAAATTGCTTGGCTCTTTTTCTGAAAGACACTGTGAATCATAGAATTAAATTTGTTTCCCTTTTCAGTTTGGATGTTAGAAAGCTGAGGACAAAATGTATGGCCTACAACATTCATTTCTTATTTTCATTCATTTGACAGAGTTGAGATGATGTTGAGGTAGACTTCTTTCTTTGTCCTCTACCAAGTTTTTCACCAGCAGGGATACTAGAGAGTTAATTTTGGAGGCTGCACAGTACAGTGGTGAAAATTCCAGGACTTAGACTATCTGCACTTGTAGCTCAGCTTTGTCATTACTGACAATTAGTTTCTTTGAAGCTCAGTGTAAGCATCTGTACAATGGGAATAATAATAGAACTCACTGCAGACATGAATGTTAGGATTAAATGAATAACGCTTTATTTTTTGCCCCAGGATTAGTACATGAGGTAGGATCAAGTATATGAAAAACAATACATTTTTGCTATTATAACCAATCAATAATTATTGAGTACCTACTGTATGCTAAATACTAGACTGGAAAGGGAGCTCTCAATGGTGTCCTAGCTTCACTTGGGGTTATATTTTAACTCGTTACATTTTTTTTCTTATCCAATACTTTTTAAGTTTATATTTTCTTGTTATATTTTGTGTATTTATCTAAGCATTCATAAATTATTTTTGAAATAAAGTGGGATATAGAAATTATTGCTGCTGGGATTATGTTCATGCCTAATTGTAGGTATAGTTTAAGTGATAATTTCAAGGGTAAAGTATTTAATAAACAGATCACCCAGGTAATTGCATAATTTCAAGTTCCAAAGGACAATAGTGGGGAAACTGAAATCTGGAGTCTCTAAATGCTAAAATTTGAGAAAGAGAAGGTTGTTGAGTTTCTAAATTGAAATCTCTCTCTCTGGTAGTAGTGAGCTCACCCTGATATAAGTCAGTCTCTACACGTCTTTCTCATATTTAATTTTGCCTACTTTAAAAAATGTGAGCAGGGAAGCCAAGCATGCCATTGTGCCACCTAATCTCCAGTCACTTACTAAGACTTGACCCACATGTTATCATTGTACAACTCTTCCTCTTCCCACTGTTATTGGGTCCATTAGTAGTCATTAGCTGTAGTGGTTGGACCAGGACCAATAGGGCATGCTCAGCATGCAGGGGAATGTATGAATCTGTACATGCACCCATTTCTACATTCTACTTAAATTATAACTTTTTAGGCACGCTGTTTAAAAAAGTGACAGGCTTACATTAAGGATCAATCAATCAACTGAAGCATCACATTTAAAAACCGTCATCATTTTAAAATTCGTAGACTCCAAGAAAGCATATAAAATCAGCATTTTATTTTTTAAAAAGTGACTACAATTAGTTCATGCCCTATTAATGTTAAACTTCCTGATTTTGATAAGTGTACTATAGTTATGTAAGAACATGTCATTGCTCTTAGGAAATGCATACTGAAGAAGAGAGAAAGAGAGGGAGGGAGAAAATATAAACAATTTAAACAATTAGCATATTTGGGTAAAGAATATATGGAGATACCTTGTCCTACCTATTCTTATAGCTTTTCTGTACATTTAAAATTATATCACAAGAAAACTTTTAAAAAAGTAACAATTGAATTCTTTACTTAAAATGGTGAGATATTTTCAGGAGTGATGTTTTAATGTAGAAGGTATTGCTCTTTCTCTCTCCACATAGTCACTGTTCAAGATTGGCTTCTCTGTCAACAGGCAAGGGAAAATGCCTATTAATGGTAGTATATTCCAGTATTCAATATTAAGCTTAATTTGGGAATGGAACATGGTAAAATGGTGCAGAATATGTGAAGTTTCTGGCATTTCAAAGCCCAGTGATTCTTAATGGTTACATCATGATTACCTTAAAGTGTTACAAAGTTTGTTCTTACTTTACAGATCCAAGTTATAAAGCTTAAGTAAATCATTCCAGTGCTTCCTCTCCCATAGAACATGATGTTGTGGTAACAGCTCCGAGAACAACAAGCCGTACCTCTCACTTCAAGGGAAGTGAACTGTGATGTTTGTCTGGAGAGAGGCAAAGGGCCTCTCCACGCTCCACCACTTTTTCAACAGTAAATCTCTTAAAGCAAATTTCAACCTATGTTTGTCACTTTCTATCAAGAGGGTTTCCTGAAATGGTCTAATTATTTGATCTTCTCACCTTTGGGGAGATATTGTGCAAGTTCACCACCATCACTAGACTGCGGTTCTCTTATCTGTGTAATGAGAGGTTAATCTCCAGATACCCTTCTAACTCGAATGTACTTCCTATCATTACATTAGACAATTCAGTGTCTTCAGTGGTGAAGACATTGTTGGAAATTTTTATATGCAAAATAATTTTTCAAAATCTACTAGTCTTATAAAGTATAAGGAATTATTTATATTGTATAAATACTATAATATGCATAATTGTATAAAAATCTCAACTGAAATTTTTCTAGTGAAAGAAGGTTGGTCTCCTTAAGTTTTTAGCAAACTTTGCTCTAAAAGATGAGAAACTCTTTAGGTTTATATTTTTAGCTCATGCTGGCATTTAAGCTCTGAGTCATTCTATTTGAAACATTGTTTTTTAAATGCCAGGACATGGAATATTTATAACACATATCTAGAGTGATTGAATAAACTATTAATATGCTAAACACAAATAAAGTTAGGTGCATGTTATCACAACTCTAGAGAAAGGAAGGGAATTTAAAAACTCAAGTCAGAAGAGTCAGTGTGTGTGTGTTTGTGTTTGTTCCTCTCCTCTAAACAAACAGAATTGATAAATCATGTCTGCATTATAGTTTCTTCTTAGTGTTATAGATCACAGACTGGTCTGCCTTTTGTGGATTTTCATCATACAAATAGATCTACTTTAAGAAATTCTGATCTGTGAAAACATCAGTTCTGGAACGATCATTTCTTTGAAAAGGTTACTTTACATAGCTAGCCTTGTAAGCACATAGAAAGTGTGATTTGATTTGCCTACCACATGTACTGTTGAAAGTGAAGTGTATAGTAATCTCTTATTGTAGAACCCCAAAATCAAGCAAACAAAATCAAACACCCAAAAAAGCCCCTTCAAAAACTCAGAGATGCTAAAATATGGAATTGCTTAGTAAAGTAATTATATGTAGAGTCTCAAGACAAAATGATTCTCAATGAGACTATATTAGGTCCCTAACCTCTTACACACAATTCTGAAATCCAAAGAGCTTGGAACACTAGTTTTTTCCCCTCACTTTGATGGCAAAACTTGAGCGGGCCTGAACAAATTTGGTAGAAAACCTGACTAGAACTGATGTGATTCTATTTATAGACTTATTTACTTTACTTAGTGTGAATATTCATGCTTTTCACTGCAGAAATATTAATGTGTTTGATTCTAGGGAACAGTGCCAGATTCTGCTGGCTTGTTATGTAATGAGCAGCAGATGTGCTGAGTTACCTTTGTAAAATCCCCAAATTTTGAACTCTGAAATACATAGGGCCATATGGACTTCAGCTAAGGGATTATGAACTACAATATTCGTATCTAGTTCTTTGAGCTGACATTGAATCCTCCATTTGTATGGTTTTTTAAAAGCAATAGTTCACACTAATGCTATAGATTTGTTTTTATTTACAGGTGTTGCTCCCTTTGACTGCTTTAGTTTCCTGAAGAATTGACTACAAAATCAATTTTTCAATGTAAATCATATTTTCTTAGATCCCAAAGATATGAGAAACCCACAGATACTAACAATATGGAATATATATGAGTATATAAATAGCTTTGGTTTCATTTTACAGTAAAAATAACTTAACATCCTTGTTAAATCATATAGTTAACAGAGGAAGTTAATATTATGATGTTAAATAAAATAAATTAAAAAATAAAAAATGTACTTAGTATACTTCTAAAAAACTAAAAGTTGTCTTTTGGGATTCAACTGATGTGAAAAGAGATTTGTTATTGCCTTGCAAAGCCTTGCTTGGTATTATGATTTCAAAGAGGAGATACACTTTGGAAATATGAAGTGTTTAGTAGCTTGCAACAGAAAATAGTGTAGGTAAAAACATTTTCTTTGACCCTACTAAAAACTTTCTGAGTGACCTTAATCAGGCTAGTTTTCTCTTAAAATTATAGATTATATCTAACTTCTTTCCAGATTCAAATCTGTTTTATCATATTTCTATTTAAAGAGTTTATTATGTTCTGGTTGACTGAAAAACAATCAGAGTTCGAATATGGGCTAGGATTTTAGAAACACCAGATCTCTTTAATATGAACATGAAAATGAAAGGTACTGCCCGGGGAAATGCTGAATGAATGTGCTACAGGCACACAAGAAGCTTTTCCAAGGATAAGAGCTCAGAGCTCTGGAAGGCAGGGACAGGAGAGATGTGTGCCCTGTGGGGAAAGGGCTGGCATAGGTGGGTCACCAGACAAATACTAAATAAGGCTAATTACATTCTTCCTTTTGGAGCCACTGAGTATAAAAGAGACAACTGAAGAAGAGTTGATTGTTTAGATAGGTGCTAATTGTAGAGGAAAGGCATAAGGCTTTTCTTGAGAAAAGCCTTACAGAGAAAACCAATACATATATAGTTATTTTTATGGCCTTTAGAACCACATCAGAACAAAGGCTCAGAGGTTTCAGTACCTGGGAAATGTGCTAAGGGGTTCTCTAGATGTGCTAATGACTCAACCAGAATTAGGCAAGCTAAGAAAAATGTATGGTGAATTAAAGTATTTTAAACTGGTGGCCAAAACCAGAAAAGACTAAGTAAGCAATGATGGAGAACAATGAAAGAATAATTCCTGTGTTTCTTGAAATCTTTATCTAAATAATCTGTATCATCTTTTAAATCTTGCTATTACATGTAGACTATGCTGATATGTATGGTGTATAAAAATGTATCAATTATGCTAAAGTCAAGAAAGAAATGAGTCAAATGTTTGTGAATCAGATTATTTGATGGCTGTCAAGGATGAGTCAGAACCAAGGCTTTAATGTTCTATATAAACATGTACTTTGCTGTCACATAACTCTGCCCCACCTTTGAAAGGAGCATAGTCTATTTCTACTCACTGTACAATTGGAATGGGTTTTTTTGGACTGGTTATGGCATTTTTAACATGTGTTATGGGTAATTTTCTTCTCAGATCTGAGGTACCCTCAAGTGAATTGCCAAAATAGCTGCTTGGATGATGTACTACTTGTCTACAGATGAGGAAAATCCTGGTGAGGTCTCTCTGTGCCCCAGCAAATGGCCTTTGTCCGCACATCATAGGATGGCCATGCTCTGAAGGAGAGAGCCAGTTCCAGGCAGCAACAAAGCAGAAGCACTTTCGCTGCCACACTGTCATTTTATGAGAGGAAGTCTTCCCAGGAGACTTTGCTTATGTTTTATTGGCTTCACTGTTCACCACTATATTCACCGCTAGATGCAAGAAATGTTGGAGAAACACATGATGCTTCAAACAAAATTAGGGTTCTTTTATTAGGAACTAAAGGAAACTTATATTTGGTAGCATACTTTGTAATTCACATGTCTTGCCAAAATTTCCCTCCAGGTTTTTATTTGTTTGTTATTCTATGCCTATATCGTGCTTGCCATATATAAATATTGATAAATTTAACTTCAGATAATAATATATATTATCTATTATATATAATATTATAATACATAATTATATTACACCAAATTATGTATAACAATTATATTATATATAATATTATATATAATATATAGTTATACTATATAATTATGTTATATATTATATGTTATAATTATATATATTATCTGAAGTCAAATTTATCAGTCCTTTATGCATTCTATGTTTAACTGCATCCTGAACTTATTCTCATGTGCTTATTTGCTATCTTCTTTTGATAAAATATCTGTTTTTGCCTTTTGTCTATTTTCTAATTGAACCATTTTTTTTAAATGTTGAATTTTTTAAGCTCTTTATTTTACATAGTAGTCCTTTGTCTGATATGTGGGTTGCAAATCTTTTCACCCAACCTATAGCTTATATTTTTATCTTCTTAACAGAATATTCTAGAGAAAGTTTTTAATTTAGATGAAGTTTAATTTTTGCCTTTAAGGATTTTCTTTTTAATGTTAAATTTAAGAAGTCTTTACCAGGTTATAGATAACAGAAATTTTCTCCTATTTTTTAAAAATCCTCACCTGAGGATATTTTTTCATTGCTTTTAGATAGAGAGGAAGGAAGAAGGAGAAACATCAATGTGAGAGGGAAACATCAGTTGGTTGCCTCCTGTGTGCACCAGATCAGGGACTGAACCCACAACCTAGGTATGTGCCTTGACAGGGAATTGAAACTGCAAACTTTGGATACAGGACAATGCTCTAACCAACTGAGCCATACTGGCCAGGGCTTTTCCTTTGTTCTAATAAATATTTTATGTTTTAATTTGCCTGTGATCCATTTTGAGTTTATGTATATTTTTTTTGCTTGAGGTATGGGGTATGAAATTTGGGTTGGGGTTCATCCTTTGCCTGTGGATGTGCAGTTGCTCCAGCACCACTTATTTAAAAAAAGCATGTCTTCCTCCATTGAATTACTTTTGCACCTTTGTAAGAAATTTGTTGGACATATTTGTGTGGGTTTGTTTCTAGGTGGTATATTATATTCCCTTGTCTGTCACTCCATCAAGACCACCTTGTCTTGATTAGCTTATAAAGTCATATTCAAGTTGAGTAGACTGGCTCCTCATACTTACTCTTTTTCAAAATGTTTTTAGCTATTCTAAGTTCTTTTGCCTTTCCATGTAGATTTTAGAATAATGTTATCTATATTTATAAAAAATCTTGCCAAGATTTTGATTTAAACTGTATTAACATGTTGGATTAATTTGGGGGAATGTTAGCATCTTTACTACATTGAATCTTTCAATCCATGAGTGTCTTTCTTTTTATTTAGATTTTTTATTTTCTTTCATCGGCTTTGTGTAGCTTTTGGCATGCAAATTCTGTACATGTTTTGTTAGATTTACACTTTAATATCTCATTTTTTGTGAGTGGTTATAAATGGTATTGTACTTTTAATTTGTGTCCACATGTTAATTTCTCTCATATAGAAATACAATTAATATTTATATGTTTATCTTATATCCTTACTAGTTTTAGGGTTTTTTTTAAGGTTTCTTGGGATTTTGTACATAGAAACAAATGTCATCTTTAAATAGGGACATTTTAATTCCTTCCTTTTTTATCTGTATGCCTTTTATTTACTTCTGTTGCCTTATTCAGTGGCTAGAACATCTAGTACTGTGTTAAATAAGAGTGGATATCCTTTACTCACTAAGTATGTTATTAGCAGTAGATTTTTGTTCATGTCCTTCATCACGTTTAGAAAGTTCTCCTCTATTCCTGGTTTTCTTGGAATTTTTACCATGAGCAGATGTTGAATTTTATCAAATATTTTTTCTGCCATAAATAGATAGGACATGTGATTTTTAAAACTTTTTCCTATAGTGGATCACACTGATTGATTTTCAGATATTTAGCAAGCCTTTCTTATATGTCTGGAATAAATCCACTTGGTCATGTGTACAATTCTTTTTAGATATTGGTAATTTTTCCTTGAGGATACTGTGTCTATATTCTTGGAACATAGTGGTCTGTAGTTTTGTTTTTTTTTTATACTATCTTTGTCTGGTTTTGGCATTAGGGTAATACTAGCTTCATAAAACAAAAATATTGTCCCCTGTTTTACAGAATATTTTTGCACATTTTCTTCTCAGACTTTTATTGCTTTTATTTAAATGCTATATTATCTAACTTTTGTTTTGAAATTAGAGGTAAAATAAGAAAATAAAAAAACCTTGAAGGTAGAATCAAAGGAATTTGACAATTTGAATTATTTGCAACTTAGGATATAATATACGGAGGTGTTAAAATGACTTCTTTAAAACTTTCCTCTTCTAAGAGGCCTGTTTGCATGAATGTTGCTTAATTCTGTTTTTGTCTGTGCTTTATTGCTTTCCAATTTATAATGACATTTTACACTGTGGTATACTATTGCTTTCATGAAATGTCAAGTTGCTTCATGCTTGTGTGGTTTCTCCTGTACTATGCTTCTCCAAGGCAGAGCTCATTTACTTATTTCTTTGTATTTTGTGGAATCTAATGCTGGTGTTCTGCCTACAACAGGGTTTTAATAAATATTGTTGACTGATAGGGTGGCCTAAAGGGGAAATGAGCATAAGATGGGGGGACCTGGTATAGCACAGGAAGATTCAGGAAAATAGACCAGATTCCCATGTTCCTGTCTGATGACAAAAGTAGAAATAATCAAAGGAGGCCCCCTGTGTGAAGTGGATTCTTCTAGAGCAGACCACCCTGCCATTTAATCAAGCCTGGTCTCTGTCCCAGGGAGCTTTGTCTTCAGGCTACAGCCTTGTGCACAGCGCTGGGCCAAGAGCCTCCCACAGTCATCACTAACACGTGGGCAACTCGCACCCCCACCCCCAACTGGTCGGAAAAAGACCGACCCACTGAAAAAATAACTGCACCAAGTAAAAGAGACTGTTTCTAAGTTTCAGTTTCTCAGCATCTGCAGTTATCATCTGTTTTCAGTTTGGTAATTTTTATTAAGGCAAAGTGGCACATGCTGTCATAGGAACTGCTCCAGCTCACGCTCCCCAGCAGGTCACTAGGTATCCCCTGGTGTGCTGAGACATGATATGTTTTCTGCCAGTGGATGAGGTGGAGGAAAAGCTCTGCTCAGCATCAATTTCTAGTTCACAGAAACAGACAAGCCATGGGCAGACATGTGAAATGCTGAGAACAATTATTCCATTTAGGGAATTTGTCCATGACCTTCACAAATGATTATTAAACACTCATAGTCCCTCACAGTGACTTTATTTCCCTATGGAGATCAAGGGAGTTGGCCTGCTATCAGGAGGTTATCCTTTGGGCTGTGACAGTCCTCTGTGGTTCACCTACCTGCATGGTCTGTTCCCCCATGGCCCAGTCTGCATCTGGCACCAAGCTGCTTGGGTTTAGGAGTATGGCCTAGAGTCAGAGAAGAGAACAGGCCTAACTGACCCATGCTGCAACAAAATCAGTGGTCCTGAGCTTCTTTAGCACCAACTAAGCGAATTGATCACAATGATTTGGAAGGAGAGACCGGCCACTGAAACTTACTCTGTGGCAAACTCTGAGTCTAATTTACATTTCATATGCTGTGAAGGAATATCTGATAGTAGGTGTGGCAATATAGGTGGATCTTCTCCCGAGGACATCTCACTAGATAATAGTGAGGGACAAAGTAATGTTGCAAACAGCTTTTCCTAGACTAAGAACTGTGGCTAATGTCAGTGACTTTGACAGTGACCATGATGTCTCCCCAAGGCTGAGAAAATAAGAAGAAAACAAAATGGGGTCTGAGACTGGAGTTTCCTAGATATTTGGCCCCATAGGCCATGAGGCAATAAAATACTTCCAGAAGATGGGTAGTGGAGAGTTCAAGACAGAGCCCAGTAGGGAGCCTTTAATGACAGTAGGTCTTTTCTGGGACGATGGGCTAGGTAGCTTGGCCTGGACTATGACCCCTCAAAAGCAAGCAGAAGCCCTCTTGCAGATATCTGAGAAATTGTGCTACAGCCTTTCCATTGTTGCTCTGACAGTGAGCTTCATAAGACCTTTGGACTCCAAATGTTGAAGCTCTTTTACAGACTCCCTGTGCTCAGCTCAGATCCTCCATGGATGACTTGATACTCACAGTGATCTCTTTACCTTTTTGCCGGATCCTATTGTCTCTGTCACTCACAAACTCATTTGACCCCAGGCAAGGGCTTAATTTCCCTGGGCTTCAATTCCTTCTCTGTAACTCATGAGAATAAAAAAAAGACTGTTCTTCCAGAGGCAGGGAAAGCAGTCAGGATTGGAACTCATGGTTGGTTGCTCATGGTTGTAATGTAGAAAAAAAAATGTATGTGTAGTGTATACTGTGGAGCTCTGCCTCCTCAAGGTAGATGTGCCCAGTGCCAGCACCTGGGAAAACAGATGCTGAGGGCCCAAGCTGCTGTCCTTACTGGGGACTGTCCTCAGCAGCAGGAAACATCTAACCCAAGGTTACGTCTCCTCCCAAGGGAATAACTGCAACCAGTGCTTGGCGTCTGTAGGGATCCGTAGGCTTGTCCCTTTTATTTTATTTTGGGGCAACTCTATAAGGGCTGTCTAGTTCTAGAGCTCACTGTAGAATCTGCTGAAATTCACTTGTAGCCCCTCAGGGGTCAGCTTTTACCTCTGTCCAGTCCTACCTTTTTTACTTCCTGACAGGTATCTCTTCCAAGAACATGCCTCAAAAAATCTGCATGCAGCATTCCATTTCATAATCTATTTTCAGGGGACCCAGTTGAAGACACTTGGTACCAGGAATGGTCATAGGAAACAGACTCTAAGAGAAGGATCATTTGCTAGCTGAGTGGCAATGAGGACCACACTGCTGCTTGTAAGTAGAATATATATAGTCCCTGCTCTGTTGTACTTGTGTAACTTGAAATTTTGACTAGTGGTAAACTGAATTGGGATATTGGTGGAAGGAGGTATACTGGCTTGTATTGAAGAATTGTAACTATGGGGACTTTGGCATTGATGGTTGCTGCTGAGCACCACTGATTCATCGAAGAGGAAATAATGACAGGCTTAAGGTGATTAATTACCAATTCAAGGAAGAATGTAAAAATTAGAGGACCTTGTTGGTAGCATTCAGAAAAACCCTAATCTCTTGCAGCTGGAAGACAGAGAAGAGGATCAAGTTCAGGGCTTAATCAAAAGAGTAGTGGAGCTTCAGAGACGGTGGAACTCACATCCTGGAAGTTCTTCTGAGCCCATGTCATTAGGAGAGGAGTGGAATCCTGGCACTTGGGCTGAGGATGTCTAGGTAAATGCAGTTGTGAACTTTGAAATTTCCATTTCCCTTCAACCTGCCGGGCTTGTAGAAATGGCGCATCTTCCCTACTCGAATACAGTAACTCTGCTTTGCTTGAAGATCATGCAGAGACTCAGCCATGAGGGAAATTCTTCCCTGCCCTCTACCTGCTGCCCCCCAGATTTACCCTCGCTTCCTTTCCTGGCAATCAAACCAATGAAAACAAATCTCTTATCATACAATCCAGCAATCATACTTGTTGGTATTTACCTAGGAGTTGAAAACTCATGCCCACAAAATTACCTGTATGTGAATGCTTGTAAACTTTGTTTATAATTGCAAAACTTGGAAGCAGCTAAGATGTCCTTTAGTAGGTAACTGGGTAAATGAACTGTGGCATTTCCAGACAATACAATATTATTTAGTACTAAAATGAAATGAGCTATTAAGTCATGAAAATACATGGAGAAACCTTAAATGCATATTACTAAGTGAAAAAAACCCAACCTGAAAAGGTTACATGCTATATAATTCCAACTATATGACATTCTGGAGAAGGCAAAACTATGGAGACAGTGAAAAGATCTGTAGTTGCCAGGGTTGGTGGGGAGTGGGAGTGAATAGGTGGAGCAAAGAAGATTTTTAGGCCAATAAAAATCCTCTGCTTGTTATGAAAATGATGGATACATGATATTGTACTTTTATCCAAAACCGTAAAATGTACAACACCATGAGTGAACACTAAGGCAAACTGTGGACTTTGGTGATTGATGTGTCACTGCAGGTTTATCAATAGTATCGAGTTGATTATTTTGGATTTGTTTCACCTTGGAAAAGGTAGCAATTCATTTTTACTGGAATCTTCACATAATTTGGGTGAGTTTAACTTCCCAGTCCACAGAGATTCTGCCCAGCACCACTATCTGAGCACTTTCACAGGGTTTTATTTATCAACATGGAATACTGCAAGACATTGCCGTGGACCCGTGGGCCCACTTTACAGCAAAGGATGTGCATCACTGGGCACGTGATTATGGATTCATTCATCCCGTCACACATGCTGCTAACTTGACAGAGTGGTGTGATGGTCTTTTCATATACAAGTGATGTGCAAGCTTGGAGATAATTCTCTCTGAGGATAGGGCTCCTACTTCCAAAATGTAGCATGCCATCTCAGCTTTAGGCTCTGTTGGTCTCAAGGCCCTAGTTCCTAGACCAAGAATGGTTTCACTAGGGAAGACCAGGAGTGCCATGAACTTGAAAGTATGGCTGACATCTGGTCACTTCAGGATTCTTTTGCCAAGAGGTCAACAGAAAAGCCACCACACGGGGAGGAATAATTGAGCTTGATCAACAGGAGAAGTTAGTGCTTCTGCTAAACAGTGAGCACAGGGAAGAATACGTTTGGTGCTTCCACACTGAGTTGTAACAGTAAATGAGTATGTCAGCCATGGCCTAGGAAGTGCTTGGTGACCAGAGATAAGGGTCTGGGTCACCATCCCAGGCAAATTGACTAGTCCAGCAGAGATGCTAGCTGAGAGTGAAGAGAATCTAGAAGGGAAGGTGGAGGAGGATGGTGATTCTCAGTTATAGCTTTGAGGTCAGTTGCAGCAGTAGTGGCTTGTTTCATCCCCTGTCCTTTCCCTGGGAAACAAGAGCAGGCAGCACCTGGAGAAGCTATTTCCAGGTGGGAGAAATGCACGAAAACAAGCAAGTGGATCTGAATGGTGCTAGGGATGGCCTGTAGTGGATACTGCGGTGATCTACCCAGATCCCCTCTTCAAGGCTGATGCATTCCTTCCTTTTTGCATTTCTGGGAATATTGGCTTCTGAGGGCTCACATCTGTGTCCTTAAAGGAGTTGCCCTGCCCAGCATGTAAGTGCCTCACCGGAGGTTATATTCCCCCGCAAGAGGTGGTCTCTGGCCAATGACTGGCTTACGTGGACATCCAAAATCCAGTCTGTTGCCTCAGTTTGGGATAACTGTGAAGGCATTTCAGCTCCAAAGCTTCCCATGCGATAAGCCGAAGTCTCAGCTGCTACTCCATTGCAGATCAGCTTCTCTCTCTGCATGATCCTAGCCTCCTCTCCTCCTTACAGGTATATATATCTCCAGAGAACACTCCCCAATATACCTTCTGCGTGCAATTCTCCATCTCAAACTTTGTTTCCAAGGAACTCAAATGAAGACAATATACTAAACTCCCCGCACTGTGCTGGTGCATAGAAGAGACCCAATAAGTGTCAGGCTCTCTCTCTACTTCTAGTATTTAGTTTCTACTTGAAACCACAGCCCTTGTCTGTAATCTTGTAAACATTTATCCAATAGCCATAATATAATGCACCTTGGTAAGAGGGAAGGATGAGAATGTGGTAATCTGTCACAAATCCCCGAGCCTCACAGGCCAAAGCGATAAGCACTCACAGACCGGAGCACTGTCTGTGCGTCGGGCATTTTACCACTACTGTTGCACACATTACGTGTTTAATCCTCTGACGGGATGTGACTCTTCATACACGACAAAGAAATGGATGCTCAAGTGCAGAGAATCTGTACACTTTCTAGTATGCCACATTGCCTCCTCCAAACCCTTTGATTTCACAAATCTTACTTTCCTGGCTGCAAGTTGCTGCCCAGAAACCCACTGCTTGCAGTGAGCGTTCCAGATATTCTGCGTCCCAGTGCAGAGTGACCCTAAAAAGGAGGTATGCAGACTGCACCCTAAATCTTAGCTCAATGTGAAGAGAACAAGCAAGAGAGTGAGCTGTTCTTCCCAAGCTCAAATTCTAATAAAAACAACCTTACAGTATCAGAAAATCAAATGCTTTTTGGTGGTGGGAAAGTGTTCAAGTTAATATTCTCCAGGGTTCTTTGGCTAAACAGAAATGGTGTAATTATTATTGCAACATTTGTTAAGCAAGGACGTATGGAAGGATTAAGTGCAGGAATCTTAGTTTTGGACATGGTCGTCCCTAGAGAATCCACCAGTTTCTTTTTCTGTCTTTTCACTACCTCAAAGTCTGATGGGCAATATTTTTCTGAATAATATGTGCCTGGAGAGCTATTGGAGGAGCTAAAGAAAAATGTGCTTTGCCTTGTGACTGCAAAGCAACTGTAGAGAGACAGGGACAGAAGGGGGCGGGGCAGGGTGGGGGAGGGGGGGAGGGTGCGGGTGGCAGGGGAGGGGAGGGGAAGGAGGAGAGGAGAGGGGAAGAGAGGAGAGGAGAGGAGAGGAGAGGAGAGGAGAGGAGAGGAGAGGAGAGGAGAGAGGAGAGCAAAAGGGATCTCACAGAGGAAAAAATGTCTCACTGCTCCCCCTCCATGCCAAATGGGTGTGTGCTGTGGCTCAGCTTTTGACAGATTGGCTCAGTCAGCAACGGCAGCAGGAGAGCTATGCCCAGGCCAGCAGGAGGCAGGCTGCATGGCAGCAGGGCTGAGCACAGGTGAGGGGCTGGCAGGAGAGAGAGGTATTAGAAGCAAATTGTTGGTGCTAGCACAGAGATTTGGTAATTAAACTTAAAGATCTATGTGGTAGGGAATGAGTGACTAAAAATCCCCTTAAAGCTGCAACTGGATTTTGGGGTGAATGTGTGTCTGAGATATTTTCTGAAACAAAAAAGACTTAAGATTACATGGCTCTACATTTATGGTCCATGGGTGTGCTGCAGGGCAACCCTCTCTGGTAGAACAGAAGGGTCTGGATTCCGCCTTCCTCTTCCAGGACACCCTGCTCGAGCACTTCTGAGTAAGACAGGCTGGTCTCTTCTGCTCTGGGTCAGCCAGGCACCAGCTTGCTTCTCTGCTGTTGCCTCCATCTCCCCACTTGACCACTGGCCTCTGCTGTCTTTGCCACCGCTGGAACTCTCTTGCACAACCCCTCTCTTGCTTTGTTCCCCAAGACATTGTTACCACAAAGGTTTGGTGTGTAGGAATTCTCACTGAAGGTTTGGGGACAAAGGAGAGTAATAACTGAAATACCTCAGAGCATGTTGTCATCTGGCCTTCATCAGCTGCAGTGGGGCTGGGCTTTCCCCCTTTTACCTCTTGTGATGTTCTTTTCTTCCTGTTCTGGTCTGAATTGCAGTCCCTGTGTCTCTCTTCTCAGTGGCTGCAATCAAACAGTTGGCCCAGGCTCCTTGGTTTCATTATGGTGGGTCTTCCATCCCATCAGTCTCTTGACACCACAAAATCCCTCTTTCGTAACAAGGCTTTGATAGTAACACACGTCACCCCAAACAGGTTCCTAACTCTCAAAATGAAACATGAGTCTTTGATTTCTAATTCCTCACTTTCTCTGTTCACTTTTCTTCCCCCATTTCTGGGGCACGGAGCCCTCCAGTTTATATCAAACTAATCTCTGTAGACCCACACTGAAGGCATCCGTTCCTTTGTGAGCAAAATGGGAGGTCTTTGATCTAGCATCTTCTCTCTCAGCATCTAACCCAGAGCCCAGAAAAATGTTTCAAAATATGCTTGTAAGATTCTCCGTTTTAGTTTAGGTTGTGATGGAGAAAAGTAGAAAAGAATTTAACTGTTCATTAATACAGAAAGGAAGGACTAGATTATGGTCTGTAATACAATGAAGTACTATGAATAATTAAAAACAGTGAGAAGACTATTTTTACTTGTTTTGAATAATTTCAATGGTTTATTGTACATTGCCAAAGCACTCTCTGAATGAAAAGGTAGAACATGATCAAAAACATACACCTCTCTCTCTGTGAATGTACAGCTATCTTGACAAACATGAGCAGTAGCCAGCAAGGGAAGGCTCCAAACTACTTCTGGGTGGTGGAGTAGGAGAGTTGTGCTTTAATATCTTATTTTATATACTTTTTCAGGGAGGTAATGAAGTTGTGGAATTATGAAAGCCTCTTTTAAAAATATTTTTCAAGTAAAAATATTTACAAATATAGTATTTTATGAAGCCAATGGATAAAAATTAAGGGATCAGGTTA
Source organism: Trachops cirrhosus (assembly GCA_028533065.1). Taxonomy (NCBI): domain Eukaryota; kingdom Metazoa; phylum Chordata; class Mammalia; order Chiroptera; family Phyllostomidae; genus Trachops; species Trachops cirrhosus. The sequence goes on along the minus strand of CM052541.1, from coordinate 163,114,590 downwards.
AATAATCTCTAGATACTTTCAAATTTTATCATTCTGAGAATATATATTTCTATGTGAGGAATTAATAAGACTTTAAAACTATAAAGTACTTAAAACAATTTATTGAATACATTAAGCATTTACAGCATGTAACTCTTACCCCAAAATTTAACTGTATCATTTAGTGTATCCTGTTGTTTCTTAGATTCTTTTTTATTGTAATGATGTTTGAAGATGCTCACTGATTTAAAAATGTTGGTAAAATTAAACTTTTTCCCTAAAACCTTTAATTACTTAATAAATAATTAAAAGTATACTTATCTAAATCATTTTTTTATTCATTTGGTATCTAGCTGAGCACATGTATAGTACTTAACATTCTTTATTCAGCCAGCAAATTAACCACACAACATTTCTGTCTGTGGTCAAGGTGGGGCTAAGGTGGGAAAAGACATAGCTTCTGGCCCTCAGTCCATAGATATTTAGTGTTCACATACTGTTTTTACTGTATGAGGGCTAGAGCTTTTGAGCACCTGTCTGCTTGCTCTGTTCCCTCTTGTCCCACCCAGGACCACTGTGTTTAATGGATAAGTTAGTGGGCGTGAGGAGAGAGACAAGACTGATATTTCAGGAATATATCTATCAGTAAAGTCATTGACTCTACAATAGGTCTTGATCACATTCTCTAGCCACCAGACGGTCTAGCTTTGATCCAACATGAACCTATGCAATCTTAAGTATAGCACTCTGTCACATCCTGTTGAACCTAGTTTTCCAGTACATTTAAAAAAATACTAGATTGGGCCCTTTAAGAAACTGAATTAGCTCTTTCAGATCAAGACAAGAGTCTACTATTCCACAGAGGCAGTAATTTGGTTATAGTTGTCCTGGTGGCCTAAAAAAGTCAGTGCTGCTTCCAGAGGTGCCTGATTTACTCCCAGGACATAATTTATGTCCTGGGAAAGTCTGATTTGGTGAGTCTTTGTTCTGTGAAGCTCAGAAGCAGGTCAAACATTGAGAATTCAGCATTTGACCTTGAAATATGTGGCCAAGATGCAACAATACTCAAAATGGAAATAATAAAGCCTCCACATTCTGAAAGTCTTTTTGATGCAATTTTCTTTTTATTCAATTTTGCAACCCTTGATCTAGGGAAGAGTTTCTCTAACACAAGGCTGCTGCCTGCGTAACAATTCATCCCCACAATATGTAATGTAATTCAATCACCGTGGGGCAGTTGCTGAGAAAGAACTGACAGCCACCACCCCCACTACTAGAGCAAGGTCTCTTCATTCACTCTCTTGTCATGTTTTTTTTTGATCTGCACAGGGAATGTTAGAGATTTGGAGAGAAATGTGTACTTTCACTCAAATGGGGAATGTTCTTATTTCTTACCTTGCCAAAAATGACTAACAAAGTACAAACCAGAAGATGAGAAGGTTGTGTTTTGTCACCAGGGAGTCTTACCTCTGGGATGCCCCTCCCCCAATCTTCTCTACTACTCTGCTCCTCAGCCTTCATTTCAGTGCTGGGGTGGGGGTTGTTAGTTAATGAATGGTGGTTTTTGACTCATGCATTATAGGGAGGCATAAAAAAGAGATAGAAGTGAGGTCCCTGCTCTCAGAATGCCTATAATCAAAGGGCTCCATATCCTGTAGTCATTTTTCTTTCTCTTTTGAAGATTTTAAGAATAATCACTCAACTGTCCTTCTCCTTTTTGTGGATCTCCCCTAGGGGACAGTGTGATGATCACACTTGATTTCTAATCAGAAAAATATAGATGAACTCAGAAACTTCAAAAATATTAAATAGTAGCAGCCCCATTTGAATCAGGCAGATTCTCATATGATTTTGGGAGCAAGAGCTTGGGTAGCAGAAAATTTTGACCAGCATATTCAACAAGGGAGAGCTGGAAACTTTTTTTTTAAGCTAGAAAACCCCAAATTATGCATCTCAGTTTTGTCACCAGGCTGTATGCTGACCAAGTAGATTTCTAAGCCAGGTGGTTCTCCATTTGGGGCAGTCAACAGAATTTAGCAATCTTAACTTTCCGTAACTCCAGTGACAACTGGAATGCTTTAACCAAGAAGCTGAGATGCTGAGATCAAGGACATGCAGGACCAGCAATGCTGAGCAGGGCTGAGGATGTGGTTTCCAGCCCCTCAACTACCTCAGGAGTTCATCAAACTCAGTAGGCCTGCTTTGTGCTCTGCAGGCTGGAAAATGTGTGTATGTGAACATTTTCTTTACCTCCTACTCCATTTTTCCTATAGCTTGTGTGTATTTGGACACTGTTCCAGGCAGTGGCGTTGTATTTAGGTTGGAAAACATATTTTTTGACAGTGAGATGTAAGGAGGTAATGGACTTAGATTCTGAAGCACTGGGCAGAGTTCTGAGCTGGGTAAAAATTTGTCCATTACTATATTATAGTTGGTTATACATAGGTGAGATGTGGGTGAGCTCACTTGTGAAGGTTAGTATATTAAGTTTGTAATTTGGGAGAGGGAGGAGAACCCAGGAAAGTTAAGGGAAAATTCATACAACTTTTTGATTCCCTCATGGAGCAAGGTATATAGTGGGTGCTAAAAAAACCCTCTTATTAATTCAATCAGTAATTGATCAAGTAAAATCTGCAAAAGTAATTTTCATAGCTCCAAGATACACACCTTCTCCATTAGATGAGCAGAAAATCAGTCTCATTTATTTTAATCCTCTGTATACGTTTCCCTTTCTTACTGGCACTTGCTGGCGAGTGACTATGCTTTGAATGAGTAAGGAGACTGATGAAGAGATGGGTGACGCTACATTCGGTTTGTTGAATATGTTGCAAACTCCTTTGAGCTCAGGAAAACCCAGAGCATGTTTGGCAAAGCACTTTCCCCTCAATGTTTTAAGAGCATGTGGACTCAGATGAAATTTAATCTGCATGTTCATTTACACATAACTCATCAAAACATTTTAAACAGCACTTTGAAGTCTGAAGAGCTTTTTCAATCCATTTTATGGAAACTTTTCAAGCATTTGGGGGGTTTTCATGGAAAGCCGTATTTGACTAAGGCCAAGTATACTGGATACTGGACTTTCTCATCACTGCTGAATATTTCATATTGGTCCAAATTTTATATCCCATGAGTTTTGTTCCTGTGCCAACCCATTTCTTCATATCTAAATTGTTGGTCATATACTTTATGGAGAGAGGGACATATAGTTGAAATTTGAAAGAAACAAGATCACTGTTAGCCTTTGGTGGACAAAAGCTGGGTGTAGTTTCCGATGACATTCTAATGGAAGACAAAGGTAACATGGGCCATTCCAACTGGACAAAAGGCAGAAAAATCCACTTGGCTTGAGAATTATTATTGTCTCTATTAGTTGATGAAACTCAGCATGCCCAGAAACACTAGTTTAGTTTCATTTAGATCCATGAAATATTGACAGACTTTTGGCAGAGAATGGCATGGTCTTATTTGCATTTTGGTTGGCAGGTTGTGGCAGCAGTGGAGGGTGGAGCTGAGGGAGGCCTGATTTAGATGGTTACTGCATTGGTCTAGGTGATGAGGTGGGAAGGCAGGTACAGATTTGAAAAATATTTAGAAAGTCAACAATCAGAACTAGGGAAAAATTAGCTAGCATGGATAAACAGTGGTAAATAGTGATAGAAAATAAGGTAAGGAACACAAGAAGAAGAGCAGGTTTGGAATGAGAGAGAGATGGTTAACTCAGGTGTAGACATGTTGGCTCCAACATGTAAACTTAGACATTGAGATGTAAGGAGGTATTGCACTTATGTTTCTGAAGCAATGGACAGAGTTCTGAGCTGGATAAAAATTTGTCAGGTGCCAATTATAGTTGGTTAGTCATAGGTGAGATGTGGGTGAGTTTACTTATGAAGGTTAGTAGATTAAGTATGTAATTTGGGAGGGAGAGGAGAACTGGAGAACACAGCATAGAGTGAAGGGGCTCTTCTGGGTGATGGAAAAATGAGGATGCTTTTAGGCTGAGGAAGAGAGCCCGTTTAGAGAGCAAAGAATCTGCAGAGCTAGGATTGAGATGGGATTTTGCAGTGAAAGTGGTAGAAACATGGTGGAGAACTGGATCAAGACTAGGAGTATGGCATGTAGAGAGAGCTCATTCTCTGGGGCCAGATGGGAAGCTTCTTTTCTGAAAAATATGATAGCTCATATTTTTCAACTTTGTTCTCTTCTCTAAGTTTTATGTGAACATGTTGAAAGAGCACTCTGAAACAACCCAGTTACATGCTCATTGTTGGCTCTCACACTGTTGCCAATGTTGTGGAAGGCTATGATTGGTCCAGGTATGATCAAAAGTCCAGCCCTAAACCAATTGCTGTGCCTACAGAGGTGGGACCTATAAGACTATTTTCAGAATAAAAGCCCAAGTTCTTAGCATGGCCTGTACACTTTATCTATCAGATTCCCTACCCGCTGTTTAACTGGGTCCCCATTCCAGCCACACTAGTCCCCTTTTCTTTCTTGAATACATCAAATGTGCTTCTGCGTTAGCATCTTTGCCTCTGCTGTCCCACAAAATAACTTTCCTTCTAGATGTCTGCACAATTCAATTTCATACTTTATTCAGCAATCAATTTACATATCATCTCCTCAGGGTGGTCTTTTCTGACCATTTGATATAATACAATATCCCTTGCCCATCTAATCTCTAGCTTCTCCTGCCTGTTTCTTTACAACATTTCTTACCTCCTGATGTAGGCATTTATCTTGCCTTCCCTGAGGGAATGGCAGTTCGGTGGGAGTAGAGATTTTTGTCTGTTTGGTTTATTGCTATATATTCAGCACCTTGACGGGTGTCTGACCCCGTCTGCCTCAAGGTTGGACAACTCTGCAGTGAGATTTAAGCTGCAGAGCTCTTCTGCTCAAGAGCAGGCAAGGACCACATCTCTGTTCAGCTCCACCCCTCCCCCTGGTCTGCTTCGCTCTCTCCTTTACCAGGATTGCCTGAGAATGTTCCCACAGTAGATCAGACACAACTGAGTCCCAGCCTCAGGATCTGCTTCTAGGAACCCTGATTTAATGTATCTATATTAAAATTACCCGTTTTGTGTATTATCAACTGAAAACATTCAAATAAAGTCTTATCCTCCAAAGTAGGAACATAACAAATTTCCTAAAATTTGATAAAGATACAGCCTCTTTTTGAACAATAGGTGGGTGAGCTGGTGAGGTGGGGCGGGGGTAGGGGGACATGCCAGAAGGTGGTGGTGCTGCTCTGGGCAAACAAAATAATCCATTTCCGCCGACTCTTCCTCCTGGCCCATGAAGCATGAGAGACTGAACAGAAGCATCTGCTCTGGCCGTGTCTGAAGGAAAAGACCAGTTTTAGTTAAGGCAGAGGTGTGAAGGACATGAGCATTCAGTAAAGAGATAAAGGGTATTGGGGAGGTTTTTTTCTTGGTGTAGAAGATCCATAGAGAAGAGTGGAAAGCTTGGAGGATCAGAGAGAAGATAGAGAAGGGGAATAAAAGAACAGAATGGAGATGAGAGTTTTTTAAAAGACTTCTGTACAGTGTCAGTGTTTGGGGTGGTAACAAATGGTGTTACAGCTGCGCCTAGTTGCTTTAGAGTCAGCCTTCTGTGTGGCTGGGGTGGGCTGAGGTGGCTGTGAACCAGCAGTCTTGGCCTCCTGGTATCAGCTCACAGCTTTGGGGACAGTCTCCGGAAGGTAGGTTCTCAAGAGAGGTGGGCCTGCAGTACCTGGAGGAGAAACTGAAAAGCCTGCATTTGAGTAGAATACTAGTAAATTTTTCCCCATGTGTTAAATATGGGAAATCAAACAGGAATTTAAAATACTGTCTGCACTAATTTAGCAGCACTAAATACAAGTAATTTTCAAGCCTTTAAGTGATGGAGTCATATTACTACAAACCATAAATTCTTTACTTGGAATCTAGAATTTACTTCAGAAAGCTAACCAAATTTCTGAAAATGCATGCAGTGTTGTATATATTTGTGTTTTTGTGCCTATTTGTGGGAGAGGCTCCCTTTCATCAAATCTTTAAAAGCTTCCTGGATTCCAAATAATTTTAAACCACTTTTCTAACCTCTGCAGATGAATATACCTCTTCTTTGCTTCTTTGAAAGATTTGATGTTAGTCTCGTTTCTCTAGCTGCTTCTCTGACATGTGTTTTAGAATAGCTGGGTATGCACAGGTGTACCCTGCTATATATGTTTTGTTTAGGATATTATTAAATTATTTTGCATTTTTCCCTAATCAGTGGCTTGATGACAGGGAGAAGCATTCTGCAGTTGGGTGGGTAATGAGTAGAAGACTATTTTAAAATGGTCAGTAGACAAAACATAAAGAAGGTAACTCTAATAAAGATGTCTTAGTGAAGTTGCCTAAAGAGTTATCCTCAGACAGGTATTCAGTTTGTGCAATTTATTGAGGGACATTTCTCAGAAAACCATAGTCATGGAGGGAGTGAAACAGCCTAAGAAGGGGAAGGAGCTGGGAGCTTGATCTGGTTATGGAAAGTTTAAATCTCACTGCAAAGTTGCCCTACCTTGAGGCGAAGGGACAGGGCTTTTGCATCTTCCTATCACTCATTGGTCCCCTGCTGGGGTGCAGTGGTGGTGATGGCGGTGGTGTAGCTTCCCGAGGCTTCCACGTGAAGTGGCTGAATTCAGCCAGGGGTGAGTTTCTGGAGAGTGTAACAAGTGTATGCCGTTAGCTCACCCCTGGCTGCAGTTGGGGAAATGGGTACACTGGTTGGTCTGATGCAGGAAGGTCACCATCAGCATCTACTACAACACTTGAACACAATTCTTTCTCTGTTCAAATAGAATATATCTCAAAATTTTGAAAGTCACTAAATCATCAAGTATATAGTGAGTGTTTATTATGTGCAATATATCATTTTAAAATTTAACAAATAAAGAGAATTGTCTACCTCGCAACATGATGAAGTTAGTGATCTCCTTTTAAGTCATTATTTGCTGTGTCTGGGCTATGTGCTGTTCTGACAAAAAGTCTAAGTATTAGGGGATGCTAGTGGGCTCTGGTAAAATTAAACATACTGGATCTCAGGCTTCAGTTTGCCTAGGACAGTGGTTCTTAAACCTTAGCATGCACTGAAATCACCTAGAAGACTTGTTAAAGCACAGGTTTCAGTCTCCCGCTTTCCTGCAGTTTCTGATTCAGTTGGGTTGGGGTGGGACTAGAGACTTTGCATTGTTAACATGTTCCCAGGTGATGTAGCTACTGGTTGTGACTCCCCACTACTGTTCTAGGAGTTGAGGTGCTTTTATGTTGAGCTACCAAGGGCTGCTGAGGCCCTACTTGCACACACGTGCCCACCCACACATGGATAAGTAGTGAAACTTAATGTGCATTTTCTTGTTTATAGCTGTGTTCTTAAGATTGCATGCTCTAGCCAGGCGGACAGTGTAGAGGCAACTAGAAAACCATGAATAGTTTCCCTGAGGGGGGAAAAAAGATCTACATCAACTCTAGAAATTTAGTAGAAGCCACATACACAATTTTATTTTATTTATTTTTTAAATATTTATTGTATTTTTTCTTTTTCATTTCATGACACACATAAACTAATTACTAAATTTCTGGGGCACACCAAAAGATATTTTTTGCTGATCTGACAAAAAAAGGTATAATTTTCAGTCATTCATACCACAGAGCTATTGTCTTGGCTATTGTAATTTTTAAAAAATTCGGCATTGTAAGGGGAAAGAAGTCAGTGCCCTTGACTAAATAGTCAGGCATTGCATATTTAAAAATTCTTGTGGCACACCAGTTAAAAATTGCTGGTGTAGATAAGTATACATGTATGTTTCCTTCCTGAGCTTTCACAAAAGACATTCATGTAAAAACCAAACCAGTGAGAAACTGTCGCTTGGCCTGCTCTTGGCAGAGCCTATCCAGTCCCACTACTTCCCCAGACCCCTGTCACCGATACCCAAGGTGGGGCACTTGAACTGGGATTCATTTCCTTAGGTAGGCTGTGCGCGAAAATGGGGAGAAGTTAGTCTCCTCCTGAGTGAGACATTCAGGCACGAAAGGGTGAGGCAAGTTTTCAAAGACAAAGATGAGGTCATCACATGGATTTTTAATGTCAGATGACTTGAGGGATAGCTCTTAAATAAATTAGCTGTGGCCTAGAAATTTTCAAACTCTGGGCTCAAACTTGGATGCACATTAGACACACTTGCGGGAAGAGTCATTGAAAAAACAAAACTGTAATTCTCAGGCCCACCCTACAGAGATTGAGATTTCACTAATCTGGGGTGAGGCCCTAGGCATTGGTACCCCAGGTGATTCTATATGAGATCTGGGTCCAGAATCACTGTAAAGTAAAAAAAGAATTATAAAGGAAAAATTTTAATTTATGTCATTCCTTCCCATCTGTGCAAAATTCCCAAGATTTTAGGGAATATCTAACTTCATTTCAAAAGTGCAAATTGAAGTTTAAAAAGAAAACAAGACTGCTTTCTGATTTAGGAAGGACTGCAAATCCGAGTGTAGGGCAGATTAAACGGCTGATAATTTACATTGCTGTTTTGGGATGACCTTGGAGAACTGCAAGGTGGGCCAAGAACTGGGAAGGGGAGACTGCTAACCAAGTGTTCCCTACTGTTTTATTGGTCCTCTGTCTCTCAGACTCAGTTTCTCTTCCTGTTAATTAATGACATTAATCGCTAAGAAGTTTTTTGTAATCATGCTATTTACTGTTTTTATTAAATGGAGTTTTATATCCTTGACCTCAGTTCTGGGTAAATGAAAGATTAAGTTAATAGGAATTCTTCCTCTCTTCCATACTGTGTGTCAATGGACAATTCCTTAAGTTTTGAGTCTTTGATGTCCTAACCTATAAAATTGGGACAGTAATATAAGAGGCAGCTGTTATTACATTTATTAGCTTTCCCACTAGAGTAAATCAATGTACAGCAGACACATGCTCAACAATCTTAGTTTCAGAGTCCTTGAGGGGGATCAAAGTTTTGCCACCCCGGAATACGCTGCTTGAGATAGTAATTTTAAACTGGTTATTAAGAAACGAAAGACTCAGAAAGAACTTTTGACTCTTCCCCCTCACCTGCCTTAAAGGAATGCAGATAGAAAAACCTATGTAAAGAAAAGAAGCATTACCGTAGCATCATAATAGAAACTAAATATGGCAGACAGGGAGAAACCTAGCAAAGCCCTTGTGTTGAATTTCCCTCTGTGTCCCACTGTTTCTGAGTTTGTTTACCACATGTTTGCTCTTTGTCTTCTACCTGTAAATTGCCTGCTTTCACTTTTAAATCCCAGATCCTGCCTCCCTCTCCTTTGTCCACAATTGTACATAAGCCTCACTGCTCCGTGTTTCCTTATGCTTCATATTCTTATGGCACCTCCACATGTACATCCATAATAAGGTTTGGCCATTTCTCCTGTTAATCTGTCTCATGTTGATTTGATTATTAGCCCAGCTAGAAGAGCTTATAAAGTGGGAGGAAAGCTAATATTTTGACCTCCACATCCTCCTCCCTGCCCAAGTTCTCTTTAAGAAACCCCAGACCTCTATGTGCACCAATCCTCTCCCCATCCCTGTAAAATTTCTGCCATTTTCTTATATGGCTGTCAGATTCTTCTGAAGGTCAAGGTCGCTTAATGGAAAAACTGTCCATTATAGCAATTTCACTTATCCAACCTCATTTTTCTCTCTTTAAAACCCCAGTGTTGGTCTGTATTGTTGAGTGACTTTTTCCATTCCTTATTGCCAGCGTTGGAGGCAAATGTTACCAGGACCTGCCCACTGAATCACACATGTCCTTCTTTTCATTTCCATTAGCTTTCATACAGCTGCAAGTGGCAAAACTGATGTTTTGTTCCTCAAGAGTGGAACCTCAAGAATTCCTCAAGAGTTCCTCAAGAGTTGCCTTCCTTTTTCAGCTTCAGATACATCATTTCACCTGCCCCACTCCCCCACCCCCAGCCATGTCCTATTCCACTCCTCAAAACCAACGTCCTTGATATGCTTTGCCACATAAGGACACACAGATAGTGCTTTTTACATTTCTGGGGGCAAACCATGCACATGGACTAGGATGTGAATGGTGCTTGCTAGAAGTTTGCTGTGTACAGCTATTTGCCTTTACTATTCTTTTTAGACTCATTCTCATGGATTTATCAAGAGACCCTGTTTTCCAAAGCAGTTGCACCATTTTGTAGTCTTACCAGCACAGGTGCAAGTTCCAGTTCCTCCGAATTCTCACCAGTACTTGGTGTGGCCAGTTTTTCTAATTTTGGCCCTTCTAATAGGTGTAAAAGTGGTATTTCAATGTAGTTTTAATTTGCATTTCCCTAATGACTAATGCGGATGGGTATCTTTTTATGTATTTATTTACTATTCATAATCTTTTGCAAAGTATCTGTTTCAACCTATTGTCTTTTTTTAAAATTGGGTTGGTTGTTCTTTATGTAATGACTTTTGAGGCAGACACAGACACATACATTGTATATACAGATTATATATATATTATATATATATATACGCACACACAGACATACAGATTATATATGTGTATATATACATATATTTATTTGAATTTGATAATTCTGCTTGTGACTTGTATATTCCTCAGAACAAGGGAGTTCCTTGAAAACAAGACATTTTAATAGGCAGATCTATGGCATCCAGTTGAAGTTCAAGTGCTTGATGAATACTTCTTAAGCATTTCATGATGTTAAGGACAAGTCCACATGTTTCTTTCACACATTTGGAGACCATGCTACAAAGAGTCAAATACTTTTTAATGTTAAGACTGTGGATTAACCTCATCTTATTTAAAGAGTTCTGTATGTATAACATATGTTATACAATTTGCAAGAGAAATACTTTTAAAGATTTTTTTTAAAGAATGAAAATTTGGTAGTTTACTCCAGATAGTTAAATCAGAAAGCATTTGCTTCTAAATTATGAGCAAACTACTTGGAGTACCAATTTAATGTTTCCACTGGGCTGCATTTTTAGATAACTTTTGGTAATGAATAAACAATTTTAAAGAAACTAGTGACTGTTTACCAGTTGCAGAATATGTTAGTCGATTATATTGCCAAAGGGTAGAATCGTGGTTTCTGAAAATAGCTTTAAGAAGTTCATACCAATTAGCAACCCAACATGAACTATCTTATAAAGCATAATGTTCTTTGGGATAAATGTCATTTGAAATGGGAATAATATTAATACATTAAACTGGTGATAGTAGCTCTGCCCTCTTCTCTTGTTGACTCAATCACATGTCAGTTAGTAGCAGCAACTCTCATAAGCTGTAAGAAAAGATTATTCTATTGGATCAAATGGTACCACAATTGGCATTGTGGCATATACTGCTAGTCCTTTTAATTTGAGTCTGGTTTCATTTTTAGTTGGAATTTTAGTCACTGGGACCTTGATGGAGTCCCTGGATGTTCCTCACTCATTTGATAGACTGTCGGCTAACCAAACCCAGAACTTCCACTTATTGAACCATCCAAGGAAATGCCTCAGTTTTGTTTTATCCTCTGACCCTAATGTCTTACAACTCAAGATCTTTCTGATTGAAATTTTAAGTCTATTTCCTTTTGTTTTATTCTCAGAGCCCAGGTGTCTCATTCTGCAATGGCATAGCTTTCTCTAGAAATTCCTTAACTCTGCTATCTATGTTGTTGAATGCTCTACCCACTTTATGAGAAGGAATTACTTTGTGGAAGCTTTCTTATTTTCATGATATGATTTACATATGGTATTTTCCCTGTTATTTGGACACTAAATTAAACCACTCAAATCTGGTAATAATCACTATCATCCCATCACAATTCATGGAGTGTTTTTAAGTCCCAAGCACTTTTCATATGCTATCTTTAATCTTGACAATAGTTTTGTATGGTAATTCTTAATTCACTGATTTTACAGATGATGAAAACTAATTTACTCACTTATTATACATCCAGTAAGTGATAGAGTTTATTTTTATTATTACTAGTGTAACTATATATATGTATATATACATGTATATGCATATATTTAGCTATTAAAGCTTTGCGCTAGAATTTGGAAACAATGAGTTGTGGAAACACTGCAATCATTATCAATACATTTTGAAAAACATTTATGGCACATGTGAGAGGAGAGTGAAACTAAATTTATTTACACTTCACTGAAGATGATCTTCCAGTGAGGTGTATTTCAGAACTTGGGAACAAACAAAATTGTATAATACAGACATCATTGTTTCTGGGAGTGGCAAGGCCCAATTAGATGGAAATTGATATCCTACAAAATTTATTGATTCCTCTTACACATAAAAAGGATAAAAATTAATATGGTATTGCTGGATAGTAACAGAGGTTTACATACAATGAGTATATAGCTTTACCAAATGCAAGAAGAACATAGTATTGGGATTTTTCTCAACTAATTAATGCACATTCAGCATTTAAGTTACGCCGTGCCTCCACCCCCACCTCACCAAAAAAAAACTGGTGTTATGACAGTCTATGAAGGCAATAGCAAGAAATGTATTTGGAAATCCTTCTATCCTGATGACATTCTGTAATATCTCTTCATTGCACTTACCAGTTTTATATGATTCATTTATTTGTGACTAGTTGACTAATGGTCAGCTCTCTCACTGGAATTTAAGCTTCTTGATGGCCCAGCACACATCTGCTTTGCTCACTATCGTATTTGCCTGGCATGTTTTCTGGCACATAATAGTTGTTAAATAATTGTAAAAGGAGTGAACAGATTCTTGTTCTTCTGGGACGATAGTCTAAGAAGAAGGCTACTAGGACACAACACCTTCATGCCTCTCAGACTCACAAAGGGGAAGAGGACAGTGCTGGTGGCTTGTGTGCTGCAGGGATTTCCAAGTCTTTCCAGTTTCTGCCAGCAAGTGGGAGAAGGAGGATGGGGTAAAGCAATGTCCACACTATGGTAACAGTAAGAAAAGTGACTTTCAGTTTCTCAGAGAAAAAGGGAAGTCTGACTTAGGGGTCAATGTCCCAAGCCCAGCTAGCCTTTATAGGAGACAGTCTATATAGTTCCTCTATTGTAAATTCCTGTGGGGCCACTTGCTTCTGTTGTCTGTTAGGGATCCCTTTTCACTCTCTTTAAAAGAGAAGAAACAGAAATCTGGGTTGAACATGGAAATCAGTGGGGAAGTGGGCTTCACATATAAACTTTTTACAGCCACCTTAGGTGAAATATTGAGTGCATTGTTTATATATTGAGAGACTGTTGGTTAGCAACAGGAAGCCAACTTGGATAATAATTTAACCCAATAAAAGAAGATTATGTGAAAAGCAGCTTTACCATCTAGTGTAGAAAACGTGGCACTGGAGGAAGAGACTGTTGTAAACAGGCTCTTGTTTTGTATTTATATTTTACAGGACAGGATTCATTCTTAAATAATGAGCAAAAGAAAACAAACAAAGTGTGCTATATGAAAACCTATCCCCCCCCCACAATTATGTAGGTAAAATATGTAGGTAGGTCAAAGCTTTAATCCTAGTGACGTTCTGGCAGCAGTAGAATCATGCACAAAACTCAGTATGTGATGCCTTTTTTAAGCGATCTCATTATTAAAGATCTTTGGAATGATATGTCAGGAGAAGGGGAGATCTACAAGCACAGAAAAAGCAATACATTCCCTCCTCAGATATCACTCTGCCTCCAGATCTCCGAAGTCTGAATTTGGGAAGCATGAGAAGGAACCTGGCTGATTCCATTTGCCAGGGAGCTGCAGAGAGAAGAAAGCTGATCCCAGAGGCTTGTAGTTCTGAAGAAAGGACTTGGGGGCTCTAATAGCTCCCTCATGATACATTTGTTGTGCAGTTTCTCCCTCTATTCTTTATCCAGGTTGTCATTTTTACTCTCCTGAGACTTGATTGATGATTTCAATGAGTTCTCTACAATAATCCTTGGGTGCTGGTTCTGATCAGCAAACTAGATGTTTGTTTCATTTTTCAGATATTTCCTTGATTGGTTCCTGGTTCCCAGTCTTCATATTTTGCATTTTTCCCCCTAAAAGAACAGAATTTGCCATATGCCATATCAATCCTGTAATTGATCCAAGTCGTTTTATATTTGATTACACTATTGAAAGCAATGATGGTGTCATTTGTGCTTTTAAATGTTTAAAAATTTTTTCTCTGTATATTTCCTTGGGGTGTCTGTACTCCAATGCAGTGAAAAGCCTTGGATTTGTGATGCCCACAAATGGGCACACCATATGAATGAATACATACTCATTTATATTCACAAATTATCTTTACTAGGAAATTCAGTGGCCAAAATTCAATAGTCACAAATTCTAATTTCCCAAAGTAGAGCATATATAGGTCTAATAGTTGATAATGTCACTACTGTATGTATACTTTTGCTGTGATTCTGATCAAAAGTGTGTTCTATTTGGATACAAGTTTTCCAAAAATAATCATTGCTATAAAAGTGTTTAATTAAGTGCAATTAATTGGTATATAATTATTGCTTTTTGATACTCAGAGTAGAACATGGGTCCTATGGATGGAAATTGATATAGAATTTCAGAAAAAGGAATTTTTAAGCATCTGGTTTTATATTCTTATTTTTTCAAAGAACTTAAGTGTCACCCTGACTGGTTTGGCACAGTGGGCTGGGTGTTGTCCTGCAGACCAAAAGGATGCCAGTTCAATTCCTGGTCTGGGCACCTGCCTGGGTTGTGGGCCAGGTCCCTGGTTGAGGGCGTGCAAGTGGCAACCAATCAATGTTTCTCTCTCACATTGATGTTTCTCTCCTTCTCTTTCTCTTTTCACTTCCTGCTCTATAAAAATAAGTGAATTAAAAAAAAACTAAGCATCTTGTTATTTCTAAGTCTTTTGGCAAGGAATGGAGAATAGACTTGTCCAAGTTTATATAGTTGGTAGCATCAGAGCTGAACTAGACCAAATTTGTCCGACTCTCAGTCATGCTACTTCACCAGCTATACACATATATGGATCGATTAGGTAAACATGTTATCACTCTGTATAAGCAGAGGGATGGACAAGCAAATGAGCATAGATGAGTGAATAGGGAAGCAAGGAGGTCAATAACTATATTTCTTCCATTTCTTAAATGAATAAAGTAAATATTCTAACTCATTTAAGGAGGTTGTCTTGACTGTGTTTGAAAAGTTGGATGATTAAGGATCATGTGACATGACCTTGGTTGGTATATCTAGGTGTAAGTCCATCCTCAAGTTGAAACCCTGTGAGTTTTACTGAAAAGTACAGTGATGTTCAAAAATTTTCTTTTTTTAAAAAATATATTGTATTGATTATGCTATTACAGTTGTCCCATTTTTTTCTCCCCTTTTTTCCCCTCTGCCCTGCACGCCCCCACAAGCATTCCCCCACCTTAGTTTATGTCCATGGGTCGTACATATAAGTCCTTTGGCTTTTCCATTTCCCATACTATTCTTAACCTCCCCCTGTCTATTTTGTATTGACCATTTAGCTTCTTATTCCCTGTACCTTTTCCCCCATTCTCCCCCTTCTCTTTCCCACTGATAACCCTCCACGAGGTCTCCATTTCTGTGATTCTGTTCCTGTTCTAGTTGTTTGCTTAGTTTGCTTTTGTTTTTGTTTCTAGGTTCGGTTGTTGATAGTTGTGAGTTTGTTGTCATTTTACTGTTTATAGTTTTTGATCATCTTTTTTTCAGATAAGTCCCTTTAACCTCTCATATAATGAGGACTTGGTAGTGATGAACTCCTTTAACTTAACCTTATCTGAGAAGCATTTTATCTGCCTTTCTATTCTAAATGATAGCTTTTCTGTATTTCATTTTGCATAGCCTTCATTTTTTCCTCTATTTTGTGACCGTACCCAACCATTTCTGTGAATATCCTGATTACCAGTGTTTTGAACATTGTACTTGATAGGTTGACTATCTCTTCATCACTTAGTTCTATTTTTGGAGCTTTGATCTATTCTTTCATTTGGGCCATATTTTTTTGTCTCCGCCCACCTGTTATGTTGAAAGGGGCAGAACCTTAAGTATTTGCTAGAGTGGGGCAACCCACATTGCTGTGTTGTGACACTGTATGTGGGGGAGGGGTCCAAAGGGGAACAATGCCTATTGCTTGGTTCTCTGCAGGTTTGCAGTCACTTTCGCCACTACTCACAAGCAAATTAGGCCCTTCTGGTGCTAATTCCCAGTGGGTGGATTTCTGTATGTTCTAGGACCCTGTAGGTCTCTCCAATGAAATCTCCTGTGAGGCTGGGAGTTTCTCCTGCCACTGCCTCAACCCCCACAGGTATTTTCAGTCAGAGGTTTGAGGTTTTATTTCCCAGAGCTGGAATCCCGGGCTGTGAGATCTGTCTCACTCCCCAGTTGTTCCTCCTGGTTTATCCACATCAGATGTGAGACTGCCCAGTCTGCCAGTCACCGCCTTATCCGCCCTGGTCCTCCAGTGGCCCCCTTTGCCGCACATCCTCTCTGCCCTGGCTGCCTGTTTACACCTCTCCTACCGGTCTGAATGAATGTTTCTTCTTTAACTCCTTGGTTGTTGAACTTCCACACAGTTCGATTTTCTGTCAGTTCTGGTTATTTTTTGTTTTTAAATTTGTTGTTTCCTTCTTTTGGTTGTGTGAGGAGGCACAGTGTATCTACCTATGTACGCCTCCATCTTGGCCAGAAGTCAAATTTTCTAAAAATTTGTTTTCTGGTGCCAATTTAAGAGGAAGCAAAAGTGAACTTTTACTGAAAAATGAATCAACAGGAACCACATTTTTAATAGAAATCTTTTGCTTAATCAAAAAAATAGTATTGGTAGAGAGGAAACTGTTGTCCAAAGGAGACATGACTCTCTAGATGACCCTCAACAATCCTCCAGCTACAGGTTTAAATGCAACTCTCACCACTTAGCTAAGCACCTTTCGAATTTTACGTACATTGAGACTTCAGACCACTCTGAATGCTCTCCTCCAACACTTTCCTCCATATATTCTGAGTCTTTTTGTTAGCCCCTCTTCTGTCCCCATCATTTGGAAGTCCACCAGCCTCACCCGTCATGTTAAGGGGATAGTAGCCATCTGGGGTGAAAATACTAGGCCTTCAACTTTATTTACATCTATGTAAACACAATATCATGTGAACAAGAGAGGTTTGTCAATATAGCATCCAGGGCCAAGACAGCTGAACTTTGCAAGTGGTTCCTTTGTGTTGATTTTATGTCTATAAACACATTTTATTTGGTTTTAAACTGAACATAAAATAATCAAACCAAGTTTCAGTTTGAGGAGATAAATTGGAAAAATTAAAAAAAAATTAATCCTCACCCAAGGACATATACCATGTGCATATATATATATATGCATATATATTAGAGAGAAGGGGAGGGAGAGAGCGAGGGAGAGAAACATTGATGTGAGAGAGAAATATGGATTAGTTGCCTCTCACTCCCTGACCAGGGACTGAATCCACAACCTTGGCATATACCTGACCAGGAACTGAGCCTACTACCTTATGGTTTATGGGACAATGCTCCAACCAACTGAGCGATACTGCCCAGGGCAGGAAAACAATTTTAACCAAAAATAATTATGCCTCATTTATGTCTCATGAGCTGTTGCTATTTGACATGGCAACTGCAGCTTTAGGTAATGGCCAAGTGGGAGCTATATGCACTTTCCATGGAGTTGACTTTATATACTGACCTATTATTGCTCTAAGCAACACATTAGCCAATCCTTCCTTCGATGGAAGAAAATACACACAGAATCCTTTTAAAAACTCCTGTGGAGTATGTGTGTATGTAGCGGGGCAGGGGTGGTGACTATAAGGTGTAACACATATGTGTGCATTGAGGGGATGGGTTGATGGGGCAAGGGGAGGCCTTACTATAGACAGTCTCAGTTGTAGTAAGGACAATATGTTCAATGCCCCCATGATCAAATTTGATGAATCTCAAATAAAGTCATGTTGTAACAGGCTTTTAATTTTTTTAAAAAGCTGAGTTGATTTAAAAACTGTAGCAACTAGTATAGTTGCCAGATATAATAATATAGGACACTTAGTTAAATTTCAATTTCAGATAAATAGCAAGTAATGTCTTAGCATAAGTTTATTCCAAATATGTCATGGTACATACTTATACTAAAAATTTACTATTGTCTAGCTGAAATTCAGATTTAACTGGGTGTCCTGAATTTTTATTTGCTAAATCTGGTAACTGAATAACTAAGCAAACGTTTGGAAGTCATTCCTTCAGAATCATTTAGTCCAAGCCTAGCTTGAATGTGCTATTTAAAAGTAAGGGAGCTGTTTCAACAACACTTGAGAAAGTTACGCTCTGCTATTGTGTCAACACCAAAAGCTCATGTGCCTGATTTTTGCCTCTTTCTTGTTTTATGTTATTAAACAATACCACTCTTTCAAACCCTTGCCGTTATATGCATTTACTTTGAGAGAGGATGCCACGTTTTAGCTATTCTCTTATCCTTGAAGACAAAAGCTTTGAAAAATTAGGACCATGTTGGAGTCCTAGATACATAAAGTATGCTTTCCAGCCAAATGCAATGTATTGTTTCAAGCTGATTTTACCCCCTTTTTCTTGGGAAAAAAAGTACAGCATCTTAAACTAAAGCACACTTCAGTCGTCCCCCTGCGCCTGCTTGCTTGGTGCCAGCAGCCACAACACAGGGCTTTCATCTGGGCTTCAAAGTGTGCGGGAGGGAGTATGGGGGAGGGGAGTGGGGAAGAAAGGGAGGGCAAGTTGAATGCAAAAAGGGAAACAAACAAACAGAAAAGAAAAATGGGATGGGGTGGGTAGAAGGAGAAGTCTCCTATCTTTCAAATATCACATCCAGTGGCCAGGACTGCAAGATGCAAAGCCTTCACAGTTTTCCCCTGTTGTGTATTTTTGTGTTACTGCCACTTCCCATGCTGGGAAGATTCTTGTCATCCCTCACATATTTTATCCACAGAAAAGGCTGCCCTGCCCTGGGCTTGGTGATTGAGGCTGTGCCCCTGGTCTGCCACTCTATCAGTGGTTCCCAAGGCTGTCTAGCCTGGGAAAAGCTGCATGGACACGTTCCAAAATCAGCATTACATGCATCATTGTTCTTACTCTCCCTGATTAGAGTGCACACAATGAAAACAACAGCAACAGCCTCGTTTTCTAGCCCTCCTCCCAGCATACGGCAGTTCTTAGTCTGTTTTTCTTTCTCTGGGTCTTCCTACAAGTTAACCACTTCAGTGCTGGGGAAGTCCCAGACCTCACAGCAACTGCCCTGGGTGCTGCTTTGTGCTCCTAGGAGGTCACTCCAGCTCTGGGGCAGTGGCAAAGCAGCCAGCCTTGCCCTTCTCCTGAAAATCTGGGCAGAGCAGCTAACGGGGTGAAAAGTCATAAACTGTGTGTGGTGCCGCTGGGTCGGCTGTGGGCATGCATTCCAGAACAGCTCTACGCAGCCTTGAGGTTGGTGAGGCCCTCTGAGTTTCTCATATGTAAAGCAGGGACAGATGTGAAGAGGTGGGGGTCTTGGTGTTTTAACTCTTAAAGCCACAAAAATCTATCTGCATTAAACCTATTGGGTTTAGTTGTTGAGTCTCAATTATCCATAGAAAACTCTTCTATCCTTCTTTGGAACTTTTGGATACAGTCTTCATAAACATTTGCATTTCCATGGAGCTATTGGGTAGGGAATGACAATTTTTTACTTTAAAAGCTATACAGCAGCCCTAGCTAGTGTAGCTTAGTGGATTGAGCACAGGCCTGCTAACCAAAGGGTTGCAGGTTCAATTCCCAGTCAGGGCACATGCCTGGGTTGCAAGCCAGTTCCCAGCAGAGGGTGCCCGCGAGGCAACCACACATTGATGTTTCTCTCCCTCTCTCTTCCCTTCTCTACCCCTCTAGAAATAAATAAATAAAATCTTTTAAAAATTTTAAAAAACAATAGAGCAAATCTAAGTCCTATTACAATAAATAAATATTAAAATGAATATTCCTTTAAAAAACGAAGGAAAAGATTTCCAAAGCAAATAATGACTTCTTTATTTGTAATAATGGAGGATACATGACATTCTCATATAGCTGAAGAATTGTGGATGTTCCTCTGCAATACATTGTAGCACAATTGACCTGACTTTCATTTAAGGGTGCGAGTGGGTAAAGGGTGAAGAAGGCTACGTGAGCGTGTGTCACCGTCTTCAAAGCTGCAGCTCCAGCTTTCATAGGCTGCACAGACATCACTAGACTGGAGAACTCGTCCCCACACCTGGAGTCACAGCTCTAGTGCAGAAGGACTTTCATACAGAAGTGGAGACATCCTCCGTTGTGTTCCTCATGTCCCTCTGGAGATGAAACATTATACACATTTATGGCCTGGATGAGGAAACTGGTCATGAAGTTAGGAAAGATGGAAGGGTGAGGTTTACCTTCGGGTCACTATCCTTGACTTTTAAGTACTTTTAGGACATGAAACGAATAGAGAATGACGCTTAGTTTTGTAAGTTTTTAGAAATGCAGTGCTTTATGCTGTCGTGTGAAGGTCTCCCGGTTGAGACTGGATGTCACTCTCCTGCTACTTGAATAAAAATCCACGAGACAGTTTAGAAAACCACTGTCATTCATTGACCTATACAAATGGAGAGGATTTCTTCCTCTTCTTTCTCTTCCTCCCACTACCTCTCCTTCTTCCAGATGTGCAGCACCACTGTAATTAATGTAATACTCTTAGCCAATTTCTGATACATGTCATTTTGTGGTCATGTATCACATAATTTTCCAGAAGTTTGTTCTTTCTCTTCTGTTTAATTGGTCAATGATTCGTCTCCCTGCCACTACCTACGTGAGCTCTCCAGCATTTCACTAACAAAAACTCCAAATCAAAAACAACAAAAACTGAATTGAGTCACTTAACCAAGATCTGATTTTTCTTACCAACCATAAAAATCTCACAATGAGAACTGAGATATTAAATGATAGGATGACGCTTGAGAAAAGAGTAGGCCCAGCAGGTGTGAGAGAAGCTGAGTTGGTTCTGGTTTCCAAAGCTATAGATGGTCCTTTTATTTCTTTGGACTCAGGAGCTAGCTAGGAAAGAGATGCAACAACATGTCATTTTATAGGCTCTCTTGTATACTCCCCAAATCTCCGAATATAAATGTTTGCTGGAATGAAATAGACTCTGCTATTACATTATATCACTAGCATTTCTCTCCTGGAAATAGAATTGCTCGCTGCCACTTGTGCTAATATCTCAAGTCCACTCTTCATGAGTTCATACATATATAAGCCATTCCTGGGCAGAGGTCTTCCTCACCCACAACCTGAATGATTCTCACCAGATATGAGCTGCTGAAGGCACTAATGGGGCAGAATGCAGGCACAAGCACAGGACTCGAAGCTGAAGCCCTGCCATTTGACTTTGGCTCCTTTACTTGGTAACTTTTGGGCAATCAACCATTGTCTCACTCTCCCCCACCTCCCAGAATAGATGTGAAGATTAAAGAAGATAATGGGTAAAAATGCTTTATAAGATATATTCAAATTTTAGTTGCTAAAATCTTTTCATTGTGTGAAAACTGTGAACATGAGATTTACTAGTGAGCCAAATAGGTTTACAGAGGGCAATGCTTATGGAGTTTCATTTATTCTTTTTTTTAAATTTAGTTCTGCATTAGGCATAATCTTTGAGCTATTTAAGAGGCACTTTACCACAAACACAGATATACATACACAAAATGTTTAAATCTTAACATCTGTATTTGTTTCTTAGGGCTGCTGTAAAAAAACACTATAGATACGTAGCTTAAAACAGCAGAAGTCAATGCCCTCACAGTTGTTAAAAACAGAAGTCTGAAATCAAGGTATTGGCAGGATTGGCTCCCTCTGAGATTCTGGGTAAATCTTCCTTGCCTCTCTCTGACATCTGGTGATGGCCATCAATCCTTGGCTGTCCTTAGCTTGCAGCTGAGTAAGTTCAATCTCTGCTTCCCTCCTCCATGGTTCTTTCCCTGTGTCTTCATGCAACAATCTCTTTTTTTTGTAAGGACACCCATCATATTGGATGAGGGCCCACTCTGATGACCTCATTTTGATTACATTTGCCAAGCTTATTTACAAATAAGGTCACATTTATAGGTACTGGAGGGTTAGGACTTCAACATACTTTTGGCGGAACGCAATTCAACCTATAACAAGACCCTGCAAAACAACCCAGTGCCTCACTGGCTGGGGATCTGGCTTCCAGGCTGAATTTGCCATGAATTAGCCAACTAACTTGTAGGTAAAACAAGGGAGTTGGAACAGACCTTTTAGGATATTTTTAAATGTTAATGTTTTATAATTTATCATGCTAGTATTCTTCTATCGGTACCTCTTCTAAGACCATGATGGTTCTTTTCACTCACCAATAAACCTATGTACAGCAAAATCCAAAGTCTGGCTGCAGAATGAAGGGTGGAACCAGTGCAGTTTCTATGAGCCAATTAAGCAGAATTATTTTTTTGTTAGCTTCATTACTCTGTGCCCCCGCTTTCTCTTTCCCGGAGTGTTGCAATATTCTCTCAGCTGCCTGGAGTCTCCTTTAGCAGGGGCTGCCGGAGTGAGCTTTTAGAAAACCAACCTGGTCCTGCCACACGCTGTGCACCATCCTGGGATGGCCCCCCGGCGTGTGGTGGACGGGGTGTGAGTCCTAGCTTGCTGCCCGGGTCTCTAAGTGGGAACTGATCACCCAGACTCATCTGCTCAGGACTCACCCTCACTAAATTTGATCTCATTTTTCTCCCATCATATTTCACATGTTTATACTTTGGTGCATTATATTCCCTCTGTGAGGCCTTTCTCCTTCCTTTTGTGCCTAGGGAATTTGTATTTACCCTACAGAGTCCAGTTCAAAAGCCGTCACCTTTGGAAAGCCATTCCTGACTAATCTAGTCAGAAATAATCATTATTTTTTGTATCACCATTTCATTTATATTTATTCCTGTTTTTGCACTTATCATTGCATTATAACATTGAGGTTGTGTGTGTGTGTCCATACTAGTTAGGATGTTGCTTAAAGGTTGGGCTGATGTCTCTGTCTTCGAGGTAGGGTCTGTACCTTCATTATTTTCAGATGTCAAAGGCACCAACATAGTTGGTACTTAAAAACATTTTATTAAATTGAATTAAATAAACAGTTCTTGACAAGAAACTGAAACCACCAGTCAGAGTCAAAAAAATTTTTTTTTAATGTGGGTTGCTTTTGAATTAATGCAATAGTAAGACGTGCTTTGGCACAGCTGTCTGGCATACCTGGGTTAAGTTCTAGTGCAAACAGCTGTGTTGCTGTAACTTGCTATAAAACACCCACTTCACACGGGGCCTTTGGGGCCCATGGAAGGCAGCCAGGTTCAGGGCTGGCAGATACCTGAAAACACTCGGGTTAAATTTCTATGGCCATGGCAGTTAGGCAGCCCTTGTAATTATCCCCTGTAACTGGCAGCCTTGGCTTACAGGGCATCTTCTGAGAGTGCTGAACTCCCAGAGAAGCAGGTCTGGCCTGCCACCTTAAATGTCGCACTGCTCAGAGCTGCCCCTAGGTTGTCTAAGAGCTGCCTTGAAATTAGCCTAAGTCCAGTGGCGGGACTGCAAGTTGTAAATTATCAACCACATTAATAGACATGGTGACCAACTGGGGAAAGAGAACCCTGTTTGCATTATTGCTAAGGCTGTGCTCACTACTTCTATTCTCCTGTTAAATTGACCCCTTTCTAATCTTGCCGTGGAACTCTGGGAAGTGAAGGATCAAGCTCCTATAGAGAGTTAGGCTGGGCCAGGGTAGAAAAAGAAGGAGGCAAAGCCTAGGATGCTGTTGGGATGATGCAGGGGAGGGCACACGTGCCTCCGGAAGAATGGTCACGATGCCAGGGTTGGAAGGAGTGGGGTATGAGTGCTGGACCTTAGCAGGGCTTTAAATTGCCTGTGAATCAGGACAGTGTCCTTGTGTATACCCGCCATTCTCTAAAGGGCAGATGGAAACATTCGACTATCCATCCTGTTTTTTTTTTATTCTCAATATAAACATCCAAACCCCTAGTTCCATTATAGAGCTTTCAAATACCACTAATTGGTGGTAAGTGTTACTGCCTGTGTTTGTGTTTGTATTTGTCTTGATTCCAAAATTAGACTGAAGATGCCTGAGAACAGGACCCTTATCTCATCCATCTTTGTTGTACCTAATAGATTTTCTTATAACTGATCACACACAAAAACTTTGAGTTTGGAGAATAGATGTTGCAGATGTGAATCCCCATAACCCAGGGGAAGGAATCTCTTGAAAAGGGGCTGAATAACAATGGTGATTTTGGAGGAGAATCCTAATTTGGTGAGTAAAAAAGCATCTATGGCTTTATCCTATTACTGTCATTGGCAATTCATGCGATCTTTAGAAGCATTATTAGGGATAACCAGGCTTTGGAAAAAATCATAAATCACCGTGGATAAATGGATCATTAAAGGTATATGTTACCACAGAACTCAGGATTTACTTTATTTTACATGTTCCAACTTGGTAAGTACATGGATTTGCTGAAAATTCTTATAAAGGCCTACTAAGTGTAAGGCACTAAACTAGGTGTTATTGTAAAGGGTTAAGATTATCAGCATATTTGACAACCTGTTTGTAAAAGTTTTCTGTCAGGAAATGTAATACTCCAGGAAGGAACATCACCTAAACGTAGGGCTCAAATCACTCGGCGCAGAGCCCTTCTCGGGTGGAAAGCAGGTCCGTCTGTGCACTAATGGTTCCCCAATGATGTTTCCCAACTAACAAAATGGACAGGATACAACAGGCTCATGGTCCCTACAAGTCATTTGCTTCCTGTTGCAAAACTCTAGTGACGTCTAACTGCCTTTCACACACAGCAGATTGTTCCGGCACTCCATCGTATTCGGAAGCTAGCCTATCGTAAAGGCCTATGAGTCCATCTCGTGAAATGTCAAAAATATTGTAAATATTAGTGATGGGCCAACCTCAGAAGTGCTGGAGGTTTAGTCTGGGAAAAAATCCAAGATTTTGTGAGCTTGTATAAACACTTTTGGTCTTGAAAAATTGGTCTGCAAATCTTGCAAGAACAGGTTCCCTCCCAAGATTTACAGTATTATTTTGGTTTAGTGTACCTTATGTGGTTATTTGGGGGGAAAATTTTGCTATTCATTCCTTTTTATTTTTAGCATTGTGACCAAAACAAAATGCACTAAGATATGTGTGCTTTATAAGAAAAACAAATTGATTTTTATTTTGCAGAAAAGTCATTTTATCTCTGAAAGTTGGTCAAGAAAGTATTTACTAATTCTTACTAAAATTAATTCAATATTCCTAATGAATTATAATGTACCATTATATTTAGAAAGAAAAAAATGTAGATTATCACGGTGATACAAACAGGTGTGAACTGATATTAACACTAACATACTTTGTTAGCACTTTTCATATTGCATTTGATTGTACTTATTTGATTACATGTACATATGATCTGTAATATTCAAACAATGTATGTATATAAACAATACATCTGGTCTAACACATCACTGAGATTATATTTCTCAAGTCCCCTTTATATGTAAACCATGAAAATGTGGCTCTTAAAAGAAGATCCTTCTTGAGTTCAGCTCCAAATCTACTACAGTCTAGAAGAGGAGAGAGTATTGTGCCAAATTTCTCAAATTCTGTTCTTTGGGAAATAAATAAGAATGATATGACATGAATAGTATTCTATGATAATAACTTTTACAATGGTAGTCTAAGCTTTACTATACTTTCTTTACTATAGAATTTTCAGAACCTATAAAATGCAAATATTCAGTTGGATATTTCAAGTGAAGGATCATCCTGAGAGACTAGGTATTCATGAACCAAACTTTGGGTGTGTGGAAAGTGCATTATAATTGGGGTAAGAAGAGACAGATTCACTTCCTGAATCAGCCTTATTTTAAACGTGGCTCTCAGAAAGCTGGTAACTCTAAAAAAGTAGGTTAGATGGGGTGATCTTGAGTGTTTTTTTCTTTAGCATTTTAGAGTAGGTTTCTATTCTAGGGCTATATGTTACTTTCTTTTTATTTATTTATTTTTTATTTTAGTTTCTTCAGTACAGTTTCTATCCTTTATTCCCATTCCAGCCCACCCACCCATTCCTCCCCTCCTCCCTCCCCTTTCCAACCCCCCTAGTTTTGTCCGTGTGTCCTCTATATTTGTT
>CM052541.1:162911760-163087890 GCA_028533065.1 Trachops cirrhosus | reverse complement strand
CAGGATTCTTAGGATATAGTCCCAGCAGTGGAATTGCTGGATCAAAGGGCAGGTCCATTTTTAGTTTTCTGAGGAAGTTCCATACTGTTTTCCACAGTGGTTGTACCAGTCTGCAATCCCACCAACAGTGCGCTAGGATCCCTTTTTCTCCACAACCTCTCCAACACTTGTTGTCTGTTATATATGTTACTTTCTTTATTCCCTGGAGGTCAAGCATAGTGCTTTACGCTTGGTAGGTCTTTATAAATATTGATTAAATGGAACATATACACTTAAGTTTTAGGAATCATTAATTCAACCAAATATTTACTAGGTGTGTTACTTTGAGCACATCATTTAATCTCTCTGAATCTTGGTTTTCTTGCTTAGAAAATTTAGACATTTGACCATTGTATTTCACATCTGCATTATTATTAGTAATATTATTAATATTCCTGATTGTACTTGGAGCTTCAAATGGAACTTTACACAGATGTCCAACATGTGACATCGAGCGAAAGTGGAGCCGCTCCGGGCGAGTGTCTCAGGACAGTACAGCCAACTCCAACCTCCCTCATGCCCGCCTCTCCTCATTTTCTCCTTGTCCCTGTCTTCCAAGTCATCTGCAGTTCCCCTGTGGCTCCCCAGAGCATAATCTGAGGAACATTGATATCGATACTCTCTGAAGCTTCTTTTAGGTCAATCATTTCAGCTTTCTCTGGGAAAACATAGATTTTTTTATTGCTGAGACTAATAAGCTTTGGGGGAAATAAAATGTAATGAAACCTCTCCCTACCTGGAAAAATGTACCCTTTTTATTAAACACAGTCTGAAACAATGCAACAGAAATCAAACATGTATAAAAACTAAAAATGACAGATCTAGTTTTAGCTTCACTAACAAATTTGAATATCAAAAAAGATATTTTTTCATATGTATAAATAATACAAATCTATAAGAAATCTCTATCTTTATGGCCAACTTTTAAATAATTATTGCACTTTGTCATGGTTTAATAGTAACTCATCACTGTAATTTATATAACCAAGACCAGAAATATATATCTGTTTCACATAGATTTATAAAATCAAATGTAGAAGTCAGTTTCTTAATTATTGATGTATGCAAGGATGGCTGAAAATTTAGCTTAGCATTTCAATTATTATCTGGCAAAATGCTAGTAAAAACGATATATCTGAGAGACAAGTAATTGCTGAAACATCACCAAGATACATTTCAGTTGCATTTTTACAAGAGATGTTTGGACCTTCTATCTAATCCATATAGCTTTAAAAAGATAAATAGGGCCAGATTCTGTGTCTGAATCAGCCCGTTGGAAGAAGACGGCTTGTGGAGATTCCGGGCTGTCGCTGACACCGCAGTGCAGCAGCGCCCAGCGTGAGGCCGAGAGCCACCGCTGGCTCTTGCCTGCACACACGCACGCTGTGGGAATCCTGTGCGTTTATAGGCTCCGCCTTTCTCCCTCCAGACAGTGCAGCGCTGAGGCAAGACTGGTTGTGTCATTGGAGTAATCAACTTCATCACGCCCAGTTCTCTCTTCTGCAAATGACATCAAATCTGTGTTAGGAGCTTGCTGATTTTAAAAACAAGTGGCATAGCACTATGCAGATAATGTTATTTCCATATGAAACATTTTTACCAGCTACATTTGGGGCTAGGGTAAACTCAGAAAGGGTCATTTAATTAACTAGGACACTGTGGTATCCTGGGGAAATGGCTTATTCTGTAGGTTGTGATTCTGGGATCATGTTTAAAGTAAAAAGTCTGGGATAGGGGAACAGAGCAAAGACAAACCATACAGATGCCTCCAAAATGAGGGGCAGGCAAAAACAAAACCTATCCAGGTTCTAGAAGAAGGGGAAAGGAAAAGTGGTCTGATTCAAGAAGAAAACCAGACCATGCACTTATGCATTTTAATATATATGTACAAAAAATATAAAATGAAGTAAATAATAATTTGGAAATTACTTTCTGAAATTGGCAATGTGTTAGAGTATGGTGCTTTTTTGAGGACAATATAGGGAACTTAGAACATAAGAAGGAAATGGAAAAATCTTTAAATTTTTCCTATGTTTCTATGTCTTACTCAATGTTGATACATTGTATCCATTTCTGAGTTTCACAGCTTGACAGAAACAGAATTTGGAGGGTCTTCAAAGGTGATTTAAAAGGATGAAAAATAAAGCCTTTTCTTTGGAAGTCAGGATTAAGGAAATGACTATAAATTTAAAGGAAATTGAAAGGAAAAGCCCTTTGAACATGTACATATTTAAATATTTAAATAATTTGAAAGACTGCATTCAGCTTCTTTCTCTAGATCATTTTATGGAGAATTTTTTTTTCAGTGGAAGATCACTGATATAACATTTCCATAAACAAAATGTGAATAACCAAACAGAGCAGAAGAATTAAAGTAAGTTTCAGAGGTACCAGCAATTGTTTTGTATTAATTGTTTGCATAGAACATGGAATTTGCAACCTTCCAGTTGATGAGAATTAAAGGATGTGTATACCGTGGAATGTATTCGAGGACTGGAGCTGCTCTCCTACAATTATGCTGTGTTCTCACACTGTATCTAGTTACCTTTTCTGTGTGTCAGTACCAATGGATACCAGACCAGTAACAAAGTAATTCAGACATTCACGTAAAAAAGTCCACATACAATGTTAGAAACAACTCAGCTCTAAAGATGAGTTAGATGAGGCAAGCATCCAATAGAACAAAAACTGGTTTTCTATGGATTTATGCAATACAGCTAAGTGGGAAAGAGGATGGTAATATGAATAAGGATCTAGGTGTGAATCTTGGTTCTTAGTCCTCAGCTTTAAGCAAGGTTCTTAAAATTCTCTAAGCCTTAGAATAATGATCTGTATAGTGAGGAGCACGATTTAAATCCACAAGGCTATTCTTGATAAATGAAATAAAACTCCTCATAAGATTGTTGTGAAAATTAAATAATTCACATAAAGTATTTTAACAGTGCCTGGCACGCAATAGCTCATAATAAATGTTAGATATTATTATTATATGAGCAATAGTTGAATATGGTGCTCATATAGAACGACAATTCCTGGTGGTGGTGTGATAGATCACCTTAGGCCATTGGTCCCTGAGGACAGCAGGCCGAAACTTCTAGAGCAGCTTTCTCTCCTTCTGTGTTTTCTATTCGGCGTATACCTTCCAAGCACAAAAGAGCAGCTAACATTCGGCAGCCTGCCCCTCTGCCTAGATTGATACAAGTTGACCTTCTGAATCCAAATGAGTTAAGTAGACAGGTATAGAACTAGTGGAAATATAAAAAACCTTTCTCCAGAAAGAGGAATAGGGAGTTCCAGCCAAGATGGAGGTGTAGGTAGAAACACTTTGATTTCTTGCACAACCAAAAGAAGGATAATGACCAATTTTAAAACAATAAACAACTGGAAGTGCCAGAGAATCAAACTACATGGAACTCTGACAACCAAGGAACTAAAGAAACATTTACCTGAACAGGTAGGAGGGGCAGAGACAGGAGTCAGGAAGCCAATTGGAGAGGACTCGCAGCAAAGCAGCAGACTGCGCATGCAAGGCAGGGCTGGCCGACCGGGAAACTGAAGACTCAAAGCTGGCTGTAAAATACTGCAGGGGTTGCCACAGCAGGAGAAACTCCCAGCTCACAGGAGAGTTCATTGGAAAGTGGGGCTATAGAGGAGCAGGTGAGTGGCATTGTTCCTTCTCTGACCCCTCCCCCACAGACAGTGCCGCTATAGCAAAGAGGGATGCCCTGCCCTGACGAATACCTAAGGCCCCCCCCCCTTACAACAGAACAGGTGCACCAAGACAAAGAAATGTGGCCCAAATGAAAGAACATATCAAAACTCCAGAAAAAGAGCTAAGTGACGAGAAGCTAGACAACCTCTGATGCAGAGTTCAAAACACTGGTAATCAGGATGCTCACAGTACTGATTAAGCTTGGTCACAAAATGAAGGAAGAAATGAAGACTACTCAAAGTGAAATAAAGGAGAATGTACAGGGAACCAATAGTGAAGGAAACTGGGACTCAAATTAACGATTTGGACCAGAAGGAAGAAATAAACATTTGACCAGAACAGAATAAAGAAATAAGAATCCAAAAAATGAGGAGAGGCTTAGGAACCTCTGGGACAACTTTAAGTGCTCTAATATCCGAATCATGGAGGTGCCAGAAGGAGAAGAACAAGAGCAAGAAATCAAAAACTTATTTGAACAAATGATGAAGGGAAATTTCCCCACTATGGTAAAGGAAATAGACTTCTAGGAAGTCCAGGAAGCCCAGAGAGTCCCAAAGAAATGGGACCCAAGGAGGAACACACCAAGACACATCATCGTTAAGTTACCCAAGATTAAAGATAAAGAGAGAATTTTAAA
The DNA here is from genome assembly GCA_028533065.1 of Trachops cirrhosus. Lineage (NCBI taxonomy): Eukaryota > Metazoa > Chordata > Mammalia > Chiroptera > Phyllostomidae > Trachops > Trachops cirrhosus. The sequence continues at coordinate 163,083,502 of CM052541.1, read as the reverse complement.
AGCAGCAAGGGGAAAAGAGAGAGTTACCTACAAAGGAGTACCTGTAAAACTATCAGCTGATTTCTCAAAAGAAAACTTACAGGCAAGAAGGGGCTGGCAAGAAGTATTTGAAGTCATGAATGGCAAGGATCTACATCCAAGAATCCAGCAAAGCTATCATTTAGAATGGAAGGGCAGATGAAGGGCTTCCCAGATAACGTGAAGTTAAAGGATTTCATTGTTACCTGATTATATGAAATGTTAAAGGGACTTATCTAAGAAATAGAAGAAGATCAAAGACTATGAACAGTAAAATGACAACAAACTCATAATTATCAACAACTGAACCTAAAAAACAAAAACTAAGCATACAACTAGAGCAGGAACAGAACCAGAGAAATGGAGATCACACTGAGGGTTTTCAGTGGGGAGTGGGAGGGGAAGAATGGGGTGGTGAAGGTACAGGGAATAAGAAGCATAATTGGTAGGCATAAAATGGACGGGGAAAGGTTAAGAATGTATAGGAAACAGAGAAGCCAAAGAACTTATATGTACAACCCATGGACATAAACTAAGGGAGGAGATGCTGGAGGGCAGGGGGATGCAGGGCAGAGGGGGGATAAAGGGAAGAAAAAATTGGGAAAACTGTAATAGCATAGTCAATAACATATGCTTAAAAATAAAAAATATATTTAAAAAATGCACAAAGAAAAAAATAAAGAGGAACCGGAGCTTAGAGACACTGAAACATGAAAACCAGCAAACCTGAGAGATAACTCCAAGAATCTCCTCAGGCCTGATTCATAATTTGAGTAGGTATTTTACTCATAGATCTACATTATGCATTTGACCAAAAATTTATCTTACTTTTGAAGAAATTTAAAGAAGTGAAAAGAAGAAAGGCTGGGGCTGTGAATTCATGATCTTTCTGAAGAAACACTAATCACTTTGATAACAACATTTGCGGGAGGACAAGCGAAGATGGCCAAAGCAGTCAGTGATGCAAAAAAATCAGCAAGAGAATTTGCTCCTCTGACCCCACCCAGAAATTGAGACCATTCACGTATTGAAAATTGTTTCCAAAGTGCCATTGCTATCCTTCTAGCAAGCCAGGGTGAGAGAGGGCAAAAACTGTGGCTGGTGCCTGTGGGTGTCCAGAGTTTAACATAGTTTCTTTTGCTACACTTTAGGATTAACATTCACCAATGTGGAGAGCAATGCCTGCAATATGTTTATAAGTCTCCTACTCCCACAATCAATATAAGAAGAACCGCTCCAGAGTGTCAGAACGAAAAGTAGCTAACTAAAAGCACTCCCATCAATCATTTGCATGCTGGTTGGCTTCCAAGTCTTGTGTAGGTCATATTATGACTCCTTTATTAGTGTTTAAGGTCACCAGGAGACAGGCAAGTGCATCCTATATCAGGAAGTGTAGTGAGCCTCGGGAGTGAGATATTTGGCTTTAGTAGGCACTGTGGCCGTGACTCGGAAATCCAGGGAAATGAGTTAAGCTCAGACTCCAGGCGCCGCACTGCCTCACAGCAGATAGAATGAAGTAGAATAATAAAAGCTTTCCTGCCATTCTCAGCATTAGGTTGAATTCCGGTCAGCCCTTCCAGTTGAGTTTCTGGAGGCTGTTTTCCATTCAGCCCCCATGCTGCAGGCTGTAATTCACGGGAAGGAGCTCCAGCGAAAGCTTGGCCCCGAGTTCAGGCTAGACGGTGCCAGGGGGGCCCTCCTGCAGGAAGACAGATTAAAGGACATGTGTACCCATTTGGTGGGGGAGAGCAAAATTTAGTGCCTACATTGGGCTCCCAGAAAAATTACTGCCTGGCTGATGTAGACCTGGCAGCCACACATAAACATGAATACTGACATTCCACACGCTCCCTTGCACAGTGACTAACTGTATGTGCTTCACGCCAATGGAGATGCAGAAAAAGGCAGCAATGGCCACCTCCTCCACCCACTGGGGAGACTGTGTCCTCATAAGATAAGGTCTCAACTTGGTCTGGTTTGAGCTAGGCTCATTCCTTTCACAATATGATTCCTATTCAAGTCTGAAAATTCAAATGACCTCACCGCAATATGAATCGGTAGCTTGGAAACTCTTCCTTTATGGTATGATAGTAAACTGCAGTTGTTAAGGGCGTTGAAAAAGCTACCAAAAGTCAGTTCAAAGGGAAGAAACTTTCTATTTCCATAAATGGATGAAAGTACATAACACAAGGGTGAAGTTCCCTTTTCACTTCTAAGAATTCCACGTTTACATAAAGATGTAAAAGTAAAAGTCTCCAAAATGTAGAGGGTTCAGATGTAATGAAACGCCGTGATAGCTGGGCTACTAGAGTTTATATAAATGTTCATACATTTGGTCTTTGATGTTGTGAAAGAAGAATGATTTTATGCTTAGGAGACTTTTTAAGAGGAAGCAAGAAGAATTTGTGACGCATGAGCAGGCAGCCTTTACCTCTCATCTTCTTTGCCCCTATGTGTCCACACCTGAAGCTGGTTCACAAGGACGCAGAGTCAGTGAGGGAAGGACTGTGGGCTTTCAGTGGGCAGGGGATGCGTGCATTAACTCTTGCAATACTAGGCTTGCCTTCCTGAAAGCCTTGGGGCCTAGCAGAGTGTCCCACACAATGTGGGTGGTCAGTGAGTGTTTACTGAGTGACTAGTGAATGGAGAAGCCAACTAAGGCCATGGCCACAAGTCACTAAACATTTCAAAGAAAGAAAAAATGCAGAAATAAAATGGACAATTTGCCATATGTGAGTTATGGATAGTTGATTAATCTTAAAGATTATATGACCCTAAAGACCACTTCCAGTGCTAAAATCCTACAGTGTTTTTGAAATGATAGACTGGATTTTCTTCCTGCCATGAGAGACGTTTAAGCATTCTGTGGTCTCCTTTGAAAGACTTAGAAAGGCACCAAGGCTTAAGAAGCTGGTAGAAAGTTTCCTATTGCTGGAATTTGGGAGAGCATGAGCAGTGGAGCGTGTCCTTTTCCTGATAGAGCAGGGCTTTATTGAGTTAGGAGCTTGTTTGAAGTAATCATAAAGAGACTGTATACATGACAAGAAAGCTTTCTCTTGGGGCTCATTTATGTCTGCACACATTACAGGAGTGGGAGTTGTTGTGGCATCATGTGTGTGTGAGTGCTAGATGAAAGGTTTCAGAACTCTGCTCACAGCACCTAGGGACAGCCACTGAGGACACAGACCCCAGGCTGGAGGACAGCACAGAGTGTGTGGCCTTGACTCCTGAGCAGCCAGGCTCCACTGAGCATGCTCAGACCCCACTGAGCATGCTCAGCCCCCAGCAACCTGCCACCCAGTGCCGAGCACTGTATCACATTCCCAAACTGACTGCAAAGGGCTGAGCGCTTTGACATTTGGTCAAGCTCATTTCTGGTCATTTGAAACTATGGCAGGTAAATAAAATGTAACTTCTTGATTTAGGCCAGTGCTGTGGAAGGACAGATGGGCAAGGAGGGGGGAATCTTTATAATGACCTAGAAACCCACAAGGCATTCTGGACATCAAACATCAATTACAAAGTACCACTTTGATGCGTTAAGAGTAAGTGAATCAGAACCAGATGGATTAAATTCCCCTTGAAATACACACAGGATTTAAAATTAAAAGAAGTAGTTCTAGACAAAATGCATTGTTTCAAATACTAGCTGGAACTTTTTAAACAAACAAACAAAAAATTCACTAGAGATATTTGACAGTTAAGTGCTCACCCATTTCTGGATTTTAAATTCTAATTTGGCTTCATGAATAGTTGGAGAGATTTTATGTATATGAAATATAAAAATGTTTACTGGAATACCGAGTGGGCAAAAGAAAAAAATCTTTCAATGTGTTTTTATTTATGTGCTTAGGTAAATTAGTTAACATGAAATTCCATAGAAAATGTTTATCAAGTTACAAGTGGGTAAGAAATGTACAAACGGTTGCGTATGTGTGCATACAGACTGGCCCAGGCACTTAATTAAAGACCCTTGATCATATTTGACAGATCTTAATAGGCACTTAAAATGCACACACACACACGCAAAGGCATCCACATGTCCGTGTGGTGAATCCTGACCCTGACGTGTTGACCAGCCTTTCAGAGAGTTGCTTTTCTTAGTGATTACTCACTGACACATGACCCTCCACAGGCGCTGCCTGTCCCGCTTGTGACAGCAGGCAGGGCTGAGCCGCGGGCCCTTCTCAAGCAGGATCCCGGCATCTCAATGCCCTCTGGCTTCCGCACGTAGGCTGCCAAATAAACAAACAAGGAGTTCCAATTTTATGCCTAGTAGCCTTGGTGGTGTTCCGACAACAGGGTTTATTCTGTTTGTTTACTCACAGTTCCACAAGGCTCCCTTGGGAATGCTTGAAGCTAAGGTGTTGGGTTCCCAGATAGTCTGTAAAGAGGTAGTGATCCTTGTATTATTAGCCTTATGAATAAAATATCAGTTTGCACATGGATATGACACCAAAAACACAGGAAACCAAGAAAAAATAGATAAATTGAACTACATCAAAATTTAAAAGACACAATCAATGGAGGGAAAAGGTAATCCACAGTGTATGTGGAGGGGAATATTTGCAAATCATTTATCTGAAAAGAAGTTAATATTCAGAGTATAAAGAACTACAACTCAACAACACACAAAACTCCAATCTGATTAAAAAATGGATAAGCAACTTGAATAGACAGTTCTCCAAAGAATATATACAAATGGTCAACAAGCACATGAAAAGATGGTCAACATCACTAATCATTAGGTTAATGTAAATCAAAGCTACATTGAAGCACTATATAACATCCATGGGAATGGCTACTATCAACACTGGGATGGATGCGATCAACAAAACAAGAAAATAATAACTGTTGGTGAGGATGTGGAGGGACTGGAACACTTGTGACTGTTGATGGGGATGCGGAATGATGTACTTGCCATGGAAAACAATATGGCAGTTTCTAAAAAAATTGAAAATAGAATTACCATATAACCTGCAATTCCATTTCTGAGTATATGCACAAAAGAATTAAAAGCACAGTCTCGGATATTTTTATACCTATGTTCATAGCAACATTATTCACAATAGCCCAAAGTGGAAGCAACTCAAGTATTCATTCATTCACAGATGAATGGATAGGCAAAATGTGATATACGAATATATACATGCTTTAATATTATTCAGCCTTAAAAAGGAAAGAAAATCTGATGCATGCTGCAACGTAGATGAATGTTGAGGATGTTATGTTAACTGATAAAAGCCGGTCACAACAAGACAAAATACTGTATGATTTTACTTACATGACGCGCTTAGCGTGGTCAGATTCATGGAAACAGAAAGTAGAATGCTGATTGCCAGGGCTGGGGGAGAGGAGAATGGGAAGTTGATGTTTTGTGGATGTAGAGTTTCAGTTTTGAAAGATAAAAATTGTTCTGGAGATTAGTCGCACAACACTGTGAATGTATTTAACCTTACTGAACTGTATACTTAAAAATGGCTAAGACAGTAGATTTTATGCTGTATGTATTTTACTATAATTTTTAAAAATCAGTTTACATAAGAGAGATTTTTAACAGCTTTGTGAGCTCATGAAGAGACTTTAGTATTATCATGGAATGTCTTTGCTGAAAAGTGATGATTCTCAAAAATATTAGTATTTCAACATTAAGAAATAATGTTGAAAGTAAAACTTCTGTTTTCTTTGTGTTTCCAACTTGCTTATGTGGCAAGAAGTAAGTCCAGTTCAGAAATAAGGAATTAATAGAGTTCAAATATTAGGCATTAGGGGGAAAGAAAATTGTTAGTATGCTTCATATTTATTATCTTAAACCTTTATTATCCTATCCATAAACACTACCTTCAGGCTAGAGATGTGAATACTATGGCTGTAGGAAGTAAGGTCATTTGGCCAAAGTCACGTGGGTGATTAGTTACAGAAATGAATTCGAACCCAGGTCTCCTACTGCTACAATAAAGGAGAGAAGTGGGCCTGATTAGGGCTCAGTACAGTAATGGAGGCTGATGTTCATGGACATATTACTAATATAACTGATAGACAAGCAAGTGTGATTTGCAGTTGAAGATATCAAATAGATAAATAATAGAGTCACTTTATCAAGAGTCATCCATAAGGTGCTGGGAGGCATGGTCAGTGCATGTTGGAAGTCAACGTACTCCAAAGCCAGGGCTGCAGCTGAGGTCTTCCAGGACCTCTGTCCAGCGGTTCATTTCAAGCCTGGCCCACATTGGAAGAGTTTCCCCTGGGAGTCGGTCAGAGTCAGATAAGCAGAGTAATGATTGCGATGATCTCTGGAGCTGGATTGCCTGTGTTCACAGCCCATCTCTGGCAGTAGCTGTATGACCTGAGGCAAATTACTTAACCTCCTGTGCATGCTTCCTTCCTCATTTATAAAATGGGGATTATGAGAGTATCTTTCTCATAAATGAGGAGTAAATGAATCAATGACTATAAAGTACTGAAATAGTTCCTAGAACACAACAAATCCTTAATAAGTGTTAAATATTATTTTATCTCAATTGTTAGAGACATATCACACATCAGGAATGGCGCCTAGGAAATGCTCTGTTCTCTGAAGTTTCCAGTGATTCAGGTGCATGTACACCTAGAGAACAAATACATTTAACATCAAATTATGCAACTTATGCATACAAAATTCTTAAGCAAACAAAAAACATAGTGTAAGGGCAATTTTCAAATACGCCTACATATAAAAGCATATTTTTAAATTTTCAACAAGATTACAGTGTTCTATCAGTCTTCCTCAGCATTTAAAATTTCTGCTTGACTTTTTAAAAATTTATTTTTTAGTTAAGTGTAGTTGGTATACAATCTTATATTGGTTATATTAGTTTCAGGTGCACAATAGAGTGATTTCACATTTTTATACCTTATAATGTGATCAGCCCACTAATTTTAGTAAGCAATCATCTGTCACAACGTAAACTTACCATAACATTATTGACTATATTTCCCTTCCCCCTTTTACCCAAGTCCTCACCCCTCCCTCTATAACCATCCCTTTGGTCTCTGTTTCTATGAGTCTGTTTTTGTTTTGTTTTGATTGTTTATTTGTTTTGCTTTGGTTTTTAGATTGCACCTATAAGTGAAATCATATGGTGTTTATCTTTGCCTACCTGATTTATTTCACTTAGCATAATATCATCTAGATTCATCCGTGTTGCTGCAAAAACATCATTTACAATAGCCAAGATATGGAAATAACCTAGGTGTCCATCAGGAGATGAGTGGATAGAAAGTATGTGGTAAATATAAGCAATGGAATATTATGCAGCAATAAAAAACTGAAATCTTGCCATCTGCTTGACTTTATTTCAACTTGTCTCTCAAAAGTTAGAGCAGGTTTCATGGATCTCCAAAGGTTGTAGCTTATTCCAGGTATATGTTGAGAGTCAGCTGTAGATTCTACTCACTCTAGGCCAGATGATTTTGCATTTCTTATCCCCTAAGAGGACCAATAAATGAGAAAGATCATCTTAAATACCCACTGGTGGCAGTGAGGATGGCAACCCTCCTCCCTCTCCACTGTCACTACCACAATCCTGCTTCTCATGGAGAGAAGGAAGTAAAGTACCCAAGAGAACTTTGGGATTTAACCAACCAGTGAATCAAGCATTGGTGGGTAGTGGCATGTCATGTATGTGGTCGAGTTACACTTACAGATAGTTGTCCTCCAAGAGAAGGGTAAGAATTTTGGGACTAGAGATGTGATTAAGATTTTTCATTGCAATCTGAATTCTAGATTGTTATTGTTTATAAAAATAATGGTCATTAATTGAGCCCTTACTATGTCCCAGATGCTATGCTAGAAATATTATAAGTAATATGTTATATACTTATAAATAGTACTGTAAGAGAAACCCACGGGATTAGTCCCACTTATAACTGATAAAACTGAAGCCTGCAGAGCTTAAATGGTAGAGCTAGTAAGTTTTGTAGTCATCATCTGAATCCAAAGATGAATTCTCAACTTATGTGCTCTACCGCTTCTCAGTTATATTCTATAGTCATTGACAGACTTAAAATAGGTTCAGAAAGCAGATAATCAATTATTTAACTCTTTATAACCCAAATTGTGATTATCCTAAAAAAAAGTTTTCAAAGAAAATAAAATGACATCTTATATATGTGAAGTTAGAGAAGAGGAACCACAGAATTGAAAGGGACCTTAGAAAGCAATGGATTTCCTTTCCATTGCAAGAAGCTCAGATGAAGGTCTGCCAAGCCTCTGCATGAATAACCCCAGCGCTGCAAACTCACTACCATGTGTGGAAGCTGACACCACTATCAGACAGCTGGGGCTGTTGAAAAGCTCTTGTTCCTTCTCAGCACAAATCTCCTTTCCAGTGCCTGCCTTCCACTTTTTCTGGCTCTGCTAAAACCACTCAGAATAATCTAACCTCTGCTCCACAAGATAATCCCAATCTATCAGGTACACTCTGGTCTCCCCATGTGACTCAGGCACAAATTGTTTCTGACATAGTTAGAAGCAGAATAGTATAGAAGAAAGAGCCTAAGTTTTACAGTCAAAAAGTCTGTTCAAATTCTGGCCCAATCACTTATTACTTGTGAGATCTGAGGGAAGTTACTCAGCTTCTCTGGGTGTCAGTTTCCACATGTGCAGAAAGATTTTGCAGGTCAATTCTGAGGGTTAGGATGAGATGATACATATAAAATGTTAGCATGTAGTGGACACTCAATAAAGATGAGCTATTATTGTAAGTTAAACTTTTTACTGGTAAAGGGGCCAAGTATTTTGATAACCTAGTTTAATCTTAGACAGTTGGTTTAACTAGTGCTTTCTCTTGTTAATAGTACATGGGCAGGTGACCCGTTGTGTATTTAAGTAGCATGAAAGAGCGAGTTTTCCCCAAAGAATTGTTACTGGTTATATTTGTTATTGTTGTGAGTGTGTATTTAGTTTCTTCAGATATACATAACTAAATTGGCTACCCAAGCTGTAGATATTGACACTGGTTCAGTGTCTAAACGAAATTCGCATCCTGGGATCCTAAGGTCTAAGGTGGTGTACTTGAGCTAGATGGTTTAAGGCCAAGCTCTTAAACTCACTGATAATCTGAAATTTCACCTTAGAGCATTTCAGGGAATGTCTGCCCTTTCTATAATTCTGTCTTGGTTAGAGGAGTTGGGGTGGTAATGGTTTCGTTTTACAGAGGTCCATTTTACAAGGTCCATTTTACAGAGCTGAGAGCTGAGATTTCTTCAGACAAATGTTTCCCTTCATTGTAGCCTGGTGCATATTTTCCAGTTGACCTTATAGTAAAGAATGTTTTGGGGATGGGAACAGCTAATTGTCCTTCTGACCTGTGTTCTCATCTTTTTCTGTGGTGATAGAAGTGTAGCTGGCCTGTGACCTCCCAGTCAGGGCAGCATTCCCTAGCACCCCTTGTAGCCAGGGCTGGTCAAGCATTTTGGCTCTTGACAATGGAATATGAGCAGAAGTGAAGTGTGCAGCTTCTGCCTCCCTTGCTTGTGAGGAACTCCCTTGCCTTGAACTTCTACTCTTTCCCCATTCCTCCAGGAATTGTGATCTTGACCTCATTTGGAAGATGGTAGAGCTGCTATCAGCATAGACTTCTGAATGACTAAATGGATGAGAACTACCTGTGGCCTGAGATGCTGACCTTGGAGTTGTACATAAAAGAAGAAAAGATTTCTTTGCTATTTGAGCCATGTAATTGTTAGGTTTCTACTTAAAGTCACTTATCCACTTATTTTATGTAAGGTAACTCTGAAATTCTATTTAATTTCTGGAGTTAAAACATTTGTTTATTTTTATTCAGCAAGAATCAGTTACCTATTTTATTGGAACCATTGTGCCAAAGAGAACCTTAGAGAAAAAACAAGATTGATGGGCCCATTGTCCTGGGAACAACTTACAGTGGGGGCTCTCAGAATTTTCAGTGAGTTCAATCCCTGGGCAGTGCTGGCCCAGACCTATTTCTAGATGTGGCTAAGATTAGTCTTGTGTCCTGAAGAGGAGGACAGCCTGACTTTTCCTTTGCACCATCCTGCTTGTAGTCCCACAATAACCCCGTAGAGATTCCTGCTTGAGCTTCCAGACACTTTGTGTATGTTTTACTGTAAGAAACCCTGTGTTCCATCCAGTCATGAAGCCTTTTGCTCCTACTACTTAAAGTATAAGTGTGGACTATTGTGGTATGGCAACTACCAGCTTTTGGGAAAAGCCCCCGTTTCTCTGATCTGTACTCTGGATCTGACAGCTTTGATAGGCTTTTCCAACAGCCGTGAGCTCTGGCAGGTTGTTCTTATCTCTGCTGTGCTCAGTGCACAGGAAATGCTGTGGGAGACTGGCAGGGAGACAGAGAGACAAAGAAATCACATTCATCAGAGCAAGTTGGTCAGTTTCCTCAAGTAATAAGTTTGTCTAACATTCATTGGTTTCCTCCAAAAAAGATAGTATACTTTCTTAACTTACTGATAAGATTAGTTCATAGAATCACTGTCTATAGATCCCAGGCTGCTTTGCAGTTTTAATCTTCCTCACTGTAACTTTGTAGTTTTTGTGGACATGTACAAAGTAAAAACCTCAATGTTTACAATTTGTAAAATAATACAATAGCATCATTTTATTGTAATATAGTTGTTATAAATATACTGTAATATATTTTAATGTATTGTAGTCATTATTAAATTATAAAAATCTGTTAAACAACATATTGGGTTGGTCAAAATGTCCATTATGTTTGTTTCCATAAAATAAAAGACATATTTTTCATTTTCACCAATAACTTTATTGATTTGGATATTTTGAATATATCATCTATCTCCTGCTATTGGCTTCTAGTGGGTAGAGGCCAAGAGTGCTGCTAAACATCTTGCAGTGAATAAGACAGCCCACAGGAAAGAATTATTTGGCCAAATGTCAATAGTACCAAGAAACTTTGTAAACCACTTTTGACATGTTCAATCAGTCACAGCATCTTCTCCATACACTGCACAAGTCTTTTTTTTTTTTGCTTTTCAGTTGCATTTTTACCTTTTTCAAAATAATAAAACATATTATGCTGAAAATGTTGCATTTTTTTCCTTTTCAATATTAAAATGACTGCACAAAAATTCACCTATTTTGAAAAGTTTTTAATGCACGCTGATATGACAGCTGTTACAATACAATCAAACAAAATTGTTCTGAATGAAGTTAAAAACAACTAAGCACTACTAGAGCCATCGTATGGAAAACACTAACTGAACTTTTTGGCCAACTCAATATTTTAAACTTAACTTCAGATCCCCACTATCCAGCTCCCTCTGTCTGCTGTCTTCCCCATCTCAGGAGGTGGTAGTTCCATCTGTACGGCTGCTTAGGTAAAAAACTGGTCATCCTTGACTCTTCTTTCACTGTCACCTCATGAACAAACCATCAGAAAATCCTGCCAGCTTTACTTTCAGAATTTTTCCAGAGTCTGATTCTTTTGTACCACCTCTGCTGCTACCACTCTGCTGAAGCTGCCAACATCTTCTGTTTGGATGAAGTGACTTCCTAACTCCTCTCCTTGCTTCCTCCCACCTACCCTCCAACACACACACACACACACACACACTGCTCAACAGGACAGCCAGAGCAATCCTTTTAAAGTGCAAGTCAGGTCACTCAACCCCTCTATTTGAAAACTTTCAGATAATTCTCCATTTTGCTCTGAATACTATCTCAAGTCCGTTCACAGGCCGGTAATCCCTTGCTACCTCTCTGACCTCACTGCCTAAAACTCTCCCCTCTTACTCAGACCCTGCCACAGTGGCTTCCTTGCTGCTCCTGGGTCACACGAAGCAGGCTCTTGTTGTAGGATGTTTGCTCTAGCTTGCTCTTAATATTCTCTCCTCGATGTCTGCTTGGATAACTCCCTTACCTTTTTAAGCCTTACCTCAGACATCTTCTCCTGGATAAGATTCACTCTGATGACCCTGTTTGCACTGCTACTTGCTTCCCCACCCACTTATCCTATTCAATTACTGCCTTCTAACATGTGACATAATTTACTGACTGTGTTTATTGTCCCTTCCACATTCCACTAGAATATTAGCTCCATAAAGGCAGGAATCACTGATGTACCTCAAGCACCTAAAACATTCTTTGGCAGAAAGTAGGTACTTTATATATGTTTGCTGGAAGAATGAATGAATGAAACCTACACATAATGACACTGATTCTTTTATGAATATGAAATGAACTGGATGATCAGAGATTGAGACTGTAGAATTTACTTTCTTTCTTAATAAGAAGGATGTGGCAGCAGGAAAGCGTTGGCCCCTGAGAAGGAAACTTTCCTGAGAGTGAACCAAAAAGTGTGGAAAAGAATCTTGAGATGACAGCCCAGGTAAATTCTTCCCATGTTCTATTTCAATAGGATTGACTTGGGGTTGGGAACACTCTGTTTTTGGAATAAGGACTTGTCCTTGTTTTTAATTAGAATCTGAGTGACTGAGAAAAGCGATGTGGATCGAGTTCCCTGCCCCCTGCACAAACATTTCCTGGTCCGGTTTCAGGTATCCCTTTCCGTAGGTGGGTTTGCCATTGAGGGATTAGAGTGCCCTGTTATTCAGAGCCCTAGCTGTCACAGTGGTGCTGACGCACGTGCAGTATCTTGGATCTCTATTCCTTTGCTCATTCACACCCACCTTCAGGTGGAAATGGTGAACTTGGTCAGTGGAACCCAATGCCTGAACCTGAGTAGCCTGGGGTGTTTGCTGTCTGTCCACTTCTCTGGGCAGATCCCGGACTGCCCTGCCTCTGATTTCAAGTGAGAAGAAGGGCGGGGGATAGAAGACAGTGATCAGAGTGAACTCTTATGAGGGAACCCTAGAGAAAGAAGATGGATGGCAGTGACTGGAAGAAGGTGAATAAATGGGAAGAACAGATGGGTTGAAGCAAAGAGAAGACAGGCTGAGAGGTGGGGGAGGACACAACATTATTAATTGGCATTGTGTGTCCCTTACTTCCTGGCATGTTCACGCATTAGGTTCCCCAGTGACATGAGGAACATGCTATTTATTTTTCTTCATAAAATATGGAAAAAGGTAGTTCATCATTCAAATTTGAAACCATTGCCAACAGGGGAAGAAAATACTTTGCCAAAGTTTGCAAGCACAAGCTAATTTAAAAATGTAAAGATTAAAAGGCTCTCAAGTGACCTTACGACTGCTGACACACTTTCCAAGCCATTCCACATTGAACTGCCAGCCTGAACGAGATGTGTTCTTTGATATGTCCAAATCGAGGCACTCCACAACACCTTTTTCGAACTGGTTTCAGTCACTGGGAAATTTATGAACAGCAAATTAGCTTTGCTCAGTTGCCCCCTGAATATATATACATAAGACAGGAGTAGCAGTAATTGTCAGGGAGCAACGTATTAACAGAAGAGAAAAAAACCCTTTTTTTCCCAGAAAAGAAAGACTTTATATAAAAGAGACTTCTAGGTCCTAGGAGTGTCCAGTATAGTTCCCAGCAGCCTGTTGAAAGGCCCTGTGTTGTGCAAACAGCCTCCTGCAGGGTAATTGCCATAGCAGCCCATATAAAAGGAACAGTGGAAAGGTGCAAAAGTCATTAACAGGGGAGAAATAGGAAGCAATCAGCAACACTTTAAACAAGTTATTGCCGTGAAATTATACTCTCAGCTTGAGATAAGTGTCCTGGATCTGTTAAAGCGATATACACCTCTCTAGCTTGAATGAGATGAGGAAAGTTTTTCTCTGGTTATTTATGAAGTGCGAGACCACGAAGGACTGTGATGCCTGAGTCAAGGCGCACTGCCCACATCTTCCCAGGCTTCCTTTAAAGATGGATTACCTAAGTCAGGGACTGGAGTGCAGAGGCTTTTCAAATCCTCACCTGGGCAAGACACTACCTTTTCGCATGAAATGGAAACCTATTGGGCAACTATATTTTATTCAGAAGTTGTTTTCAGGAGAAAAGCCCTCAAGACTTTTTCCTGTGGGAGTGGGGAGTGTGGGCGCTCGCTGCCGGGAACTCGCTTGGCACCCGAGTCCTCCCTCCCACGGCCGCTCAGCCATCAGTCTGCAGAAAAAGCTGCTTTCCCTTTTCAGACCTGGCCTTACTTGAGGTACCGTCATCCACTCTGGCCCCTCCTTTGGAAGGGGCTTTTCAAAATGTCTTCATTTCCTAGTGACTCAGACTCTGGTGGCTGTTTGCTTCTTCTCTTACACCCTTCAAAGCTCTGATCATGAACTGCTGGCTGATCCCAGACTGGTCTCCCGCCCCTGCCGCCCCATCAGCAGCCACTTGGACCACTGCACTGGGAGTGGGGTTAGAGCACCTCTCCCCTTCAGTGAGCCTCACTCTGCAGCACGGTTATCTGTTCTCAAAGCTCTTGTCTGCCTGTTTGTTCTTGGACCCAATGGGCTACCTGTTGTGGGCCGCTCACGAAATCAAGTTGGTACCCTGAGGCCTCGGACGCTTTAAGTGCAAGGGTGGCTCATCTGGCAGCTGCCTCAGTTTCTCCCTCCAGTGGGCAGGTATGTGCCCAGCGCTCTTCCATTATATTTGTTTCCTGGATGGTTCATTCCAGGTCTCAACAGCCAGCCCAGGCATAGTGCTTATTCTCAGTTAACAGTTTCCTTCTTGTCTTCTTGTTCTAACCACAGGGCAAACTGTGAGAAAACAAGGCTTTGATTTTCTTTTTAAGACTTTAAGTTGAAACTTGGATGCTCACCTTTGCTGAAAAGTGGGAAGTAATATGTCATGTACACAATGCACAGTGAATTCAGACATGGAATAAGAAGACTTTTTAAAGTTACCATGGATGAAGTGGATGAATTTTGATGTCATTGTAATAGGGACTCTTCTTGTCTATACTCACAAAAGTCTTAGGATTGTAAGATATTAGCATTGAAAGAGAATGTAGAAACTATCATGCCTAATCTCGAAACAAAGGCAATAGTACCATCTATACATACCTGAAATGTTGTAATTTCAGTCTATTAAATCTAGATACAAGAACTTTCAACCTACAAAGAAGCCCATTCAGTTAAAATAGTCCAAACATTGTTAGGTAATCCATTTTCATATTTAAATGCCTCCAAGTAATACCATTCTACTGCTTTGTTTTGCCTTCAAGAGATATGTGAAAAATTAATAATTAATGCTATCTTGACTTGAAAAAATGTAGACAAAACCCTATTCCATTGCAATTCTTCAAATCTTTTTTTTTCCTCCAAGTGAAGCATCTCTACTTCTTTCAATTCTTCATTATGGGACATGGCTTCAGGCTGTTCTACACTTTGGTCTCTAGCTTTAGAGTCAGTTGGTCAATTGCTATTAAAATTTGGTTCCCAAGTGTGATAATGGTGAGAGCCAGAGAGTTTGATTGCTAAAGAAGATGCACAGGACCCAAAATAACAATGCTTATAAATCTGTTGATTGCAGACAAATATATATACATACACACATATACATATATGCATACAGATATGTGTATGTATACATATATATGTGTATGTATATATAATATAGCAACAACATAATAAAGATACCCATCACAGCCATAGGTTGCTTCATGGCAAGAGGTCCAGAAATTCTGGGCTGGGCTCTAAGTGTTCTCCCTTTTTAGGGGCCATTCTAGACATGCTTTCTTTTGGGAACTCGTGTGTGTATAGAATACCTCAGAACCAGGAAGCCCAGAATGGGCTCTTGATTTGGGGGCTTCTTACACCTTGCTGGCCATGTAGGCATGTGTCTTGCTGTGTAACAAGACCCAGGGACAAAGCCCTCCTGGCTCTCCCCAAGATTGGGCACAAATCATTAGTGTCACTTTTATCAATAAACAATGCTGACAAGCTGATAAAACCACTCTGAAACTTGCCTTGGTTACCAAACAACGCTATTATTCAGCACCTTTCACCTCTTGACCCAGTCATGATGGAACTGCAGAGGCCAGCAATCCGGGACCTACTCAGTACCACAGAATGACTTTTCTTGCTCGATGCCTACTATTCACTAAGGAGTCAGAGAAACAAAATTTACATTATGAAAGCAAATGGAGGACTAAGAAATAATCCATTCCTCAGGTAACTGGTTGTCCACAATTACAGACAACAGTGAAGAGAAAAAGAGAAACAGAGATAGAGAGAGATTTTTAAGTAATTGGCTCATGCAAATGTAGGGGCTGGCAAACCTGCAGGGACTGGCAGGCTGGAGACTCGGGAATGAGTTGATGGTTCGCTCCAGTCTGAAGGCCATCTGCAGGCAGAATCCCCTCTTCCTTGGAGGAGGTTGTTTTTTTTTCTCTTAAGGCTGATTGGATGAGGCACATCCACATTATGAAGGGTATGGACTTGACTCAAAGTCTGCTAATTTAAGAGTTAACCTCATCCAAAAAATACCTTCTCAAGGACATCTACACTGGAGCCAAGTTCATACATAAAATTAACCATCACAATGGGGAAGACTATGTTTTGGGGGGGAAACAAGTGAATTTCCAGACACAATAAAGTATATGAGGATTGGGTGGTTAAGGAGGGAAGGCATTATGAGTACGGGGAGTGGCATGACAATGAATACTAAGTGGCCTAATTAGAAAAATCTATGTAAGCAACAGATAGACATCACTCCTATACATGGACTGAAGCCAATTCCACACAAACAAGTTTTAAAAATTATTGCATTCAGGTGATAGTTAGAAACTGATGAATTGTGCAGAATTCTGCCACTCCCCCACCCCCATACACACACCTTTAATGGGTTAATAAGTCTAGGAGACATTGTCTAGGAGACGTTGTCTCCTAGACTTATCCTTAGAAACTAGACTGATCAGCCACTGACTCTTCATTTGTATGGAGACTAACTTCGAAATCTCTTTGTGAAAAAGAGGGTTGAGTTATAAGGTGAAAGCCTTAAGTCTCCTTTCAAGTTTGCTGTGTAACTGTGCCTTGCAAAAAACTATACATCATCTTGCCTATTTTCATGATCTTCCATAACAATTCCCTTCCAAAGGCAGGCAATTCCTAATTTTATCATATGCAAATTTGTGGGGTGAGAATTTTACTCACTTCTTACACGCCAGGTTAACTACTCATTTTTATTCCCCCCCAAATTGTCCTTGGTTTTATTTTCCGTGTTATCAAATATTGTAGTTATTTTTACTACTCTTGACTGTATATTTACAGCATTTCTAATTATCAGAGAGCATTAACATTTTAGTAATAGAAATAACGCTTTGACATTTATGGCAATGATATGCTGTGGTAGTTCTCTGAGTATTGACTGAAAGGTAAGGTAGATGTTTTATCACATCTCAACCAGATTTTTGAGATCTGTCATGTTCTAGCCTCTAGGGGAGTTTCTGGAAAACAGATGGAAATAAGAAATAGACGGAGCTTTAAGGAGTCTGTCATGGGAACAGTACTACGACAGAGAAATAGTACTGCAGAACCTGGGGGCACGAGAAAGAGGTGACATGTTCTATCCGTCTGCGCGTGGCTGGCCCTAGGACCAATCAAAGGCAGCTTTACAGAAGACATGACGCTAAGGTGGATGTTGGTGAATGAAGTGATTTCATTCAGAAAGGGATGGGATGGCCTTCTAAGTAGGGGAGCCAGCAGGTGCCATTTCAGACAGGTGTGAGATGCCTGGTGTAACCAGGAAAGGCTTGCAAGGCCTGAATGGCCAGCCAGAATGTGGAGGTGAGAGGGGAGGAAGTGAGACGGAAAAGGTAGACATGCCAGTAGAGTCTGATTGCTAATTCAATATTATTTTAATTCATTTTTGTGCACTTATTTATTCTTCGAGTTTTAAAAAAAAGTAACGCATGCTAATTGTAAATATCATTATCTCTTTTAAGCTTAATTGTTTTGTAAGGTAAAGGTGGCCAAAGATCTAATTTTTTTTTAATTAATTTTTTGAGAGAGGGAGAGGGCGAGAGAGAAAGAGAGAGAGGTTTGTTGTTCTACTTATTTATGCATTCATTGGTTGATTCTTGTATGTGCCGTGACCAGGGATCAAACCTGCAACCCTGGGGTATTGGGTCAACACTCTAACCAACTGAGCTACCCGGCTAGGGCTGGGGACCAGAGATCCAAAGGTTAAAATTCACTCTCTTATCTCCTAAGGTCAGTGCAGCACCTGATTTCAACTTGTTTAACCCAGAAACATGTACATTTTGTACCTGCCTTAGAAACCATTACATCCCCTTCTCTAACCAAAATAATAGAAAAAACAGAGGAGTGCTGAGCAGTGCTTTGTAAAAAGTGCTTGCGATATGTTTAGATATTTGAAGCTTAGTTTATGCAAATAAGTTCTTATTAAAAAGCCTAATTGTACCTCCTTAAATAGCTAGTAAAAGCAGTTAAACAGCAGTTTATAAGCCAGTACAAAATAAATGTTATCTAGTACAGTAATAACAATTCCAATGAAATTGAAAACATACATATTTGTTTTATATTATTTTACTATAAATACAGTCTTGAACTATTTTTAACATTTTAAACCATTTATGGAAATAAAATAATTGTGTTAGAAATGTCCCTAAGAAGCCATCCTGCCATTATTTGGTTACATCCACATTAATGGAGTAGGGATCCATTTAAAATACAGAAAAAATAGGCCCTGGCTGCTGTGGCTCAGTGGATCAAGTGCCAGCCTGTGAACCAAAGGGTCACGGGTTCGATTCCCAGTCAAGGCACATGTCTGGGTTGCAGGCCAGGTCCCCAGTAGGGGGCATGCGAGAGGCAACCATACATTGATGTTTCTCTCCCTCTCTTCCTCCCCGCCTTCCCCTCTGTTGAAAAAATAAATAAATAAAATCTTTTAAAAATAAATAAAATACAGAAAAAAATAGATTATATAACTTTCACAAATCACTTGAATAATCTCCACAGAAATACAGGCTTTTGTTTCACTTGTCCCAACTAAACTATGCTATAGCTTAAATCTCTTACCTCTTTTATCAGATCTTAACAGAGACTGAGCAAATCAATCTGCATCCTCTGTAACAAGCATACTGTATCTGTCTGTTACTAAAGAACAATTGATACTAGCTAATTGCTTAATCGTGATGATCACTTCTAACCTTCTTCCTCTGAGAGTGACATATGCACTCGTATCTTTTTCATAAGTGAAGGAACAGCTACTACAGCAAGTCAACTTACACGAGCCAATTCAGCAAACCTCGTTGAAGAACAACAGTTTATATCTTCAGTCTCTAAGCACATTGACCCCCACACTGGCAGCTCCTGAGACTCTCAGGCTGGAGTAATGAACAAGTACGCCTGCTGACTGCTTTCCCTACGAAGTAAGTTACAGAAGGGATCTGCAGAAGTTGTAGGAGAGATGGTAGAAGCAGACCTCAACATTCTGTTAGTGGTAATATGTTTTAAAACGATTGCAGGGCCAAAGGGCTATAGAATCTATTCCCAGGTTGTTATTTGAGGAAAAGCTTCTATTTTTCGGGGTCGTGTTTTAGGGTTACCAAGGGACACCCTTGAACCATTATGCCGAGTACTCATTTTTTACAATGGAAAGATCTTAACTGTGAAGATTCCAAAATGAATTGGTTAAAAGTCCCATTATGTTAGATATTAGACTGTAGGAAATAGAAACAAAATATTTTGAACTAAAAAAATAAACACGGAAAGGAATAACCTGTATCCCATAGCGTATTTAAATACTTCAAGAAAAATTCTTGAGTGCTGCCTTTCTCACCTCCTGCACCAATGGCCCATGCTATTCATCTCATTAGCTTTGCAGTATTATGATGTATTGCTAGTTTAAAAAAAGAATACCCAAGATATGTACCCAGAGCTCCTAATAGAGACTTCGAATGTATCAGCACAGTGACTGTGAGTGAGGCCAGAGGGTAAGGGGATGGGTCCCTGGTGAAAAATGGCCGCAGGAGGTCCTCAGCATTGTTCTTACCCTCAAAGCATCGGCTATCTTTTAAATGTGCTCTAACCTTGGCTTGTGTCGTATGCAGTGTTTGCAGAGGAAAAGCCAGTGAAGACACGCTAAGAGGCAATTTCTATCCCTTAAAGCTCTTTTCTCTAGAACGTATTTCTCCTTGAGTAGAAACTGAATTAAAGGAGCAGCATCTGAAGGCTTTGTGGTCTGAAACCGTCTTCGGTCAGGCCATGTGACAGCCCAGCTCCTTCCTCCAGGCAGTGTTTCTGACTCCTCTCCTTGTACAGCACTCCAAAATGTGATGGTGAGGTCCCCCGCAGCACTTTCACAGATGTGGCAGCCAAGGTCAGAATCGCTAGAGACTGCCTAGGAATATAGGGCATTGCCCGCACTCTGGTTTCTGTGATAACTGAGCGGGACCTCAGGGCAGATTGGGCATTCTCTTCCATTGTGCGTGGGGCGGGGTGGGGGTGCAAGCGAGCTGCAGGGTGGAGTGAGGGCAAGGAGCGGGTAGAGGAAGGAGACTTAGGGAGGAGAAGAGACTGGGAAGTAAGCCCAGGGCTGGTATCTGGGGAAAGGAGAACCAATACCTCTTTTGTTGTCAGGAAAGCCCTGGGCACAAAGGGTGAGTTTGAGTTTCACTTCAGGTCAGTTCAGGGCATTCTGAAAAGGCAGTTTTCAGACAGCGAGCTTAACTGACTGACTCCGAGGTAATTAAATCACTACATTAGGCTGCTGACCATGAAAGCAGAAAAATACAAGCACACAAAAAGAAGAAAACAAAAACCTTACATTTGTATCTAATTATATCATTAAAATGTTTACTGTTCCATGTAATAATTGTGTGGCTCATATTTGATCATGATGGAGTTTCTCTAATTGGTTAAAAGTTTTACCCATTCTTCTTGTGAGACAAAATTTGGCTTTACTTAGTAATTTTTCATTCAGGCTTGTAGGGTTCCATGCCATCTGCCTTTGTTTTACTCTGGCCAGGGTTTTGGCAGCTTCTCTGGTAATTTTTGGTTTGATTTCTTCTCTCCAGTGATGTCTGTAATTGTGGACAACCAGTTACCTGAGGAAAGGATTCTTTCTTAGTCCTCCATTTGCTTTCCTAATGTAAATTTTGTTTCTCCGACTCCTTAATGCACAGTAGGTGTCAAGCCAGAAATGTCATTCTGTGTACTGAGAAGGTCACCCGAAAAGGACATGCTGGCCTCTGCAGTTCCATCCTGACTGGGTCACTTTTTTTCCTCCTTCAATCAGCATTACTCTTGCTTCCCGTAGGTTTATATCTTGATTATTCAGGGGTCGAATAGTTATTGTATGATGCAGATTATCTAGGCACTTAGTTTCTCTTCCTCCTTACCTCCTATCTTCTTTTAATTTTTTTCTTTAGTTATTTGTGTTTTGCCATTTTACAGAGGAACTCCAATAGCCATCATAATAAGGCATGTGGAAGGAAAAATGACATATGGGACAGTAGTGACATCTATTTTTGCCTTGTTCTGGTTAATGGTGGAAGGAGAGAGTATGCCAAAATTTAGGACTTGTTAAACAATTTCAAATTTTAAATTACAAACTGTAATATCTTTAGCATAATGTTTTGCTGAATAAAATATTCTAGCTCTCCTCAATCTGTTGAAAAGATAATAGAGAAATTAGTTTTTCTACAAAAGGAAGCAAAAGTCAGGGATTCCTTCATCTTGAAACAAAAGTTCACCCAAAGAAGTTCATATGTGATTTGTAACATAGATGATCATTTTTTAATGTGGAAATAAGATACCTAATATTTAAAATCTGATTATTGACCCATACCTCTTGAATGCTAAAGTAAGAAAACTTTCCTGAGTCATTTAGTTGAGCCTTCTGATTTTGTAGATGATAAAAATGGGGACTTGAGAGGCAAATTGACTTATACAAATCACTAGTCACCTAATACCAGAGCCAGAACTGGGAATCTAGTGTCAATCAATACCCTCTTCAAATGTGTCATGTTATTATTGAAATCTTCTAGTAAGGAGCACAAAACAAATTTCTAATTTTGGGAAATTATCTTGGGAAGTTTAATTCATAAGTGAAAATTAAAAAAATGAAAAATTAGCCTATGTCTACACATATGACACCCTGTCAGTCTGTTGTTCTAAGGGGCATATGTACATATTTGAGGGAGGTCAGCTTTTCTTCCTCAAATGCAAATTTGTGTATGACCAATGTTTATGAAAGAAGTCAATCTGTTAAACTCATTGCTGATTCCTAAGGACTTATCTCAAAGCCCTTTCTCCACTTAATTGACTGCATACTTTTATCTCTTTTACCTGCTAGCCATCAGTGTCTTCACAGAAAAATCTTAATTTGTTGTAGCCACAGGGGAGACACTTAAGCACCAGGCTGTCTGTATTAGTTTCCCTGGTTGCCATAAAATATTACTACGAACGGAGTGGCTTAAGACAGCAGTAGTTTATTCTCTTACAGTTCTGAAGAGCAGAAGTCCTAAAATCAAGGTGTTGGCAGGGCTATTCTCCCTCCACACGCTCTCGAATAACTTCTGTTCTTTCTTCTTTCAACTTCTGATGAGTGTTAGCATCACTCCAGTCTGTCTCTGCTTTAACATCGCCTTCTCCTATGTGTCTCTATGTCCTCTCCTCTTCTGTATCTTATAAAGACAATTGTCATTGTATTGAGCCTCCTCACCCATCCAGGATGATCTCAAGATTTTTAATTACATTTTTAAAGTCCTTTTTTTCCAAATAAGGTCACATTCACAGGATCTGGGGATTAAAGTACAGACATATCTTGTGGGGGGACATTATTCAACTCACTATATTTACCTTTTCACAAACAGCACACACAGTCAGCTGGGCAGACTTGCTCTTCCACAGCCTGGGTGACCAACTGTCCCAGTTTTCTTTGCCTAGATGATTTCCTAGGAGTGGGACTTCCAGTGCTAAAACAGAGGAAGAACTTGAGTAAACTGGGATGGTGGTGAGTCTGTAACCTAACAGATAGCCTGTGTGACCAACATCTGCATTCTGGAGGCTTGGAAGTCATTGTTGCATGATGTCAATGCAGGAGAAAGCAAACACCTCTGGGAAAAGGTGGGTTGGCCCTGAGGTGCCCCTTCTCCTCCTTTTGACCTGTGCTTTGACAGCTGTGTTAAGTGAGTCAGAAGCTTCTGCTACCGCAGACCTTAAGAGAGCGGTTCTGTCAGTCACTCTCCAGACTTAATTTCTGCTCATTACCTGTGACAGAACCTTGCAGTTTCTCCTCACCTGTTGGTGTTTCTAAGAGCTGCTATGGCAGAAGCAGCTGTCTGGTTCATTCTAGCTACCTGGCCAGTGATACCTCAGCAAAGTGTTTCTTATGGATTTAGCAATGATTTATGTTATGCTAAAATGCCTTCCTTTTTTTCACCCTGCCCTCTCCTTCATAACCACCCTTTCAGCCTCCTCCGCGGGAGAGTCAAGCGAAGCAGTGAGTAAAAGCTGGGGCTTTGATCTTCTAAGAGGCAGTGTCCCTTTCTCTGTCTGCTTGAACCAGAGGTCACTGGGTGAGGAGCAGCAGAGCTGACCTCAGCCAGGGCCCACATGCCTCCCTCTTTGAAGAGTTCATCACAGCCAAGGACAATGAAAGAGGTCTGGTGTTTGCTCGCTATGGAGCTGTCTGTGTGCTGTAGCCCTCCACCTTGTTCTCATGATTTCTGCTTTGCGAGAACAAGATAATCCTGCCTTCAAACCAACTTTACGAGCTTCTGGCACTGCACATATCCTCTTCTGACCTGAAGCTTCATGGCGATGGAGGCTGTATCTGGTTGCATTTTTAACCCCATTTTATTCTCTGTGCTGAACAAGATAAGACTACTTGTGGGAAAACAGCTGCTTTGGATCCAGTTAGAGGCAGTAAATTAAAATACAAAAGTAGCACGAATGAAATGGTGGAATCCAGAAATGATCTTGATGATGAAATGACCACACTTTCTACTTTTGTCACAGATTGATCTGATTTTTCATTCACACTGATTTTACACTTTCTCATGATTAAAATTTTTAATTGTCTAATTCAATAATTTACAAAAAATGTTTTGATTCTTGTCACATGTAATTGTTTAAAAATTTATGTGCAATGCTTTTTTTGAAAGCAAGTTTTTAAAAATTTAGATGTTCTTAAGAACCAATTCCCCTTTATTCATTCATTTATTCCATCTTGATTTATTTATAGTGTTTTGGAGTATCTAGCGTTGTACACTTTTCTTAGTGGTTGCTTTCTGTATTACAATATGCATATGTAGTTTGTCATAGCCTACTGGTATCAACTTACGTTTTACTCATGCAAATGAAGTAGAGAATCTATGTTCCTTTACCTCCCTACTTTTTAAATAAAATTGTCTTTATATCCTTTACATACACTGACCACCACATCAGATTGTTTTATGATCTTTGCTCCAAATATCAAGTGTGATATAAGAAACTCATAGGAAGAAGGATAATTTATTATATTTGCCCATTTTGCCTTTTACCTATTTTTACCCATTCCCATGTTCTATTTTTCCTTTTTGAAATTCCAAGTCTCCTATTATCATTTCCTTTCTGTATAGAAAACTTCCTTTAGCCATTCTGTAAGGGTAGGTTTGCTAGCAATAAATTTTCTTAGTTTTTCTCCATCTGAAAATGTCTTTATTTCTCCTTTGATACTGAAGAATGTTTCCACTAGACACAGAATTTGCAGTTGACAGTTCTTTTCTTTCAGTGCTTGAAAAATATTGTTCCATATCCTCTGTCCTCTATGGTTTCAGATGATAAATCCCCTGCCATTTACTCTGGATACGTTCAAGATTTTTTTCTTTGTCTTTAGTTTTCAGAGGTGTAATTTTGTTATGTCTTAGTGTGGATTTCTCTGAGTTTATTCTATGAGGGGTTCAGCCTTCTAAATGTGTAAATTTATGTCTTTCTCCAAATTTGGGAAGTTTTCAGTCATTATTTCTTTAAATACATTTTCAGCCATACACTGTCCTCTCATTCTGGGACTCCAGTGGCATAACAATTAGCTCTTTTTCCACTGTCCAACAGCTCCCCAAGAATGTTCATTTCCCTCCCCTCCACTTTTCTTCCTATAATTTAGAATGGGTAAATTGTATTGAGCTATCCTCAAATTCACTGAATTCATCCTCTGTCATCTGTATTCTACAATAGAACTTATCCAGTGAGTTTTTTATTTATGTTATTGCATTCTTTGTAATTTCTATTTCTTTGCTGACATTTTCTATATTTTACTTGTTTCCAGAAAATTTACAATTGCATATTGAAGCATTTTAATGATAGCTTCTTCAAAATCCTTGTTGGATAATTCCAATATTTGATTTATCTTAATATTGGCATTTGTTGATTTTTTTGTCTCATTTAAGTTGTGATTTTCCTGGTTTGGTAAAACCAGGTTTTTTTTTAAACATGAAATTTTGATATTATAATGCTCTGGGTCCCATTTAGTTTTCTTTATTTAGCAGGAAGTCTTTGTTGAGATGTAGCTTGAAGGTTGGGCAAGTGTGTATGTTAAGCTTTCGGCTGAGCCCCACTGACATCCTTGCAGAAAGTGGAGCATTATCTATACTGCCTTGATGCAGGCAGGTGAGGTGGCACTTCACTTTCCCTTTGCCTCATTAACAGTTTCCAGGAGAAAGTGGAACACTGCTGTCTTGTTTCTGAGTCAATGTGTAAGCTCAGCCCCCTTGGGCTCTGTTGATAGCACAGAAGTGGATGCAGAAGTGGGGTGAGGACGAAGCAGAATTCTAAGTTGTCCTGCCTCCTGACACCTCTTACCACCTAATTGGTGCTGGTTGGGAGTGGAGGCTCGGCTACTCTGAACCCCACTTCCAACATATCGAACTCCTCTGATGGTGGGGAAAGTGGGGGAGTCAGTGTTTGGACAAGCCCTGCTTTCTCCTACATCTCATTCTGATTCATCGATGTCAGGTGGGGAATGGAAGATTAGCTTGCTACTCAGTCCCACCTACACTACCTGAAAGGGTATGTCCCACTTATTCATGTATTTCAGTAGAAGTTATGCAGTGTCCATTAAATTATGACTCCCAGCATTAAAGCAGATGCATAAGATCAGTAAAGAATAAAGACAAAGTTGGATCTTTGCCTTCATGGATCTTGCAGTCTAATGAATAAGACAAAAATTAAAGAAATAAATTTCTAAATAAATATTAAATCAGGTAAAATGTCAAGAAGACTTACAAAGGTAAGGGCAGAGAAGTTTTCACAGAAGGTATGATATTTTAATTAAAACTTGAGTGAGTAGGAGTTGGCTTGATGAAGGGTGTTCCAGGAAGAAGGAACAAATGGTTGATGCAGAAATCATGAAATAGGAAGGATTTGGCACCAGGGAAGGATTGTCAAATAGAACTATGATACTATCAGCAATATATATAATTTTAAATTTTCTAGTAGCCACAATAAAAAAGTGAAAGGGAACAGATGAATTTAATTATAATGATACATATTAATCTCAAATATCCCCAAATACTATCAATTAACATACAATAAAGCATAAAAATTAATGAAATATTTCATATTCTTGTTTTCATACTGTCTTTGAAATCTGATGTGTCTTTTACATTTATATCTCAGTTTGGAGTAGCCATGTTTCCTGAACTCAGTAACTGCATGTAGCTAGTGGCTACTAACCTAGACAAACAGGTCTAACATATGATCAGTCTTAACTGAGTGATGGATGTTGCAAGTTCAGGCTTAAATCAGAACAAGAATCATATCGCCTGTGTCACTGAGGTGGTTCGACACGGGAGACACTGGATGTGGACTAGACAATTGCAATGTGCCAGATGAGAGAGGTTAGGCAGTGAGGATGAAGATAGGAGAGTAGTTTGGAGGGATATTTCAAAGAGAGAATTGCCTGAATCCACAAGATTCAGGCAACTCAGAGCCGGAGTTGTTGTGGCTATGGCCTAGCGTCTTGGTGTGAGCTCTTTTCAATGCTGGAAACACCGGAGTAAGAGCAGGTTTGGGTGAGAGGGACATTTGTTTTAGACAAATTTAGACTGAGATGACCATAGGACAGCTTGTTAACTAACAGCTTTGTCAGAAAAAGATGCTCACTAGTGCTTATTCCAGGGATCAGCACAGACATGGCAGAGAGAAGGCCACCATACTGGTTCACTTTCCCACATGTTCTTAGTTTAGTACCAGTAACTCAGTAACTGAGTAACCAGTAACTCAGAGAGCATGGACTTATATTTCCAAAAGCATGACCAGGCTCTGCCCTATCTCAGGGCATTTGCATTTACAGTTTCCTCTGCCTGGGATGCTCTGCGTAGCATGTGCCCTCGTCTTTCAGGCCTGGACTCCAATGGCACCTCCTCAGTGAGGCTGTCTCTGACCACTCCATTAGAAATTACAGTATTCTACTCTGTATTCTTCCTCTCTGAAAGTATGTATTACTTTCTTATTCTCTACTGTATTTTGTTGAATCCTAAATGCTATCACTGATGATTTGTAAATTATTTTATGGCCCACCATAAAGAAAAAATCACCAAGTAATATATGACTCACCATAGTTTTAAAATGTATACTAAATTACATGTGTTAAAATGTGAAAAAAATATGTATTAAAATCAATGAAATCTGATACCCAGTTTAGTCATTTAATTTTCTTTAATGTCGGTCTTTGCTACCATTAAGTAAACACCATGAGAGCAAGGATTTTGGTGTGTTTGTTCACTGTCTAGAACAGGCCCTGGCCCCTAGCAAGTACTCAGTGCATCGTTAGGGAATGAATGGGTAAGCATGTCTTCCACCAAAAGTAACTATGGTGATAGGGCATAGACTTTTAAAAATAGGCATTGCGTAATGAAGTTCAGGTCAGCAGCAGTGCCCCAAGCCTGTGCTTGTGAACACCTCAAAGGAAGGGAACAGAATATTCTTGCTAAAGCTCTTATTTTAATTACAAACATATTGCATAGCTAAACCTGATATGTGTTAATAAATAGCAACAAGACCCACCTCCATTCTTCCTATCACAGAACCGAAGGATATTTAAAGTGAAAAAGGAGAGAGGATTTAGGAGTAGATTAAGCATCCAGTTCCCCTTTACTACACAGCACAAACATTTTTACTCATGTGCCCACACTTGACCTCTCGTTTCCCTCTTTTGCCCTGGGCTTCTGTAACGGCCACATGACAAGGGCATCTAATCATTTCTAGCATACGACAACATTTGATTCAGATTCCCTTATCAGCATCACCTTTTCTTCTCTCCTATTTGTTCCACCTCTGCCTTTAAGGAGACCCGGAATGGACCTCAGAGATCAGTGACACGTCCACCAGTTCTTCAAACACTTCATGTAGAAAATCGTTCAGAGATGTGATTGCGGGGCCCTAGACCTGGAAAATAACTGTCATCAAGACCTTTACATCTGTTAAAGGAAGTCATTCCAATGACATTGCTTGGCCCCAAATTTATCGTTTTTATATATATATATATATATATATAGTTTTATATATATATAAAAGAGAGAGAGTGCTGTTTAAATGCGTTTACAATACATTTATTTGCACTCTATTATTTCCACTTGTTAATTATAAATCAGTTTATTTAAATAATTTGAAGAGTCCAATTTGGTTTAGACATGGTATCTCTTAATAGCATGTGTAAAACAGGCTTTTTAAAGGTTGTTTTTTGCCTTAAAAATGTGTGGATATCACTATAGCAATTTTAATATGTTACAAACATTCAATGCATTTCCATTACATACAAATGCAAATTCAGTAAAATGAAATTAAGTTATATCTAGTATGTATTTTTGTACTTCCCATTATCATTACTTCTTAATGTTCCGGATAACAGATCCAGTTAGCCATGCCTCTTAATTGACCCTTAAAAGAAACTTAAGCTGCTGAAAATGTTGCCTTTTAAAATCAGAATTACTTCCAGTTTTTCTAGTACTCTAACTAAAAATATATTTTTAAATATGCCAAATTATTGGGTGGGAGGAAAACCTGATATTTCTACATTTTGGTTGGCCTGTAAAGACTTTCTTCATGATTCATTTGAAAAAGTATCACCTTGAAAGTCAAGCTGTTTTCAGGCGGTGACCACACAGTACAATATACAGGTGATGTGTTACAGAACTGTACCCCTGAAACCTACATAATTATACTAACCAATGTCACCCTAATACATTCAATAAAAAAGAGTTTACCTTTAAGAAAAGAAAGTCAAGCTATTCTCCAAAGCTCTGTGTAAATCCACGTTAGCGGATTCACTGTGATCCATGATCCTTCATCAGAGGCGAGAGTGAGCAGGATCCCACACACATCCATGTCAATCTTTTCTGCACCTGCCCAGCTTTCCAAATAAGGTGAGAAAATAAAACACTGTTAATGCATAAGCAATTCCCAGAGAACCCTTTAAAATTAAATATTTTATTTTAAAGTTGTAGGATAACAGACACATAGTTGATATGAATTGTGATTCTCTGCTTGAATGTTATATTTCCTTTAATTTGTTTTCTAGAATATAGCAGATGGAAGAAATCTGAAGCAGTTTGAAATGCAAATAATTTGGGGTCAAACAAGTATTGCATTTTGGTTAAATTTTAAAATTTAGTTTTCTGTGTTTATTATAATGACATATATGTATGTATATATAATGTATGTGTATACATATGTATGTATATGTATATACATGTATGCATATGTATATATAATGACTTATATGTGTGTATGTGTATATATGTATACATATATATTATTTTTATCTGCACCTGAGGATATGTTTCATTGACTTTTTTTGAGAGAGAGAGAGACATCTATATGAGAGAAGCTTTGATCGGTTTCCTCCCGTATGCACCCTGACAGGGAATTGAACCCACAAGGTAGGTATGTGTCTCAATGGGAATCAAACCCATAACCCTTTGATGTACGGGATGATGCTACAATCAACTGAACCACCTGGCCAGGGCTGGACTCTTAATTATAGGAGTAGCTACTACTGTTTGTTCTGTGGGAAGTTCTTTGTATACACTGACTCCTTTCACTCTGACCAAAACACTGGCGCAGGCATCATCCTCATGTGGAGCTGACAGAGTGATCGAATTTGGCTTAGCCCCCGCATCTAGTCAGACCTGGAGTAGGCATTCACACCAGCATCTGCCTGACTCCAAAGCCTGTGTTCATCACCATGACACTCTCTTGACTCTTAAATATGGTTGCTCAGTTGGGAATGTCATTTCATAGAAGGCTTAAAGTATTCTTTTTAAGTCCTACACGATTATTGCTCAAAGAGTCTTTAAACAATAATCCACGGTGTGGTGTTTCTTACTTGCAATGGTTAATTAATAACTTGTATATATGCTAGAACTAAATCTACATTAGGTCCTCTGAAAGAAAATAATAACCATTATTTATTGAGTTTTTATCATATGCTAGATACTATACCAGGTCCTGATACATATCATTTCATTGAACATGTACAAAGTTAAATAGTCCTGAGACAATTTGCAGTCTAGTTGGAGAGATGAGATATATATTTGCATGCACAAAATAACATGAAAAAAGAGACAAATAACAATGCATGGCATTGTTAAGTCATGTGATAAATTCCCAAGTGAATCATATAAACAACATGTGCAGTGAGGTTGTAGGAGGGTGTGAACACTGTGGGCTTCCAGGAGCTCCTGTGGACTCATTGAATGAGACTGTCTTACTGCATTAAGTGGTAAAGTTTGTCTTCATTTACTAAACTATAGAACGTGAGATCTAGAAATAACCTTAAGAAATCGTTGTAGGCAGAACACCTCCTTTATCACCTTGATAACATGGAAACAGCTTATTGCTCTTATGTGGTGGATTGTTTACTGGGCACTTTCAATTACATTTTTATGTACATTACTTCATTTGATCATCACCCCACCCAAGGGACAAAAGCAGGCCTAGGGGTCTGTCTCCATTTTCCAGATGAGGACTTACAGCTCTGGCTCTTCAGAGACTTGTTTCTGGTCACTTGGTAAAGGAGAGGTCAGGAATTCCCTGGCATTCTTTCTGATGCTAATACTCTTATGACCTAGAAAGAACCCAAATCCATGGTAGTTGGCCATGCTGGGACTGCTGCTGGAGTCATAGTTTCTGTACTGGCACTGGAACACTTTCTTGGAAATAAATATAGTATAAATATTACTTGTTTTATGGTTGTGAAAGTAGCCCTAAAGATGGAAACTCAGGGAATAATAATTTGGTCACTAATGGCAACCCTTGAGTCATCCGCTTGGAGAGGATAAGCTTGTCAGTGCCTTTCTGGCCACGGTGAGCTGAGTGGATATTGGCCACTTCCCTGGAGGGTGCTCATCGGTTTGACTGAGTAGAGAAGAGCACAGATAATTTATCAATGGACCCCTCCCCAGCCAGATATAATCTGAGCCTCCAAACCTTTGTAGATGGTCCAGTTGGAAGTTATTCTCTCCACCCTCTTACCCCTCCAAAAAAGAATCTTGGACTTGCCTTTGTTGAATTCAGTAAGGAGGAGTTCAAAGAACTCATTTATTCCTCTCTAGGCCAATGTCAGGGACAAGGAGTCTAGGGCTTGTGGTAAGAGTCAAGGGTGGGCAGCGGCAAGGAACAAAAACTTTCAAAAGTAAGGAAATGAGCTAGTTCTCTTTCATTTCTTTTTTTAGATAAGAATTATGGTCATTCTTTAAAGAGGTACTTACAGGGCTTGCAAAAGCCAGCAGACTCTTTTATTTACAGCTCAGATTCAGCTACATCTTTCTTCTTTCATTTTTTGGCCATCTCAGGCACAGGGTAAGATTCTGGATACAGTCTGGAAAAACAGTACTGTGTACAGGTTGAGAGCATTGCAGCTAATCGCAAGCCTTGGGCACGTTGCCAAACATTCTGGCTTTCAGGTTCCCTCTCTGTGAAATGGGGCAGTAGCAGTCCGTTAGCCGGTAGGGCTGTGTGTGGAGGGGTTAGTACAGCCAAGCACTAGGAACAGTGCCTGGCTCCAAGTAAGTGCTCCAGACGTCTCAGCTGTTCTTGCATCTTGAACAAAACACATTTTTTTGCTATTTTAATTTTTCGTATACTTAAAATTGTTTTTCTAATTCTGTAACATATTCTTAGAGCTATTGAGACATTTTATTTACACTTGCTTGTATTTTCATTTAATTTCTACCAAGAAGTAAATTTTGTGGGCTTCTTATGGGGTGATGGGGTGCAGACAGACATTCATGCCATAAATGAAGCAAGGTTTTAGGTTAAAAAATATTTCTAAAAAGTTGAATTCTGTCTTTTAGACCCTTTTTACCACTTTATTTATGTAATTGAAATATTGTACAGTTACCATTTTCATCTATGTGTAAATGATTCCTTGTATTAATTTCAATTTACATGCTGTCCTTCCAGAAATCGGCCCACTGTGTAATGCAAGGTACATTACAGTGACTTTGTCTGCAGACAGGACCTAAGATGGCAATCCTAAACCTGGTCCCCCAGGCACCAAGCAGTAGTGAAGAAGCAGTTGCTACTCTTTCGGTATTCTTTTTTCAAATGTGTTATATTCATGGTACACTCACATCGCTGCTAATTTGGAAGGAGTAGGGGCCGAGTTGATAAGTCCAGTACCTTCCTCAGGTCATTTGAAGCCCCTGGCAGCAGCTAGTGAGCTGGGGCAGACCCACAGACCGAAGGAGGCTCACACCCACTCAAATACAAAGAGAAAACATGTGTACTTTAAATTTTTTCTTGGACTTTCCTGCCGTATATTTTTGGTCTTGTAATATTTCAATGTAATATCTTAAACAGTAATGTGGGTTTTAAGATAAATTTTCTAAGCATCACGGCAACCCAAATATATTCTTCCCGCAGAAAATACTGAAGTGGAGCAGTCTCTTCGTGTCGTGTTTTAAAGTTAGAGAGTAACTGAGAGCTTCTGTGTTCTATGTGACAGTCACTTCCCCCAATCATGTAGAATTATAGGAATAACCGTGTCTGCTGCAGAAAGACAACGTAACCTCATAGTGTATTGTAGATTTATAATATGCTTTTAAAAATGTTTGCAATCAAAAGAACTTGCCAGGCAACCATATAAATGATTGGACAAGACAACCTATCAGGAGAGATATGGGGGTGGGAATGACTGGAATGTTTAGTAAAATAAAAACCAATTAGAATGAATTTTTAGTTCTGTTGATGGTAGTAAAATGGACACTTAAAAATACTACTAATGGAGGAAGAATAATTTGTAAATCTGTGAGAAAAATTTTCAATAAATATAATTTGCATATACATATATATCATATATAATTGTTTACATATCATATTTATTACATAACATCTATGGAGAATAAATTAGTAAATGTATGGGGAGATTATATATATCAAGATACCTATATTTATATATTGCTATAGGTAAATCAAGAACAAAACATTGCTTTTTCCCCTAGTTTTATTAAGATACAATTGACATACCACATTGTATACATTTTAAGTGTACAACATAATAATTTGATATATGTTTATATTGTGAAATGATTACCATGATATGTTTAGTTAACATCCAAGAACCAAACATTTTGATCATAATTTCATTTCTAGGGAGTTATATTAAGGAAACAATCAGATGAAAATTAACACATTAAAATTGTCACAGGAATATTTATAATAACTAACTGATAGAAGCAATTTAAATAAATGTCCAGAAATGAGAAGTGGTATATTACAGCTAATCTACTTGAGGTAATGTTACAAACAAGTAGCAATTATAATTTGTTAATAAGGGATTTCAACGACATGTAAAAGTGCTTATGATAGAGAGATAGTTAAATGAAAAAAGAAGAATATAATTTTTCTGTGCAGTGTCATCTTAACCATGTAAAACTTGTATAGAAAGAAGGCTGGTTATATCTACATGTGGGAATCTGAGTTCCTACATCCAAATTCCCACATTCAGACCAATAGGAGGCTTTTTGAAAAAAAAAATACTGAGCTTAATTTTATGAGAAAGAAATAAATCACACATAACTAAGTTAATGTAAAGAATTTGTTTAAAACTGTACATCCCAGGACAGGTCTTTGGGGAGTGAATTTATTCTTTGGCAGCTCTTAAAAATGAGATGTTTAATGGTGAGCCTGATGCACGTTACATCCTGAGGCACTTCTGAATCAGGAATGATTTTGCTCCGTACGACTTTAATACTAAGGAGAGCACACCGTCTTCTCATTTTTTTGAAACTGAAAGTCTATGTACGGGATATACACAACTCTGTGTAAGTAGAAGATCCAAGAAAGAGAACCCTGCATTTTCCCATCTTTATGTATCATCTGACGCTTACAGTCTTGTGGCTGCAAGTTTTATTCACTTAACCATTATATTTTTATTAATAATTACTTGATTAGGATCTTACCTGGCCTCAAACAGTCTCCCACATGAGAAGGTCTACATCTGAATGATGAGAATAGTTTCCAAGTGTCTTTAGGCATCGTCAAATACAACCTCATGTCAACTGACAGGACAATTTCCACCACCTAATACGTGGGGCAGTGAGGAAGGAGATGGACCACCGATGTGTTTCATGCGGGCCACTGCCTCAGGCTTTCCAGTGCTACCGATAGGAAACTGGCATCTCTCCAGGAAGTGAAAGGCTCCTTTTCACTCCCTGAGCTGCTGTATGTTTTGAGTTAATGCTGATACTTTAAAGGTTTTGTGAAGTGGCCAAAGGGCTTTGCTTGTACATGTGCCTTTGGTCCTGTTTTTGAAGACTATCCCCCACTCCCCAGTGGTCATTCTGGGCATTTTACCAGCTTTGTTTGTACAATAATATGGATGCATGTTTTGGTTTAGAATCAAATATGACCTCTGAATTGAAGACAAGTGTTTAATTTGGCCACCAACATGTTCTCCTTCAGCCTGTGCCCAAGGCTGCAGCTTAACTCTGTGTGGCACCTGTGTGGATCCCACATGTGGGACTCCCAAGCTTTCCAGACTCAGGCATTTCAAGTACCCCTTATTCCAGCTGGTGACCTGACCTGAGATATCAGGGTATTTCAAGTGACTCTCAACTGTCATGTAGTTTCCCTAGGTCTTGTGCCTTTGACACTTTAACATAACAGTTGTCCTTATAACTAACTTCTGGGAGAGGTGAATCGTTCAGTTTAGTTTGTCAGATGGCAAGCGTTTGGCTGAATGTTTGACAAATAATGAACTAGTTTTAGAAAGGAATGAGCTTACAGAGAAATGATAGAGGCCTTTTACATTTGAGTTGGAGGGATGTAGGTCCTAGAATCTCGGAGTGACCCCAGTAAGTGGCTCTATGCTTAGTAGGTTGTTGAACCGATAATGAATAAGGGTACATTACATGATTAAAAAATAATAAAACAGTTCCTACATGGGCAATTTGCATAGTACAGATTGAGAGCTGGAGGAAATTGAGACTGTAGAAGGAAGTGTCTGGAGTAGGTCTCCATTTAAATGCAGCAGTTTGGAGAGATTTGAAGCACATCATAAAGGAACTAAACTAAGCCTCCTTTTCGGAGTATCTTTTGGAACAGAATATCTGTTGGAACAGAATATCTGTTGTGATAGAACAATGCAAAAATACTTTCTATGGGACGAAGAACGTCTCTCTGATTGTGCTGAGGCCTCTTTGGTCACGAGCCTGACAAAGAATGTGTGCTTAAAGAGCAAATTCCTGCCTGCACCCAAGTTTTTTTTCACGAATTCTTTAAATACTCATCCTACTGTTTGTCAGAATTGGGCATTTTTAAATCCAGAAATCAAAATAATTCTTCTCTCAACTGAGTTTCCATTACTTATTTTTCATGATTTTATTAATTTATTTACTTTATAAGTATTTACTGAGAATCTACTCTGTCCCAGGCACTGTGATCCATGCTGGGACTAAAAAGACAGAATCCCTGATTTCAAGACACCTTGTGTATTAGAATCTAAGTAAACAGATGATTAAAATACAAAGTTCCTAAAGCATCTCTGTTGTAATTATTTAGTTAGATGTCTGCTTCTGTAGAGGACTAATTTAAGCAATGTAAGCAGAGACTAAATCTCATATATATTTGATCCCCTAGCATCTGGAACACATCCTATGTATTTAAGTAAAATTATTGAATTTAATTTAATTGAGTTATATAAAGAAGTTGTATCCAGTACTTATTTTTTTTGCTAATATTACTATAGAACTTTTATATTTTGGAAAAACACTATATACACTGAGCTCAAATTGATCCAGATCTGACCCCAAGATGTAATATTTTAAAATATACATATTTAAAGGGAGTGGTGACATATAATGGGAAGAGTTTGTAGTTTGCACTTAAAAGGAATGGATTTCAGTTCTCCTGTTGGCGACACCTTATCTTAAGTCTAGTTTCTTCATCTCTAATGAGAATATAAACTAAAACTAACTCAAGAGTTTTAAACAAGATTAGGTTAGACAATATATGTGAGAGTCATTTTTCAACTATAAAATGAGATGAAATGTTAACGGTGAATCAAAGAGTCAATGAAATAGAAAAAGCTATTCGGTGTTGTGGCAGGCAATTATTACTTTATTTTCTGTTCATCACCTGCTCTTTCCCAATCCACATGACTTTGTTACACCCCTGCCTGGACCCCAGCTGGGAACTCTGACCGAGTCTAGGTCAGACAGATTTTGTCTTTGTGGAACTGGGACCTTGTGCAGACATGTGGGCAATGGGGGTCACTGGACCAGCAGCAGAGTCTGAGGGGTTCTAGCAGCTCCTGGGTGGGAGAGTCTCGCCACCCTGGTGTCTGCCCCTTCCCCAGGCCTGGATGTTTAGCCTTCCCTTCGAATCTGTGAACTCTTCAGTAGTTTTTCAGAAAACTCCTTTTTTATCCTTAAGTTAGTCACAGCTTTTGTTTCTCACTGCTACAAGTATTCATTGATAAAGGCTCTCTCGTAGGTGGATTTTAATTAATGTTCAGTAATAACTGAGTCTTTGTAGAGCCACTGCATACTCACTAAGATGTGAGATAGGCTTTCTGACTTTGAGAAACTCAGACCACTTTCTACCCCATGTTTCTCAAACCATCCCCGTTGGGGCTGGAAACTGTCTCCATTTCTGTCACACATCAGCACTTCCCTGTGGAAGCACGTGACGCCTGCACTGTGGGGAAGTTCCCAGGAGCATCTCTCAGGTGGTGTGCAGAAGAGTCTTCTTGACCACTCCTTGGAATTTACCGTTGCTCCCTCCTGCTCCAGCTGCTCTAGTGGTGAATCTTTCATTGCCAATGCCCAGAAGGGCAGCTGTTCTGGCACTGCCTTCTCAAAACTGTTCAGCTTCTGGGGCCATGCCCCTGAAATGTGCAAACTCATGTGAAATGCAGTAGTGATTCAAGGTAGATGACCTTTCAATGTCAGATGAGTGCTCCAGAACACAAGTCCTGGAAACTCCACTTCGGGGAGACTTTTTGGAAGATTTGGGACTCCTGTTGCTTCTCAGAAGTTGTGTTAGACCTGGACAGACAGAGAGGAATGAAATGAGGGTGTAGGGAGTGGGACAGCAAAGATGCTGAGGGTGATAATGAGTAAGGCCTTGACTAGCTCTAAGAATAGACAACCCTAAAATGGAAGGGAGGAGTCCCATGGACCCACAGAGCTCCACAACCAGAACTCACCTGAGAGAAGCACAGAGGTGTGGTTTGGCTGGGAACTGGTGTGTGAGATACTGATTCCCTCAGCCTTTGGGATGACCTGGAAGGAACTAGGGCTGAAAGAGCAGCCACCCCCTGCTGTGATCAGCTGGGACCATATACCCAGAATGCCAGACAAATATTACCATTTTCAAGATGCATGAATGACATGAATGACAAATGTTGGGAAGAACTGCTATGATACTAGTGGAAGATGAGAAAGGAAAGGTAGCATTAAGTCCTACTGCACAGGTAATTGAATACCATGGTAAAGCATTTGGTATTTCCTGGAGGTCAGGGGAAAACTACTGAAGGATTTTGATTGACACAAGATTAGCATTGTCATAAGGCCATGTTGTGTTAGACCTAAGAAAGACCCAGATACAAATCATTTAATCCACTTATTCTGTCTTAGAGGGAGGAGGAAAGGCTAGGACATACCAGTGTCACTTGCAAACTTTGTCAAAAAGTGCCTCTCCTCTCCTCATGCAGACTCTGGTCCTTCTGATGGGGACGCTGGTGGAGGGTGACGTCTGTATCTGGCACAGCCATCTTCAACCTTTGTGATCTCACGGCACACATAGATTAATTTCTTTCTGCAGCACACCAAAAATATATTATCTTTGCCAGTCTGAACAAAAATAGATATAATTTTGATTGATTTACAAAAAAATAATAATATCTATCACCTATGCATCTTGCTTCAAAGTGAATTTTTAAAAAATCAGGTGCCTATACTTGCATGTAAGGATTTCTGGTACCAAGAATTAACCAGTCAGATGCAACCTTATTATGTGATGTGACCAACAAGTTGCAAATCTACTATATGACATATTTATGGTGTAAGACAGGGCATTCACATTGGACAGTTATTGTCGTGTTGGCTGTTGTCACTTTTTAATTTGACAATCTAAGGGAAAAGAGGTCAGTGCCCCTGACTAAATAGTCAGGTATTGCATGTTTTAAAAATTCTTAAAAAAAAAAACAAATGCCCTGGCTGGCGTGGATCAGTGGATTGGGCGCTGGCCTGCGAACCAAAGGGTCGCCAGTTCAATTTCCAGTCAGAGCACATGCCTGGGTTGCTGGCCAGGTCCCCAGTCGGGGATGCATGAGAGGCAACCACACATTGATGTTTCTCTCCCTCTCCTTCTCCCTCCCTTCCCCTCTCTCTAAAAATAAATAAATAAAATCCTTAAAAATAATTCCTTTAGGCACACTGGTTGAAAATCGCTGCTCTGGAGTTTTCTTCAGTTAAAGTAGTCTGGTTCGTGCTGATTAAATCTACAAGTTTTGTTTTTTTCAGACGTGTGGATCAACCACTACCCTGGTGAACTGCCCATTTTTTCTGTTCCTAAGGGAGCTCTGATCAGTAAATCACAAGCAGATTCCTTCAGGTCTGACACTCGGATCACCTCCCCCTGTCTCTGTGTCCTATTATTGTAATTACTCCCTCCAAGTCCTCACCCCAGTATTCTGTTATTGCCATTAAATCAGGACCTGATTCCATAGCAGCGTCCCCACCACACTCCCTGGCATAGAGACATCCCGGCACCTCTCTAGAACATTCTAAAGTAGAGCTTTCTCTCATCAAGGCATTTCTTAATTGAAGGAACATCCTATGGACCTTCTGAAGTGGGGGCAGAGGCAGGAAAGGGGTGGGGTGATTAGACAGGTTGCACATATAGATCACTAAATAGTCAGGTATTATGTGTTTTAAAAATTTTTTTGTGGCACACCAGTTGGAAATCACTGCTCTAAGCTTTTGGTCTTCTGTTCCTCCTGGGGCAATTGTGATATTTCAGCCTCATTTACTGGCTCAATTAACCAGCTAAGGAAACTCTTCTGCAGAGATTTTCAGCCTTGGTGCTTATTAGAAACATCTGGGGCAATTAAAAAATTTCTCATGCTCAGGCTACTCCCTGGAAAAATTAAATCACAATCTCTGGTGGATCTCAGCACTATTAATATTTTCAAAGGTCATTTCAGTGTGCTGCCCAGGTTGAGAACCACTGTGTTAGGCTTAGGTGAGAGTACCCATATCAGTACATTCAGTCACACCCAGCTATTCCTTGATCCAATCCTGTTTCCACCTATGTTTCCCAGGATCCTGCTGGGAATTCAACCTTTAAATTCATCCTTTTCTATAACTCAACCGAAGTCAAAGAACAACTCAGTGGTAGAACTAATACTAGAAGCAGGTCTTTCAACCCCACGTACTGCTTATTCCACCACAGTGACAGGACTTGAGGCTGATAAATCTGGACGTACCATAGGGAACAGCCTTGGAAGTGTGTTTGTCAGTTTCTCTGTGGGTATGGCGGGTGATGGCAGGGGGATTCTGGAAACTAGGGAAGCAATCCAGTGCTCATTACAGGAACCTAGAAATAAAACTATAAAACATAGGACCGTGGTGAAAGCAGCAGGAGTGGAAATGAAGGAGTGGCTCACGAAGACCTTTGAAGGGAATTGCTGTGATTTCTCCAGTGAAGGTATGGAAGGTGAACAAAGGCTGAAGGGGAAGCCTCCTTAGGCACATGGGGAAGGAAGAATTTGCATGTTAGTTTTTCTAATTGAAGCATAGGGGTGTAGACTGGGGTTCTGAAACGACAGAGAAACCAAAGTCAGCCCAGTTGCCTCCTCCTGGAGTGTGCACCCTCTGGCATGCTGACTCTGGCAGTGGCGGTGTGTGCTGCTCGGTGTCACCATCTTTTACTCAGTACCACCTATGACAAGGGCACACTCTGGAAGGACACCTGGCCAGGGTCAGGTGAAGTGAATGACACAGAGTGACGGGCTCCCACAGGCCAGTCTGTGCTGCTGACCTCAGTGTACCAGAGTATCAAATCCCCACGGTCTAGAGTCTCAATTCTGCCCCCAGTGTCTAGGCAATCTCTGGCACTCCCGGGATCTTCTGGAGCCTTTGAAGCTTCAGCTCTGACTTGGGGCTAATAAACAATAGCCACCTTTTTATTATTATTTTAAACTTTTATCAGGTAAATTAACTTGCCACAAATTTATAATAGTGACTCAAGATGAAGTAAGGAAAATCCTAGCATTTCCTTTCCCAGCCCAGGAAGCAGAAAGTTTTAAACTTTTGTATGAAAAACACAAAGAAACAAAAAGAGGAATCTGTTAAGTTAGATTATGAGAGACTGTCTTTTCGAGGAGACAGTAATCACTAAGGTAATCATATGTGACAGCTCTGGTCCAATATATTTTCCCTCCTGAGATACTTAAAGAATTAATAAGTGTTATCTTTCCCTAGCGTGTGCTTAGGTAGCTATTTTTTATATAGAGATAAAGCATTTTACTATATAAAAACATTATATAGTTTCTGAGATCCTCTGGAATTGTCAAAACAGGGAAATTTTAGATTTGCTACTTGGGAAGACTTACCCACAGTAATAATCATTTTTATAGAAAATATTTTCAAGGGAGAGGTTGGTAACTCTGATGTTTGTGTTACTTAGTAGACTAGCTTTTATACTAAAAATTTGAATGTGAAGGCAATTCCTTTCTTCAGTGGGAAGAGTGATATTCATACATTCAGTGTTTTAATTTTCCACACCTTTTTTATTTGTTTTTAAGCTTCCCACCATAGGATACTAAGTAGTCCAGAATAAGCCAAAAATTTAATTTCAAATGATCTTGGTATTTTCCTGTGTTTTCTAGCACCTAAAGTCAGTAGGTAGGCTGTTATTTGCTAGTTCTACAGTGTTGAATAAAGCAATTGTTAGTCAAAAATGAGAAATTAAGTGACAAGTTAAGCCATATTTACTGCAGCTGTCAGATGACATTTTTGTTCAAAAACCACAATTCAAGGAACTAGCTTTAAAGGCAATTGCTGTGTAAAACAACTGTATGTATTGTTTCATTCCCTCTGCTCAGCAACTTGGAAGGAAGTGAAAAATTCCCATTTTACAGATGAGAAAACGGAGGGTTCAAAGAAGTTAATAACTTGCCAGGGTCACCGGTTTAGCAGGTAATAGACTTGGGCCTGGAACCCCCCTGAGAGAGCAGCGGCAACATTGTTATCGACAGTCATCTAGACCTGGAAGTGTGAGTCCCAACTGCAGGGAGGGTGCACAAGGTATGACTTTGGGAAAAGTTGATAATAGGAAAATCAGGATCAACCTTATAGAGTAAAAACTCGCTGACTTATATGGAAATCGATGACAGGAAAGGACCCTTTGCTCCTACATAAATAATTTTTATGCTAATCATCATCCTGGGTACTTGAAAATTCTGGCATAAAAACATTTCTTTTGTTTAAATCACTGTTAAAATGCTTTCAAAAGGTATCACACACTTAGCTCTGCTTCTCTTGTAACATCTTTATATTAATTAGTGTTCATAAAACTTATTCTCTATAGGAGAATTCGCTGGATGGGACAGAAAAAATGCAATGTAAGGAAAGTAAATTTTGATACTCTGGAGATTGGAAAGAAAGTTTTGG
Organism: Trachops cirrhosus; assembly: GCA_028533065.1. Lineage (NCBI taxonomy): Eukaryota > Metazoa > Chordata > Mammalia > Chiroptera > Phyllostomidae > Trachops > Trachops cirrhosus. The sequence continues at coordinate 163,041,434 of CM052541.1, read as the reverse complement.
AGTGGAAACGACAAGAGAATGGCAGGACACAGCGGAGGTTCACAGCAAGGGGCCTCTGCTAGTACAGGAGTCAGTGTGAGGGCGTGGGGAATGAGGGGCAAGGTGGGGAGAGGGGCCACGGAGGGTCTACGTATCTTCTGTACTATAATTTTTAGCTAAGAGTGACTCTAAATTAAATTAGGGTTTGGGGCACACATGATGGGAAAATCAGATAGTGTGCAGAGTACTAATTAATCTTAGTAATTGTCCAGGTTAACTTGGAAATGGGTTGAAGGCCTGGGGGCTATTACTGTCCCTAAAAGTGGAATCTGGAAGACAGCAGGTCTGGGCATTGATAACAGAATTCCGGCCGGCCGACTGGAAGATTAGCAGACTTCTTCCAGCTTGTGGCACAGGTGGGATCTGCCTCCCGGAGTGAAATGGGAAGCCAGTGAGACACAGGGCCAGACCACCCTGAAAAGGAAACCATGTGCAGAAAAGAAGGAAGACTCAGAAACTGAGTTTCATGTCTATATTCAAAAGAAAAATTACCCCTGCGGCTGTGTGGTGAGGAAGGATGTTTCTGTTAACACGGAGAGCTGGGAAGAGTCTCAGAGGCTGCGGGAGGCCTCCTGTTGTGTTCTCTTGACCTCCCACTTGACTTGTGGCACCTTGCCTGTGATGGACACCATGAGCCCCTCCCAGGCCTCCACTTGTGTGTTGAAGTGTTAGTCTCATAATCCAGCCTACAAGTGGTCAGTAAGATGGAGTGCACAGGGCACAGTGCAAATTCCAGCCCCATCGATAAGTCCTCTGTGGCCTGGGGCTTGCCTGATCAAAAGGTGCAGACTGGGATTAAGATTCCGGATAAGTAGAATGAGTGTCTGGGGAGAGGCCCATTCAGCCCTTTGAGGCCGGCTGCTGTGACTTGTGATCTTTATTTAACCCATGTGGAAGCAGGGATTCTTTTCCATTTCAGCTCAGTTTCGTGGACAGCCTGTCTCTGCAAAGGCCTGAAATATAAATGCAGTGCACGCCACAGTGAGGCATTTCCCCATGCAAAGCCAAAGACTGGTTCTTGAGTCTCCTCTGGGAGGGCAAGCTCTAAATACCATAAATGTTTAGTTATAAAAATATTGGGCTCTGTTATCTGCCCCTCTTCTGGAGCACATAATGAAATTGATTAACTGCCTCTGGGCCAGGATTCTAACTAACTTTCCCATGTAGCCTGTTTGTTGTCCATGGAAGTTTTGAGGATTTAGTCACCAGACACTTTGAAAATGAGGAAATTGTCTCAGTGATTGATTAATTATGGATTTCTTTGCTTATGTATATATAAATGTAATTTGGGAAAAATAGATAAACTGAGGGAAATGAAATATCCTGGGAAGATGTTGTGATAGCCGATGATGAAAAAATCTTGATTCACAAGACTCTGTGTCTTCACTAGAACAGAGAAGGGATACCAACAAGCGTCTGAGATGTAGTCCCAGAATATACAGATTTGCACAAACCAAGAACTGTGGATTCTGGAAGTAAAATGGCCCTTCCTCTTTCACGAGTAAAGGGGACCTCACCTGGTCATAAAATAACTTTCTCCCCCTGAGGCAAATGCTGGAGTGCTCTCAGCTAAGCTTGTGTGTGCTTGCTTGTTCTGGAGCCAGAGATGTAAAAATCCACCTCAGATCGATTCACCAACACTGACTGTTCTTTCTCGGATTTCCACTAGAAGTCTTATTCTATGTAAACATATGGACACTGATGGAAATAATTGACCCTGCAAATATGGTCACCGCAGATGTCTCAGGAATACCTTTGAGGGAGAGAAGGAGCAAGTGAGGGTCTGAATTGGAAATTGTTTAGACCGGGCTGTTAACTGTTAATAATGTCAAGTCACTTGCACTACAGTTATGTGATTTGCATTTTCTTTCATTGGTCATCTGAAAAACGATGTGCCTGCTCATTTCTGGATTTTCAACATTTCCCACACTTTTTACCTCTGTGAAAATACAGCATCAGAGTGACATCCTAGTCTGTTGTTATTTGATTAGAGAAACTAAGTGAAGAAATAGTTGCAGTTGGTTTCTACACAGAAAAATCCATTTTTACCTTCCACTGTTCTTTTTTTTTATTTTGTAAATTATTATTATAGATTAGCTGAAACTTGCAAAAGTAGAAAGACTACCATAATGAACCATCATTACCCCATCACCCCAGACACATTTCGGCCTTCACTAGTCTTGTTTCATGTAAATCTCCACCAACTCGCCTCTCTTTACATTCTGAGGGACATTCGAAAATCATTTCATTTTATATGTAGATATTTCAATATGTTCTAGGGCTTATTTTAAGCCCAAGTATGAGCAACAATTTAATTCCAGAAATAAAGAAAATCTTTGAATAATAACCCTCCTTTGACAAAGAAATTTCTCCCCATTTTAAAAAAAGAATGCCCCTCTATTTTAATAGAATGTCTCCTATAAAATTACTATTACTAATCTGATTTTTGGGGAGAGGGGTCCCTGAAAAGGATTTTACAAACTTAAATTTTTGCCTGATCCTAAGTAGTGTGGCCTATTGTTTTCCAAAATTGTAAATGGAGACTGGTAGATATTTAAATTGTGTCCCAAGATTAGCGGTTTTTCAGCGTGGGGGTGGTGCAGGGCACATTTAAATCCTTTAATGAAAAACACAACTTTATTTGAAATAAGGGAATTCGATATGTTTTATTACATTTGGGCTTTATAGCTTTCTACTGTGCTAACAGAAATCTGGAAGTTTACATGTTCCTGGCAACCACGTTGCCCTTTAAAACTTGAAATAAACAAAATCTCTTTGATGAGTGACCCTTAGTGTCATAACTGGTGGGAAAAGTGCAATGAAAGGAGCTGGCCAAAGCCATGAAAGTTTTATGGAACAAGTGCTACCAAAATAGAACCACGAACTTCTACTAGGTGACAGTCAACAAAGCACATGTGTTTTTCAATACATTTCTTCTGAAAACAGAGCTGAAATTCTACGTCAGATCTTGCTGAAGTCACTTTGTTGGAATTGCATTAAAAATCCTGGGTTACAAAACGAAGCCAAGGCTTCACTTAGTCCTTCGGTGGGATATGGACCACAGCATTCCTCCAATTTATGTTTGGAAATCGATGCATAAGCCAGGCATTGGCATTTCAGTGGTAAAGGAAAAGGCATCACGTTCTTCTTGCCCCGGGCCAGCTACTTTTTCAGCTCCTTCTCCCCATGCTCGGAAAACAACCCAGGATCTGAGCTCCTGTGAGAACCTGTCTGATTTAAGCTCTGTCAGGAAAGCCTGAAGTAGTTTACCTTACACTGCGTGCAAGCTGGGTGAATAGTGGGCTGATCCAAAGGGGATAAGGTCAGAGCACTGAATAGAACCTCACGGAAATCCATTCCTAAATAGGTTTCACTCAGCATCCCTGCGTCCTGTGCCTGGTTTCAGATCTCTGTTTAGGTTACCTTTTAAGTAAGGCTGAGTTCATTTTCGGTTCATTATAAAGCAGTATGAACATGTAAAAAAAAAAATCCCAGAAGGCAAATGCGATGGTCATAGCTTCTTTTCAGAAAGATGGTTATCAGCACTATCAGACATCTCCAGTCCTCACTCCTGGGAACAGGCCTTCGTTTAGATAGTGTCTGAGGATTAATTGGCAAAAAGCTGTCTCCTGATATTGAGTTTCTTCCTTCCCTAGCTGACAAGTAAACACCACTCCCTCGAGTTTACTGTGCTTTTCTGGTGCTGAGAGCCCGTCTGAAAAGGCCCTGGCAGACCTGCCTTCCTCCACATTGTTGTGCACCTACTGGCCATTCCCAGAGACGAGTGTGTGGTTAGAAAGAAAAACAATGGCTCTCAGTGCCGCAGTATAGAATGGCAATAGGAGGAAATGACAGAGACACAGGAAACAGGGAGAGAGGTTTTCTTACACAAACAAGCCCAGGGAGGAACAGACTAGGAAAACAAAGGTAACACTGGAGAAAGCAGCCACTGTTCCCCTGGGAGAATGTGGTCAGGGCAGGGGCCTCTGACAGCAGTGGAGCCACGGACCTCGGCGCCTTGTGGCACTTCAGTGACCAAGACTTCAGGGGCTCCTGGAATCTGAGGCAGCAGAGAGGCCAGGAAGGAAACCTAAGAACATACTAACCGCCTCGGTTTAGAATCTCTGTGAGGTGTTACCTCGTCCCTGTGGGAGTCAGGAGCCAGCTCCCTTGCCTCTTTCTTCCACTCCTTCTGCCTCTCCATTTGGCACAGACAGCAGTGGGTATCCACGATCCCCTGCACAGCTCCTGCTCTGGAATCAGACTGCTCTCTGGGACTACCTGCTCAGCAGTTCTCTTTCTGCTGCAAGTGGCAGTTCTTAGCCTTTTTTAACAGATCCTGTGCCCTTGCTCAGTCCTTCCTGGTTGAGGAGCTATTCCTCTGGGATTGAGCCCTACGTCATTGCTCTTGTGTCTGAATTCCCATAATCCCTGGTAGACATCCTTATCACTAAGCCTGCATGCTCTCCTACCATTAGCTACTCCATGACCTGAGCACAGTGCCTGCATTCAGTAGGTGCTCAGGAAAAGCATAAGAGAGGAAGTTAATTGAATTTGCCTGCACTTTTGCTCCCAGGTACAACTTCCCCGTCCTTGGGCTTCTGATTTAGCCATTCCCTGGTGATCCCTTTTGGTCACTTGCAACATTTACTTCTCTTTCTTTGATATCTTTCTTTCAGAAAGGAACCAGAGAGTGTTCTGATAGAGCAATAGGAAACCCTTTTGGGGCGGGAGGGGGTGTCTCATGTTAGGAGTATGAGCTACAGGGCGAATGGAGAATCCTGACATTTCTAATATTTCTTTGTGGAATTAGTCTTGGAAGGTGTTACCCCATCCCCACCCATCCCCTTGGTGGAAATGATTCAGCTAGGAATGGCTGCAAGGGTGGCTTGGAGGGGTGGCGATGGCTAAAGGGGCCCTGTAATCCCCACTGCCCTCCCTCCCAAGCCACCGTGAGTAAAGACAACACATGTTTATAGGCGCCATTTTTCTGTGTGTGTGAATATTGCATTTTTCTAAAGGTGGCATTTAATAAAAGCACCTATGCTAACCTAAGTTGGAGTTTCCTAAAAGGTAGATGGAAACTTGAAGAAGGTGTTCTCAGGTCAACAGGAAACACTAACGGAGCCCGGAAAGAGGTGGTTCAGAACAAGCTTGCTCTCTTAGAGAGGGTTTCACTTTTGATGTAATCCCCTCGTCAGCTCTGAGCTGTACATAGCGTGTAGTTTGGCACTTCTTTCACGTTTTGTGATTCCTCTTAATTTTTCCCAGCTGTCAGGGACACCTACATACCCATACATGTGTGGTGAGGTTGAGGAGAAAGGAAGAGATGGCGCAGAGAATGGCGGTGAGCCCTCCCCCACACTCCTCTGCCCTCCTCATGGGCCCCGGACGAGGAGCAGAATTTTACAGGGGTCCTCAGTAAATGGCAGCCAGGTAAGCCGTGGCCTGTGGTCCATGGTACAGCAGGAAGGAGCCCTCAGCTCAAGGGACAGTGGTCAACTAGATGACTGGAAATCAGGTATGAGGCAGAGGAAAGGAATTCTAAAGTGGAGGGGAAAAACACTACTGGAGTCACGGAGTAATAATGTGACTAATTGGTTAATGTGTGTCCCTCTCATTAACTTAAAAACTCCATGTGGGCAGGAACCGTGTCCAGTGTTACATTCAATAAATACGTGTTGAGCAGGTGCCTAGATGTGTTCTTTATTACATCATTGATGTTTAAAAATAGTTTCTGATTTATTCATTTAATCATTTCAAAACCAGAAACACACTGACTCTTGTCTCTGAAGTGAGCACTGGACAGATATTAAGAATAATGTGGAGCAAACAAATAATGAAGATTCTGCATTATAATATGCTTCTCTGACATAGTTCCCAAAACTTACAGGGCTTATCCGTAGAATTCATCCTTGCAAGAACTTATTTTCATTCATCATGCTGAAACTCAGCCCCTACATATGCTGTTCATTTTTACTGGACTTACTGACAACTTCTCTATTTCTTCCAGTTGGAATTATCTCTTCCTTTCATGTTTCCAATGCATACTTAGGATTCTTAGAAGCTTTAGCTCATTTATCTCTCAAACTCCAGGGCATGTGCAACAATGATAGCTTGGTTGAATTTAAGTGAATTTCTAGTTAGAACCCATCACCAGATCTGTGAGGGTGGAGATGAGTCTAGATTTGACAATAAGTTGATGAACATAACACTGTTTTCTAAATGTTCTGGAAGTTAATAGAGCTGATTATTCTTCATCTTCGACTTAAGGAGTGGGGATTTTGAAACTAGAAAGAGACTTTTAAGTTTGTGTTTAAACAAACTCTACATTTTTCTCATTTTATAAATAAGAATAGAAGCCAGCTTCCATTTTAACTCTGCTACTCCATGTTTGGTTGTCTTAGGCAATTTCCCCTAACATCTTATCTCCCAGGTAGATCTGAAAGAGATTAAAGATATGAAAGTTCTCTGAGAAACTGAAAGTGCCACATAAATGCAATGCTTTTGGAAAGCTAGGTGGATACTGATGCACTATTCTAGTACCTGGTTCCAGATAAAGCAAATACTGGCTATTCCTTTAAGTGAGATAATATATATAAAGGTCTTAATATGGTAGGCTCAGAGTCAGCAATGCTCAATAATGTTCACTATTATTTTTTTCTTTTCTATCCTGGAAAATATAATAACTTCTGAGCAATACATTGACCAATTGCAGTTGAAAATAAACCTATCTTGGTTTATACTGAAAACAATATGTGCATGGAATATTTTTATCTTGATTCACACAACAAGAGCCAAAACAATATTTTCAGGTTGAGGGAGAAAAATCCATGCATAAGATCTGGAATTAAGGGGGTGAGAGAAGGTAGAAGAAGGAAAAGAAGGGATAAAAGGTGTTGGAAGGAGACTTGACTTGGGGTGGTGAACATACAATACAATATACAGATAATGTGTTGTGGAATAGTACACCTGAAACCATATAATCTATTAACCAATGTCATCCCATAAATTTAATTTAAAAATCTGGAATTAATTCCAGAGAACAAATTTGTCCCTTAGTAAGTTCTTATCTTTCTTCACTTACATTATTTACCTAAAGCATCTTGGGTTAAAACTTTGTATTTAAGGATCAGATTTAAACGATCTCTCTATGAATCCAATGGTTTCTGTGTAATTGGTATGTGTGTTTAGATCTATTTTCCTACAAGTCTAGGATTTTGGGGGAGCAGATATAATAATGATCTCCCTACTTATTCCTAACATTTAAATGACTAGCACACAAAGATGAGGTGATTTTTATGAAATAGTTGGAGACTCAAAGAACAAATTCATTATTTGAAAACACACACACACATCACTTTAGGGAAAGGTTTGCATCATTTCTTTTTTTGTACTTTGAGAGATATTATTCTGATCAGTTTTTTAATCTTATAGCAGAAGCTGCCGAATGGGTCATTCTCTAGGTGGGGACATGCAAAGGCCATGTGAATGTGCTATTTTAAAAGTGATTCTAAGGGAAAATTATAAATAAATATCTCAGACCACTGTTATACATTCTACAACTTTCCTTCCCAGTTTATGATTTTCTTCTTGTGGTAAGAGACTGGTGTTTCCTTCAGGGTGTAAATTACTCACAGAGTTTCTAATTTGATATTTGACTTGGCTTAAATTTTACTTAAAATAGATCCAAACTGGAATGGAATGCTTTGTGAGAGAGTTAGCTCCATCCCTGGATAGTTAGTCAGACTCTGGGTGCTGTGTGCTGAGGATGCTGAAGAGAGCATCCTTCAGGAGTTGGCCTGTATGGTGAAGAGAGCCCTTTCCAACTCCTGAGATCTTATTCTAAAGATCTAAGGTTGCAATCCCATTTATCTTTTGCTTTTATTGTCTTTCTATTTGCATGAGATATTTGACATTTTGCTTAATTTTATGCTGCTTGTTCTTTTTCTATTTATGTAGCTGCATGCTTGATTTTAAATCAACTTGAGACTTGGTAATGCCTTAGGCAATTGTCACCAAGAGCTCCTCCCAAGACTATTCACCTTAGGAGAGTCTCCCTAGGAGGAGATGAGTAAGTCTGGAGTGCTGTCAGGACTGTGGTCCCTACAGGCCCAGTCCAGGGAACTTGATACAAGGAGGCAGAAAAGGAACAGAAAAATCATTAGAATAACTTAGGTGAAATTTAGGAAGCAAAAAGCTAAGATAGTGAGATTCATAAAGATATTCAAATGTTTTCTTTAGGAAAGTGGAGGAGGCCCATCCCAGTTGGTAACTAAGGAGGTGGTCATGGTTTAGTTAGAAACCTTCTTCATGGTGAAAAATGGATTAGAACCTAAATTGCCTAGTAGCATTGTTCTACTGCTGTCTCCTCTTCTCTTAACTGCTAATATTCCATTGGAGTTCTATATTTTTCTTAGATAAGTTCAGCTCATAAATATGGTCCTGCCTGAATTCGCCCAGAGGCCTCAGAACTTTCATACCTTGGAAAACTGGTTCCCTGGGTGATTGAGCAAATGTTCAAACACCTGTCACAGCATGGGAGAAGAAGTAGCAGTGGCCAGTTGCTCGATTTTTTGTCCACCAACTTCAGAAAGACATGGAGGCCAAAGAAGGAGCTGGTAATGAAGTCTTTAGATAAATGAGAGAAGGATCAATAAAGAAGCTTGATGGTGATGAATGTTAACTAGACTTATTGTGATAACTTATTATCAGTTTGTAATATATCCAAATATCAAAGCATTATGTTGTACACCTTAAACGTATATGTCAATTATATCTAAATAAAACTAATAGAAAAATGTGTACCCTAAACTAAGAACCATAACATTTTAGAAATAGCAGAAAGAGAATAATGTTCTATATGAGAAATTCTTCCTTGTTTAAATGTCTTTGTGGAATTTAGATACTAGTAGAGTCAGTGCTTTAAAGAAACATCTTCTGCTTCAAATTTTAACCAGAGGAGGTGTCTATTTTATACTAACATTCCTCCTGGAAGGAGGGACGACTCCTGGTCTGACAAGAAGAGATTCACTGCTAAGTCATGTGGAGCCAGAAACTGAGGAGCTGTCACATGAGAGCTGTCCCACTGATGTGGCACCACTTTAAAAAAAAAGGAAAAAGAACCAGCAGATACCTTAGAGATTATTTTGTTTACTGATTCTCCACCCTGACTGTACATTGGAATCATCTTGCTTGCTTTTAAGAACAGTACCAAATATTGGGACTCAACCCTACACCAATTAACTTCCGTGAATCGGCCTCATGGAAACTACCTTATTTTTCTGGAGGGGGGCGGGAAGACCTACGGGTCCTGTTAACTGCACCAGACTCCAGAGCGAGTGCTGCCAGAGAGGAGCTAGCACCAGCCGCAGGGCAGTGCGATCCCACCAGGAAACGTGTTTTAAAGCACCGTTTTTCTCCATTTCATTTTTTTCAGTTCCATATTGTAATAGTAATACTCTGTCTCTTCACCTCATTTCTTTACCTCTGCATTCACCAAACAGCAGCTACATCTTTGAAGGATTTCTTTTGTATAATATCTTGGAAACTCCAGGCTGTTTTGTTTATTTAAAGAACTCTTGACCAGATCTTGGAAAAAACCAAGATCACGTGGAGTTGATGCAGCTCCCATATTAAGGCACAGTATCTTGAGATGAATTGACCAAGCAGGTGGGTTCAAAGGGGTAAGAAATGTGATTGGAATAGGTTAAATGTACAGGAAGGCATTCTTGTCTTCCATCCTCCCCATTAATTCCAACTCCTGAACTACACTGGTTAACTGGGTCATGTAAGAGGCTCCCAGGTGGCCCAGCCAAACTCAAGAGGAGACATTTGTGGCCCTCTGACCTGAGGGCAGCATTTTTCATTTCAGACGTGAAATGAGGCTCTAAGGCTGGAAAAGGGACATTGTCAGTGGAGGGTGGCTGACTTTTACAATCCGAAGCAAAAACTCAAAGCTTTCAGTCTTCCTCATCCCCTCCCCACCACATTTCTTTTCACAAAACAACAAATTCTGGCTGGTTATCATTTATGCTCCACCTCATTCTTCTAAGTCAGCTTTTGTGCAGGAAAATAGAGGACTGTTTTCATTGCCTTATCAGCGTCCCAGGAAAGGGGAAAGGAGCGTCTGGCCTGCTATCTGCGCCTTGCTCGGGACAATGAACCGCTGAAAGCAGGCTCCATGGGCGAGGGGCTGCCACTTCAGACCCCCCAAGTGTCTGCAAGGACCTGGGAAGGAGGAGATGAAGGAGGGGCTCTGCTTAGCCTTCTAAAAACATAATAGCCCCTGGGGTGGGCTGCAGCAAACAGGAAGGGTGCGGGCAGGATCTGAGTGCAGCTGCCATTCTGCTCATGCCGCCCATTCCCACAGCCTTTGATCAGCAGGCAAATGGCATTTTGTGCCCTGAGATAAATGCCTGGTCAGAGGGTGTGTGTGGCTGTGGAGGAGGATAAGGATTAAAGATGACGGTGTTTTATAGCCTGCCTTAAGGACGTGTTTTTCAAAGCTGGGATCTGGGAGGTACTAGGTACAAGGGAACAGGAAGGTTTCCTATGGATGCATTCATTCTTTCATCAAACATTTTTCCTGCATGCAGTTAAGTTCAAGGCACTATGCTAGACAAGGTAGGAGATCTGATCATGAATAATATATAAGCAGTTTCCAGTCTAATATGGTGAATTATAAGCATGGGGAGGTTATTTAAGATGTCAGAAATTAACAGAGTGGGGTGGCAAGAGGTAGGATACTCTTTTAGCCTACATACTTTCTGCCCCACCATAGACTTAGATACATGCCACCTTCGTCTCTGCCCCTCCTCACCATGAGATGTGTGCCTTGCTGTTGAGAATCCCTGAGGACTAAGAATGCTTTAGGCATGTGAACTGGGTGAAGGCAAATTAATAAAAACAAGGGAAACTGCTGTTTGGCCTAATTGCAAAGCTGAGGCTCATACAAAAATAAACAAATAAGCAAACAACAGCAACAAAAACACCCAAAGCCTACAAGTAAACAGTGAAGAGTGTCATTGCGACCAGAGAGCTGGAGAACTAAAAGAGTGAGAGCAGAGAGGCGAGGCTCCTTCCAGCCAGGATGGTGGTCTGAATTGTGATGGTGGGTGTGTGAAGAAATGTCACAGAGGCGTGATTCCTAGGGGGAGCCTGGAAGGGTGGGTGAGACGAAATTCAGACATGTGGTGATGGGCAAAGGATGTTGGGAAAGCTGGGAAGGGTAGAAAGAACATCTGGGGCAAAAATATGGTAAGTATTGTAGGCCTAGTAGAAAATAGACCACTTTGGCTAAGAATGTATATGTTAACCCCAAGAGACAGAAAGCTGGAAAAGGAAGTGGAGCCATTCTCTAGATGGCTCTCAGTGGAGGTGAAGGACTTTAAAGCTGTGATTAGGCCACAGTTAGCAGGAGTTTGATCCTTTCACCCATCACTTACCAACCTTAACTTTCCCGGAGCCTGAAGGAAGCCCCCCAGATTCTGCAGTATAATGCCCTGCCTCTGGGCCACACACAAAGTTCGGGGACAAGACACCATAAAAGTTCAATAAATGGTTTAAACCTTTCTGACACTCTAGGTGAGGATCTCTTACCTAATTTATTTATTAATTCATAAAACAAATATGTCATAAAGGTATCCTATTTTCCAGGCATTGTTCCAGGCATTGAGGGATAGAGCATTGAACAAAATATGCAAATTCTTGTCCCCAGTGAGATTCTAATTGGGGAGAAGCAGCCAACAAACAAATGTAGCAAGTCAGGGTTATGAGGAAATACAATGCAGTGTGAGGCAGTAGAGAGAAAGAGAGATGGTGTTGGTGGTTAGTCTATGCAGGGTGGTCAGAGAAGGTCTTTCTCATAGTAAGTGATATTTGGGCAGCAACATGACTGAAGTGAGGAAAAAGTATTTCAGGCAGAGGGAATTGGGGGAAATTTAGTCAATTCTATAGTCAAGGCAAAGGGCAGGGATGGTGTCAAGTCCGCTTATGGTGGGTGCATACACCTTCCCTTTGGAGGTGAGGAGATGGGTAAGGGAAAGCCAGTGCTGTGTGCTCGGTCTGGAAACAATCCCCTGCTGCGTTCGGGGGCTTGGCTTCTTGGTGCCAGTTCTGGATGTTGCTCAGTGTAGCCTTCCTAGGATGGAGGCAGAGAAAGTTTACCAAAAGTATCTCCGTAGGCCCTGATTTCGGTGAGCAATCCCGGATTAGGAAGATGTTGTGGTTTAGCATTCTTCTATGACACTGGAGGTGGTTTTGGAAGGAGGATATAAAAATTTAAAAGGGTGTGGAACTGTTAAAGATGAGGTAGGCCTCGTTCTAGGTCACTTCCTTATTAATCCAACAAAGTTTTCTCCTTTGAGGTGAAAGGGAGGATAACGACTCCTTTGCCCACTTGTGAACTAACAGCTCACCAATAAACAATCAGCTAACATCAGAGTTTTCTTTGGCAAGTGAAATCTCTGATTAGACAGACACTGCAAAATCTGGTATATTTCTGTATGCCTGCTGTGTCCCCAAACTTATGTAAATATAGTTGGAAGGTTCAAAAAGTTTGTGTGACAAAAATAAAGGTGTGTGTAAAAATTAATAAGCAGAGTGAGTTCAGCAAGAAAAATATCCTAATGTTTAAAAAAAACTTTAGACATAATTCAGGAGCCATTGTCAATATTAATTAAAGTTGAGTGTTATTTATTACTAGTAGCCTTCCAAAAATATATTTATTTCATTTTAATAAAATAATGAGGAAATGTAACTTAAAGAGGGATATTAAAACTTTATTCTTTCTCTCTTTTTCTGTAATGTCAATTTTTTAAGTGCCATCATACTCATTTTTTAGAGATGAGGCCTGTTTGCACTTTCTTGGGTTCTGTGGGCAATTCTCTTTTGGCCCCTGCGGGATCCATCTTAGCCACGGATACGTTGGGACCTCTGAAATAGTCAGCAAATGTTTTAAGTATAAATGGACTATTCAACTACATGCTCATCAAACAGGAAGTTTTAAACTGGAGAAGGGAAACTATTCCCAAGAGACTTTATTTTGATATGTATTAGGTCTCTGGACTTAAACCTGCACACGTACTTATGTACATATGTATTTGCACACATGCACGAATCTCTAGCAAATGTAGCTCTTACTTTTCCTCTACTCATTCTAATATTGTTTTTTCCTTTTTCTCCGAATCTCTTGGAAAGTGGCATGGGACTGCTTTAATGCTCTCGTTCCTTTACAGAGCAACATACCCTTGACCATGACACTCCAGCCTATGTGTGGGATCTAGGTCTTGTCCCAGACACAAGGAGCCATCTGCCTGAGCTCTGGCGTGACTCTGTGGCCCATTGGCCTGGGCCCAGCTGCAGGTGGGTGGGACTACTACTGAGTCATGAAGGAAGGGAGGTCCCATCTCATCTGTGCCAAGACTGGTGTTTTGGCAGTGGCTGCTTTTGAGTAGCCCACCTGACCTAACTGGTAAACCCAAGGGATGAAGCATTGAACCAACTTCCCTGTTATAGGATTAAAAAAAAAATTCTGGGGCAGGTCCATGCTAAAACAGATCCTTTAGGCATGGATACAAATCCATTTGATCCACACTTTCAATAGTTGAGGTCCCCTTGGGTACATTCATCTTTCTTCAGCTATTTCACAGGTCTGAGAAATCGGGTGTGCAACCTAACCTCCTTGCGCTTCTACTCTGGTTGTACGATTGGTAGCAATTTCTTCTTTCTAACAGTACTGAGGCCTTAATTAGACACCTGTGCGGCACCCATCATCACTCTTAGCACATACGTGGTGCCTGATGCACATTAGTTCCCTTTCCCTTATATATAAAGCATTGACTCAGGTGCTCAGGCCATGTGGTAATATGCTATTCTCAGGCCCTCCTGACATATGAACATGATATTAACCACTGCAGTTGTGAAATCATATGAAATTCAACTTTCTTAAAATCAGCCTTAATTCATTCAACATGAATGTCTGCTAGACGCTGCTGAACTCTGGAGTTATCGGTGAAGTCCAGTGCCCCTCTGAAAGCAGTTCTGGGTTGAGGAAAAAGCACCTAGCAGACAAGGATTACCTGGAGCCAGTCAGGCAAGGAGGTGGGAGGACGGGAAAGGTATTTAGCGAACGCATTTTTAATAAGGACACAAGATGATTCAGATGGAGGTGGCTCAGGAAACATACTTGGAAAAAAAACACCACTCTTAAATACATTCATTGTAAAAGTCTGATTTTCATGACTAATGATGGCAGTTAACTATGAAAAACAAGGTGGTTTCATCACCCTGTCTTATTATGTGTTCCTATGTTTTTGGGGTTTTTTTGGTAAGCTTTGATTCTATTTACCAAGAAAATCAGCCTTTCTCCCACACCATTTCCATCATCATATTCAAAGAAAACAAGCAATCAGAGAACTAAATTCACCCAGCTCTCTCAAACTGTTAGACCTCTGTGGGTGTGTCCCATCAGCTGTCAGGTTTGCACAGAGGTCCCAGTACTGCGGACAGGTCTGTGCAGCTCACTGCTATGGACACACAGATGCATCCCTGGACTCAGTGGCACACCAGTGTCCAGGGTTCATTTGGCTGTATTCAGTTTGAACAAAGAATAAGCATTAAGTGTGTATCGTGGTCATTGCATAATAACTGTTGTATCCTTTTGTTTGAGTGTTGCTGTAATAATGACTTAAGGGTTGGAATTGTGCTTATGTAGCACTATAACAAATTGAAAAGTGAAAAAGTTTAACTAACCAGCTGATTATGTTACCTTCATGTTGTACCAATGGTTTTATTATTTTCTAACTTCACCAGAATGAGTATTGTGGTGGGTAACAAGTACAGATTGAATAAGTATTCCTCCCATCTGGTGTATATTATTTTGTTATGGCCTAACTTCATAAAGATCTACTTTATAAGAAGAAGCCACTTTCTGCTCTTGCACAAGGCTGGGTGTTTACTTTTACCAAGACTTAAAACAGCACATACAGACTGAGGCGCCCGGCTCTGCAGCATCCAGGCGTATTCACTCACAGAATGATTGCCCTTCCACCAGAGGTGGGATTGCTGATGTAGCAGGGCTGTTGTTCACTGTATTGATCTGTCATAGTGTCTGGAAAACGGGTAAGTACTATATTCTTGTAAGGTAGAGTCAATTGCTGGTTTTTCTTCTTCTCAAGAATTTTTTTTCCCACTTGAAGCGGCCGGTGTGAGATGCAGATGGCTAAGCGATTCCATTACACATGGCATCTCATACATCTTAACCAATTAGAAGGGGCTGTAGAGAATTACATGGAATTAATCCCACCCAGGTCTAGAGACAGCCTCAACTCCTCAAACTCTAGTTATGGGGCTTACAGTGTCACAGAGCCCCTTGGTAGGATTAAAGCTGTGTATCTTCGGGCAGTTTGTCTATTATTCCTTGTGGGCAGTGTGTGCATGTGTGTGTTCCTAAAACTGTGTCAGTATTTGTCAGGGGTTAATGTTAAGCCACGTTCATTTTATTCAATCTGCCAAGCCATGAGACCTTTCGAAAGTGGCTACTTCTTTTACATTCATAAAAATCATGCCACTTAGTTGACTTCTTTTGACTTTTTAAAGTGTTTGTTTTGAAGTTTCATTTTATACAGGAAATAGACATAATCACCAATAAATTTAACTTTAATAACTAGACCCTGGGAGCCTTTCCTGGTTGGCAAAAAAATTCCCTACATGCTGCAAATCCGCCCTATGGGATATCCTATTTCTTATCTGGAGTTGAAAGTCAGGATTAATCCAGATGATTAAGAAAATCTTCTAAAAGATATCCTGCATCCTCTTTAAAATTAAACTCCGCTTGGAAGTTTCCTTTCATTTCTTACTGAAAACATAGCATTGATAATAAAAGTGAAAGGGATCACAGGAATTTTGGTGTTTTCCACAGGTAGTTTTGGTACACTTGGGATTTTCTCAATTTACAATACCACACACACAAAAAATGATACAAAACTTTTGAATCAACTGATTATTAATAATCAATACCCATTTGACAATGTATTTAATATACAAAAAAGTTGCAAGAATATATAAAGTTTTTAATTCTTTCAGCGAAATTACCCATTTAGAAAGCTTCCATGTCATACACACAGTGCTGCATATATGTGCTTGAGTGAACACACACACACAGAGTTAATATGCTTTGTCAGTTCTGAAAGCCAGAAACCTTTCTGCAGATAGGATTACTGAGGTTTCTCACCCTTCCCTTTTGCTTTCTAAGGCGTGGAACAATGTGGCTCCTTCCCAGACAGTCAGACGTGCTATAAAAAGTAACATCAGCCATGGGAACTATAAAGGGAGAAGGGATATGCCATAAACAGGGATAAACATCTTCCTTTATGCAAAGCTGCCAGACCCCTTTAAGCGGAGAGCTGCTCCTGCTCCCCACTGCGGCCTCTCTTTCCTGTCCAGGGACCAATGAAGTCGGGCTTTCCTTCTAAGTGACCATCGTGAGAGGCTTAGATAAGACACAAGTTGCCCTCAGTAGACTTCAAACCCCCATCTCTGGGACAAAGTTGGAAAGCTATACTTTTGTTACCGCTCTATCAAGGAGAAAAAACCCAAGGCAAACATCCACTGGACAAAGCCTACTTTATGTGCTGGGAAACCCTGATCCTTGACTATTGTCTCCAATCTTATTTATGCAACAGAGATGATTTTTCAGCGGTTTAGCAAAATTATCAGCAGGGCAACTGTTTATTTGGTTAGTGCTCTCTCCATTTTCTAGGGGAAGAAAACATTCAAGTAACTTCCTTTAAATAAAAGTTATAGAGGGAAGAATATAATGTTCATTTCTGAATAGGAAAGGCTTCTCACTGTGAAATGCTCTGATATAATAAAATATGTACCCTAGGGTAAGCCTTAAGGAACTTGTGTACATGTAGTGAGTAGATATACTATATTTATATTTTTATTGCATCGTATATAGAATATACATTATCATTTTAATTCCTTTATGGTTTAGTAAGTGCAACTACTAGCTATGATGGCTTTTTCTGACAAACTCCAAAAGTGAATGAAGTCAGTTTTAAATCACATGTAGCTTTCAGCTCATGGGAGAGACAGGAAATGGAGGGGTGGCCAGAAAGTGCAAAGGCAGAGAGATGGAGCCGGGGAAGCCTGAGTTTTGGGACTCAATGGCCCAGGTTCTGAATCTCAGTTCCATACTTTGACCACTAACAGACCCTGACAAGTATTATTTTGTTTTGAATTTTAAACTCTCATACTGGAATGAGATACTCCCTTACAGACCTGCAGGTACACATGTAAAAATCTCCGCTGTAAAATAGTCATGAAAAATAAGCTTTAAGTGATAGGTACCAAGAGTAGATAGCTTCGGAATGACTTTGTTTTCTATTCTGCTTCCCTTTGAGAGGCTGAGAAAGCCTTGAGAAGCTTTTGATATATTATGCCAATGAATTGTCAAACTAGAATTTACTATTTAGTCAACATATATTTATTACCGATTCTGTGCCAGGCACCAGAGGAATTCTGCAAAGTGCTTCAGGGAGCCACAGGCATTTGATTTAAATTTTATTCTGAACATCCACTTTAACTGTTTGAAAAGAGAATAGAAATGACATTCATGTTCAATGTGCTAAATACTAAATTTTAACTCTTTTGATGCCACTCATGCCTTAACTTCTGTTCCCAGATGAAATCATTTTTGTATAGTCTCAGAATATAGCTTCTTCTGCCTCTGAAATTATTTTTACTTCTTAATATGCCATCGATTAGCAGTGTAATGTGCTTAAATGTTCCTTTAAAAACTCAGACCTACTCAGGTGTACTCAGGTAGAACTGTACAAGCACATACAGTGTTACATGAGTGCTGGGCCTGATTAAATGCCAAGTCAGGCCCGAGGATCTGCTCAGAACGTGCTCTGTTCCCAGTATAATTGCATAGTCGCACAACAATCAGTGACAAGCTACCTTGTTCAATGCAGTTTGGGGCATTTACTGTAAATTTTGCGTGCTTCTCTTCCAACTTTTATAATGTTTATAAGAAAGAATGAACAGCTATTATATATTATTGTTGATTCAATTTTTGAAATAAAATGTTCCTACTCACTTTTTGAAGAGTGTGTTGAAATTACAAGGGTAGCTGTGCAAAAGTTTTAGCATTTGTAAGGACTAAGATTTTGAATTAGGATTTTTCTCAATACTGTGCAACCAAAAGAAAATACAGCAAAGAATGAAATGTTGAGACCAATTTCAAATTATTTTCTAAATCCAAATACTAGTTGTGCTCAATGATTGATTTCATAATAAGACAATATTATAAATTAATTATATAAAAGAAGAACTCTAAGAAAATAATGTTTTTTCTGTCTGCCTTGAGCATAAAGTATTATTAAACATGGATGTAAACCATGGCTCTATGTGTGACTTTCTCCGAAAGGAGGATCATGGGACAGAGAGGAGCCAAAGTCTACAACAACTCGGTTTAAGACAATGCTATTTTCCTTGTTTCTGGATAAAATGGAAACTTAACCCCAAGCACGTCATTTGTATAGTAAAGCAGATAAAAGTGTTCTGCAACACAAGTGGTTGTTGAATAGAATTGCAAGTGAGATCTTCTTGAGATGGTCACGTTTGACTCATTTTATTCATAAGGTCCCTTTCATAAAAACATTATCAAATTGCATTCTTTATTCTTCCTCCAGACTCCAAACCACATGTATATCCGGGCAAAGGTCATGTGGACTCTTGGTTCTGTGGGGCTTATTTCTCCTTTAATCAAAATGTCAATCCACCCTTAATTCCTTAAATCTCAGAAGAAAAATCACTTGGGTGTTTGAAAGCAAAAGCACTGGCTTTATAAATATTCCTGTGGGAATGTTTTCCTTGCTGTGATCAACATTCAGAGTGGATTACATCCTTAGTGTCCATCATTGTTCTGTTAACACCAAGGAGTAAATAGCACTTCCTGTTCCCAGATCTTACCAACTGAACGGAAGGAAAGAAGAAATAAGGACCGACCTGCCAGCTGCTGGAGCTGAGGCTTCCCTTAGGTGATGCAGATTGGATGGAGGCTGCATTTCATCTCAAAAAGTTTTTGTGCATTTGGAGGTGGGGTGGGGTGGGGTGGGATGGGGGCGTTAGAAAAGCTTTTATTACATGCAGGGCTCTGCATGAGTAATACTGTTTAATTATTACTCCATTTGCTGCTTAAATGTCGACCTTTACGTTAATGGGGATTTACAAGTTACTTTTTGATCTGTTCCACTCATATATTATATAATTAAATACATGCAAATTCACAGGTAAAAACCAGGGATATATTTTATTTCATCTTATTCTTTAGGGCATTGGTGTGATAAAACTGTTTTTCCAGCAACTCACCGTCACCTGGTGGCCTGATCCCTCTGACCCACTTGGTCCACTGAGGTCACACACCTCTTCTACAATGTTTGCGAATTACCATCTACTTACTTTTCATTTCTCAATTTCTACCTTCCTCCACTGCCCCTTTTTTCCAGTTGATGTGTCTCACATTTGTTGTTTGTTTTCTGAAAAGAACATCATGTTCTGTTTCTAAGATTACTCCCTTCAGTAATTTTCTGCCCACAATCATAGGTATTAATGGGAATAGAGCCCAAATGACCAGACCTAAATCCAGTCATTTGTCATTTTGGAACGACTTTCCCTGACCCCCAAACCAGGTTAAGATGCCCAACATGTTTATCTCTCTTGGAATTGGAATAGCCCGCTATGGGTCACCACCCAGCTAGAGTGAATGTGATAGACTGAATATGAACTGGTGGCTGAGCTAGGAAAAGATCCTGATCACCCGATCTCTCTCATCCCTTACACAAGACACTTTAAACAAAAGACACTCACAGCTAATCATCTGAAAATCCTGCCAGTGTAAAAACAAGCAAAACTTCAAAAACATGTTAAAACAGGTGGAAAGGGATATATCCTTACGCTTAACTGAGTGTACATTTGAAATCATTGTTTTCCTTTTGCAAAATAAATGAGTGGGGGCAAGAGTAGCCTAGAGGTTAGATTTGGTCTGAGTTCTTGAGATATAAGCTTGATAGGGACTTTCTCTGTGTTCATGAGCAAGTCACTCCTTGTATCTATTTCCCTAACTATGAAAGAAACAATGTCTCCCTCCCGAGGGTCCTGAGGCTGACTGTCAGTGAAGTGCTTTAGAATCCACTGCTGAAAGGCACTGAGCAAGTTCAAAGCACCAGTATTAAGAAAGGTTTATCATTTTTATAAGCCAGTAAATCCTTCCCATGGATGTAAAGTGATTCTTTCTAGTTTTATTCTCAACATAGACTAGAAAAAAAGGCTTTGGATTCTTCCAAACGATCAACTGAACTCTGTGCTCCAGCTGTTTACATGCACAAAACTCTCCCCATCCTCTTTTCATTTGCAGCGTGCCCTGAGCCCAAGACAAAAGCACACACTATTCACAAGTGTGACTCATGTGAAAATTGAAACTTCATGCTCCGTTTTATTAAGGGCCTTGCTTTCTTTCTGTGGGTAAGAATAATTGGGAATAAAGATGAACACTGTAAAATAAACAAGAACACTGACTTCATCCAATAAAGTGAATTTGAATAAACCGCTCACCAGCAAGCCTAGTGGACAAGTGAGAAAACTACAACAGTTTGAAAAACCAGCCCTGAACCTGGTCCATTATTTCAGTAGGCACTTTATTTAAATACATTATTTTAATTAATAGAAACTATGTCCAATTACATAATACATGATGATTATTGTAACTGAAAATTTTATGCGCAGGGATAGTGATCCCAGGAGAAGAGCAGAGGGTACCTGGCCGGCAGCTTGGGTGAAGGAGAGCAGAAAGGGTGGCGAAGGCCAAAGGACTTGACAGGTTAGAGAGAGAACCGAGAAAAGGTGGCTTTCAATGTGTATGAGACATTTGTGCCAGACATGATGCTATGTTCCTCACATTTAAATCATTTAACCCTCACAATAACTTTGCAACACAGGCATTATGGTTGTTTCCCTTTTATTGAAGGTGGGAGCTTATGTCAGTTTTTTTCAGAGTAATAGAACTACTCAGTGATAGAACAGGAATTCCTACCTAGTTTCCAATGACTCCCAGTCTAACCCTTATCCCACAGCCTTGCACCCTTTTGGAAAATAACTCTGTTGATACTGAAAACTATTGTTAAGTTTTCTACTAAGACTTGTTAATAAGCACACCAAAATAATGCTATTAGTTTTCATCTCAGCCCAGTCTCTTTCCCTTGGCCTCCTTCACTTCTGTGTGGCCATATTCCCCTTTCTTAAGTTATATTTGGATTAAAAACTAGCTTTTTGAATAATGAGATTGAATTCTGTTTTACATATGATGTTGGGAGTGAAATATATACATGTATCAGGTATGATGTTAGATGTCTCCCTAGTGCCCTGATGATGAGGGTGGGCAGGCATTGAGATAAAAAATTGAGAATTTTAGAGAAATTTTGGTATAAAATATAAGGAGATAACATCTTTTTGAACATTACTTCAGATTTTTTTGTGTGTGCGAGTGCTATATTAAAGAAGGAAAAATCTAGTTCTGGGAAATTCTATGAGGAGAAACTAATGTCTGGATTGCACTGAAGCAACTTTTGCTTCAACTATTTCTGTTCTTCAGTGTCTGCCTCCCAAAAGCCTCTAGAAGGAAGCTTTCTAGAGATCAGAGATCTATGTGCGAAAGATTTGCCCAACACATAAAATATAACCTCTCAGTCAAGTATACTACTGTACCAAAAGAGAACATAATAAAATTCAAGGCTGGAAAAGCTGTGTATTTGGTCATTCTTCATTTCCTATTTCATTCTGTTGATTAATGGAGAATGTTAATTTCTCAGGTAACTTGTAAAGGTTTTAAAACTCACAGCTTATTTTGGAAGCTCAGTGAATAGGAAGAAGTCTACAGTTGTTTAGAACCTTAATTATCTCTTTTTACTGACAAAATCCAAGCAAGTTACTACCTTTAAATCCCTAGGAATGAACAGTTGGTCTTTTGACTTTCCCTGCCAGAATTAGTGACTTTAAATCTTTGCCAACACAGGTTAAGAGATCAACTCTTCTCTCAGAGCCCACAGAAGTCAAACTCATCTGACTTGGAGAAAGTGTTTGATTTTGCCCTCCCTATTCATTTATTCTCTTCTACTTTCCCTGAAGCATCTTTACTCTCGATAACATATACAAGCTTATGATGAGGCAAATTCACTGTGCTCTGGCCCAGTCCACCTGCCCCCTCCCCTCCCCTAGCCCCACACAAAAGCAAGAGCCTGATCATATCTAACTGACCAAGCTTTTCTGGGGAGACTCAGGGATGGAGACTCTCAAGGTTATTTTAGGACAAGTTGTTCTTAACCTCTCCTTTCAACCACTCCTAAAGTGGTAACAGAAACTGTTGTGACTCCCCGCTTTGGGGAAGGAATAAGCCTGATTGCCTAGACATTCCCGAAGTGGGATAGTGTTGGGATTCTCTTGTTCAGGATTGCCGATGCTTACTGATAATAAAAAAAGCACACTGACTTTTAGCTGGGTTTTGTCACTATTTTAAATTCTCTATATTCAGTGCATTCGTTTGTTGCCTGTACTTGGGAAAACTACTATCACGCTTCCCTCAGAAAGCCATTGTTTTTCTCTCTTCTCTGCTG
Organism: Trachops cirrhosus; assembly: GCA_028533065.1. Classification (NCBI taxonomy): domain Eukaryota; kingdom Metazoa; phylum Chordata; class Mammalia; order Chiroptera; family Phyllostomidae; genus Trachops; species Trachops cirrhosus. The sequence goes on along the minus strand of CM052541.1, from coordinate 163,018,719 downwards.
AGAAGAATACCCTGCTATCACCTTTTCAAATAAACTGAGGGAGACTTAGGTACAACCCAGGACGGTAAGCTCTGGAACAGTAGGAGACAAAAAAAAAAAAAGGCAAAAGGAAGTGATCATGGTTTTTTCCTCCCATCCTGAGAGATGACTCCATAAAATGGATTTTATTGCAATTAACTGACAAATAAATTCTAGATTATCACTACAAGCACCAGTTGTAATTTCATTACCCTTGAAAAGTCTCCTTCTCAATGGAAGAAGCTTAACCAGAGATTATTAAAACCAAGACATTAACTAATATCCATTTTTTACTTTCATTTTACTCTTTAATATTTCAAGTCTCATATCAGGCACTGTCTTCTCTGAAAAGTTCTTGGAAACCAAAACTAGCTGAGGTTCTATCTTGGGTCATGTCCCTAGCAACAAAGCCTAAGACAAGACTTTTGGTGCACAGGATTTTTTTTAGTGTATCCTTTCAGGATAAAGGGTGTGAAGGAAGCAGGATGGGGCAGGGAAACAGGACAAAAAGAACATAATCTCAGTTGGAGATATCTCCCGCCTGATCCCACGGAGAGCTCTGGAGCATGAATGGTATCACAGGCTTTTATATTGCACATTAATGGTTGCCCTGTTAGGGGGAGGAGTTGCATTACCTTTCGGGAGAGGTAATTCTCATTTGGTTAAGAGCAATTTTCCTGGTAAGGGAGCAGCTGTGAGCCATTAGCAGAAAGAGTCAGAGTAGCTGTGGGTCTAGTGCACCGGCTTGGAAAAAAGGGATCCTGGCGGAGCACCAACAATATCCAGGACACTCTGTCCTTTGTACCACTCATATCCACTTGTTTCTCACATGAAATTCATTCCATCTAAGAACAGATTTTGCAAGATCTAGTTAGCTAGGGAGGTGGTGTTTAGTGGCCAACTGATATCAATGGCTGAGTCATTCTGTCCACAGTCTCTTCATGCCTGGTAAAGTAAATGGTGCTGATGGAGAATGTGATATATTCACCCCTTAGGCCCTTGAGAGCAGTACCAATTCCTGCCTTTCCATTTGGGATATAATAATCTCTGATGCATTATCTTGGAAATTTCAGGGATGCTTACTTAGTTTTTCTCACTGTAATAGCTCTGTCTTTACTAGTCATTGTGATGTTCCTTCCAAATGTTAAGTACATCTATTCTGATTATAAATTTAGCTGGTCAGGAAATAGCCACCAGGGAGGTTCACGGACCCTGCAGACCTGCTTTGAGATGGACGTGGGTTAGAACGGCCAACCCACACATAGTCGTTGTCTAACGGAGGATCCATGATGGTGCTTTGGGTCCTGAGGTATCATAGTCTGCTCAGATTTCTGCTTCATCACCCCATTTTCCTCAGCATATGTTTACCTGAGTAAAGAACCATTGATCCCTTTGTAGAGACACTAAGGGAATTGATTATATAAATTTTCCATGGGTTGCAAGATCCTTTCTTATGGCAACTTGGCCACTACTTCAAGCAAAAGATTATGAGTCTGAGAACTAACCCAAGTCTGTAAACTGAACAAAGCATCATGATTTTCTATTGAGGTGACTTACCTCGGTCTTCTCAACTGTTCATGATATATTTTCATTGGTTATGGATATTAAGCAAGACTCATTGCTTGCCATGAACCTAATCCTAGAAACACTGTGTTTTATTAACTAGCTCCATAAATCCCTAGTGAGCAAAGCCTGCTAGTCAACCTACTGTATGTCAATAATCATGCCCACCTTGCTGCCATCAGGACTGTTATTCTGAGATTCTATCATTCCCATTGCTAGCAAGGAACATAATTCTAACAGAATGTCCTATTATCAATCCTAATCTCCACAGGACAGCCACCACTGAGCCTTTCAACAATGCTGGTGCCCCTCTCACCCAGAAGAGAAAATTGACATTTTGCAAGAAAAAAAAAAAATTCTTTAGAGAATGGTGCAGCTATGTGCTTTTAGCAGCCAACATTCAGAGCAGTGCTGACTTGGGTGTACCAGGCAGAAGGGAATCTTGACAGGGCAGCAAAAGCATCCAGTACACGGTCTTCCCTTTCTGCCCCAGAGCCCCTCCACATGGCTTTGTCTCAGTCCTTACCTGTAGTGACATTATCTGTTTACATTTCCCACTAGGGCAAAGATCTGTTCAGAGTAGCTAAAGAGAGTCATCTTCAATTATCTTTGTATCTCTCAAAGGTAGGACAGTGCCTTTCAGATACAGCTGTTCAAAAAATGCTTGTTTATTTAAACTCTCATCAGTAATAATAAAGCAATAGATTAATTAATGAAGTAAAAATATAGTGCATGTGCATAGTACTTCATCTTTTTGAGTCTGAAAGACAGCAAAGTGCCTACAAAACAACTCCCAACACAAAAAATAGAACAAAATATGCACAAAACTAAGGTGCAAATTTATTTCTGTTGTAGAATATATTTTTTCCATATTTATAAATCCTTACACTCCAATAAGTACAAGTGCAATTCTAGGTCTTTTGTCAATCAATGTACTTTAAATATCTATGATACAATAGAAGTTCATCGGTAGTTCACCAATGTCTCTTCATTCTCTCCAAGTCTCTCAAAAGTATTAACATTCTTGAAAGTAAAATCAGAAATGTCCTAAGTTCAGGGTACCATTAGGATTTAATCTTCAGGTGAGTCCCCCTCAGACCATAGAATCTATAAATTATTCTTTTGAAACAAAGATGAATTGCTTAGTTCAAGAGTGAAGGGGTTGTGAGTTAACTCAAGAACAAAGTAGGTTCTAGTGTACATGTTTCATGCTGAAAAAGGACCTTAGGAGACTTGAGACTTCAGAAAAGGAAATTACTGTAAGTGTTCAAGGTTTTCTGCAGGGTGTCGGTTAGATCTCCACACTGAGGTGTTTTTTCCAGTGGAGTCTACCTGTTTTTTCTGAGCCCTGCACTGATAATGCGTTTGACCAACTTAGCTCTGTTTTCTGTACTGTATGACTTCTGTAGAAACCATCTTTTCAGTCCATATAATTCATACCCAATTATTACTATTTATCTTTCAGATTAAAAAGCATCCATGATTCTTGTAGCAAATTTGAGAAGTAAAGAAAAACCTAAAGGAAGACAATTTAATCCTGCCATCTAAATAAAACCACTGTTAACAATTGCATTTACTTCCAAATGTTTCTCTTTTTGTGTGTGTATATATACAGACACATATGTATCCTATTTTTTACTTAACATGAGTCTGTGTGAATTTTATTATGCCATTAAATAATATTTGAAGATTGCTTTTAGTGGCTACATGATATATTGTCATATGATTCTATCAATACTAACATTACTTTATTTAAGCATTCCCTAATTTTTGGACAGTTAGATTTTTCTTAATGTTTTATTACTATTATGAATAACACTGCAGTGAGCACACTTTTTGTCTACCTTTCTAGTCACTTCACTCAGTATTCCTTTAGTTAGCAGATATGTACTTAGCCCCCATGATAAGCCAGAGGCACTGTTCAATCAGCTCAGCATACAGCAAAAGACGCACCAGGCCACCCTCCGCCCTCCCTGCCATCACGGCGGTTATGATCTGCCAGGAGAGAACATCCTGAAAATACTGCAGTTATGAGTGTAATGCCTATTGCAAAGAAGGAGAGCAATGGGCCCTGTGTCTTACTCACTTCAGCCCGTCATAACAAAATACCACAGACTGGGTGGCTTGACCAACAGAAATTTTTTCCCAGTCTGAAGGCTGGGAGTCTGAGATCAGGGTTCCACCATGATTGGGTTCTGGTCAGGGCTCCCCGCCCGGCCCGCAGATGAGCACATTCTTACTGAGTGCTCACGTAACCTTTCCTCAGCACATGTGCTTGGAGAGAGATCTGTCTCTTCCTCCAATTCTATTATATTAGGACCCTCTTCCTTATATAATTGAACCTTAATTATCTCCTAAAAGCCTGATCTTTAAATGCAATACCCTTGGAGATTAGGGTTTCAACATAAGAATTGGGAGGGAGGATGTAGTCCATACCACCTTAGGAGGATTTAAGAAGAGATTCTAGTTGAATATTTTCTTCAAATGTTTAAACATGTGAGGGTTTTAATGATTTTATTTTTAATTTAAATGTACTCTTTTAAGGTTGCCAGATTTAATAAAGATACAGAATGTTCATTACATTTCAATTTCAGATAAATAGCAAGAGTATTTTTGGTATAAGTATGCCCCATGCAATATTTGGTGCCCTGTAATCTCCCTGGCAATCATTCTTTTCATGCTTTAACATGATCAATGCTGCTTTTTTAAAGTCTATGTAAGAGATTATATCATCCCATATATTTGTTATTCTGCAGGACACCTATCTTAGATATTTGTTTGTTAAATTAACATGTGAACAGTGAGATTAAATATTTTTAAAGTGTCCAGGGATAATGTATTGCAACTTTTGTCTTAACATGTCTGTGGGTAGACACTTAAAAAAATGATATTTCTCCTGTATTTTTTTCTAAATTTGTAAACTCTGTTATTATTTGACTAATGTTTTTATTATTTATACTACATTGGCCCCTAAAACATCAAAACATATATATTATATATTTTTCTTCACTTTAAAATAAAACTTTAAGCAGAGTCTTGTTTAAAAAAATCACCCTCAATTTCTTATCAATTCTTCACAGACTCTTTATTATAAAGTGAACATTTAACTTCTCTTGAAAAATCTGTACTTCTGGAAAACTACTTTTTATAAATACTTAGAACAATGTGGCAATGGTGTAGGGCTTTTAGATGACATGTTGGTTGCACCTCCGCACATTAATTCTTTGTTCCAAGGCTGCCATTCACTGTATTTTAGGCAAGGTAACTCTTATCTCAGGGGTAGGGTTTCAGCTGCTAGAATGCTTTGTGACTCTCAACCACTTTCTCTGCCTTAGAGGCTTTATAACTGTTCCTTGAAAAACACTCAAGCCAAGAAGGTGGCACAATTAGCATTTACCTCAATACTGTCACAGAAACGCTACCCAAGATAATTTTACACTCAGCCATAGACACATTATACGATTTTTTTTCAAGGGATTACCAGTTGGAAATGAGAGCTGAAATGTATCCTATACAGTATGATTGTACATACAAAGCGCTAACGTCTAAAGAAACACAGTGTCACCCTATCTATGGAATCTAGCTGCCCAACGAAATATTCAACAAATATTTATTACATGGAAGTATCTGATTTGAATGTCAGTGTTCTCTAAATTACTTTACTGGTCTCCAAACTCCTTTTCAGATTTCCTAAGATTGCTTTTCTTTCCCTTCTCACCTCTAAGTTCATAAACACAGTGCATTGTCTCGCTTATCATCTCTAAAGGGGTAGGCACTTCTTGAATGTCCCAAGCTCCTGGCTGGTAAATGCTGAGTTGTAAGCTGTCGGAGATGGGGAACATAAGAACATAAAATTATGTTTTCCTCTTTTAGTTAGGTTTTAATTAAATTCAATAACCAGAAGCTATGAATTAAAAATATTCTTGAGAAGAGTTGAGAGGAATATCTTAGTTTTCTGTTTCCAAAGGAGGCACGTTTTTTAGAAGTCTGAACTACAAATGTTTTAATACAGAGTTTCAAGTGACAGCTGCATTGCTATGGACTCTTCTTGACTAGTAGTGACTTTCAAATGTTACAGTCCCTGTAGGACCTAAGCTACATGGGAATAAGAAGTTTTATTTATTCTGTTCACCGCTCCATGTCTAGTGCCTGGAGCAGTGTGTGACACATGGTATGTTTCCTTTAAACATTTATTGAATTTATGAACAAATAAAATATAGCAAAAAAAGTTTGCTTGATTCACCTCCTGAGTGTATAATCATGAGCGAGTGCTTGGTGAAGTGAGGGATACTCATAATTAGCACTAATTTCTTTCTTACCGTCAAGGTGGGTGTTCATCGGGCATACCAACTCTTTCTAATTGATGTTTTGAAAATTCCCCTTGCCAAACATTAGTGACTTTTGTCCTGCCATGTTTACATACCTTAGACCAAGCACAGGCACTTTTTGAAGTTAATTAAAGATTCACTTATGTTAAACATTTCCGGATGATAGCAAGAGACCAACTTGGTAGACAATAGAAATAATCTCTAGTACTTCCCTCTGTGATTTTTCTCAGACAGGTCGTGAAGGGCCTGGTCCTAATGGGATTGATAGAAGCAAGATGGGGTGATGGGGAGATGCTGTGCTACTGCTTACAGCACGAGAGTGCAAGGGAACTCAGAGGCAAAGATCGCCCACTTCATCCCGTGCATATCTGACTGTACATTATCTAGGACAAACATAAAACTCCCTCACTGCTTTCTCCTGCCACCCAGCGCCTTTCTAGTATGCCTTTCATTTATTTATTATTGTGTGTTCGAAGGCTAATTTTATACCAATTTAAAGATAATCTTATCACCTTTTCACCTGAAAATATTCCTTTACTTTCTCTCATGATTAACTAGGTTTTGATTTTATTTATTTAAAAACTATATTTATAGACTAATAATTTTTATTTTAATTTTGTTTTAGCAATTGTTCATTAGTTTCTTATCAGAATTACCACAGGATGTCATTTAGTTCAGCCAAGAGCAAAGAGATTCATCATTAACCCTGAGGAAGTTTATCATGGGCAAAACATGTGACTCTCCTTAGGTTCTGAAATATTCAGAATAGTTTCTGCAGACCCTTGGGGGTCCCAGGTTGAGAATCACAATAGGGTGTACATTGGGACCAACTAGGAAGCTTAAAAATACTGCTGCTCAGGCTTCATTCCAGACCAATTAAATTAAAATTTCTGGACCATGGAGTGACTTTTTTTAAAATAATATACTCACAAGGTTAAAGATGTCCAACACTACAGAAGAGGGATTTAATGCATTCACGGGGTTAAAACTACTACAGACACAGTATCATGTATCTAAAGCAAACGTTAAAAACAAAAGGAAAAAAAGAAAAGAGAAAAAAGTGAACAGCTTGCTTCAGAGGATGCATCAGTGACTGGCCTTGGGAACTGTGGGTCTGGCCTCAAGCACTAATGGAACTTCAGGGCAAAGTGCCCCCTCTTCCCTGAAGCACCTCCATTCTCGGGGCATCTCTCAATAATAGAACAGGCCACTGCCAAATCCGACAGGAAACAGGAGACTGAGCTCCAGCTCAAGATGTCTCAGGATTAAATTCCCTGCTTTCAATTAAATACACGCGGGCACCATTTATTTCTCAATTGGCGTTCCTCCGGTCAAACAATCCTGCAAATCCTGCAAATGGCTTTCTTTTCTTTCCACACGGCTTTGGTGTCATCCCTTCTCTCAACCCTGACTTTTGCTAACATTTCAGTGACAACCAGGGTTACACAGCTGCCTTAGAGTAAGTAAGGAACAAGCAGGATTTTTCCTCTTTCTGTGGTTTCACAGGCCCCAGCCCTGGCCCCTTCGTTCCTCACTGGTGACCATTCAAAACCTCAAGAGAAGTGACATCTTTATTAAAGATGCCCAATATTGCCCTTTAAGCTTTGCAGTTGAACAGAAGCATTCCAAGTGATTAGGGAGATTATTGCTGCTGGAAACCTTGCCTGCAAAGGACAAGATTGATAAAAATGAACAATAAATGATGCAATGTGAAGGTTCTCTGATTCAATATGTTTGCAACTGTCTTGTAATAAAAGGACAACCTTCATAGGTTCACTTTGATAAAGTTAGTATATTCGTGGTACCTTACTGATTTTAGAAAACAAATGCCTTTTTTTTTTCTTATCATGTCTTTCTAAAAGCCAGGCATTGTAAGGGACCTTAAATAAAAGTCATCGGACTCTGCCTTTTGGCTAAATTAGGGAATGTAGAGATTGTTCAGCGACTACCCTCAGAGGCCACTTAGCTGAGAAGGCAGAACAAAGGCTTTGGAGAAGTCCAGACCTGGGGTTATACCTATGTTCTACTTTTTTGCTAGCCGTGTGATTTAGGCAAGTTACTTAACCTTCACAAGGCTCAGATCCTGTAAAGTGAGACTGATAACACCATCTCATAAAGTTGTTAGGGTTAAATGAACAATGCCTGCAAAGCTCTTAGTGCTGCCTCTGTTGTTTAGGGGCAATGCACTTCTTTGTTTTAACAGAATTTTTAAAAATTCACTTTCAAATGATAACATTGCTTTTCATGTAGATGGGAAATTACAATCAACCATAACATTGTAGGAATTCACAAAAGAGATAACCTGGCTATTGAAAGAGTGGAAACTACTGTAGGACTTTATATTTTCCAATATGCTTTCCTATTTGATTATTTGATGAATTTAATCATATGTAAAAGCCTGAGTTTCTAAATATCAATGAATTGGGTTTGCAGTTTTAGGAATTTTTTGCTCTTGATTCTTTTTCCTTTGCAAAAATCTCTGTGCTGACAGTATCACATTCTTGTTTCTACAGCTCTGCTTTTCCCTCTGCGCCCCTCTCTCCTCCCAAGACTAAATCCTCACATCTCAGTCGGCTTGAAACCCAAGCCCCTGACCTGGAGGAATTACCCGTCCACGTCATACTTCTCTCAACACCTGTAGGACCGGCTGGCACTTCATCATATAGCTCATTTTCCACTTTGTATCTACTTCTTAATTTCCCAGCTCGACTGTGAACTCAAGGGCTGACCATTGTTCAGATTCATTTGCTAGACCTTATTTTCTATATAACCCACAAATTTTAATTACATAAATTGGATTGTCATACACACACATATTCAAATCTTATGCTTTTGAGAATACCTTGGCTCTCTGAGATGAAGGAATTTCTTTAAAATATATATCTGTAGAAAGTAGATTGATTCGACTCTTAAATGGACAAACATTTAAAAGAAACTGAAGTTTGGTTAGAATGCCAAGCTTAATTATAATATGTATATTTATATTATGCATGTTAGATCACGGGACCAAGCTGAGTATGACAGTATGTATAATGGCATTCACATGTTCACTTACACATATAGCATAGAAAATCTTGGAGATGGAAAAATCACCATTAGGACAAATCCAGCTTCTCCAAACCCATGGGGTTTAAATTCACACTATCTTATTAACAATATACTCTCAGGTACATAGAATCGACTAAATATATCATTGTTTTGTGTGAAGTGGGTTTTCTATAGCCCTGCTGACCTAATATGCCTCTTGTTCAGAGTAAGGTTTTATCAGAATTCACAATTGCTCCACTGTTCACAAGAAGGCATAATTTTTCTGTGCATGGGAAGAGAGTTTTGGTAACTGCCTTGAAAGAAGGCATTGTTATTTTCTCATCACTTGAGTTACTATTTCTTTAACCATTTGCTATTTCTTTTAATGGTGAATACTCTCTTACTTTTATATATTTAAGCTTCTCATTTTTATTTTTTACCTGATTTTAAAAATCAGTGTTCAATGACTATTAAGTGTAGATATTTTACAGGAGATTAAACATCTTTCCAATGTATGAATATCTTCCGTCATCACAGTCATTTCCTCAGACTGATCTTATTAGCATAATTCTTCACAATGAAAAATACAATGAAGAATCATCTCATTGTTGGACAAAAAGCATGACTACTGAAATGTATGTATTATACTAAGTTGCGAGGATTAGAAAAACTGAAATTGAAGTGTAAAAGTAGAATTTAGAATTTTAAATATTTAAAAAAAGCTCCTTCTGGACCTGAGGACATTCAGCTGACATGGGTGGCTAGACCAGGTACAAGGAGTTAACCCACTTGGTTATGGTTAGAAGATCCAGCACTGTGGACGTACCCCATGTGGTTGGTGGATTGTGTATAAACAGGGCCTTGGACAAATAACTAAATACTGTATATGGAGGGTGATGGAAGGCAGACTTCTCACTGTTAGTGATTAATGATTCAAATACAAAAATAGAGATGGTCAGAATAAACATTGGGTTGGAATTTGTGGTATTGATGGAGATGCATGAGTTGTTTTCTTTGATACATATAAAATAGAGATATACAGGATCTAGCACAAATAATGCCCCTTTTTATTATAAAATCTTTTATTACAGAGTCAGAAGCATGTAATTCTGTAATATAACAATATCATACTAAGCATACTATATGCCATTTTAGATGAACTGTTTGAATTAAAACTATAAATTATTATAACCATATTACTGTCCTACAATCCACACTCAAGCAGGCATTACTTCTGCTGAATACTGTAGATTATAGATATAGGTATAGATATACATATACATATAGATATAGATACAGATAGATATAAGTAAGATTCCAATTGCATTAGTTTGTTTGGGCTGCCATAACAAAATACCACAGACTGAGTGTCTTAAAAAACAGAAATTTATTTTCTCATAGTTCTGGAGGTTGGAAATCTGAGATCATGGTGCCGAATGGTTGGATGTGGCAAGAGCTGTCCTTCTTGGCTTGCAGATAGCTGTCTTCTCAATATGTCCTCACATGGCCTTTCCCCAGTGCATGCATAAGGAGAAAGAGAGTGCTGTCTGATGGTTCTTCTTATAAGGACACTAATCAAATTGAGTCAGGGCCCCACCCTTATGAATTCATTTAATAGTTACCTTCTTATAGGTCCCGTCTCCAAATACAGCCACACTGGGAGTTAGAGATTTAATGTATGAATTTAGGGGGACACCGATGGTCAGTCCACAGCACCAATATATATCAATGAAGATACCTGGCATCCAGATCTTGGTTCACTAAAAGGAGCCAGGACTGTTTAGAGAAATGACTGATTTCAGGGCTAGGGCAAAGAAAATTCAAGATGAGTCTAGAATATCTAATTGAGCCAGATAGTAAGGAAGTGTTCAAATGATAACACATAAACCACCTTGAGTGATCTCCCCTTTGCCAAGTCTGGGATCATTTAAGCCTCCAAATGAAATGATGGATTATAACTCATTTAATAAAATAGAAAACTATCTATCTATTAGTAACACTATAGATAGATAGGTGTTAGATAAAGAAAAGGAGCAGAGGGAGAGCTCTACCTTACAGTAGAAAGAATAACGGAATTAGGAAATTACCATTTTACAAGTACAATTACGATGATCAATTCAAGCAAAAAGAAATCATTGATGTTTGCGATCTCATGATAGTTTGATGAAGGTCAGAATACTTATATTGCCGATTTATATCCTAACAAAATGCTTTGTAATAACTTATAATAAATAGTATAAACATGGGCAGACATCATCGTGTGTAGGCGGTAAAAGTTAATAGAACCCACCATGGGGCACATGGACATTCAGCGCTTCCTCACGCGGTACTCCAGGGAGAGCGCGGCCCCACTGCTGTGCTTCTTGTCATAGAGCATTCTCTGGATCTGACCACGCAGAAAGATAAAAAAAACTCACGTTGAAGCACATTTCATGAAATAACAGTTCTGACCTCTTAACGAATAAGAAGGACATTGAACACCAGGAAAGACTGAAAAACTGTTCCAAGCTGAAGGAACTAAAGGGATATGGCAACTAAACACAAGTAATCCTTGATTGGCTCCTCAATTTTTAACGATCTTATTGGAACAATCAGTGGCATTTGAATGCAGCCTGTGAATTTGCTGGTTGTAATTTATCAGTGTTAATTTTCTAATGCAGGTGTTCTGTGCCTATGTAGGAGAGTGTCCTTATTTTTAGGAAATACACACTGAAATTTTGAGTGTTAATGAAGTATTATTTCTGCTACTTCTGGATGGTTCAGAAAAAATATGTACACTATATGGAGTTATTATGTAATATTAGACATCTTTTACATACATATGTGCATGTACACACACATATACATATGAGGGAAAATGTGCTAAATGTGAACAATTGGCTAACCTGCATGGAGATAATATGGGAGTTTGTCACACCATTCTTGCAACTTTTGTGTATTTTTGAAATTATTTTAAAATAAAAGGTTAAAACATTAATGAATTTCAGTACAAACAATATAAGAAATTAACTTAAATCAATTAATGAGAATTAACAACTGTAAAAGAAATATCCTGGGAGAACACCTTAAGGTGTGGCATATTGGAAATAATTGTATAGAATAAAAATTCTTTTGGAAAGGATCATAATCTATATGAAGAGCAATAGGCTGAGATCAAATCAGGAGATGTAAGAGTGCAGACATAAAGAAAACCTCCTTTACTGCAACTTCATTGCTGAAGTCGTAGACGGTTATTCCATCCTCTTTCTAAAATGCAGCATGAGGTGTGGACTTATTGGAGAAAAACATTCCTGGACTTGCTTGAAAATTAAATGTAATTATTTTCTAATTTTCCTCAGTGATCCAGGGAAAATGTTGCTGGATTTGCATCATCATGAAATTACTTGGCCCAGCCTTATGTCTGTATTAAGTCTTACTCCTTGGTAATAACTGGAAACAAACACTCGATATTTTTTCATCTGAAGCATTATCTAAGCTGTAGACAACTGGAAGACTGTAATGTGAGGATAGGAGTGCTCCCTTCTTACTGGGATAAAAGGACTTGGGTGCTTCCTGGAGGGCCCACATTTTTTAAACCCTATCCAACAATGACAGATGACCTGGCACCATTATTTATTCATTCATTCATTCATTTATGTATTTATTATTTGACATGTTTATTGCATTTTTCCGATTATCATTCAGCCCCCTCATCTCCCCTCACCCCTGCAATCACGACACTGTTGTCCATGTCCATAAGTCCTTTTCCCTTTTGCTCAGTCCTTCCACTCCCCATGCCTCCCCCCATTAGCTGTCATCCTGCTCTCTGTCTATGGTTCTGTTTCTACATTGCTTGTTAGTTCAGTTTGTTCATTAGATTCCACATATGAGTGAAATCATATGGTATTTGGATCTGGTACCTGTAGATCAATGGGTATTCTATACTAGTGGTTCTCAAAGTCTTGTCCCCAGTCAACAACATCAGCATCACCTGGGAATGTGTTAGAAATGCAGATTCTCAGGCTCGGCCCAGACCTATTGAATTAGAAATGTTAGGTGCGGGTCCCAACAGTCTGAGCTTATTGAATTCTTCAGGAGATTCTGAAGCACACGTTAAAGGTTGTGAACCTCTGGTGACTCATGCACTCAGTGAGTTGGAAAGAACACTGTCTCTTAAGAAACACTCAGACACCTATGTCTCCTCAGAAAAGGGACTAACTCCCAATTTCCTTACAGTTAAAAGCCTTCAGGAAAAAAATCACCATAAAGTAAATGGCTTGAGCTCTCAGGGAACTGCTTAATATGACCATAAATAAAAATTTAAAAACAATTAGGGCATCACCAAAAGCTCATTTTATCCTCTTGTGATTAAATGCACCAAGGACTTGCCACTTGGCTATTATAATTTTATATCCACCTCTATATTAAGGTTCTTTTTTTGCAGTACTTGCTTTGGGGAACCAAATGCCTGTCATTTTATGGCACCATAGGGTCATTAGAAAAGGCTTTTATATAATGCATTGGATCACTATGTGAACACATCCTGTGCATTAAATGGAAGTGGCTTAATACAATACCTGCAGGCGAGCCATTATGAAATTTTTCTGAGGGTAAGCAGAGGAGTCTGTTTAAGTTTAATATAAAGCAGGATGGAAAGTCCCGACAACCTTAGAAGAGATGTGGGAAAGATGAGGATTGGGAGGAAGCAGAAGAAGGAAGTTTGCTTCTAAAGTCCCCATTCGCCTGAGAGCAGAAGTGAACTCTCAGTAGATGTGCCTAGCCTGCCAGCTACAGATACCTGAGTGGTTCGGGCATCTTCCATGCACCAGCTTTGAAACGGTGCAAGAGCACTCAGTCACAGTTTGTTTGAACGTTACTGACACAGATAGTGTCTCAGTCTGTTTGGGCTACTATAACAGTACACCGCAGACTGGGTAGCTTAAACAACAAAATTGATTTCTCAGAGATCCAGAGGCTGAGAAGTCCAAGATGAAGGCACCTAGCAGGGTGTTTGGTGAGAGCCCTCTTCCTGCTTCTTAGATGCCCCTCATCTCATTGTATCCTCACATGGCAGGAAGAGGACTAGAGAGCTCTCTGGTGTCTTTTAGAAGAGAACTAATCCCATTCATGAGGGTTCCACCTGCATGGCCTAATCACTTCCCAAAGGACCCACCTTCAAATACCATTACATTGAAGATCTGGTTTCCTCACATAGATTTTGAGGAGATAACAACAATCAGGGCATGCAATCTATATATGAAGATGCTTGTTTAAGTAATTCGGACTGGTCATTCTCTCTGCCAAAGGGCAATCTCCATATCTCTGAGATCTTTGAGGATAAAATGTTTGCCTTCTAGGTCAAATTTTGCCTGAGGTTCTGTGTAACACCTAGAAAATGTCATTTCTCCTATTTATAAACTACCTATTTCTCAAAGTATTAGAAACAAAACCAATTCTTGTTACTAAACTGATACACCTGTGCCACAGGTGATTATAATATTATCAGTCCAGTAACAATCCATTGATTGGCATTCCTGAACTTAAAGCCCCAAATGGACCAAAGTTCCCTCTTATGGGTGCCCTGAGACACAGGTGGGGTCGTAAGTTTCACTCACCCAGTGCACTGAGGTGAGGGCCGTTGCTCTAGTAGGGTCACCCACAGACTAATGCTGCAGGTATTTTTCTGAGCCCTCCAACTTCAGATTACTTAAACGGTGGCTGTCAAGGAGTTCTGGGGCCAGTGGTCCTAGAATTCTCTGAACAATTCAAATCTGTCAGCTTTTGCCCAGTGACATCTATTTGCTCCCTGGGTTCCACTTTACCTTTCTCTGAACACTTAAACATTTTTTTTTCTTTTCTGAGGCTGGCAACCCTAATACATGCCTTCCAATGGAGGATATTCTTAACCGCCATTGGCCCTTTGAAGGGTAAACAGGCTTCCATGAGTATTCTGCTGTATTAGTTCGAGTGATGTGCAATTTCTTGCCTACACCACAGCTGGGACAGGTGGGTACAGTTCAGTTTAGTTACCTTCATCCTCTTCGCTCCCGCCAGTCAGAATTCTGTGCTTTCCCTGGAATATTCAGGAACATGCTATGCTCTTTTACCTTTGATTCTTTCAACACACTGCTCTGTCATCAACGACAACATTAGAGCTACAATTTGTGGAATATCTATTGTGCTCCTGATGCTTTCACAAGAATATTACATCTATGTGTTTAGTTAAACCTCACAAAACTTTTCAGGTAGTTACTATTGCTATCCCCATTTTTAGATAAATATTGAAACTCGGGGGATTGTCTGTTTTCCCCCAGGGCTGATAGGGAGTTTGTGTTAGAATACAAGTCAATTCTGGTTATTGTGACCCTTGCCCTGGTGAATGCTTACTCATCCTTGAGTTCAGGGTCATCTGGTGCAAGAAGCTTTCTGACTCCAATCTAGGAGCTCTTTGGTTCTCCCATAGCATTCTCTGCCCCACTGCACTGCAAGGTTTTGTTTTACACATCTCATTCCCCTCTTGCTTCTGGCTTAGGTCTGTTTTGAGAATGGTATTTATGAAGATGGGGGTGGGGGTTCATGACATATTATCAATATTTTTGCCTTTGGAACATCTTCAGCTTAAACTGCAATTGTGTACAAAGTCGTTCTTTAGCTGTATTGATGAAATGTACTTAAACTGCTTAAATGCCCTCTGCTTGAGTCCATCTGATTACATTAGAACATGAGGTGTTCAGGATAAAGGTAAGAAATTACTGAAAGGAGGGCAAGGAGGTTTATACATGTTTGGTGTGCTTGAGAGTCCAGTGCTTATGAGGACACTATACTTCTGCTCTTTGAAGTTGGGCTGCTTGGCAGGGTATAAACGCTGCATTTGGAAGTGGGAGAGCAGGATCCTAAACCCAGGTCTACCTCTTATTGACTGTGAAACTTTGAGCAGACCATTTAAAATTCTCTGAGCATCCATCTTCTTTATTTAAAAACTTTTTTAATTCTAAAGCTATATGACTTTATTTCAAAACTATATTTATAATACTGAATAAAAATATGAAATGATAATTCTCTAAGTAAAAGCAGGCAAATGTGAATAATCATACATAGAATTTCAAATTCTTTCATTTTAACTAAAGAAAACAATAATGCACAGCCTACAAGAAAAAAGAATATGTGCTTGCAAATGACTGCTTTTTGGTGCCTCTGCATTTGCAATTCATACAAAAAGCAAGTACCTTTATAGGCTTATTTGGCTATAACCCCCAAAGGCTGAATATGCATAGTTTGGAGCTCTATGATTTTTATCAGCCATGTGACCCTAGCTGACAATAGCAGATTCAGCCAACTTGGTGTTTCATAGAGGTGTGGGCAGCATTCAGGTTCTCGTCTCCCATAGATTAGCTTACCCCTTTCTTTTTTTAAATTTTATGTACAATTTCTCTATTAACATTGAGCCAATATTCTGGGAAAGTCTGTGCAACAAAAAGTCCAGGACGTGACTTGGACAGATTTCTGACTGTCTTTCACAGGATGGATTTTATGAACTCTTCCATGTATGACAGTGTTTTGTTTTGGTTTTAATGTATTCGATGGTGGAGGGATGCTGAACCAAACCATTGTGGTCAGGCTCACAAAGATTTAATAGAGTCCTAGGCAGGCCACAGAGAATGATTCATTAGGCGCCAAGAGTGAGATTCCAACGGTGTATATTCAAAACAGGACTCTGTCATTAACAATTGAGTTGGTTGAGATGAAAATGCTTGCGTGTATAGCAGGTCATGCAGTCAAGACGAAAAGCTATCTAAAATAGACCATGGCTATAATGAAGCATAAAAGGAAAGAAAAATCATCAGAGATAACTAAATATCAAACACCATCACACCTCAGCAAACCTCATCAGAAACCCAGTTCCTGTAAACTTACTGACCTATAGTGGTTTTGAAATCTCTTCTTTCAGAAGCCAATAATCCATCCAGTCAGAAATGTAACTGGGTGTTTGTTGCTGTATCACTGATGGACAGAATTATTCATTTTCTACCTGGATATTGTGGGGACATAAAAATTTGGTTATAGGTCACAGTCATACTTTTTTATTTCTCAACCATGCAGTTTGTGGAAAATAGGTCCTAGTATTTAGCTGGGGTATGTGATGTAGCATAAACTTTGAACTTACTTTTAAGGAGCTTACGATTTATCTGGAGAGAAAGCATACAGAAAAATAGCTATCATCTTAAATATTCTTTGAGCATTTGCTGTTTGCCAGCACTATATTAAGTGCTCTACATGTATTGTTTTATTTAATCCTTAAAACAACCATATAGATAGATATTGTCATTATCCCCTTTAGCAGTTGAGGAAATCGAGACCTACAGACATTAAGTACCTTCCCAATATCCAGCTAGTAAGCGGCAGAGCTGGAATTTGAACTGAGGTGGGTGTGTCTAGCCCCACATCCTTACTACCTCCTAACCACTGCAGATGGTATTAAAACTCTCTACCAAGTAATATGGAAACAAATGCAAATGTTCTGCAGACTGAGTTAATGAGCTTTTATGAAGAAGAAACAGAGTTTATTAATAGTAATGTTTCAGAGATGAAGTTTCCACATTTTTCATTGATCAGAATGGACATAGAATATTACCAAGGAACATAGTGAGGAGACTAAAATATAGTCAGAAGTATATTCTGTGCCACTTTCTACAACAAAACCTCGCCCCCTTGATAATCTGGCCTTCCTGCCTCCTTAACCACATCGCTCTGTGCCTCCCTACTTTGCCCTGCTCTATGTTAGGAGTTACTGCCTGAACACCTGCACAACAAATGGGAAAGTGGTCTTAGCATAGATTTGAATTCTGTCCTTTTCCTTGAAGAAGTGTCATTGTGTGGATAAAGGGATTTACTTTGTGAATAACCAGCTTCCAGACTTGACCAGGGCCACGTCCTTCTCTGTGGCCCACTTTCCTCCACCTTAGACCCTGCGATTCGGGTGATGGAGTGAGGCCACTGCCTTCGCCACCTGCACCAGGTTATCTTACCCTTTTGAAATCTGTTGTGCTTTCATTTGTGTTCCCTCTATGTAGGCCAGGCTGCTCAGGCCCTTTGATGGACTCTTTATCTGCTCCCTGGGGTCTGTAATGAATCTCTCTCCTTCCTTCATACTCTCTTTACTCGGCCCAAACCTATCTCCTCGGCATTCGCTTCATCTTTTTCCACCGAACAGGCCCCACTCTTTCATCTGAACCATTCCCAGGCTTCATCCACAGTCTCTCCACTGGGAAAAGTCCTTCCCTCACTTTCATTTCTTCTTAGATCCCTCCCATTTTCAATGATAATTATTCTTTTTTTTTTCCACAGTGCCCCTGACCATGAAAAGCTCAGAGAAGTTGTTAAACTGAGTGATCATTTGTGTGCTTACTGGTATATTTATCATTCCCCACACTTTCTTCTTGTGCAGTGGGGCGTGTGGTTATGTTCCTTACATTGTTATGTGCCCATATTTTAGATTTTAAACTTCTAGGGAGCAGGAGCCCTGTCTACTTTACTTCCTGTTAAAATGTCTGGAGCTGAACTCTGTGTATTCGGGCAACTGAATTTTATTGGGCTATTAGAACCAATGGAATGCAATTTAAAGAAAAACAAGATACTACTAATTTTGGACTGCCTTCATGGAATTCATTTATTTTTCTTTCTGGGTTTTGGCTAGTACACGTGAATTTTATGGTAGAGTCATAAAAATTTTAAATAATTGAATAGAATAGTCTGAAGTGGTGAAAATTCCAGATTATGTTCATTTTAAAATGAAAACAGTTGCATCACTTTCAGGAATATATAGTGACATGAATCATTTATAAAGTATTAACAATATTTGTCCAAGGAGATCTGTAATATTAGCATAAGAGTCAGGAGGTCATGCATTGTATTGGACACTGAAAGACCACATTTGAATGCTAATTTTGCATGTAAAAACTTTATGTTCCTGGAAATGTCCTCCACCTCTTAGACTATGCATGTCTTCTCCCAAATCAGTATTGAATATTCAGTGATAAGCTATAAATAAAACACGTAACATGTATATAGTGAGCAAACGATTAGCATCCAAAAACTTTTAGCTAATATTAATATTTTTACTTGGTTTTTAAAAAAAATGCTTCAAAAGCACTTAATTTCTTTCTTCCTATAATCTTGATTACATTTGTAATTTGCCCAGCGACTCTTCATGGTTCTTCAGTTCTGTGCCTGAGTGACTGATATATTCTTTTTAAGAGGCTTAAATTCATGTGAGGAAGGTGGAATAAGAATAAGAGAACTTTCCCTCTGCTGCTTCCTCAGCTCCATGGCTCCTAAAAGCTGTTTGTGTAAGCAGAGAAAGACAGAGGCAGGAGGTAGTGATGGTACGTCATGGTCTACACTCCACAGTGACATGCAGAACTAAGGCCTGCCTGCCTGGAGTCCCTCTTTCCTCTTCCACTCCCAGTTAGCCCACAAGATGTCTCAGAATTCTTGTCCAAGCAGAAATGATGGCACCATGGAGGGACCTCATTGGCTCAGAAGACATTCTCAGGCCAATAGTATAAAACTAAATGCAAATGAGCAGTTTATCAGAGAAGAAACCATGCTGCAATAATGTTGGGTCTTTTGTCATAGTGTTTTGTTTTTTTCTTTTTTGCTTTTGGTTTTGGTTTTTTAATAGAAATCTGTGAAAACAGTCTGTAAGATACCTGAGGATTTTACAGGCACTTCTACCTTGGTAAGAAGTTGGAAATGTTATTTCAAAGAGTTTGGGATATAATAGTTGGGAGAACAAGCTGTTTTCATTGCTAATCAATAAAAGAGAAATGACCTGATGACTGGATTAGCTTCTCATTTCTCCAGAGCAGCGGCTTTCTTATAATTATCTGAATCCCACCACTGGCGGGTGGTGGGACCCACCAAGGGCAGAGCCTAGCACAGGGTGCCTTTGCAGGCTGGGAGCTTCATTTTTGAGCACGCCATTAATTCAGGGACTCTGGAAGGTCTCCTGCATCTAAACAGCTTGGCTTGTTTGTTTACATCTACTCCGGGATAATCACTGAAAGTTTATTACTATTTTTAACAAAGTTTCTGATATATTTTAAATAGTTCAGTAATCTATAGGATAGGTGAGTTTTTGTTTTTTCATTTCTTTGAAATGTTGTTCTATACATTTACCTAGTATTTTCCAAACCAGTTATCCTAATACAAAGGCTTCTTAATGATTTTTCTATACCTCAAATATACACATGATACTGAGAACTTGAATTTCCCTTTATTTTTGTTACTAATATAAACCTTTTCTAAATATAAATTCTTTGAAATGAATTTAGGCAATGAAGTAGATGAGTTATATTGAATAGCTTCCATAATCAAAGAAGCATTCTGATAGATTGGACTTACAAAATATTTTTGTGTCTTTCATATTTTTTACTTAGGGTACAGAGAAACATGTAAAAAAATCTTCATTCCCGTTTGGCTCAGTGACAGTGAAAACAGACAACAGACAAGTACTATTAGGCCAATGCAACTCTGTAAGTGTCCACGTGGGTCAATTTGCTAGGGAGAACTATCTGAATTATCATATGGTACACTTGACCAAAAAATAAAACCCCTTCACAACTGTTTTGCTTTAAGATTTGTGTAATCATTCCTAAAAGCCTAAAGGTCTTGTACATATTCAGTGCATATTCCTGTGCATTTTCTTGTCCCTTCCCCAGAATGATTTCTCTAAAAAACAAATCTAATCATTCCTTCCTCTTCTTAATGGTCTCCCTTTGCACATAGGATAAATCAAACCACCTTCAAACCAGGCCCTTGGAGAGCCAGCCTCATCTTTCACCTTTTCCCCATCGCCCCCTATGCCTCACCCCTGTGGACTAGTTTGCAGGTTTGTGGATGTGCTGACAGATACCCTCCTTTTCACAGCATTCCATCTGAGAGAAGTGCGCTCTCTCCGTTGGCACTTCATCTCTCTCTTCCCTTTCCTCCCCAGTACTTACTACCCAATATCCAGATTGTTCTCTGCTCTGTTCACAGCTGTATCCCTAGCACTGTCATGTTTGGTACATAAGAGATGCTCAATCTAGATTTGTTGAATTAATGTTGGATATTTTAAATCATTATTTTCGGGTTAAAAGAAGTAAACTTTTTCTTTTGGCTGAGATTCAAAACATGGTGTTCAGCGAAGACTTTGAAAGTTTATTATAGTCTGTGAGTGGGAGGAAGAAAGGGAGAGGAAAACGATTGTATTTCTTGATTACAATTTGTAACCTCAGGTGGTTTTTCTTAGCTGATATATTCTTGCTTCTGTTCTCCAAGAAAACCATTTAGTCAGATCCTTTGACGGGTCTTAAGGGGAAAGGAAGAAAATTCAATGCCACAATGTCAGCATCAAAGATCATGGATTCCAAGATACAGGTTACACTAATTTTTATTTATTTATTTTTTAGATGTCTTTAAAAGTGAAATGCTATATTTAAACCTGTATTTTAGGGGAAAAAAGCAGAATATTTGAGCAATAGTAAATATAGCCAAAAAATGGTAGAGACACAGAATCAAAACTCCAAGGGAGGCGTCTCTGCAGAGGCGAAGAGCATGTGCTCGAAGGGGCGAATGGACCCCTGAGGTCGAAGTGGTGGGTACACTGAGGGGCACTGGGCGCCCTGCTTAGACCAGGGGCATCGCTGCTCCTCACGCCCTCAGGGGTGTTTCCCAAGGGTGTCTGGGGAATCTGAAGCCTAAGGAAATTTGCTGCTCTGCCTCTGGACAAATTGCCAGACAGCACACAAGGTCTAGAGCCCCAGAGGCCTTCTGACTTGACAAGGAGACTGTGTGCCCCTCCACACTCCAGGTTTTCTGCTGAGTGGTATTCAGAACCACTGCTGAGCCTCTCCTCACTGATCATGCCACTCGCACTTACCGTATGTTAAGGCAACGCATTTGGACTTTAGGTTTTAGGCCATAGGTCTTCTGAAAGCTTCCGCAACCCTGCAGCACTCACAGGTTTGTGCAACTGGCCTGTGCTTTGCTAAGAGGTGCTGTTTTCTCTTCTTTGTAACTCATCTTTGAGTGCCACTTAAAATCAGTTGCAAGAGAAATTATTACAGTGGACATTTAGTTGTGGGTAATATTTTGGTCTAAATGAGCTTAAGAACTTTGTCCCCTGCAAAAAGATCCATCAGTTTTTAATATTTAATGTACATGTGTGTTTGCACATGTGTGTGCCATGAAATTAAAGATATACGTAAAAATCCATTGTCAGATTTGGATGAATGAAGTAAGGGAGGATTGAAATATTGTACTTGTTTTTTTAAACCTAAACATCTTTAAAGCTAGATGAGCCATACTGTAATACATATGAAAATTTTCCCAGGATCTCACCACTTGATTTGAATAAACATCCACTTTTT
This sequence comes from Trachops cirrhosus, assembly GCA_028533065.1. Lineage (NCBI taxonomy): Eukaryota > Metazoa > Chordata > Mammalia > Chiroptera > Phyllostomidae > Trachops > Trachops cirrhosus. The sequence goes on along the minus strand of CM052541.1, from coordinate 162,996,392 downwards.
TCCTGTACTCAAATGCCTCCCATTTATTCATAGACCCTTCACTCTCTCAGTGAAGAGGAATAGGTTTTAATGTCTTCTAGGAATAAGTTAGGTGATTTTTATGGGGGAAAGAGTAGATTTTGGAAGCCATGAGATTCTTCTTCTTCAAGTATGTGATGGGCTGCCTGTGGCTGAGGAATAAACACTCTAAGTTGCTCCAAAGAGGAGTTAGGGTATCAGGTGGAAATCTCATGTTGAATAAGGTTGTCTAAATGTGGAACGGCATCATTTGCAAGCAGTGAACTCTCTGCTTCGGCAAGAAGCATGGTGGTAGACGGTTTTCATGAACACTGAAGAGAGGAGTGCTTTTCAGGGGCAGATACATCCAATTCTAAAATTTCATCTTTAAAGTAAAATGAGATCTTACTTTTTTTATCATTATGGACATCTTTTTATCCTGAAATTTTTTATAATTACTATTTTGAACCCAAATGAAGGCCTAGCCTTTTTAGTGCATTCAGCTTCATTTGGCTGGCTGTTTGGCTCTCTGGTAATGAGTTCCCCTGCGCTGGATAATTTTCCCAAAAGTTCCACCCACGCCCACTTGTCAGGGGTGCTGTAAAGGAATTCTTAGCCTGTTAGAAGGTAGTCGGGAGAAAGGAAATGAGATGGTGTTGTGCCAGGTACTTCTTACACATCATTCCATTTAAACAACCCTGTAAGTTATATAACAGCACCTTCATTTTACATAGGAAGAAACTGCAACTAGGTGGTATTGTAAAGCTTCCACAAGGCCGCACATCTACTAACCAGTGCAACAGAGGTTCATGCCTGAGCCCACGCTTCCACTGTGATGCAGCACAACTGCACAGAGAGCCAGTAAATTGATTAATCAGATCAGTCAAATAATCAGTCCCTTCAGTGATTTAACTGATGTACTTTCAGTCCACATCTTTGGTTTACTTTGCAAAATTGGACGTTGTTTTGGGAGTCTTATAGAAAAATCCAAAGACATCTCATAGGTTTGGTTGGCAATGAGGTGAATTATTTATGGGCACCGTATTGGGGAGTGTGGCTTGGTGTTTACACAGGAATACACAGACCCCGACATGTGACTGTGTGTTGGGGAGCGGGGACAAGAGGAGGAGGATAGGCGAAAGCAGACTAGTCGCAGAGGGACTTCTTAAATTCTTAACATCGGAAATTGCTCAAGTTATCAAAGACCTTAGAAAACATTTTTATTCTGCCCTGTCCCATCACTGGTGAGTGAACTGTGTCCTAGAGAGTTGACCTGAGCTGCCACGGGCACACCCCGATTAATGACTGTGCCAGCTGGGCCACCTGTCCGATGACTGCTCATCTAGAATTCTGCCCACCCTCAAAGAGCCTGCTCTAGCAAATAGGTGACCTCGTAGGAGAGAAAATGAGGGCCTGACAGGAAGACCCTACATTGTAGCAACTGTTAAGTTAGTGACATCTCTGACTTTTAAAGGGCTTGGGGGAATGTCCAATTTTGAATTTATGGTTTTAGGTCAGTCTGCTTCCAGTGTTTCAAGGCAAAGAAAAATTCTCTCACGTGTGAAGCAGCAAACATCATGAACACAAATACATCTCTGTCTTGGCAAAAAGATTGCCAAGTGAATATTTGCATGTTTTGGTTCCGCTTCTGTTTGGGATTCTGTCCTAGTCACTCTCTTAGCTGATAGATTATCAGGAGTCACCGATGTCCTTCCTCTCCCACACACAAGTATGCTTATAAGCAGAACATTTTATTGCCCAAAGAGCACCCCCTGATTCGGCTCTCACAGGGGAAAACCACAAGCCAGTATTCCCTTTACGTCTACAGTGTCCTTTGCCGTCCTCCACTCTACGCTGCTCTGCAAAGTTGAAGACAGAGCGACTGTAAGATTACACGTATTTTTTCTACCTGACTAAATATCTGTTTCCAGTGTTCCCCACCCTCCTCTCTTTTCTGCAGCTCTGGTCCCAGTCTGTTCTCTCAGTTTCAGTGGATGCTATGTGAAATATTTAAAAACACAGAGAGAGAGAACAACTTACTTGTAATTTTATTTCTTTCCTTAAAATGGAAATTGCTTGTCAATGGCTTACATTCTCAGTCTCTACACTCCAGAGGCCTGGCTACGGCTTCCCCGAAGAACTCTGACTCACATTTCCATTAGGCAAATCCAGGTTGACTTGGTAGGTTGCCTTTCAACCACCTAATTGCTGCTTTGGGTCGACAAGGTCCCAGTTTTGGACCACAGTTTCTGAGCTCTCCGGAAAGTTTGGCTGAGTTGAAAACTGTCCGATAAAATGTCTCCTTACACTAATTCTAGCTCCTTCAGATGAACCCTAAACCTCAGTAACCATAATGAATTGAATTCACACGCTAAAAAACCCCAACATGGTTCAAGTCTGATTCTGGAGTATAATCATGTAAAATTTAGATTCTAATCAGAGTTGTGGCCAGAAAGGAGCCTGCCAGCTCAGCCCAAGTCACGGTTTTTAGGGGCTCGAGGATCTGAGGGTGAGAAGCGCATTTGGGTGTTGTGGAACATATGCCTTCCATTTAGGACCCTTCTCTGGAGAACAGCTCCGACTCCTGTGCAGAAGGAACATGAAACTAACATACTCCTCTCAGCTGTATAAATATCATTTGGCAAAAGCTGTGAGCTGGCGTGCCAACAATCAGAATACAGCCTTTCATCTCCATCATAGCCTCAGCTAGGCTGTCTGCCTATATTTGACCTTCTTTTGAGGCTCATTTGTTTCATTTTAACCAATAAAGTGTTACCAGGCAGCGAGCGGCATTGAAGGTAAAGAGGGCGCTCACACGACGACTCGGCAGAGCTGCCATCACAGCTCCAGGGCTGCAGGGACGGGCGAGGGCTCCTGTGCCTGCTGCAGGCACTGGGGCATTTTCTGTGATTTCTGACCAAAATTAAAGAACCGTATTTGAGCTGGTCCCCATATGGGCCAGATCTCCCTTCCTGATCGGAGAAGGACTGTACCCCTGCAGTCTTGTCTCAGCATAGATGAGACACACATGTACTTCTATTCAGCACCCAGTGCTGAGGTTAGCAGACTTTCTTGGTTCGTGACCCCCCCTTTTAGCCCAGTCATTTTTTATGATATGAAAAAAAAAGCCATTTACTAAGTAGAAGATCCAAACAACTTAATAGTAGTAGGTTGCTCAGTGTCCAAAATGGGCATGTCACTGTGCTAAAATACCTGCACTACCCTGTGAGTTTGCTGGGTGGGAGGACCCACCCAGGGTCCCCACGTTCCATAGCTGGGTGTTGAGCTATACATAAGGGGAGCTTGACATAGTTACCTCCTGTCTTAAAGGGGCTAACCCATGGGTGTCAAACTCCTTTTCATGGAGGGCCACATCAGCCTCACGGTTGCCTTCAAAGGGCCAAATGTAATTTTAGGACTGTATAAATGTAACTACTCCTTAACTCTTAAGGAGTTGAAATTACATTTGGCCTTTTGAAGGCAACCTCGAGGCTGATGTGACCCCTGGTGAAAATGAGTTTGACACCCCTGGGCTAACTAAACAAGCTAGTAGAGGAAATATTAAAAGTACAGTAAAACATGTTATACAGCAAAGTGTCCCAAAGATAGGATACTATAATAAGAAAGGTACTTTATTGATCGGGATGTTTAATTGCAGAAAACAGGATCCACTCAACTTACCTTGAGAATAAAGGTTTATTAAAGAGTATTAGATTGCTTACAGAAGCTCTAGAAAGTCCAAGGAAGCAGCATTGGATGCTAGATAGCCAAGAGAATTTTCCAACATACTGCACAACTGCTCAGTGAAAATCTCACTGCAGGAGCCTCTGCCCTCTTCCACTCCCTCAGCACGTACACACCCGACACAACGGCCTCAGAAGGATGACGAACTCACTTCGTGCCTCATTTACCTCACAATGGCTTCACAATGGCCACCTCTGTCTCCCAAGTCTCATGGGAGCCCAGACGTTTACTTGAGGAACCTAGATCATAGGTAGAAACCCTAGCTGAGAAGGAGTCTGAGATTAGTTGGGGGGGGGTGGTTTGTTTTGTTTGTTTAGTTTTTTAGCTTCTCAATACAAAAAGAAAACCCCAAGAATGGTTGAGGTGAGTGCCACATGAGCTAGTCTGCCATGAGCACAGCGTCCAAATGAGCACAGCGGCTGCTGAGAGAGTCAGAGGTCAGAGTTGGTCGTGGGACAATGGGGACCACCCCATCCCTCATGGACGTAGGGTTTGAACTGGGCCTCGGGAGAATGGTGGTATCTAATAAGTACAAGTGTGGTGGCCGGCCATCGTGGAAGAAATAAGACAAACAAGGTACAGAGGCAGGAACATGTATGTTAAATTGAGAGAGTCACGTGGAGAGCATTTGAACATGTAAGGAAGAAGGATTCATAAGGTTGGGAACTTGGGTAGTGCCAGTGTGATGAAATCTTGTGCAGGAGGGAGGAGTCTCTAAGTACACGGCAGTGGTTCCACGAAGGTTTTGATTACAAACTAAGTGGAATTTTAGATAGAAAAATGGAAACATGCTTGGGCATCTCCTCTTCTCCATCTATACGCTCTCCCCAGTTGACCTCCTTTAACTCCTGTGGCTTTAAAGACTCCACACTCCTATATCTAAGCCGAACCCCTTGTCTGAACCCAGAACTTATAAGTCCAGCCGTCTACTTCACATGGTGTGGGTGCTGACAGGCGTCTCATGTCCAAAATGGAACCCTTGGTCTCCATTTCCGTGGTGTTATCCCTGATTCCTCTCTTTCTCTCTCTCTCCACACTGACTGTCAGCAAATCCTGTGAATTCTTCAAAAGACATCTAGAGCCGGATGCCTTCTCATCAACTCTTCCACTGCCTCCCCATTCTGAGCCTGTCACCTATTGCCAGGATTACTACACAGCTCCTAATTATCCTTATAGCTTCCACGTTTTCACATAGTGACCAGAGTGTTTCTACAACAAATTGAGTCGGATTATGTCACTCCTCTGCTCAGAATCTTGCAGTGGATTCTCATCTCATCAGAATAGAAACCAAAGTCCTTACAAGGTTCTATTTGGCCCTGCACAATTTGGTCCCAGCTACTTCTCTTACTTCCCCTCCTACTCCTCTTCCTCTGGCTCATTGTGCTCTGTCCTCAGGCATCCTCACTATTCCTCAAACATCCCAAGCACACCCCTGCTTCAGACATTTGCGCTGTTGTTCTCTCTGCTTTAAACATTCTTCCAGCTCATGTTTTTGTGGCTCTCCCACTCACTTTTCTTTAGTAATCTGTTCAACTACCACATTATCAGAGAGGACTTCCTAATTGTTCTACATAAAATAACACTGGACACTCTGTCTCTCCTTATTTGTATTTATCACCATACCATAATTTTATATATATATTAATTTGGTAGAACCAGAGGGAATGGCCTTTCTCAATGCAGTTGTGATGTAGGTTAGATGGAGGGAAGGCCTTCTGATGAGTGTGAAGGAGGACCTCCTGAACAGGTTTGCCAGGGCATCTGTGCTTCTCCAGCCCTGGAGAGAGAGAAAGGAAAGGAGTGAGTCTCCTCCAGACCAGCCCTGCAGACACAAACCTGGATACAGCAAACTATTATTATTACTCCAATAGATGGTGATTGAAGTCTGAAGGTTGAAAAATAAGTGGAAAAGTTAAGACTGTCCCTGCTCCCAATTGCCTGGCACCTAAGGACAACTGAGAGGGACAGATTGTTGTCACTTAGAGAATGAGAGAATGAGAGATGACAATGGTATGGGAACTGTAATTAGGGAGGGTTATTTGTTCTCACCAATAGTTTAAATACTGATGTATATTCTACAAAAGTAGAAAGCAGGGAGCTTTTGACATAACAAAATATTATCCAGTGGCAAAGAAATATTTGTGAAAGGAATTACCAGCAAATGTTTGGAAATGAGGAGTGCCCTATTTCCTCTGGACCTCATGTACATGAAATGAAGGGAAGGATTCAGGAAATCATCTGCACAATTAAAATTTTCTACTTTCCCTAAATTACTGGTGCTCTCGGGTGGAAGGTTTCTGATCCTAGATTATCACTAAAACTGAAAGTCTCCATTTGCTTTGCATGGGTAAATATAACCATAATGTGTTTATACTCCCTGTAAAAGAACTTTTGGTCCAAACTTTTTGTCTGAATGATTTTTTTCCAAAATAAAGACAGTCACACCTTATCCCTAGAGATTCTGATTTAGTAGGTTTGGATGAGGCTGTAGAAATCTGAGTTTGAAACCTTTTGCAGGGTTAATTTTGATCTTCAGCTAACTCTGAGGAGCACAAAACCACACTGTCCTCCTAGCGTGTGGTATTCAGCACGTGGGTTAAACACATTCCAGCTATCATTCGCTTTGTTACCGTTTCCCTAGCAGTGTCAGGCACCGCAGAATTCCAGTTATTTGCAAGGTCCAGTTACCTGGACTTCTGTCTGTCTGCATAGTGCTGTACTTGCCCTTGGATTGTTTTGCTCTCTGAGTGGGAGAATTTGCAGGCTACAAATTCTAGGAGTGGTCTTTGCAGGCTCCAGCCTCTGACATCTGCAACTTCAATATGACATGCCTCTCAGACACATCACTGACTCAGTTTTTCCTCCACCTTAAAAAATGTCACCCCCATTTCCATCTTTTCTTCTTCTTTCAGTCTGATATTCCTGTTTCAATTAAAAATAGGATGACAAGAACAAACAAACAAACAAATAAATAATAAATAAATAAACCAAAGTGTTCATTTTTGTTCCTCTGGAGGAAAGAGCAGATCATGAACAAGGTGAAACTTTGAGTGGGATTCCAGTCTTTGTCAAAAAACAACTCTCTTTACTCAGCAAAATGTACAGTATTCAACCTTTTCATGGAAGGACTCAGTGTTCTTTTCAAAGCAGCGTATCAAAAACCCACACACAGTGGAGACCCACCCTCTCACTGGGGCATCAAAGAAGAAGGATGGCGCATACAGTTGGTCTCAAATGAAGTCTTTCCATTACAGCCTCAGATGTGCTCTCTGGGAACTGCTGAGTTAAAACCATGAAGAAGAGGGTGAGGGCCATCATCCATTTCCATTAAGAGCAGTTGTCGAAGGCTGCTTGCCCCTATTCTTTCTTTTCTTCCCTATTTCACAGTACTGCTTGCATTCCAAGAAAATGAGGTTTCATGCAATACGCCAGACAACTCTGTTCTCCCCCCTAATGCCAGCTGCTTTTCAAGTGGGTGGTGGGATAACTAAGAACATTTGTACTTGGGCACAGTCTCCTCAAAATCCATAAACACCAAGTATTCTGCCCTTTCTTTTTGTGGGGATATTTTTTTTCTGTATGTAATTTAATTTAATTGCTTTTGGGAGAAGACCAGTGGTCAGTTAAAAGTTACAAGCACTCTATCAACACAACAAAAGTGAAATAAGAATAGAAACTTTACTGTTGAGCAGAGAATTCTGTTTGATTAACTTTATACTGTGTACTAGGAAATGCAAAGGGAAATGTAGTGATGTATAAACATTTGTATATATTTGGTTGTGTTTTTTGTCCTGACTGGAAACATGCTGTGGTAGGTAGATTTCTAAAAAAGGCTGCCAGTGGTTCATGGCTTTTAGCATTCACACCCTTGTGAAATCATCTCCCCTAGTGTGTGAGCTAGACCAGATAATTTGCTTCTAATGAATAGAGAACATGGCAAAAGTGATGGGGTGTCATTTCCACACTGAGGCTACAAGGATTGTGACTTCCACTTTTCTAGAACTATATCTTGTGGGCACTCCTGTTGCCATGTTGTGAGATGCGCTATGGGGAGGGTCACTGGGCAAAAAACAGAGAGGCCTCTGGCCAGCAGCTCAGGATAGTGAGAGTGTCCAGCCAGGAATCTGTAGCGAACTGCATCCTGCCATCAACCACAGGAGTGAACAAGGATGCAGATCCTTCCTAGCTGAACCTGGAGGTGACTGTGGCCTGTGAGAGACCCATAGAGAGCCAGCAGACCCAAGGTAAGCCAGGCCTGCACTCTTGACCCGTAGAAACTATGAGATAACAGATATGTTTTAAGCTGTTCTCTTGAGATGATTTGCTACAGTGCAATAGATAACATATACATGCATTGTTTTTATAAATATTGTATTTGAATGCACACATATAGAAAAGTATACAAATCATAAGGGCACCATTCAATGAATTTTTATCAAGGAAACACACGTGTAATGACCATCCAGATCAAAAAGTAGAACCTTGCCAATATCCCAAAGTCTCTTTGTACCCCTCAGATCATTAACCCTCTTCTTAGGTAATCATTATTTTAATTTCTGTCATTAATTTGCCTCTTCTTGGGCTTTCTGTATTTGGTATCAGGCCTACTCCTTTGTATCTGCCTTCTTTCTCTCTAAGCATTCTGTTTCTGATAGTCATCCTTGGTGCTTCAGGTAGAAGTAGTATTTCATTTATATTTACTTCCATATACCACAGTGCTTTAATCCACTCTATTGCTGATGGACAGAAGTAGTGCTGCTACAGACATTTTCATATGTATCTTTTATACATATATTTTGCGTTTTGGGGGGGAATGAAATTTGTGGATCAATGGATATGTATTTGTTCTGCTTTAGTAGACATTACTTAATTGTGTTCCAGTGTGGATATATCGATTACAATTCTATCAACAGTATATGAGAGCTCCATCTACCCCTCATCCTCATTCACACATGGTATTGTCAAGTTATTTTGAATTTTAGCCAATTTGGGGAATATACAGGGGAATGTCATTGTAGCTTCATTTGTATTTTTCTAAAAATTAATGACATTAAGCACTTTTCATGTGTTGATTGATATTCAAATATTTTCTTTCATATCAAGATATACTTTTGTCCTTTTTAGTAAAATTCTCACCATATTGAGATTAATATTAAACATTTAAAATACAAATATTCAGCTTATTTAGCACAAAATTTGTCCACAGATCATTGTTTCTGTTTCGTTGCGGTGACATTGTAAGAGTTTCCTAAGGCTGCCTTAGTGAGGTACTGCAACTGTGTGGCTTGCAACAGAAATTTATCGTCTCACAGTTCTGCTGACTGAAAGTCCAAAATCAAATTGTCAGCTGAACCACGTTGCCTCTGAAACCTGTAGCGAAGAATCCTTCCTTGCCTCTTGCTAGCTGCTGATGGTCTGCTGGAAATATTCGACATTCCTTAGTTTGCAGCTGCGGCACTTCAGCCTCTGCCTGCCTCATCACGTGGTTTTGTCCCACCTTGTCTCTGAGTTTGTGCTCACAGGTCCCTCTTCTTATGACGTCAGTGATACTGGATTAAGAACCCACCCTACTCCTGTAAAACCTCACCTTAACTAATTGCCTCCCCCTTCCCAAATCAGGTCACACTCTGAGGGACCAGGAGTTGGGACTTCATTATATATTTTGGGGAGACAAAATTCAACTCATCATAGGCATTTTTGTCAAAGTCAGGTGTTTATATATGTGTGGGCCTGTTTTGGGACTTTCTATTGTATTACTGGTCTATTTTTTTATTGGACTATTTGTCTATTCTTATGTACTAACTACACTGTTTGAATTACTGTAACTTTAAAATAAATCTCCATATCCTAATAGTATAAGTTCTCCAATTTTATTATAATTAGCATCTTGAACTTCTTATGTGGGGTAATTTTGTTTCTACCTGAAGAATTCTCATTACTATATTTTTAGTGTGAGTATGTTGGTAACAAATACTCTGTTTTTGTTTGTCAGAAAACAACTTTATTTTCCCTTCATTCTTGATGAATATTTTTCCAAATATAGAATTCCAGGTTGGCAATTCACTTTAAAGATGTAATTATTTTATCTTTGCTTCTATAATTTCTGTTGTAAAATCAATTAGAATTTTTCATTGTTGCTTTTTCAGAGGAAATATGTCTCTTTTCTCTGGCTATTTACTGAAGTTTCTCTAAGTCTTTGATATTCCAGTTTTATCCTGTTGCCCGGGTATAAACTGGTTATTAACTAATTTTCTTGGAATTTCTGGAGCTTCCTAAAATGGTTTGAGGCCTTCCATCAGTTTTGGATGAATATATAATATTTAGGTGATGAATATTTAGGTGTGAAATATTTGATGAATGTTCAGATATGGGTCTGCCTTAGCTTCTTTCTCTTCAAGATGGGAAGTCCAAATATACATATGTTTGACCTGTTCTCCAGGTCCTAGTCTGCCCTTAATGCTCTTTTCTGTACATTTTTCCTTCTTTCCAGTTCAAAAATTCTCTTTTGTCTTATATGGAATCTTCTACTAAACCCATCTAGCCAGTACTTTGTTTTTGAAATTTTATTGTTCACCTGTAACATTTTTTCTTACAAGGTGTCAGGCACCATGCTATGTGCTTTATATTCTCTCATTTGAGTCTATATAAATACACGATAAAGAAGTACTGTCAGTATCTATACCTTCAGAAGAGGAAAACAGAGGCTCAGAAAGAGATGAAAATGCCCACTGTCTCACATCAAGGAGCTGGTGATACTGGAATTCAAATCCAGGAAGTCTGGCTCAAAATAAACTTTCATAGCTACTAAGTCACACGGCTCCTGGGGGAGTGCTTGGTTATGACATTAATGGTAGCTACCATCTCTACAGGGTTTTACTGTGTGCCCAATATGGTTCTAAGCATTTTACATAGACCAGCTTATCAAATCCTCACAACGACCTTGAAGTAGGTCCTGTAATTAGTGCTATCACACAGATGAAAACACTGAGGCTCAAAAGAGGTGGAACTTGCCTCAAGTTTTACAGCTGCCCAGTGCAGTCAGGATTTCATCTAAGGAGTTCTGTCCCCACAGCCCAGGCCTTAACTACTATACCAAACTTCCTCCCAATGAAACTGGGGTAGAAATAACATGTCGTACTGAGAAATGGCACAGGCAAGGGAGGGAATGGCATCCCAAATCTGGTTAGAAACAGAGTGCTCAGAAACAGAGTGGAGAGTGAAAGGTGCTTCAGAAGGGCAGAGTGAGTGACACATGATGAGCTTGGTACAGGACAAGGGAGAAAAGAAAACTATGGGGGACATAGACATTAAATAAATTACGAATAAGTATGTGTGGGGTGCAGCTGGAAGAGAGCATTCTGTGGGCTGTGGTTTGCTCAGCCCTGACATGGAGACACAGCTGTCGGCAGCGCAGTAAGAAGAACCACAGTCTGTTTAATGCTGAGTCCTGGCAAGTCTGTGAGGTCAGGGGGTTCTGACCACCGTGGTGGTCGTGAGGACTCGGCTGATAATTGCTAGGTCTGAAAGATAAGTATCAAGAAGGCAAAGATGTGGTCGGGATGGTCCACAGGGGTCTGAGTGAAGCAGTGGGAATCTGAAAGCTGGAGCCGAATAACTGGGGGTGAACTGTGTTAACTTTGAGCTGTAATTACCAAACCGCTTCCCAGGCTTTCTCAAAACACAGAGATATATATTTAATAAGTGTTCTGGGGAGTTTACAAAAGGCATTTTCTTTGTAATAAGTGACATTAGGCAAAGTTTTCCTGTCAGCAAGTAGGACTGCCATTTCTATTCCTGTGTTGCTGCATGTAAATAAATTGCTCCTTTCATGTAACCCAGTTTGAGATTCCTGTAAACACTGGGGAGAAAGAGCTTGTTTTTTAGTTTTCTTGAGACAAACCACATGAAGAACTCAGGCACCAGAGTGGCATCTGGCCCCCTCTCCCATCCTGGAAATGCAGAACTGAAAATGACTGGCATTAAAATGATTAATAAAGGACCACATCTCTATCAATTAGCAGCACCCCCACCCCCAGGAAGGCAGAATGGAGAGCACCCTATTTCTGTTTGGTAAAGAACTGAAACATTTAGCATTCTTTATTGTTAGAAATGTCTATATCTAAATCTTTCTCTAAAAATGAAGCCTCTTCCATGATCTCAGGGGAAACAAAAAATATGAAACTAGACTGTACGTCCACATTAGGTTCCACATTTAATCTCTCTCATACTCTCTTTCTTCACAGCCTGCACCGTGGTTCACAATCATATCTTCTGTGTGTATTTATTTGTTTACTGTCTCTCTCTCCCCTTATTTATGGTCTAATGCCCAAAGGACAAGGAGCATGTCTGTTTTGTTTGCCATTGTATGCCCAGAGCCCGGTTCTGTGCCTTCTCCACAGTGGGCTGCCTACAGACATTTGTCCAATAAATAAGTTGGAGAAAAGGTAAGGCCTATAATTTCGGATCTATACTAGTTCTTTGTTTAATGCCAGTGTATACAGTGGGCATTAGTTTAAGTCTGCCAATGCGTGTTAGATGTAGTCAGTGAGTCATCCTACTCTTGCCTACGCAGAACTTCATTGCATTTCCACGGATTGCTCAGAACAGTACTCCACAGTCTCTCACTGGGGAGTAGTAAGGCCCCTCACTGGCCTCCAGTTTGTTTTCTTTTCAGAAATTTCATGCAGTTATAATAATTTAAACTTTAAAAATACCATTCCAGCAAGGCTGGAATGAACCATGTGGTACTGGATTAGAATTGGAGAAATAATTATGAACTCATAGTTATGGATACTGGTGGATCCATATAGAAATAATTATACATATGTGTGTCCATGGTTAACATACATACATGTATTTCCCAGATCTGTCTGCTAAGAGGAGCTAGAAAGAGTTATATCTCAGTATCAATGAGAAAAACCCCACCCAAATCTTGGTTTCTGTTTATTGTTATCTAGTTAGACTCAGACTGCTGCTAAAATCTGTTAATGTTCTATTCTAATCTTGCTGTGCAGAGAATTATAAACTTTTTTTCTTGCCGTCATTTGTAGAGACTATGAGGTTATCCTGTGTATCTTCATCCAAGACATTACTATGTTAAGAGAAACAGGATCCAGCCAGGCCCCCTGCCACATGGCACCAGAAGCACCCACCAAGACACCAAATGGTCAGTCAGAATTCTTTATATCCATTACTTTGACCAATTGATGCTATCTGAATGGCCTGGTGACCAAACCACATACCTTTTTTCTCTTTCGTTTGATAAGCTCTAATTTTTTTTAGAGCTCAATTATACTACATCCGCTGCATTTCCCTAAAATAAGTTTGGTAATAACTCCATCAACAAAAGAAATCAAATTATCTTTAGTGGAACTGGAAGATGTAGTTCTGTCATCTCCTGGCCTAAAACTTTGAATAAAGTCCAATCTAGTTCCATGGTTCGGTGACTATTCATTGATCACCTAACGTGTTTAAATGTCAACTCAACACCTCCACCTTTGTGTTTAATAAGCATCTCAATATTTATATCTCTGTATTAGTTAGGTTAATTTTAGTTCTGTATTCACTAGGTCAATCCTAGGAGAAGGAGACAGAGGAAGCAGAGAAGAAGAAGAAAACCAAAACATCAACGGCTTAATGCAAGAGGATGTTATGGCTGGTTTATGTAGTGGTTTAACGCACGTGGTCCCAGGTTGCTGGGGAAGCCTTCTTCCATGCGGTGTTTCAGGAAACCGAGATCATTACTGCTTGTGGCTCACCATTCCCTGCTGTATCGGTATGCCCTGCATGGAGAAGGTACTTGGCCATTCCTAAAATGCATTGGCCAATAAGAGATACACCTCATTTCCACTAAAATGATATAGAGGAGAATGGCCACGCAGCTATACAGAAGTACAATGGGGATTATGAAATGTGGCCTCTGGCTGAGCAGCTGCTTTCCTGATACATATAAAAAGAACATCTAATAATTTTGATCATTCAATACTTGCAAGTATCATGCTAAGCACTTTACTCACATTCTCTTGTTTAACCTTCCTAGTCACTTATGATGCAGGCACTATAATTATCCTTCAGCTTACACTGGAGAAGACACAGGCTCTGGAAAGTTGAGTGCCTTGTACAAAGCCACACAACTAGTAAAAGATGGAGCCAAGATTTGAATACCTTGGGGCCTGCTCTCTTATCCTCTCCTCTGTACAACCTAGGGTGCTATCCTCTGCAGATCAGATGAAGGAGCAGGGAGTGACTAGTTCAAGGACTAGCTGACTCAAAGGATACAGTGTCACCAAATAACTGGAGGTCTGTCTGGGGGAAGAGGGATTAAACTTGGGCCCAAAGAGGAATGTGTAAAAGTCATAACAAAGCAAATTTCACCCAAATTAAAAGGATGATTTTCTAATAACAACAACAATAAAAAAATACTGCTTAAGTTAATAAGGACTGTCTTGCTAGTCTCATCACCATTTTAAGGTGTTTTGTAGAGAGAGAATATGGAGATAATGATTTAGAACCTTATAATTTTTAAACTGTGGGTATTTCCCAATTATTAGATTGTGAAATAAATTTACTAGGATATTAATACATTATTTTTTAAAGAAATAGAAAAAGTAGAAGAGGAATTATTTGAAGTGCAACATTTGTGCAAATTTCAATGTGTTCTGTGTATATATACAGGCTCATTGGGTTGCTAAAATATATTTCCTGTGAGTCATTAAGTAGATGTGAAAGCTGCTGGCTTAAGTAATTGGTTTCCAAACCTTGTCTGGGTTTTGAACCAGTGTTAGTCCCTGATAAAACTGTCTCTGGTATTTAGTGAATACAGAAAAATATAAATATAGTGTTTTTCATTAAGCTAGATTTATTTAATTTAAGTGATCATCCTTTAGTCTGAGATTATATCCTTCTAGATATGTCAGTGTTTAAATGTCCTGTCTTTTTTTAAAATGAAGGACAGTAGGTAGTATTTCCAGACATGGCCACAATAATATTGCCCATCCCACACAGCATTTTGCAATGTGACTGTGTCACTCTGCTATCAAAAGGCAGAATCTATTTTCCATCCCCTTGAACCTGGGCTGGCCCTATGACCTGTATTCAGTAGCAGAACAGAGCCAAAGTAATGCTGTTTAATTTCCAAGGCTGAAACTTAAGAAATCTGTAGCTTCCACTCTCATTTCACGGGATGTTTCCTCTCGGAACCCAGCTACCGTCTGGTAAGGAAACCCAAGTAGCCACATGGAGAAATCCACGTGGAAGAGAAGCAATGGCCCAGGCTGACAGCCCCAGCTCATTGCCAAGCTGACATGTGAGGATCCCTTTGGTCTTTCAACCATCTTAGCTGACAGCATGTGGGGCACACATTCTTGGCCAACCAAGAGAGTTGTGGGAAACAATAAATTGCTGTTGTTGTGAGACATTAAGTTTTGGTGTAGTTTGTTATGTAGCAATAAAAAATGAAACCGGGTAGTAACAATAGTTCCTAGCTTATTACCTGATTATTTGTCTTAATGTCCACTGTTGGTAGAATAAAAATGGATAACCTGATAAATGTTCCTTGATTTAAAAAAACAGCAACTCTTTGGTTCTGTGAGATTGGGTTCATGGAAACCCCTAGACTTAATGGACCTTCCTTTCAATCTTGATGTGCTAGGAGATGTCCTCTCCTTTGTGTATCCAAATATTATTATTGCCCTTGCCAAATGGAATAAATTGTACTTTCCATTGTCTTTTCATAAAACTAGGACTTTGGAACTATTTTAGTGTTTCTCACATGATTTTATAAGAATCTGCACTTTCACTTGCTAAAAACTACATAAGGACCGGGAGCTCTGTCTTACCATTTTTGTTTCCTCAACGTCTTTATTAGTGCTGGACATGTAGTGCGGTCTTAATAGCTTAGTAGAACAAAATTTAGCTTCTTTTTAAAACTTAAACTTTTCATAACATCATTTATTGCTCTCAGTTACCAGCAGGCTAGGGGAGAGTAGCCCATCATATGCATAGATGCTTCTCTAATGCAAATGTAATGAGAAGACAGAGTGTTGAAGAAGGGGAAACTACCGTGCCTATGTAAGGAGTGGAATTATCATAGCTGTTAAATATGTCTCCCAAGTAGCCCTGGCCAGTGTGGCACAGTTGGTTGGAGTGCTGCCCCATAAACCGAAAGGTCACAAGGTCCATTCCAGATCAGGGTATATGCCTAGGTCTGGGGGTTCAGTCCCCGGTCAGGGGACGCATGGAAGACAACCGGCTAATGTTTCTCTCTCACATCCCTTCTCCTCTCTTTAGCATCAGTGGGCATGTCCTCAGGTAGGGATAAAAACAAAAAGAATATATATTATATAATATACATTATTATATATTATATATTCTCTAATATCTATATCTACATCTATCACCCAAATATCAACCTACTGTAGTCCCAGAAACAAAGAGGCATAATTCTCTGTCAAAACTGAGGAACTTCTTCAAAACACTGGAGCAAATGATAATTAGCAAGAGCCAGTTCTTTCAGCCTAAAGCTTCCTGTTGCCACAGAATAATCCACAAAGGGAAATTTGCCCTATTGATGGATATTAGTGATGATGTGGATGCTCATGTCCTATTTTTTACATGTAGCCTAAAACAGACTAGTTTTATCTGATATTCTTAGACACTAAATGTAATCGAACCAATAGTAATTGAACCACCCACTGATTATACTAGAATCATCTACTGATTATACTTAATTAGTTATATGATTTCATTATTTGATTTAAACACCTATATTCAAGTTACTGAACACATTGTTGAGCAAAAGGATTACTATCATACACTTCTGTGAGTTCCTCGCTAGTGATATAAGGTTGCTAACATGCTGGAATTTGACTTGGTTCTGGTGGTGGTGTTGGCGGTGGTGGGGGTGTTGAATGTCTTGAAATTCATTTTATGTCCACAGATATTTCTCTCTTCACAAGTTGTGCCTGTGATAATAACCTTGGCTTTACCACTGAATATTGCGGAAATGTTTCATCTTCAGCTGCATGGATTTACATGGTGATTGAACAACTGAGCTGCCAAAATTGCTAAATGTGTGTAAAGATGTGTTGAGTCTGCATTTTTCCTTAATTGAAAATGACTAACTTTTGCCATCATTTTAAAATAAAGGTCTTTTGTAAAATTTAAAATCTGCTAATAAATTGCAAACTGTTAAGACTCTTTCATCCTTTATTAAATGCAAAAGATTCACTGGTTTGATCTAAAGTTTTAAGATACCAAGAGATAAATGACTATGGACTGGAAACCACTTTAATTCTGTGGTTTGGTTCCATATTACCAAAAGATCTGAGAGCATCACTGCAACGTTCCTCCCCAAAGAATTCATTCATAAAGAAACCAAAAGGAGAGGAAGTGGGAGGTCATTGGGCAATTCTTATTTTTGTAATAGACCCTAGGTTAGCTTTGACTTTCTTAGATCTGATGATTCCCCATCATGAGAGGAAACATCTTTAACAAATTAGGAGCCTTGTGGTAGTTAAGTATAGAAATTCTCTGACCCATTTGATGAATTAAACAAAGCACTTTCTTAAAAGAGAAAAAGGAAACATTTTCATTTTAGATGTTTATTTTTTCAATTATCAAGCCACATTTATTTGATCTTAGGACCACTGACGTGCTGAAACCAAGCATCATTTCCACAGTCTGATCTCATGAGTTTGGAGGTGGGAATTTATGAATACATTGTTAAAGATACTTTATTTGTGCATAAATTCTGATCTAACACATGATAATCATTTTTGCATTATCAGGTAAATAGCATTACTTTTCATTAATATTCTTTTGGTTGGATGACACTGTATATTCCATACCTTGAAATTAGTATTATATTGAATCAGTGAGAGTGAAAAATAATTCCAGTAAAAGTGAAAATGAAGCTAAAGTGATATCTGCTGTGGAATGGTCACCAAGGAGTTTCCACAAAGGGATAAAACATAGAATGCAAACATGGAAAAGGCAAGTTTCCTATGGTTTCCAAACCTACAAGGGCTCATGTAAGAGTCCCATGTACCTTTAAGAAAGGCGAACAGAGACCACAACTGTTAAAAGAGATATTCTTGATTGGGAGCTATTAATAGGGTTACTGGGCAAGATCCAATTGGTCATTGTTTTCATGAGCACTGAGCACAAACTAGTGAGACTCAAGAGCCTTAGCGTCCTTGGAGTCTTCCTGGCTCCTCCCTTCAGGTTCTGCAGGCTCCTCCCTAGAATGTCCACCAAGTTCTCGTTGGTCCCTGCCTTTGCTCCTCTCTGTCCCTGCTCCTTCCTCCTGTCATACCCCTTCAACACATAAAACTACATAGATGCTAAACTCATCTAGTGCCTCATTCACAGGGAATTTGAATTTTGGGTTTTGGGAAGTGCCAATGTCCTTTGAACTTTTGCCTGGATCCCTGATTTCCAGCAGTGCAGCTTTGCCTCACAATGCTGGTTCCCTCATTTCTGAGCACTCCCTATTCCAATTGTCTCCCAGAGCGCTCTCAGAGACCCAGAAGTCACAGAATTCAGCCTGCTTCATTTCAAAGGAACACCAGCCACAACAAGGCTTCCAAGGATCCAGTTCAGCCCCTTACATCTTTAGGAAATGACCTCAGACTCTGAACCCCACCTAGAGCTCTGCAAGGAAGGACCCAGCTCCTCATCCTCAAAGCTTCATTATATGAACCTAAGAACTCTCACTAGAAAGTAATGAAATGTTCTAGACTCCCCAGAATCATGTAGTGGTTCTGCTTCCTGTCCTCAGCTACCAAATTTCCACCATTCCAGTGTTAACCGTGGTACCCATATCCTGTAGACACACAGCTATATCCCTGGTAAATGGTGTAAGCCCTATGCAGCTCAGAGGAAGAAACAATATGAATTTCTAGACAAACAGTGGACCATGAAAACCATCTGGGTCAAGAATGTGAGTTTGGAATACAAGAAAGATGGTAAAGAGTAAATGAGTAAAGGCAAAGATAGCTAACTTTGGTTTTAAATTACTGCAAGAATAGGCCAGTACAGAACAATGCTTCTTTCTGGATTAAGACATGACATGAACAGTTTAGAGATTTGGGCTCCAGACAAGGGAAGTGTAGGAGACAGATAGGATATAATTATGATATGATTTTTATATTGCAGGGTCAACCTAGGATGATTTCCCACAATTTTCTCAAGCCACAAGAGGTAACTCTGTAAGCAAGAGAGATACAGTAATAAAACATCTGTGGCCAAGGGAAATTCTGCTTTGTTTTCAAAGCTCAGGAAACAGCAGAGTCTAAATGATTGAGTAACTTAGAAGCTAGAACTATGACTCCCAATAGCCAGTCCTGAACACATTCTAGGTTTGTTGCAGGGGTTTACCTGGGGAATTTTTTAAAAAATAGGAATAGCTGAACTCCAAATCCAGAGATTCCCATTTGGGCAGTCTTAGGTGGGAACAAGGAAACTGCCTTTCAAAAAAATGCTCCTGGTTGATTCAAATGTGCAGCCACAATTACCACCCACTGGACCACAGGCCACAAATTCTGAGCTCAGTGACATATGTCTCCTGCTGGTTTGTTGGCTCAGTCTCAAAGTGTCCACAGAATGAAAAAATATGGAGCAAAAAAGCATAACATGTAGGTGTGTGAATGTGCACATGCTTATAGTTGGAGCAAGGTGGACTGTCTAAAGAAGATAAAGAAGAAATAGGCACCAGTAAGCAAGCCTAGGGTTAGCTGACAAGTTGCAAGAAAAATGTGAAACTTGCATCAGGAAAGAAAAAATACCCTCAGAAACAGCTGCAAACAAAATTTTAAAGGTATTGGTGAAAGACAGATTGGTGCTCTAGAGCTGAGGCAACTGAGTCATCTGTCACTTCATCACGCTTCTAGTTCCTCAGCCCAGGTGTCTACAGTTACTTCTCCCCACCTCCCCACTCACCACTTCCCACCTCACCTTTCACCTCCTTCTCTACTGACACTGCATTTCCTATTTTCAAAAACCTTCAGCATTTTCATTGGAAGATAGAGTAATCTGTTAAAAAGACTGTGCATTTTGGAGCTAGTCTTTCCTGGTTCAAATCCTGATTCAGTTCCCTTCTTAGTCCGTTTGAGCTGCTATATTACAAGATACCACAGACTGGGTGGCTTAGACTATAGAAACCTATTTCTCGCAGTCTTGACCAGGCTGGAAAGTCCAAGAGCAGGGTGCCAACAGGGTCAAGTCCTGTTGAAAGCTCTCTTAACTAGTTTGCAGATGACCATATTCTCTTGTTGCATCCTCACATGGCACAGAGCAGAGAGAAAGGAGGGTGGGGGAGAGAGAGAGAGAGAGAGAGAACAAACTCTCTCCTGTCTCTTCTTATTAAGGCATCAATTTCTTCATGAAGGCTCCACCCTCATGGACTAATTACCTCCCAAAGGCCTCATCTCCAAATACCATCACATCCCAAGGTGATTTCAAGATAAGAATTTGTAGGGTTTCAGTGTATGAATTTTGGGGGAACACAGGCATGCAGTCCATAACAGTCCTTTGCTGGTTACCCTGCCCTGGGACTAAGGTTCCTCATCTGTTAAGAGGTTTAAAATGTACTGTGCTTGACTTGGGGTGGTGAATGCACAATACAAGGATGGTGTATTATAGAATTGTACCCCTGGAACCTATATAATTTTATTAACTAACGTCACCCCAATAAATTCAATTAAAAATAAAATGAAATTCACTGTACTAGACATTTCATAAATCATCTCTGCTGTTCTCATGTACCCTTCTGTGATTTTAGACACTATATGGCACTTCTTTCTTGAACCGGTCTTCCTTTTGCTGTCCTCAGTACTACACTATCTTCTTTTTATTCTTTCTCCTGTAGTGGTTCTTCACAATGTATGTTTTAAAAAAATCTCCTTTCATCAAACTGTGTGTTTTACCCAAGACTGCTAAAATACAACTTCTACTCGCAAGACTTTCCTTTTGCATCCTCTCCCAGGCAGACCTGGGCACCCACGCTGTGAAGTCCCCTCATTCAGACTCCACAATGCCTTCAGCACACTAATCACAGTGTGGTGTTTTCTTTCTCTCTCACCGGATGGTGAGCTTCTTAAGGGAAGGAACTGGTAACCTGAGAACATAATTGGTGCTCAGTAAATATATTCAGGAGGGAGAGATGAAAGATTAAAAAAATGAAGGCCCTTGTTTCCAAATTGTGTTTAGTGGACATTGTCTAGTCAATTCTAGTTACCTATCCCTTTGTCAGGGATCAGTTTGAGGATAGATCTATTTGGACCAGTGAGACTCAAGGTGAGATGTATTTGAACCTTTTAGGAAAAAGAAGTTTTTCTGTCCTGCTGGGGGTGAACAGGGAAGTTGTGGTCCTAGTGCTGGCTGATAGTCATCTCATGATCTCGAGGAAAGTCAGCCTCAGTGCTAAGGGTACCAGAGCGGGGATATCAAAGGAGCCCAGGTCTTAGTATTGCTGAGTCACTGATTCAACCAGTCCTGAAGACTGTCTCCCTCTGGACTTGATGTTACATATGAAATATATATATAATATGAAATAAATTTGTTTAGTACCAGTGTCCACGATGCATTGTACACTGTATTTCCCCTTCACAGAACACATTATCATTTAGTATTTCTAAGAAGTCCTGTGGGGAAGATATTAGTCCATTTTTTCTGTCTAATCCCTCGAACACTTAAATTTCTTCTCCCTCTTTTTTAATGCCACAACTATTGACATCATCTTGAGAAATGCTGGAATAAATACGTTATTCTCTTCTTTGAAATATTTGAAAGAAATACACTTGTATTTCTTTTCACCTGGTTAAATTTTGATCATGTTTGAGTTCTTGCTCAAACCCAAATCCCTGGGAATGGGCTACCTGAGTTGTGAGTGGCACCTCTCTCTTCAGAACGACTATTCCAACTGTAACATGTGTCACTCATTCAGCTTCTACAGTCCTTGTGCCATTGTTTCATCATGCGTCTATGCTTTGGCTCACAACAAGAATGTAATTATATGAAGATGTGCAAGGTTTTTCCAGAAAAAATCCAGCCATTATTAATATAACAAGACTGAGAATGCTTTGTGGACAGTGATGTAACCTGGCAGTCAAGGAGAGTGGATTGAATGTGCATGCATGAACAAGGATGACTTCACTGTATTAGTCAGTGGGGGCAGTGGTTCACCAATGAGGGAGCATGTGTACTGTGTAGTCATCACATTCAAAATGAGTGAACAAGTAGAGCAAAGAATCTGCATCAAATTTTGCATTAAGCTTGAACATTCTTCCACAGAAGGCCACAGGTATGGGCAACTGTTGATTGGCAACTTCATCACGACAACGCACCTGCTCTGTATTGCATCTTATGTAGAGTTTTTTTGCAAGACAAAATCTGGGTGACTCAGCCCAGATTTGGGATCCTATGACTTCTGACTTTTCCCAAAACTAAAATCACTTTTAAAAGAAGAGATTTCAGACCATTCATGAGATTCAGGAAAATACAATGGGGCAGTTGACGGTGATTGTGAGAACCGTGTGAGGTCCCAAGGTGCCTACTCTGAAGGGGACTGAGGTGTCATTGTCCTGTGTACAATGTTTCTTGTATCTTGTACCTTCTTCATTAAATGTCTCTATTTTTTCATATTGCATGGCTGGATACCTTCTGGACAAACCTTGTAAACTGTGTCTTATTCTGCTCTGCATACTTCTGAGGCTGAAAACACTAGCTTAAGGGTCAACAACCCAGCCTGCTGCTACTATTCCCATCACTTATCCAGGTAAGATCATGCAACAGGTTCTAGTATATTCCCATAACCTATGTGCCTGGAACATCACATGAATTTGATGTTCATTGACCTTGGCAGGTACTGCTCAAAACCTTAGAGCCCAGTGGTGAGCAGGAAGGCCCCAGGCCACGTCACCTTGCAGTAGCTGTGGAAGCACTAGAGAGGAACAGGCAGTATTCTCGTGCAGACACATGCCAGAGAAGCATTCGCCGTGTCTTGAATCAATCTGGCAGTTGTAGGAACAGAAGAGGAGATGAATTCAGAAGTGTTTTAAAATATTTTGGCCAAAGCCTTGGTGAAGGGTAGTGATGAGCTGTGGAACAACTCCATGACAGGGCGTGAGGAAGAATAGGACAATCACAAGTTGTTCCATTTCATTTAGGTTTGATTTGAGATAATGATTCAGTTATAAAGTCTTACTGATCATCGAAGGCATAAGTCAAATCTCACCTCCCTCTTAAACCACCTCTCAAGCCATTGGTGATTTCACCATTCTAGCCCAGTTTCATTAACCCCTAAGCTCCTGTTCTGCTATAGCACAGTGCTTTCTAATGTGTCTACATTATTATCCACATTATAATAAGACAGTAATATCTTCCCATCACAAAAAGTTTTCACAAGCTTTTTATTTGTAAGTTTGAAAGAACACAGTTTCCTATAGCAGAGTCTACACATCTTGTGTATATTTTGTCTAAGCAACCTTTGGAGCTGCCTGATCTCTCTTGAACTTGATCTCAAGTTCAGGACTGAGGTATCTCGGGGAGAAGAAGAGGGAAGGTGGCTTAGAATAAGATCAGGAGATTCTTACAATTTTCTAAGTAGCCTGAAATGTCCTTGGCATCTGCAATATGTTTCTATAAAATATCTGGAGATTTCAGCATAAAATAGTCCAGGTGTGCCTAACCCTTCTTTTCCTATTTCTCCATTAAAACAACAACAAGCAACGGATGAGTATATTTGCACCAAGCCATGTACATAAAGTGCTCACTTCCTTTGGTGGTGTCAAGAAACTACGCATGGCCAAACGAATCAGCAAAGAGGGAGGGCCATCATCCGTCCCTGCAGCAACCACCCAGAAGCACAGCTGGCAAGCTCTAAAGAGCAGCACGGAGCCCCTCGTGCTGGAGGTTGGCTTGCTGAGAAGAAACTGGGGTTTCCTGGGGGAAGAAGTGAATGAGCCACTTGGAGATTTCCGGGTGGCCTTTCAGGAGCTGGAGGAATTAACTAGCAGTAGTACTATGGAAATAATTAAGTTCAGAAGGGAGATATCTCAACAGCTTGAGAGAGTGACTGCAGACCTATGGAAGTATGTATCTTCCATCTCTTCACCTGAGGAATTTTTGAAATGCATTTCAAAGGGAAACTAAACATGTCTTTTCATTCTCTTGGCTGAAAACAACAAAAGCATGTATTGTGATTTTTCTCTTAATTATTGGATAAAGAAGGGATGCGGTTCCATTATGTCTGTCAGGCCCCTTCTGTTTGGCATTGTGGTAATTTGCTGGCATCTTCGTCTCTATGTGAGGGACACCACATACCACCCTGGTTCCCACCAGCATTAGTGGTCTGTTTCCTCTTTGTCTTCCTTCTGAACTACCACTGCATACCTTCCACCTCCCCAAATGTACTGTCTTGCATTATTCAACTAAAAAGATGCTTTACCAGCATCAGAGTCCTCAGATGTGGTTCATTCAAATAGCATCTTACCAGCAACTAAACAGTAACTGGCATCCATCAGCCTCTAAGGAACAAGTGAGCTCTGAGAGATGAGACCGCTTCAGGCTTAAACAAACAGCAATAAGAACATGCGCAGATTCCAAAAGAACACACACCAAATCTAATAAAGACTTGGTGCCACCAAAGGCTGTGTGAGTGGGTGATGCTGGACTACTTTTGTTTTTTTTCCTGGATTGTCTTGTATAGGTTTGTCTCTAGAAGTCATTGTCCCAAATCTACTCTTTCTGTGATAGTGAGTGAGCTCGGCTTTGATTGTGCTTCCTCTTGGTGATTTAGAGCTGGCACTGGGTGATGAGGGGCTTGTTAGGTCCTGTTGGCATAGAGCCAAAGCTGGGAGCTTCAGCTGAAGCAGTTTTCAGGCTCAGTGTCTCCCAGCCTCCTCCCAGTGCAAATGCCTGGGTGGGCTGGGCCACAGGGGCGTTGGGTTAAGGGCATGGGTGAAGTTTCCAGGTTGCCTGTAGGAGAAGCTTAAAATCACTGCTTTACTGGTAGTAGCTAAAGAACTTCATGAGAACTAAGTAGTGATTGTACTGCCAGTCTAGAAAGGTGGGCTTCTGCATGGCTTCACAGGGGAAGAGATATTTGACCTGAGTCCAGAGAAAAGTGAGACATCATTATTGCCCTGAGGAGACAGAAACGGACCATGAGCCCAAAGACTGGGCGGGGCATGAAATTTTGTGGCACAGTCAGGTTTTCTAGAGGTAAGTGCAAACTTGACAAATTGCAGACAGTACAATAAAGAAAAGCGTTCTCTTACAGACAACATTGGGAAGAGAGGGAAAGTTTAGCTGTTTGGGAGCAACACAGGAGAATCTGGCTTGAAGATTTTTCTGAAATCACATTGTCTAATTTTTTTTGGATTCTGAACTCTCAGATTCTCCCGAATTCTATTTTTTAAAATACACAGTTGTCATAGCGGAGGGGAGGTAGGAGAGGAGAGGGAATATTCTCAGGTTCAAGGGAGCAATAGGCAGGTCTCCTCTGGGAGGGTAGCCCTTTGAGTCTTGGTGGGGGAAGCGAGGAAGGCAGGAGAAGGGTGGCTTCTTTTCTCTTCTTTAGGAATGAGACTGCAGCAACTGCCGCAGCTCCTTCCCACAGTCCATCTGGGCGCTACCCACGGCTGCCCCTTGCCCCTGGTTTCCCACGCTGTGCAAGCCCAGCACATCGGGCTGTTCACTTGAACATGCCCGAGGTCTCCAGAGGGAAGGGAACGGGTAAAGTGAAAGGAATAGCAGTCCTAGGAACTGTGCCCCGGCCAGCTACTTGTGTCAAAATGAGGCTGAATCCTCAGTCAGCAGGTATACTGAGTTAACAGATGTAGCATGGGAAAGGGGGTTGAGCGGGTGGTGGAGAGGATAGCTTCTTGACATTTTCAGAACAAGGAAAGGAGGCAAAGAAGAGTGAAGGCTCCATATGGCCGTCAGCAAATGTCCATTTTTCATTTCGCTTTTCTGTGTAAATTGGGTTTTCCTGTCCTTGACCCTAAATTACTTGATCCTGTCAGGAGGCGGCTGCTCCTGTAAAGCCCTGTGCTGCTCAGCAGATGCCTGGGGTGGGGGTAGGGGTGCGGGGCCAGGAGGTGGCGGCCCTGACTCCAAGTCAGGCCATCGCCGGGTGAGCAGTGGCAGTGAGAGGTCCTGTGAAAATCGTCTGGACTGCCTCTGCTGGCCGTCCTCCAGCAAGAACTGCTCCGGAGCCTGTTCTCAGGCCGACTCATTCCAGAGGGTCTAACCGGGAACACAAAATGCTAGGTTTTGTTTTGTTTTTTTTCACCAACCTCAAAGAGATCCTTTTATGGATAGACCCGTGCCCTGCCTCTTTTTAAAAAATTCCTGTTGGGAAGCTGACCTCTCTTGACCTGGGCGAAGCAACAGGTGACCCCTTGGAGAGTGGGCAGTTGTCAAAAGCAGCTCTTGTCTCTGGGGTCTCAGGGGAACTGAAGACAAATAAAGCTTTCAGCCTGAAAGGACACAGGCGTTGCCTTAGGACATGCCTTTGAGTTCGCTGGCGTGGCAGGCAGTGGGACTCTTAGCCTCACAGAGGAGCGTAGCTGGTCCTTCAGCTTGAGAAACTCATTGGGTTTTGTGCTATCATGTTGGCAAACAGGAGAGCAGAATGGGTAACTTACCTTGTGCAAAAAGTTCTTTGGGTTTTTTCCAAATATACTCAAAAGCATTTGGCTTAAAAATTTGCTGGCAATGCAGTCTCCTCTGTAGATGGTTATAGAGAGGAGATTCTGAGTTAGGTCCAGACTTTCAACATCACTGAATGGATGAGAAATGATGTACGAGGTTAAAAGGATTTTTCATAAAGACTGTAGTGTCCGGGATTCTTCAAATCTTCAAGAAAGCACGACTTTGCTGTTGTCAATGTATTAAGCCATAATTAAGCATCATTATATGAAATGAAATTCAAAATTGGCTCCAGCTACCACTCAAATGTCAGTAACATGAGGTACAGATCTTATTTTAGGAAAGAGTTTACAGCCTTGCAGCCACATAACTGAAAATTAAAAGGTTTGGTTATTTGGGATACAAATGCCTTTGAGTCTGTTTTAATGGCCTTCTTTGACCAGGTATTTAGATCTCCATATTTACTTTCTACCTTTGGAGTGGTAAAAAGACTGGAAGCTACCAAAATGCTGGGTTCTTTTTCTATTATTAGGACACTTGGATTAGATGCATCACTTGTCCCTATATTGTATTTTTATTCTACTTTCAAACACTTGTTCATTTTATTTTTATTTTATTATGCCACATTTCTTTTATATAAATATATATTTTAAAAATGAATTTAGCACTCATTTTGTGTCTTGCACTAAATTAATCATTCTGTTTGTTAATGCAAGGCACAATGGTTGTCACAAGTGACCTATAATGTCTACAGAGAAAACAGCAATGGTGCCACACACAGAGGTCTCACAGACTGGAAAATTTAGCCATGAATTGTTTCACTTGATCCAGGAAGCTGAATAACAATATGACTTTGGGACTTCATGTTAATCCAGAGATAGTCAGAAGCAGGGTCAAACCTTATACCCAAATCATTTGCTTCCTCCTCTTGTGCTTTTCTGGACATTGGTGGGGAGCCTAGGGAAATCTATTGGCAGTTCCAAAAAAAAAAGTCACTAAGTTCTCACTGTGCTTCCTTGCATGTGAAGAGCTGAGCCCTTGTCTTAAGTGGCCAGTAGACCCTAAGTCATTCATTAATACCACATATCTTCTGTGTCTGCATTTGTGAAGTGGGGATACTCAGACCTAAGTTATTCTGCAGCTAATTCTCAGGGATAATATAAAATGGTAGTCATTTACATAGATATTGTTCTTTACGGTTTACAAAATTCTCTATCATATAAAAGAGCTTTGAAAGTAAAAGGACTGTACAACTGCTAGTGATTACTATACTTCTCTTAGAACTTCAGTTTTTCCAACAGCCAAAAAGATGACTCATAGCTGTTTCAAATATTTAACAGGAGTTTAGAAAGTGTAAGCTAAAGAGATGTTCATTGAAAAAATATTTATTGTGCAACTATTATCTTCTAGGCATTGTATCAAGTACTGAAAATGTGAGCAAAACTGTATCCTTTACCTCAAAGAGCTTATAGTTTAGACAGGGAAACAGACTTTAAAAATAAAATAAGATCTATTGTACAAAGTGCTAGAAAAGAAGTTGAGACAGAGCTTCAGGCTTGGGATAGCCAGAAGAAGCTATTCCAGATAAGCAATGAAGACAGACAAGGGAGTAGAGATGGAGAGAAAGGCTGGAGATGCAAAAGATATATTTCTGAGGTAGATGAGACTCTCACTGTTTAAGAGTAGGGGCTATTTCTGTTTTCACCACATACCAATATCTGCACCAGGAAATAAAGAAAGGAGAGAAGAAGCTTTGATGTTCAGTTTGAGACAGGTTGGGTTTAAGAGACCTTTAGGCCACAAGGTGGACTCCTAGCAGTCATTTGGATAGACAGTCCTCAAATATTAAAAATTTGGAGACCATCTTTTCATAGCCAATAGATAGAACTAGGGAGTGAATAAGATGATGCAACTGGATCATCATAGTAAACAAGGAAGAGGGTCAATGGCAATATCTAAGGGACACTAGTGTTTGAGCAGAGTATGAAGAGGTCCACAGTGCAAGTAAGAATGTGATTATAGGGGACAAAAATATTAAGAGTGTTACTCCTGATGCTAAGGTAGGAAAGAGCAGGAATGAAGTCGATTATGTCCAATAATGCAAAGAAGTCACATAAGATAAAGGCTGAAAAAAAGTCACTTGAATATGACAGTTATAAAGATGTTTGTGATTTTGGTGAAATGCTAGGAAGGGAAATTGTGCTGCAGTGACGTGAAGGATGAATTGGAGGTCAAGAGATAGAGACAAACATACAGGTCCGATTTCAAGCAGTTTGACGAGGAGAGGCAAGAGAGCAATAAGGCAGAGAGTAGGAAACTGGATTGGAGAGTATCTTTTAAGGTAGGAGTGATTTAAGCAGGTTTAAGTCTGATAGGATGGATCCAGCAAGGAGGGAAAAATTGAGGATGCAGGGAACAGAGGGGGACTCATGAGAGCAAAGTTCTGGAAGAGACAGTGTGGTAGACAGAATAATACACAGACATCCACGTCCTAATCCCTGAAACCTGTGAACATATTGCCTCACATGGCAAAAGGGACTTTGCAGATGTGATTAAAAATCTTGACACGGAGATTGTCCTGGATCCTGAGTTGGCCCAATGCAAACCCAAAGGTTCTTGGAAAATGTAGGCAGGAGGCTCAGAGTAAATAGTAGCTGTAATAATGGGAAAAGTTTGCACTAATGCAAGGAAGGAGCCACAAACCTAGTTGAAAAAGGAAGGAAATAGATTCTTCCCTCAGAACCTCAGAGAGAACTAGGCCTGCCAACACCCTGACTTTACCCACTGAACCTGATGACTTTGGACTTTATCACCACCACTGTAGGAGAATAAATTTGTTGTTTTAGGGTCCTAAGTTTGTGGTAATTTGTTACAACAGCAGTAGGAAACTAAGACAGGCAATAATAGTTGAATTAAAAAAACAAATGTAGGGATAAGCTCTAGAAGGCAGGAGAAGAAACATCTTCCACAGAGAAAGGAAGAATAAAGTAAAGATAGGTGGGATGTAGATACCTTTACAGGTGAATGGTATACGTGTACATATGTGTGCTTTACATAGAGCAGGGCAGGGTTGGAGGAAGGAAAAATGAGGTTTTTTAAGGAAGTGGTGTGACATAATATGGCTAGTTTCTCAGTGAAACAGTAAGGTTATTTTCTGAGAGAGAGAAAGCAGTCCTATGGCAGGATTTAAGATGTAAGTAATGAGGAACTGGGATACTCACTATGGGAAATTAGAGAAAGGTGAGGCGGGAAGATTTCCAAACAGCATTTGAGATAACAGGTGAGTCTGAAGGAAGTTATAATACTCTTGTCTTTTACTGTTTGAGCAGTTTTCTTCAGCATTTCTCATAGTGGCACAAAAGGCAAATTGTCAGATTGAGGCAAGATTTAAGGTATATATGTGGAGAGTGGTGAATAGTTCAGAGACTGGGGGTTCTGGTGAAGGTAGGTGAAGTGATTCAAAAGGAAGTAGCCTCATTAGGGATTGATCAGTAGGGGACCAACAGAGAAAAAGAATGGCCATAGGAACTGAAGTCCCAATAGAGCAAGCGAACATTTGGTGCACCAGCAGTATGAGAGTGAAATAGGGGGATATACAGGAAGTTGTGAAATGATGCAGAAAAACCCAAAACAAAGAGTAATGAGATATTGTGGAAGACATAGCTGGGGCTTACTCAATGACCATATACTTCTCCGGTCCTTCTTTTCCTTTAACAGAGACTTGATTTTGCTCAGATCTTTGTTGTTCAGGTAGTCAGCAGCAAGGCTGAGCCCCTCCTCAGGCCTAGGGATCACATCACAATGGTTCTCAGACTTTAGTGTGTATCAGAGTCACCTGGAGGGCTTATGAAAACAGGGATTGCTGGACTCCATTCCTGGAATTTCTCATTCACTAGGTTTTGGGTGTGGCTTGAAAATTTGCATTTCTAACGAGTTTCCAGGTGATGCTAATGCTGCTAGGCTGGAAGTGGTACTTCGAGACTTGTCTAAACCAGTCCTAGTGGTGTCATTCCTCATCAGTATAAGTATGGGCACGTGACTCAGCCCTGGCTGGAGAGCTGAGGGGAAGGCTAATGTGGGGCTTCGGGGACTAGTACACAGAACCATATGGGAGAGAAGAAGTCCTCTTCTCCACTGTACGTTTTTACTCCTGAGGCCCCGAGAATGGCCATAGCCACTGTGGTGCCCTCTGTGAGTGTTCCATAGACCTACTTCGTTTGTGATTGTGTTATCTGTACTTTTCCCTTGGAATGTACTCTGTGAGGGTAGGATCCCCGAACTACATGTGCCTTATTCATCACTTTCTTTACCCCCAGTACCTACCAAAGTGCTTGGTTTGTGGTTACTATTTTATGAATTGATCGATTTTCTTATTTTAATTTAAGACATTGTAAGAGGTATTTGTTGCGAAGGGCATCCAAATTAGTGTGCCTTTCATCCTTTACAATATAATGGTCCTTTAATAACTGTTACTTTTGTGAAAGACAATAAAAACAAATGACTAGGAAAATAAAGCCAACGGTAACAAAAAAGACATCCAAAAATACAAGCCCTGATTTTTCGATACTGGATTCAACAGCTTAGGTATTACTCTGTGGGATGATATAAAGGTTTCTAAATGATTACCCCCCAATTTCCGTGATTTTTCTGGCACTGACTAGACAGCAGAACCATAGTGGGAGTAGCACCGGATGGGATGACAGAGCAGCTAGTCACGCCTCTTGATTTTTTTTTTGCATCTTTTTTCTGATTATTTCAGTTGCTGAAGAACATTTGATAAAAGTCCTTTTTGGTTTTTGCAAAGCAAGTAAGGAGCTGATTGTCTAATTGTCACACCAGTCAGTGAATTGCACATTGTTCACATTTCAACACTGACGTGGCTATAGGGAGTACAGATGTCACAGGTGGTGCTCTGAGGCGGTGTGGGGAGCTTCGGTGTGCATGGAGACAACCCTCTGCCGGCACTTGCTGAAGACTTTCGCTGGTGACTGTCACAGGGTCCTGGATGTAAGGAGCACAGTCAGTGCCCACTATGGTGCAGCCTTATCTTTGGCACCGAGCGCTTTAAAACCAAAGACTTGCTGAAAATATCTGCATCTTCCCATTGTTTATCAATACTGTCAACAGAACTCCTTAAATACTATAATTTATAAAGTCTTTAGAAAATTCTTGTGCTGCCTCCATTAAACATACAAGAACTGCAACTTCTCATGGAATTGCCAACTGTCTGTTTTTTCTAGGACCAAATATCCATGGACTCTAAGAGTTCAGTGCAACAATATCTACTGTTTTCCCACGTACTTTTTAACATTAAAGCCAGAGAGAAGTTTCAACCTTTTCCCCTTGTCAGCTTTGGAGTATTTCTCTGTTTAACATTCGAAGAACTAAAAAAAGCCCAGCCACATGCTGGGACCTCAGTTTATCTCAGGCAGAATTACTGGACAGAAAGCTTGCTCTTAAATGTCTTGTGAAGGTTGCCAGGTTTAACAAATACAGGACACCCGGTTGCATTTGAATGTCGGTTAAACAAACAGTTTTTTAGTATGGACATGGGACGTGCCCTTGCATGAGGCATACTTACACTAAAAATTTATTCTCTGTTTATATGAACTTCGAATTTAACTGCGTGTCCTGTATTTTATCTGGTCACCCTATCTTGTGCAAATTATTTCATTTAGAAATGGGTCCTTTTTCTATGTTATCCCTAAGGGGTTTTTTAGGAGAGGGTTGTTGTGGTTCTTTATTTGTTTTTAGCCTCCTTTCTTCACTTTTAGAACACTGTTTTTAAAAGGCTCTCTGCCAATCCACAGTTTGTTATCAATGACATCATTAGCATCACCATAGCTCTAAATTATGTTAAAACAGGATTAGAACTACTGACAAATTGTAAAGACAAGAGGCTCCCGAGGAAGTTAGGATCAAATTATGATCAAGAACGGAAAGGAAGGAAATGCCAAACTTAGCTTGTAGATAATGCTCAGCATAGTGAATGCTCTGTAATGGAGTCAGACACAGAATACCCCTGGGAGGCAGGTGGGCACTCAACCTCACATTTCACAGATGGAGAAACCTGAACACAAAAGGAATCAGTGACTTCTGGAGGGGGGCAGGAAGCAGCTGTGTAAAGGAATGGGGGAAGAGAAGAGAAAGAAAATCTTCAGAAACCCAGTCTTACCTGCCAGGGTGAGGAGAAGGCAGACATCACTGAAATGTGAATGTTTTACTAAAATACTTTCCTTCTAGACAAGCAGGAGTTTTGTATCTACCATCCCACCCTTTATACACACACATCATGGAACCAACACATTCTAAAATTTGAAAGGGACATTAGAGAACTTTATCCCAATCTGTTTGTTATATTGATGGAGGAACTAAAGCCTGACTGGGAATTGAACCTGTGACCTTTTGGTTTGCAGTACAATGCCCAACCACCTGAATGACACTGGCCAGGCATATTAACAAAATGTTGTTAATTGCCTGTACTCTTTCATTTAGCGATTTTATTTCTAGGAATATATCCTAGAGATACGCTTGCATATCTATGTGAAGATTCACTGCAGCAGTGTTACAATATCAAAAGATTAGAAGGTGTCTTAATATTCATCATTAAGGGACTGCTTACATAATTACATTGGAGTACCATGGAGTCATTTTAAAAATGGCAGCATTAGATATAAAATTAGGAATGATTTCCAAGCACAATGTTAGTTGAAAAAAGCAGGAGGAAAACAATTGATATATCTACCTGTCATTGATTCTGGACATAGTCAGGGAGGACATAATCCCAGTACCGTGGGGAGACGTTTCATCATGAGGAAAGCTGGTGTAAGAACTAAGTTGAACAAGGGCACAAGTGAGAGGATGTCAAAGAAATGGAGATATTTTATTTTTTAAGCCAATTTAGCTTGCGTTTTCTGTACTTGCAACCCAAATAGTCTAATGGATACATCATTTAAAGGGCTGGTACTATGTCACCGGAATATCACAGGAAGGATTGGGACTGGGACATTGGCAAAGACACAAAACACCCCTTCCAAAACGTGATGTCAAAGAGAGATGTTAAAACTATGTAGTTGATAGCAAAGCACAATTTAGAGCACTGCATTTTTGATAAACTCCTTTAAAAGGTCACATAACCCCTGAGACAAATTTAATATATTCAGATGAGCCATCTATGATTTCTCTGAAATTCTGCCCTAAAATATTCATGCAAAAGTTCAGGAGTGCGTTCTGATATCTATAATACATAGGGAGTCAGTCAGAACTGTGAACTCATTTTTAAAACCTAAAATCATGACTTAAAACCACAAAGGAGAATTCTGGGCAAAGTTGCAGGTGAAACTTTGTTTTTCCCTTGGTTTCAAGTCAGGCAAAAATCAATGTTTTAAGTCCATGAAAAATGAAAGTTGTTGAAGTCAATCGACAAGAATTCAGGTGAAAGATTTTCCATCCCTGTGGTCTGAACATCAAGCTGCGGAGAAAAAGCTCTATTATTCAGATCATTCCATTTGGTAACCTGGAAAAAGGGCTTTGCTTAGATTTTTGTTTGTAAACTAAACTTTAAAGTAACAAATTAGAGCAGGTAATTCATCCAAAGCTAAGAAAGTTAAGGCAAAGGATCTCAAGATCAAATCATCAAAGCAAGCCTTTAGGGTGCTCATTTAAGATGGTTTAAACACAATTATTATTTAAAGTTTGTCTACTTCTTACTTGGTCTATCCAGGAATAAAATGGTCCAAGCCTTTTATTTGACTTATTAGCTTCCGACATGCTCTCAAGTATAATAAAGGAATCTCAAATACCATTTTTTTCCAAAAGTTCCTCTAAGCCTTTAAAGTCTCCAAATTGAAATTACTCTCTTTTTTAAAATGTTTGAATTTAGAGAGAGAGGAAGGGAGGGAGAAAGAGAGAAACATTGATTGGCTGGCTGCCTTCCACAGGCTCCCAACCAGTCACCAAACCTGCAACTCAGACATGTAACCCAACCAGGAATAGAACAGGCAACTTTTTAGTTTGTGTGATGACACCTAACCAACTGAGCCACACAGGCCAGGTTGAAATTACCTCTCACCAACCAGATTCATAGTTCCAGGAGGACTGAGTCCCATGATGATCTGCAGAAGAGAGAGGTAAACACCTTTATGTCTGATTGTAAAAAGCTATGGGGCAGAGGCTGTGGAGGAGGAGGCTGCCTCACAGACGAGGGGCTCTGAGTTCTAACCCAGGAGACAGTTGTCTTGTCTAATAGGTGCCTGTCTTGGCCAAATAACCAATATATACCAGCAATGTATATATCTTCATACACATCAACTGTCTAAAGAAATAAACTAATACAGCCCAGAGCAAATTTCTTTTAAGCCTGTAGTCTGTGAGAAAACTGTGAAGATCTTGTTGAAAATGCCAACCACTGTGATAGCACTGCTAGAGTCTCACTCAGTAGATCCACGATGAGGACTGATACTCCACAGTTTTAATAGCTTCTCCAGTGATTCTGATACAGTGAGGTGAATCTCTCTCTCTCTTTGAGAACCACTGCTTTAGAACATGGGCAGCTCTAGCCCCAGCTAAAGTACGGAATAAAACATGCTGTGCCACTTGGCATCATCCTGTTTTGGATTTCAACACTTCTGGCACCCCCTGTCTATGAGTGTAGTTTCTTAAGAATAGAGACAGACAAACCTGGGTTTATGGCTGGCTCAGCCTGCACCAGCTTGGGATCTAGCGCAAACACCTTAACACCCAATCCTTCATTTATTCATTCAACAAATATGTATGAAGTTCCTAGGAATAAAATCTCAACAAATCCTCATATAGTATACCTTAAGTGGAGGAGGCAAACAAACATATAAGCAAAGAAACAAATAAGTAAATTTCTGAGACTGGTGAACAAGACTTAAAAAGTGAAACGGGATGATGAGATGGAATGACCCAGGGTCAGGGAGGGGCAGGCTACTTTATTGGATCAACAGATGAGGTCTCTTAGGGAGGGGTGTACAGCGGAGCAGAGGCCCAAATGATGTGACGGAGCCAGCCATGCAAAGCTGTGGGGGAGGGGCAGCAAGACTGCATGACACCAAATAAGCTTTTACACCAAGGGACAGGAAGGAGACTGTAAGATGGTAGCAAAAGAGAGAGTGAAAAGAGAAAATCCGGTCATTGAAAATGATGAGTGAGATTACCCAGAGTCTTGGAATGATGATGAAGTACTCAGATTCATTTCTAATTAGAGTGGAGAGCCATTCAAGCATTTGAAGCAAGCCACAGTCTCTCGTTGTAACGTGGTTAGGGTAACTGCTTCAGGGGGGTGAATCACAGAGTGCTTGGTTCTTAGTTAAGGGTTCAATAAATAGCAGCTATTGGTATTCTTTCCTAGATGAGAGATACGCTGCTCACCTCACCATTCTTTGCTCATTAACGCAATATTACCCCCACAGGGATCGTACCTGTCCTGTATCTCATCACACCATCAACAAACACATCTGAGAAAGTTGCTTCTGTAGCTATGTGTGGTATGGGAAGCTCCTGGAGAATGTGTGCGAGGTAAAGGTGGCTTCCCAGAGGCCGTATAATGTCCCTGTTCCCTCAGAGTGGAAGGGACTACAAGGATGATCAGTTTCCAACTGAAAAAACTAAGGGTCTAGTAGTCCAGAGTTGAACATGTGAATTGACTAAGTATCTTGGATAGGACAAGAGCTCATATGCCTCCCTGACCCCCAAGAGATCTCCTTAACCTCACATGCGGGCCAGGCAACAGCAGCCTGACTTCCCGGGTCTTCCAACCTCAACCAAACCAATAAGGTTTTGTCTCCTATGAAAACACATGAATGTTTCTAATACTAGCTTATATTTTATGTATTTAGTTATTTACATAGTATTTTAACTGTTTATGCTATTATAGTTGTCCCTGCTTTTTCTTATTTTGATCACCTCCCCCGCCCCCAGGCAATCCCCATGTCATTGTCCACATCCACGGGGCGTGTATCTGAGTTCTTCAGCTAATCCCTTAACATTCTTTCATACAGTTCCCCCTTCCCCTTTGACAGCTCTCAGTCTGTTCCAGTCTGTATCTGTGCTTCTGTTTCTATTTTGTTTGTTAGTTTATTTTGTTCATTAGATTCTACATATACGTGAGATCATGTTGTTATTTAAAATAAGAATTAAATATGACTGGTCCAGAAAAATCGTTTGTGGTTCAAGTAGTCTATCCTTGGCCAACAAATATTTTTTGAGGGCCCATCACCAACCAGGCTCTAAATGTATTTAGCATATGGGCTTTAAATATTTTTTTTTAAGCAAAGACAACTTTCTTCAAACAAATTCGACAAAGGCAATCCAACATGAAACTACTTTGGTGAAAGCATGGATGGGGCTCAGGCCTGAGATGGGCCTCTCGCATCGGCCACTGTGTTCCAAGGGGATTTCTGAAGGGTGTGGAGGAATTGGAGCACATTTGAAAACGAGTGCCCTGGGAGAAAAGATTCAACAGTACTCGGACACTGATAGAGCATAAAAACTGCTTGGGGATAATGGCCCAAGTGCTCACTCCTCATTTCAAGTTTTTTTATAGTCTTAACATTTAACTCTTTAGTCTAAGTTCCTACAATATGCTGCTCATGAACCTTCCATTTCCAAGAAGCCCCAATCCCTCTTCAACCTCTCATCACTACTGTACCCCATCATTAGCATGTAGGACATAAAGGACCCAAAGTCCCACCAGGTGCAAGATGCAAGCCTGCTTCACAAATGTGTATGAGAGGTGGTCAACCAGCTCCTAGTGAAGTTGGATTGATTTAAATATGCTGAAAAATAAACTGAGACATATTAAAATTTTAACAGTTTATTTGAGCAAAACTCTATTTGAAATGAGCAGCACCAAACCAGAAGTTGCTAAGAGTGCACAACTACACCAACAGGAGGTAGGAGCAAAAAATTT
This sequence comes from Trachops cirrhosus, assembly GCA_028533065.1. NCBI lineage: Eukaryota > Metazoa > Chordata > Mammalia > Chiroptera > Phyllostomidae > Trachops > Trachops cirrhosus. The sequence goes on along the minus strand of CM052541.1, from coordinate 162,959,065 downwards.
ATAGAGAAGAGGTGGAAACAAAGCAGGAAAATTATTTGATTGGCTATGGCTTAAAAGTTTACTTTACTTGGAGAAGCCAGTTGGCTCTTTGTGGTTTTTCTTCCCTTAGGTTTTGATTTCTTAACCTTGACACATTTACAAGCTTAAGCTGGGTTTGCTTACTTAGGCTGCTAAGACATTAGAACACCTCAGTCTAAAGGCCTTCTTGTTTAATTAATCTAACAAGTAGGAACACGGGGAAGTGCAGAGTGCCGCATTTAAAAAAAAATTCTTGCTCACACATACCAAGAGCCTGCGTGACTTTGTGTAGCTGTCCTAATTCTCCAAGTTAGCTATTTTCTATTCCAGAACTAATGCCTGGCTTATCCAAGAATGGCATGTATTGGTTCTCAATAAATGCTAGTTTCCCCCTTTCCCTTTTTGCAATTGACTATCACAGCATTTTCTATCTGGGAGCTTTCAGAGATGGGGAAGAGAGGGGGGAGGGCTGTGCCAATAATTGTAAACTATGCATACCCAATGTTTTCCCATGTATGTAGCTGCTGTTGAGCAAAGAGAATACAAATTCATTTGAATTGATTACCAAAGTCAAGGTAGTGTGTGTGTGTGTGTGTGTGTGTGTGTGTGTGTATGTCCCTACTTATGTAAAAGACCACAAAATAGGTTGATACTAAGTGGTTCTTCAACTTCCAAAGAGTGGGAACAGCTTTGGGAGTTATAAAACTGAAACAAAAGTGCAGCAGCTGCTCTGGCCCTCATTTTAATCCTGTTGACTTTCAGTCCCCTCCCTGGGATGCCTCTCCCCAGCCCTCATTATTGGTTATCAGTGGGTAGATAAGGACAATAGCTTTGCTTTTCTTCACTTCGCCTGTGGTGTTTCCTGGCTTCCTGCCCTCTCCCCTTCACTGTCCAAGCCCCTGGAGGGTGTCCTCTGAGCCAGAGGGCAGACTCCGAGTGTGGCAGCAGGCTGACCACTGAGTCACAGCCTCTGTCTGTGGTGACGCTGGACCCGTGGGAGACAGCCCCTGTGGCTGCGTCTGATTGCTAATGAGCTTTCTGGTGGCCGAGACTTCTCATCGGCCCCATTTGTTTTTACAGGCGGCCCTTGTGGACTTGACGCTTGTTTTCCTTGCCTGTGAGGCGCTCCCAAGTTTTTCCTCTCTGGGTCGGGCTGTCTCCTTTTCTTTTGAGACTGTGTGGGAGCTAAATTTAAACTTGATTAACAACATTTAGTCCAAGGAGGTCAGGATACTATTTTCATGTTAAATGCTGCTCTTTCTGGATCCCTTTTGTTTTGTTTTAAGACACAATAAGACTCACAATGAGTGCCCCTCTGATTTTGTTGCTATGGTGTGAGGGGAAAAAATCAGCATCAACTGTTGAGTTGTTTGATTCTGATCAGAGATGGAGAAGAGAACTAATACCCTTTTTGTGAGAACATACTTTACTGTTGACAGCTGTAGTTGAAAAAGCTCATCATACTCTCAGTGATAAAACTTTGATTTTACTTCTAAGCAACTTCTACTTTCTATTTGGGGCCCAGCTTCAAGTTAGTTGCTCAGGAAAACTCCTTGACTCCCCAACATGCCAAGCCTACTCTTAAGGATCGATCTCCTTCTGCACCCAGGGGGGCTTTTTTCCTAGCATTTTCTAAGGACTGATGAAACCATTCTTCATCATCTCCCTTCTGTACTAGATTGTAAGCTCCAGGAGAGCAGGCACAGATTCTCTGGTTCTCCACCAAGGGGACTAAATATATAAACAAACTATGGCCATACCATGTATGACAACAGAATTCTTGCCCTCAACCTCTGCAGCAACAAGTTGAGAAAGTGAAACTGTAGCTTTTTGGTGCAGATGGTTAGCAGGATTGTCAGGGCTTGGTCAATGAATGCCAGTTTCTCTAATTTTGTTTCCATTTCCAACTCAGGACCCACCAGAGAAGGCAAAATATGTTCCCCAGACCCATCACTTGCCCCACTCCCAGTTAGCCTACCTCCAGCTTACTCACACCAACAGCCTCAGAGCTTACCAGAAGCCTTCTTCCCCCGACCCCCCGCCACTATAGTGCTCTCCCACTCCCTTGCGTGCTTTGAAGTCTTTACTAAATACAAACGATGGTGACTGACTCCTTTTGCTTTCAATAAGTAGCCTCTGACTGTTCTCATTTAGACTATTTTTGCTTATTTCCATGCTATATTATCCCTTATACTCAGAATACTGTCTAGCACATAGCAGTCACTCAGAAAAGGTGAATGAATGAATGAATGAATGAATGAATACACATCAATTAATTGCTGGATTAGAGTCCAGTGTCCCTGAACAAGAGATTCAAAGCCAAGAAGACTGGGGTTTTCACTTTAGATCTTTTAGTATCTGACTTGTGACTTTGGAAAAGTCACTTAAAATCGGCAGGTACCATTTTTCTCAAGTTGTAAGCCAGCTAGATGGTCCCATGTTTCAAATATCCCTCATAAAGCCTCTTATAACCATGAGCTCAGAACACCCACCTAAAGTTCCCACACTGTGCTTAGAGAGAAAATGTCTGAGTGCTTTCTCTGAGAATCCACTTCCAGAAGGAAAGGACAGTTTTTAAGAAAATGAGTTTGTAGAAGTAAACTAGGATAGGAATAGTTGGAAGGGCCTTAGTGGCAAACAACAAACAACTTCATGTGAAAAAAATGTAAAAGAAAATGATTCAATATAAACAAAGTTTTCAGAGAAGAATAAAGAAAATATATCCTTGGGGAACCTAGTATGATTAGCATTCTCTAAAGTTTATCCTAGAATACAGCATTGTAGTTTTGAGTTTCAAAGAAAATCCAGAGTGATTGTTTTAATTGCAACAAAATAAGATGTTAAGACTGACTTTTGGAAGTGTCTATTTTATTTCCTCATTATAAATATATAGGAAATGGGTGAGGTAAAGGAAGGTAAAGGGTAAGAAGATTTTCAGAAATCTAACTTCTTCCCAGGGCAAACTCACACACCCCAGATATAGATCGAAAACATTGTAATGTCAACTAGTCTTGTGTGTGAACTCATCCCCCACAAAAGGCTGGTATGCTGCTCATAAGATCCCTTCTCAGCTGACACACTGTTCCCACGACCACTTTAAATCAGGGCACTGAGGTCCCAGCGATGGCCACCTCAGCCCTGGATTGACACTGAAAAAAAATCAGCTCACAGATCTCACACAATTTTTTTTTCCAGAAAGCAACTATTTTCCAGAAGGGCATCCATTAAGCCTTTCAGGGTACAGCCTTAAGATCTAGCCAAGACCTACTTGTCATGGTGCTCTTGCCACTTCTTTTCTGTAAGACAAGGCCAGAATGCAGTGTTTGCAATTAACAATAATCTCTCCAGTATGCTCCACTGACCAGAATGCCCTCCATCATGGAAAACTGTGATGGTTCATAAAAAGGACACAAGGAGAATGATATTTTTTTTTTTTGGCAGCCAAGAACACAAAGTCAGGCCTAATCGCTACGTCTTAGAAGTAGAACAGGGCACCCTGGCAGAGGACTCAGTGAAATACAAACAAAAGAGCCTGTAAAGACATGAATTACACTTCAGTATCTTTTTGCCTATGGGAGAAATCTCCATGTGTTTGCTACATGGAAATACTTGCGTTGTTTTAATCAAGCAGTCTGGGACTCAGAAAGCATGAGGGAATGTGATTGCAAGGAGGGCGAGCAGGTAGAAGAGCTATCAATAGATGCGGGCATGCTACGAGGTCCAGTTAGAACACGGCTTTGTTCAGAAAGTACGGTCATGTGGTCTTCCCCCACCACTGCCCTCACACACAGTGCTCCATGAACTTTAATTTTGTTAAACATAGCTATATATATTCTTATGTATCCATCTATTTATATATAGGTTTCAGAGTTGGTTTAGGTATTTCTTGAGGTCAACCTTATGTCTAAAATATTTTCTCTCCTTCTCCTGGGGATTACTCTATGATTTGTGGTTTTCAATAAATGTTACTGACTAAATCATATGTTTTTCAGTCTCATAGAATTCCTTAGGGAGATAATGAAAGTGCTCTGGGTATATGGCTGTCCATATGACTCTGAAAAGAGAGTCTGACTCACATGTTGCAATGTCTTATTTACACATCAGGGGATGTATGTTTTGAAGACAATGCTATCAGTTTTCATCCCACTTATTCATTTGTTTTTAAAACAAATATTTATCAAGTGCTTAAATATTAAACATAGTAGCATTCAAACATAAAAATGGAGATTCAAAATGTTAAGATAGTCATTGACTGCTTTGTACTTTTGTTTTTAACTCTGATTAGTTAGGACCTCGGTTACCTCTGATTGCATAGCAAACAACCTCACAACTCCAGGGCTTAACATAACAACCACTTTTTAACTCACAATTCTGTAAGTTGGCGATTTGGACTGGACTCAGCTAGTGGTTCTTCTGGTCTTAGTTGGGCTCATTTGGATATTTGTGGGAAGCTGGCATGCTGTCTGGGGAAGGGGGAACAGCGGCGAGTCTCAGAGTCGTGCTACCTTACTTTCACTATGTTTAGTGGTCAGGTGAAATGACATGGCAACCAAATCAAAGGGGTGAAGAAACAGATACTTCTTAATGAGAGGAGCTATCAAATTATATTGTGAAAGTGCTTGCATATAGGGATGGGAATAATTATGAATGATTGATAAGTTGTTTTTAAATTAAAATACATTATTAATAATACATAGTCATGATAAAAGTTTCAAATAGTTCAGAAGGATATCTATCCTCTGATATCCCAGTTTCACATGGTACCTTCTTATATATAATTCCAGAAATATCATATATATGAGGGGGACCCAAAAAACCTCAGAATTTATTTACAAAAATTGAGTATTTATTCTTACATGTTTAAACTTCAGTCACCTTCAAAGTACTCTCCATTTGATGCAATACACCTATTAAAACATTTTTCCATTGCCCAAAACAGTTTTGAACTCATTGATTTTGATGCCTTTTGTTCCTGGCATTTTCTTGTTTCACCTCTTCCACATGGGAAAAACCTTTCTCTTTGAGGACTTTTTCACCTGGAGAAACAAAAAATGTTGCTTGGGGTGAGATAGGATGGATAGGGAGGGTAGAGCATGGGAATCATGCCATTTTTGTTTTGGTCAACTGCTGAACACTCAGTTAGGTGTGGGCAGGTGTGCTTGTTAATCACCCATCATGAAATGGGCAAACATGTTGAAAGAGTCTTCAAAAGAATTCACTGAAGCTGAATACAACCTCTCACAACACCAGGTGGCACAAGGATACAGATGGGTTCCTAGAACACTCACCTAGGGAGGGAAGCCGGTACTACAAGGGGTCCACCCTCCAGAAGATTCTTCCTTTTTTGGGGGGGACCTCTCATATATTTATACCTTTTTTCCCCTCTCACAAATTAAATATTATTATACATATTGCTCTGAATTTGCTTTCTAGTCAACAGTTCATTTGGAGTGTTTTTTCCTAATATTACATATAATTCTAATTAATGCTCTTTTAATGGCAACGTACTATTACATTATATAAATGTTCTGTAATAACCAGATTCTATTGTTAGTAGATTTTTGCTTTTATCTTAAAAACTTATGGATTGAGTCATACCCCTTCCCAGGTTCATATGTTGAAGTCTGTTCCCCCAGTAACTCAGAATGTGACTGTGTCTGAAGATAAGGCCTTCAAAGAGGTAAATGAGTCAAAATGAGGGCATTAGAGTGGGTCCTAACCCAGTCTGACTGGTGTCCTCGTAAGAAAATGAGGTTAGGACACTCAGAGACACCAGGGATCAGCACACAGGAAAAACCATGTGAGGACACAGTGGGAAGGTGGCATTCTGCAAGCCAAAAAGCGAGGTCTCATAAGGAACCAAACCCGCCAGCATCTTCATCTCAGACTTCCAGCCTCCAGAACAGTGAGAAAATACATTTCTCTTTTTTTTAAGCCACCCAGTGAGTGACATTATGTTATGGCAGCACTAGCAAATACTACACAAACAGTGTTACACTGAATACTTTTTTACATACAACTTCCCTTATATGTGTGATTATTTATGGAGCTTCAATTCTCAGGTGGGGAAATGCTGGGTTAAAGGGTTTGCGCATATTTTATTTTGACTAATGCTGCCAATTTAGCTTCTGTGAGATTGCACTAAGTTATATTTTTACTAGTTGTGTAACAAAAGGATACACAACTAGTAATAACCTAATTTCCACACCATTGCTAATAACAATCTTCATCTCTGACATTCTTACAGATAGAAAATGGTGTCATAGTATCATTTTAATCTGCATTTCATTCATTACAAGACAGGGTATGGTTATTTTTATATGGTTCTTATTCATCTGTATCTTTTTCTGTGAACTACCTATTCATGTCATTGGCTAATTTTTTGAAGTGTTATCTTTTTGCTGTTGATTTATAGAAGTTCTTTGTATATTAAGAAAATCGGTCCCTTATCTCTCATATGTATCCAAAATATTTCTCTAGTCTTTCCTGTGGTTTAATCATATTCAGATTTCTTATTTTTTTATGCCTTACAGACCTTTCATGTTTTTATCCAGTCAGACTTTTTTCCATTTTGGAATCTTGGTTTTATGGCATCTTTAGAAAATCTTTTTCCATTTTATATTCATTTCTTAACAGTTTAGTGCTTCTATGATTTTAGTTTCTTATGGTTAAATCCCTGTGCTATTTGAAAAGCCATGCACTCTTTACAAACACACATTAAATTATTGTGTCTCATCAGAAGTGAAAGGTAACTAAAGCAAGTAATAGAAAGTCAAAAATGTGGAAGCATGAACTATTGGTTCTTCTTCTACCTTTAAACTTTAATCTGTAGTCATGGACTGAATCATGTCTCCCCTAAATTCATATATATTGAAGCCCTAATCCCCAGTGAGACTGTATTTGAAGATAGGATCTTTAAGGAAGCGATCAAGGTTAAATAAGGTCATTATTTGGAGCCCTAATGTGATAGGCCTGGTGTCCTTATAAGAAAAGAAAGAGACCCTAGAGAGATCTCTCCTTTCATGTGCACACTAAGCAGTCCATGTGAGAACACAGCAAGAAGGCAGCCAGCCATCAAGCCAGAAGATAGGTCTCATCAGGAGCCAACTCTACTGAGAGCTTGATCTTGGACTTCTAGTCTCAAGGACTTTGAGATTATAAATTTCTGTTGTTTAAGCCACCAAGTCTGTGGCATTTTATTATGATAGCCCAAGCAGACTAATATATATGGATTAAGAGAATTTATTTCAGAGGGGTTTTATGGGGTTCAATTTAAATTTGCAAATGAAAGAAGTTTATACATAAAAATGACACAATAGCTAACTATGAGTAATGTTTAAAGATAATTAGCATTAGTGAATATTGTACTCACATTTAGTTATTGGATTAAAAGTGACCCAGAGCAGTTAACAGGGTAGGGACAGGCTTGGTGAAGGAGTTTTGATGGGATGTTTTAGCTAGAGGAGAATGCCTCTTTACATTGCTGCCGCTACTGACTTGACATATGAAGCATAGGACCTGCCTAGCTTCAGAATCATGAATTGAGGGGTATTTATTCTTTGTCCTATGATAGGCCTCTGAAGTACAATATTTCTTGTCAACATGGGGCAAAGGACCCAGGGGATCATACTTCAAATGATGGAAATAGTCATTAAAAGCTAAATGGCTTTCCTTCCAATGCAATACTTTAAAGATCAGAAAATTACATAAATAATGTTGCGAAAACTCATAAGGGTAAATAGAAGAGAATTTTCCAAGATTAAAAACAAACACAGTTCAGTTGATAAATGTTTTCTGATTTTATCCCATTAAACCCTATACACGAATATTTACTGTTGTGTTATTTTTCAGGTGCCTGCCACCTTCTTCACAGTCTCATTGTCATTATGAACTTAGAATGTCTAGGTCTTGAAGCACGCTTTAAAACAGGGATGCCAGGCTCTGTCTTAGAATATGAAAGCTCATCTTGTGAAACTGGGTGTTTTCTTATAGTTTAAATAAGATATAGTTAGCTGCTTATCAAAACTTGAGAAAATAGAAGTTCTATGATAATAAAAATTAAATGGAGTTCAATTTTTTTTCTATCTGGGATGCCCTAAAGAATGATTTGATCACCGCAATAACTAGATTTCCAGATGGAACAGCCAAAAACAGCCTTTTGGATCCCTGCATGGAGAAGCTGGCCCCGGGGACAGTGGAAGGCAGTGAGGAGCACTTGCTCAATGACACCCCAAACTTTCCAACCTGCCTTAAGTCCAGGTATTCTAGGGTTTATATGGCCCAAGGAAGAGGGACTTCGGTCCATGAAATAAGGACACTGCTGAGCTCTCTCTTGCTCTCTCTCTTTCAGACACTCCCTTTGCCCCACTTATTTTTTTCAAGTACTATAAATTTCTCAACTTCTCCCTTCCTCATGTGAGGAAAAAAATCAATTCCAAAAAGACATATTTGTACAGCATCATTTCCTCCAAAGAGCTCAAATATATTTTTTTAAAATTCTTGTTTGTATAGCTCTTGGAAAGATAGATGACAAATATTAAATCTGCAAGTAGGAAAATATCTAGAAAGGACTACCCAGAGATTTTCATGAGAGAAAAGTTACAGAACTAGCCCAAGATGTTTGAATGTTTTTCTGCATACTACATTTCATTACAAAGTTCCTGCTAAAGTATAGGCTCTGTGTTCTTGTACCTACAAGTCACCCACAATACCTCTTACAAATTAAAAATTGGGGTAGTAAACAAGAAAAGAGGTATTAAAGGGTCTTCAACAGTGTACTTCCAGAATTTCTAATAGGATGTGTTTCTTCTCCCCACCCCTCAAAATTTCTAAAAATACACAAACTAATAAAAACACCACAATGATTTATAAAGAATGGCTTTTAAAGAAAAAAACAGTTAAGAGGTGCATCTATAAGGCACTGGGTCTCAATGATCATTAGAGGGAAAAATTGTAGCCTGGCTGACATATAAGATCCTCAGGATTTTCAAACACAGCGGTGAAGCCATGACCACAAGTGCTGGGTGTTTCCATGGGCCATACTGGAGAGCTCAGAGCAGTGCAATCATCAAAGACACTCGCCCTTCTGGTTAACTCTGCTTACAGATATATCACAGCTATCCCTTCCTGGGACTACAGAAAAATTTGACTTGCTCTCTGGATTATTTTAATGAAATGCTGACTTTAAGTTCATGATTCTTGGAACTATCCCAATTGCTAATATAAAGAATTAGGAAAGAGACCTTCTAAATATATACCATCAGTTCCTAAATATACATCAGTATCTGAGAAAAGCTTCCATTGACTCTCTGGGATGAATTTGTTTATGTCTGTATCTATGTAAGAGCCAGCGCATGGTCTTAGAAGGAATTATCCAGACTCTGGGATCAAAGTGTACCTTTCTTATATGTAAACTAATTCCAGCAAGCCAAACAATCATAATAGGCTTTGCTGTCTTTTAAGCAACCCATACAAAGATTTTAGACCAATCTTGGAGATCTAACAAAGACACTGCTGGATATGGGACTAGAGAGAAACACTTTTTCAATGAATGCATAGAGACTTGTGAGATTCTAGGCAAATAATTCAGCCTTTCTAGGTCTCAGTGTCCAGAACTCTTTCTGGCTTTATCATTCTGTTTTGTAATTCTCCAAAAATTAAAATTTTTAATTCCAAAACTATTTCTGAGTACATATGGTGAGCCAGTTATCCCTTGGAGCTGTAGGGAGTCAAAAAACTGAAGAATTAGATATGGTTCCTGTTATACAGGATTATGAACTAGACAGAATATACACATGAGAAACAATGCAATAAAGATGTAGGTTCAAGACACATATGACAGTAGGGAGAGTAATTATAGAAAGTAATGTGGCCAGAAAAATAATAATAATAATGTAATTCTCAAAGGATAGATTTGATTTGATTTAAAAGGCTTAAATGTGATGTGTTCCTCCTCACTTAATTTCTTTTCCATGACACATTCCCATTAGTAGGACTGAAAATGAAACTATACTGTAAGTTTTTATCATTTAAAAAGTGTCAGTTCTTTTTGGGAATTGTGATAAAAGTGATTTTCCTGAAGTTCCAGAAGCTTTAAAAAGCCTGATGTCTGATTATTTTTGTTTTTTACAATTATTTTATACATGTTCTTATCAAGGTAAAGAGTGTGAAATATAAGAAATACCTGAGAATTTATGTGTGTCTTGACGACCTGTAATGTGCACACGTTGAAGTGGGAATCACTGTCTGGATGTCTTAAGCTGGAAAATTGAAAACTAAGAGTGTCAAACCTCACCACTCATCCTACATCTCACGTGACTGAGTTTAAGACTGATGCTTAGGACTGATTCTTTATCCAAGCTTGCTCTCCATAAGAAGACACTGCAGGTGGTGTCCCCTTATGGGGGTAAAGAGCGCCTGGATCACCTAGTGGACAGGTTAACAGCTGAAGACCATGTTTACGAAAATGGTGTCTGGCACAGGAATGCCTCTAGTCTATGACAAACCACAGACCATACCATAAAGACTGAAAAATGAAAGGGAAAAATTTTGCTTTTTGAAACAGTTAGGGTGAAAAATGTGCTTTCATTATTTATAAAAATAACACATTCTGAGAATGAAGTATAGGGAAGAGCTTCAATTTTCTCACTCCTTACTGGGTTTTTTCCTAATACATCAGGGAATAACATAGGAAATATGGAAACTGATAGCATGTGTACAAGGAATGGCTTGTAATTGGAGAAAAGTCCATCTTAAGGAGAAAAAAGAGTTGCTTATCTCATGGAAGAAAAAAATTCATCATCACTGGAAACTGAACAATATTTAGTTGACTGGTTAGAAGCAAGAAAGCATCCATACTCGCACTCATGACTGATCAGTGGAATGCATAAAGTATTTTCAGTGTTTGAAATTCATTCCAAAGAATTAATGAGAGAAAACCAAGAATTCCAGAAAAATGCGTTCATCACACATTATTTAAAATCACAAGTTGGAAACAACTGTGTTACTTCTATAATACAGCAGAATGGTTAAGTAAACTATGCAGATCCCTATGATGAAATATTACACAACCATTAAATTTACATTTTTGACAATTTTCACTGATGTGGGTAAATATGCTATAGTTTTAAGAAATTATAAATCCAGTATGATCATAAATCTATATAATCTATATGCAACATGCAAATATTATATGTATAAAAGACTAAAAGAATATATGCCAAAATGTTTTATACACATTTTTATAAATGGAAAAATATGAAATATTTAAGTTTATCAGTTAAGAAGGACTGGAAGGAACAAATATATAAAACTATAAAATTACTTGGGACATACATATGGACAAAGGCAACACTATCTTTTTCTCTTTGAACTTTGAACATTTTATATCTAGAAAAAAATAAAGACTTTTAAATTATAGGTATTGTAGATGGCCTCTCATTATTTTGGATAAGCATATTATTCTATATAACCACAATCACAAGTAGTTTGCAATCATATTTTAACTACACATATTTCCAAAAGGTTTTATTATAAATAAAACTTTAAGAGTTTTTTTCTTCCTTGGTTCATTTTTCTTTTCAAACACATCTGACACACATGGATAAAACATAAAAAATATTGTCAAGATTTTATTTTTCTTTTGTAGACAACTAAATGTAAATCTAGACATGCCCCTGATTACTAAATACTCTGAAAAATTATTTGGTGTAATTTTTTGGACCTAACCTGTATGTTGCTAGATTTCTAAGTAAAGCAAATTTAATCATATCCCCATAAAACCAAAAGCCTACATAAAGACAAAAGACTGAAAATATGAGGTTATAAAAGTGGATTATTCTGGATTAACTTGAACAATTATACATAGCTGAACTTTTATATTTCTCTGAACCAACAGCATCACTTATTTAGTATTTTGACTTAAAATTTTGTCCCCATTAAATTTGTTTTGACCAGAACAATCTAGTCATCTAATTTTTCAGTTTTTGTTAGGGTCCCAAAATAGTATTTTTAAATAAAAAGTAGAAAAACTGAAATTTGAGTTGTACCTCTGCCCCCATAATCTCTTTATCAGAAAAATAATTTGACATGTTCTTTCACTTGTTAATGAGCAATCACCCCCAAATAAAAACAGGCTCCCCCACTGTAGGCAGTTTCTGTTCTAAGAAAAATATTTACTTCCTTGTTTTGATGAGTTTTGTCATTTGTAGCCTGTCTCCACTGAAAGAAAGCTTTCAATTCCCCCTAAGTCCACAAAATACCTCCACTTCTTCCTCATCATTATGGTTACCAGTTTATTTATCAGTTGTGGCAAATGGTAACCCTTTACACCACACTTGGCTAAATACTGTTTGCTTTAGGAACAAAGCACAGAGGACAAATATTTCAATGTGGTTTTCCATTTGGGAGGGAGTGGGACTAACACTTGAACTCCAGCTGATTCTCATCCTCTCAGCCCCACGTTAGGCAGCAGCTGAAGCTTCAAAGAGCCCTCAAGGCTCTGAGGAGACACTTGGACTGTGTCTTGCGCAGGGGAGGCAGGAATTAGACTGGATGCAATTAACCTGAGAAGTCCATAGCTCCTAGGCCCCCTGGCAAGGAGAAAGTTGGAAAGACTACAACACCCTGAGTTAATTATTATATAAACAGCTCACAGGGGAGCAGGGGATCTTCTTTTAAGGGCCCTCTGCAAGGGACTTTTCTTGGTTGGGATTTATGCTGCTTCCAGTAAACTAAATGTGGAATGAATATTAACTCAAGCAAAATCAAAATGAAAAGAAATGACCTCTATCCAAGACTACCCAATATGAACCAAAGAAAATCCCTTTCAAACCTAAAATATTAGTGGGGTTCAAATGGTAAAGCAGAGAATGCACTCTATTTTATTTAATTAAAAAATACATTAGTTAAGACCCACTGAATTGATTTCATGGATCTTCAGTTGGAATGACTCTAGTCTTGTGGGAGCCCATTTATGAATGAGTCTTGTGGGAGCCCATTTATGAATGAGAAGAGATTTACATTTGGTTCATCGAGCCTCTGAGTACCCCAGACATGTAAATTTTAAAGGCAGGGTGGCCTGAGAAAGAGGAAGTATGGGGTCGGTTGCAGGGCCACCAAGGAGAAAAATCTATACTGTTTTCACCAGCATTGTATTTCCTGGGGTCAGGAGCTGATGTGCAACAGTGTAGGCTATTTTATTGGTCTTGCCCATTTATTTTTCCGCGAATCTATCAATCAGGTTTTACTAGGACTATTGGTTCAGGCTTTCATCATTACCAATGGAAGTGACAAAAATCATGGTACACATGGGGTAAAAAAGACTTTTAGGTATTGGGCAAGAGCCCAGGTCATGGGGTCAGGCAGGCTTTGAATCAAACTCTGGCCCTGCCCTTTAGTAGGTGGTTATCCCTGGTACTGTTTTCTCATCAGAGTGTCTTGTGACACTGTGGTAGTTCAACCATTATCTCTATTGCCCCATAGGGGCCAAAGTCTGCGGAAACTTTCTCCAAGCAGTGCAACCAAGCCCAGTAGTCGGTCTCTCTGAAGAGATAGACTACTACTGGGCTTTGGATCCCAGCTCTTGCCTTGATGTTTGCCTCAGTTTTATTATCTGAAAGATAGGAATAATATTTTTACCTACCTTATAGGGTAGGTAAAATGATTAAATGAGTTAGTCCTTAGTACAGGCTCAGGTACATATTATATGACTAATGAATGTGATCTAACTGCAGAAATTCAATCTGTCCTTTATTGATAACTTTTGGGGGAAAAGGAAGTTAATGATTTTTTCACATGATTTCCTATATGTCAGTCACATAAGTCTCTTTCTCTTTCTTATTTCCTAAAATGAGTCATCATTGGTTTAATCAAACCCCTATTGGTTATGACTCAGACATCTCAGCACAGTGGCTAGACGACATACATGAGTATATAGCCAGCCAAGGAAGTGGGAACTTCTGTTTTCTATTGTCATATTCTGAGGCTATATCAAGCCTTCATCCATTATCATGTAATTCAGAAATTATTTCTCAGGTAATAATCTCTTCAATCTCCATATCCAACAAGCTTGAATTCAATTTTTAAAAATTAAAGAGAATATAATCATAGGAGTTAAAGGAACTTTTGAGATAAAATCAGTTCCTATCTTCAGGCAGGCGAATACCCATTCTTTGCAAGACCAGTTGTCATCTCTTCTGTTCTAAAAGTATCTAATAATACAGATTTCCTTGTGGAGTACTGTGGTAGGCAGCTTCCAAGAAGGCCCTAGTGATTTTTGCCTCCTCATATTCATGCCCTTGTATGATCCCCTACTCTCGAGTGTGGCCTGGACGTAGTAACTTACTTCTGACACACAGAATAGTGCAAATGTGATGTGATGTCACTTCTGGGAGTAGGTTAGAGAGACTTTGTCTTTCATCTTTCTCACTATTTCCCTCTTTCTCTTTTTCACTCTCTAGCTCACTTGCCGTGAGGGAAGCCTGGCTGCCCCATTGAAAAGCCCGTGGGGCCAGGAACTCATACATTCAGCCAACAGCCAGAAGACAGGAGGCCTGTGCTCTCCCAGGAGTGTGATCTTGGAAGTGGGTGTTCTCCTACTCTCCTACTTGAACTGACTACAGCTGCAGCTGACACTTTGCAGCCTAGTGACAGATCCTGAGCCAGAGTCACTCAGCTGTGCTGCTTTTGGATTCCTGACCCACAGAAGCTGCAACATAATAAGTGCCTGCTGCTTTAAGGAGCTACACTTTGGATTATTTGTCACACAACAACAAATAATATCAGTGTCGTCATTGATATCACTGAATCCATTGACAGTCCTTTCAAGAAATGTCCACTTCCTCTGCAAACTGAAATCCACTGATGGTACTAGTCAGGAGTTGGGCAGTGCCTTTCAGATGCTGCATAGAAGAACATGGAAAGGTGCTAAAAAGCATTTCCAGACTAAAGGAGAGCACCCTAACTTCTTTGGCTTCCCAGTTCCTTCCTTCAATTCCTCAGTTAGACTTACAGGTTACAGATTTTCCGCTCCATTTTTTATCCACATCTCTGGCACTTTTCCCACTTGGCTCCTAGTAATCGAGCTTGGCTGACCCCAAACACTCCACCTCCTGGACCACAAAAGCAACCCAATTCTCTAATCAAAGCTTCTTTTGAGACTGCTTACTCCCTGGTTTTGGATCTGCGCAGACTTTTATCATGCCTTCAAGAGCATTCTCTCTCTACACCTAAGGGCGACGTGAACTATTTATTTCTCAAACTAAGTAAGAACAAGTTAATCATAAGTAACTTAATAATGTAGAATTCCTGGAGTTCTAAAATAATGAGGTAATTTTATGATAACTGTCTTTTTAATGGGTTGTAAAATAAAACAATGTTATCATTTCCAATAAATTGTGAAAAATAGGTTATGTGCACTGCCAATTTTCTAAAGAAAACTTTGGGTTCTTGAAAATTAAAAGGTTAGAATTTATTGTAAAATCAATAATGATATGGTTAATTTCAACTTCAAACCAGTAAAATGTTTTCTTCTAAAATGAATTTGAAGCGCTCTCTAAATCAAGAATTTGTCTTATACTCACAAAATAATTGTGCAACATATATTCAATGAAAAGCTATGAAAATCAAGACGCCAGGCTAGGCTTTATGGGAACATAACAAAAATGAAACTAGAAAAGTTGGGAGTAAGTATTTTTAAGAACTTTTCCCTCCAATTCCCTAACTCCCTTGTGAAATATGTTGAAAAAACATTTTTTTCTTCCTTGTTCATATTTCATTTGAGACTTCAATCACTGAATATAAAAAATTAAAAATGTTTGGAAAAACAGATTATATATAACATTTTGATTCTTCCAACTAACAAAATCATTTTAGATTTGTTTTAAAAGTACTAAAACATGCTATGCATATATTTCAATTTTCTCAAATGTTCAAGGATTTTAAAAACACTTGTGTTATAATTCTAGAATTTCAAAAAATCTTATATTTTACTCAGACTTACTCTATACAACTATTTATGAGAGTATTTATTATTTAAAGCAAATAATCTCTGACAAATAAATGGTGTTTTAGGGCATCTTCGATTTGCTCCCTGACCTCACATCCCACACCAGTTGTTTGAGAGCAGGGATTTATATCTGTTTGCTTCAATCCCAGCGCCTGAGACAGTGCACACACTGCACGTAATAGGTGCTCAATGGATATGTGTTGATCAAAGCAATGACTGTCGACTTTGGAAGAACAGGGTTGGGGTTTTATTGGCATTCCTGTTCTCATGCATCCTGCCATCACATGTAGATGAATGGGAAATAAGTATTCTTTCTGGCTGATATTATGAGTCTAGCTTTTAACTCCAGTAAAGAAATTATATTTTGCTTTGAATGGAAATAAATGTGAAAATGTTCTGAAACAAAGGCCTGAAGTCAAAATACAGGGGGTGTTGGGGGGGGAACCCTCCCCCAACCTGTTATTTATCTTAATCTTCTTTAGAGTGAGTCTTTGCAGTCCTCAGCCCTTAAGCACCTTCTAAAGACGAACTAGATCAGATTCAAAAGGATGAAAGAAAGTCAAAGCCTCAGATTTAAAAATCAGCTAATTTGAAAATAGTGGCACTGGTCTGCAGTGTGTACAAGCAGAACAGGAAGTTGCTTGTAATGAGCTAAGATTCATCGGCTTGTTGGGTCTTACCTTGGCTTTCTTTCCCTCTTTGTTCCTTCCCTTTCCTCCCCTCCATTTTTTCCCTTTCTTTCTCCTTTCATTCCTCCTTCTCTCCCTTTATTTTATTCTTTTTTCTTGGTCTCAAGGCTTTCTAAGACACTTGGGACCTGATGGACAGAGCCCTCCTTCCTTCTGTGTGTCTTTGCACTTGTGACCCTCTGTGACACACGTGAAATGAGGACTGGGTTACTTTTTTCTGCAGTTTACTTTTAAGAAAAAAGAAAAAACTTTTTCTAAAAAGGCTGATAGGATTTTTTTCTCTTAAAAACAACTTCCAGCTTATGTCTTGAGGTTGGTACACATTTAGGCAAAAAAAAAGTGCATCTTTTCTTCTATGCCCATAACTACATTTCTGAACTGTAAAAATTAATTTTCAAAGTTTTAAAATATAAACTTAATAGCTCTCTAGCAGTTTACAAATGCTATCTAATTTTAATCATCACAGCAACCCTATACAATTATAACTCAATACAAGGAAGGAAAATTATGTTACCACCACATAGAGAAGTCCTTGTATTTCACTCATATTTTATTTAAACAGAATACATGTTGAAAATCACATCTGACTTTCATTGAAATTTCTTAGGCAGTTAGATGTGGGTATCAACTAGGGAATGTGTTTTCTTTGAATTCTGTAGCTCTTCTACTCATTTCTTTATGTTCTTTTTCTTTCCTTAACCATATGTTTTTGTATTATATTAATGAAAAATGTGGGATCACTCACTGGGAGGATTAGACTTGAGAGAACTTGTTACATGTTTGGAGAGGGGGAGGGTATGCTTTCTGCTTCATCTTTCTATTGTGCTATCACATTTCTTAGTGCCAATTCTGGGGGCTGTAGGAATTGGTCAAAATTACTTCTGTTATAATGAGAATATGCTTTCTTTATTACCAATTTGGCTTTTATTTGTGTAAATGTGAAAAGGCTTATGCTATTATATCCTGTAAAATTAAATGAATATTATTATACCTTGAGAAATAAAATGCTGTGAATGTATAGAAGTGATTTATAAATTCTCTAAATATAAAATATTAATTAGAATCCACTCAGTGCCAAGAAATAAGGCAAGCAGTTAAATAAGGTTGAAAATACTTGCAGTTCTCTTTGGAGGGTGGTGATTTTATTTAAATTTTTGTGATCGCTCCAGCAGCTCCTTCTGCCTTTCTTTTCCATTTTTCCTCTGTCCTTACTTCTCCATTTAGAGATAATTTAAGAAGGGAAGTAAAGGAAAAAAACATTATTCTAATTCCTCACTAAAATTCCATTCATATCAAGCTCTGATTATTTCAGTCCTTACTAATCTTCCAACAAGCAAATAGTCAGCTTCTTTCTGTATTCACCAGGACATCTCTACGAGATGATATTTGCCCCTTGCTTCCCAGATGCCATTGGAAGTGAAACCATATGCAGTTTTCTAATGACTCAGGGTCAGCCCCTCTTATATGAGAAGTTAGTCTGAACATCATGGGCCCAGGTAGCCCGATGAGAAAAAGAACACGAGATAAAACTCAGTACCTCTTTTGCCTTGCCCAAAAGAAGGAAGAGAGTACAGCCACACTGTGTGGAGTGGCAAAATCTTTCCCCTCCAGGGTATCCCACTTCCTCTGGGCCAGTAACCTCATTTGTTTGCTGTATTGTTGTCATTTAACCTGGTCAGTCATAGGGCTCTGTTGACACCCACCCACGAGATACTGAGATCTGGGGTACAGTGAGGCCTGTATACTTCCATTTATTTCCTTACTCTTAAATTAAAACTTTCATGCCAAAGCACTTCACCCACTACTTTTTTTTAACTTAAAAAAAATAACCTCCTGTCTCAGCCTCATTAGAACAAAGCTCCTTTATGCTTTTGGCTACTCACAAGGGGCCATCTATCACTACTCTCACCACCTGGTCAAATCATAGCCACTTCCTTCCATTCTTTCTCCTGTTCAGGTGTTTCAGATTCATCACCCCTTCTTTGTGTTTTCCCACTGTTTTCATTTCCATTGTGTTTTGGAGTGGTTTTTTTTTGCTTCATTTGCAATGGTTCCCATGCTCACATTCATTACTCACCTCTCCCCTTGCTCGGCATAGGTCAGCACTGATTAAAGATGATGGTCTTCAACCTTTTTTATGGCCCTCCCAGTCTCGGACCATTCAAAGGGGCTCTGGCTCCTTTAGCACACATGGTACTTGAGGTCTGGACTGATTCTCACTCTCATGCTTCCAAGGCCACAGTTGCCACAAGATCTGGCTACTAAAACCTTGGCTAAGCAATATGCCTTCATGGTGTATCATCTTTTATTTAAAGCAACTTGACTTTTCTAACTATGTTACTGTCTTGTTACTTACAGATTAGCTGTATCCCTGAATGAGGTCTTTCCTGAGAGGTCAAGAAATAAAGCCATGTGCTGTGAGAAGGAGAGTAAAAATTAATTTACTAATTTTACTTCTCAATAAGTCGTCGAGTGCACTTCCATGTTAGAGATACAAGAATATTGCTGAAGAAACTTGAAGGATTGGTTTAATTTGACGAAATTCTTTCATGTCAAAGTAACCAAAGGTAAAACAACAATCCATTGACTGCATAAACTCACTTGTCCTCCAACTGTTTCAAGGCAACTCTTGAAAATACTGGGCAACATTTTCACCACACAACACATTTCACAACACCACATAACACCACAAAACCATCTTAGTTTGGGGATTCTCTTGCCTAATTGGTCATGGCAAGTTGAACAGGCAGATTCCCATTATCCTTGTATTTTTGGCAGAATTTGAAGACAAAGAGCCAACCCATATTCTTTCTTTCCATCTACTTCCTTAAGGCCCATGTTGAATGGTCTTCTGAGGTACATTGACCCTTTTCACACAGGTTTCAAACCAGGAAATGCTCAGATTGTAAACTGGGGCAGAGAGTACATGTAATGGGAAGAACACTGTCACAGAAATTGGAGGGAGTCCTATGATTGAAGTCAAAATACCCTGTTTTGTCTCTGGTTTAAATTTAAGTTTACTGCCAAAAGTCACATAATACAACAAGTCATGCAGGCAGTCTTCAAGGGACAGAGACAATCCTCTGTGAAGTGATGTCCAGGCAGGATGCCCTTTAGAAGTCTGTGGTTTCCACAGAAAGAGACAGAAATGTGTTGCTGTTTCTAATCCCACCTTATACTAAAACATGCAAAAAAATTATCCAAATCCTACAGAGTTTAGTAGTTATATTAAAGACAGATTTGCTTTGAACATCAGTGGCTAAAACGATCTAGAAGAGGTGAAGTACAACAGAAATTTTTACCTATAAGTTGTATGTATTCAAGATTAAATAAACCATTATTAATGACTTAATCCTTCTATATTCCTTGATTGCATTTTGCTTTGGTACTAAGCAGATAAACTTTGATTTTGTCTGCAAAGAGACCAAAATATGAATTTCTCTCATTCATAGAAATCATTTCTCTCATTTCTATAGAAATCATTCAGATATTGTCACTGTTGAATATTTTAACTAGAGTTTCAGGGCACTCTTAATGGTCAAAACAAGTACACAGACTTTGGTTGTTTAGCAACATCTATTATAGTTCCAATTGAATACATCCTTCAACTCAGCATTTCCACCTTTAAGAATTTGCCCCATAGGCACACTTGTTCATTAGTGAAATGACACATGTTCAAGATCACTCATAAGTTAGGACTACTAGATATATGCTGACGTATCCACTCAAGGGAAGAGCACACAACTGTAAAAGGTGGGGTGGCAGAAATTAATCACTGATGTGGAAGAAGCTCCAAGTCATATTGTTAAATGAAAAAAATCAAGGGAAAAAACAGTGCGTATAGTTTTATTTTGATAAATGTGTTTAAAATAAGAGAAGGAAGGAAGAGAGATAGAGGGAAAAGGAAGGAGGAGAGAAGGAAAAGAAAAGGCAAAAAGAGAGGAAGAGGAAGGAAGGAGGGGAGAACGAAGAGGGAAAGGACATTTACTTGTATATACATAAAATATCTCTGAAAACCTCATCTCCTGGGAATAGCAACTGGAAGCTGGAGCAGGTACTTTTGTACCTTTTGAATATTTTGAAACATTTTTTACCTTTTGAGTTTTAAAAACTAAGTGAATACAGTCGTGTGCTGCCTAACGATACTTTAGTCAATGATGAACCTCATATATGACGGTGATCCCATAAGATTATCATGGAACTGAAAAAAATCCTATCAGCTGGTGACTTTGTAGCCATGGTGATGTCATAGCGCAATGCACTCCTTACAGCTACCAATACAAGGATTTAGAGAAAGAAATCTTTGTACAGCTGTACAGTGCGTGTTTTAAGCTGTTAAGAGTCAAAAAGTTAAAAACTTAAAAAGTTTATAAAGTAAAAAAGTTACACTAAGCTGAGATTAATTCATTATTGAAGAAAGAAAAATATTTTTTACAAGTTTAGTGTAGACTAAGTGTACAGGTTTATAAAGTCTATAGTAGTGTGTAGTAATGCCCTAGGCCTTCACATTGACTCACTACTCTCTTATTGAATTATCCGTAGCAACTTCCAGTCCTGAAGGCACCATTCATGGTAAGTGCCCTGTACAGGTGTACCATTCTTTATTTTTCTACCCTATTTTTAACATATCTTTTTATGCTTACATATGTTTATGTATGCGAAAGCCATGTGTTACAATTGCTTACAGTATTTAGTACAGTAACACGCTGTATAGGTTTATAACCTAGGAGCAATAGGCGATACCATATAGCCCAGGTGTGTAGTACGCTATACTGTCATGTTTGTGTACGTGCACTCTGTGATGTTTGCACAGTGATGAAATTGCCTAGCAGTGTATTTCTCAGAAGGCATCCCTGTTGCTCAGCAGTGCACAACTGTATTCACGTTTCCTGCACGGCCAGCCCAGGGAAGACACCATCTCTGCTGTAGTCGCTGTGGGTGTCAGTGCCCAGCTTGGGCTCTGAGGCATGGCAGGGGGTTAATACAGGAGTATTTCCTGTATAACTGTGAGCCCCAACACAATATTGTAAGTTTATTATCAATAAAAAGATGTTCTCTAACACAAGGATGCCAGAATAAGTGTCTCTTTATTTCCTTCCTAATTCCTTTTACCAAGGCACTGTCAAATTTCTTACATGTAAAAATATTGTCTAAAACTGTAGCAAGGTTTCTTAATGCACTTTGAAGCATGTTTATTATAGAATACAAAATACAAACAACACTCTGTAAACTATTTTGATGAGAACCAGTAAAAAATAATAGTAACTCACTCAGTTATTAAATGTGAATATGTTGGCATTTATTTGTTAGTGATGTCACTTTACAAAATATTTGAGACAATTAATGGAGTTATTTTACAATAATAAAAATAGAGAGAGAGGACCTCCAGAGATAATGCTAGCAGTCACACTCTTTCCACAATATAGTGACCATGTTCTCAAAGCTTTGTATTCTAAATTTAACTCAAAACCACAGGAAATTCTTTCTGATCAACTCAATTTATGCTTAAAGGAGGAAGAAATGTAAAAAACAAAACAAAAACCAATCCATACTCTCTGCTGGTTTTGGTTTTTGGGTACAATCTCGAACACATATTAACATTTGAATTTTGATTAAATAAGTGAGGGTCTTTTTACTGGTTAGCAAAACTTTTCTAGTCTCAGAGTTTAGTTCTTCAACTTAAATTTTTGAAGTAGAGTGAAATAATATAAAATCAAGAGTGATTGCTTGACCATGGGGTTTTTCCCCGTCTTTTTTGTCTTTATTTAAACAAAATGGTTTTAATTGTTCTCTTTTTTTTCTTCTTAATTTTGGATTTTTAGAGTTGGCAGTTTCGTTAAATTCAAAGGTGAGTTTGAATGCAGAATATATGATCTTCCGACTTCTCGAGGGAGAGCTAGGATTCTGTGAGAAATGCCCTAGAAGGGGCCGTAAAGATGGGCGGCAACTGAGGGTCTGGGGAACAAGAACGACTTCCAGAGTGCACTCTGAGACGGACTGCCTGGATTCCTCTGGTCGTGTGACCTGGACAAGTTGCACAACCTCTCTAACCTTAATCTGGAACTCTGTAAAATGAGGAAAGTGCTATGTGTCTTGAATTATACAACATCATCAGTTGTAAGATGATGCACTATTGAATGGTGCTTTCTTAGCTGTGTATAAGTTAAAACTAAGAAAGCACCACTCAATAACCTGTCATTGTAAGATGCTCCCTAACTTCAGAAATGTTCACATGTTGGGAGAGGTGGGGTGAGTACGTATTAGAATCCTTGAAATGCAGCAAATATATTTGTCTCATAGAATTAGGAGAATTAGATGAATGACTGCACATAAATGGTTAGCACAGCGTAGAATGGAATAAGTACCCAGTACATATTAGCTATGGTTATTATTCATATTATCCTCAGGTTGAGTAATGACTTATCTTTGGGATGGAGCACTGGCAAGGAGCAGGATAGGTGACTGGAGTGTAGACCGTGTAGAATGAGGACTGATTTGTAACTTTTGATTCTAAGGTCATTTATAGCCAAACTTGTATTCATTTATGTATGGTTATGTGAATAGTGACAAAGTTTAACTCTGAAGTAATTCTTATATTAAGTTTCTACCAATATTGTTGCTATTATTGCCCATCTGTTATTTTTCCCTCCCTCTCACTTATTTTCTAAAGCCTCCTATTTCAGTGTTCTTAATGATGACAGATAAATTGTAAATGTTATTGTGATTTTTACATAGACCCCAACTTACTTAGAAAGAAAAATAATAAGTGAGAATGAATTTAGTTATAAGAATTATAAAAAAAATAAATAAGCACAAAAAATGATAATAAAACATATGACAATACCCTCTTGTTTTGTACTTGATTAAAATAAATCAACTCCAAATTAATGGTGCTAGTTTTCTTGAATATTTCATCTTTTTTATTTAAAAAAAATTAACTCCTTAGATTCAAAGTGTTAAATATATGTATTATATTTATTTTATTTTAATCAAGCATATAGGGTTATATTAGCTCTCTTTTTTAATATAACAATTTAAGAAAATGCATCTATGAAAGCCTAAATTTCCTGGGAACCAGAGCATTTGGATTCAAGGTCTGTATCTTGATTGTGTTATTAAGCCTTTCTGAGGTTTGCTCCTTAATCTTTCTCTATACCCCACTTTAAAATTAAGGCTTTATAATGAGAAATATTATTTATCTTATAAATGGCCAAGGCCAGGTTTATATCAGTCTTTATTTAATGATTTGTCCAAAAGAAATCTCAGGCTTTAACATTCCATTTTGTAAAGAGGAGTGCTATTTATTCCTTCCCATTTGTTCAATATTCAGAAGACATCGCATGTGCACGAGGCTTTAAGAATCCTAGCTCAAGAAGAGAGGTGAATGCTTCACACCCCACGCTTACTTCCCAAACTCACTCTTTTGTTTTATCACGAGTTGAAACACTTGTGAGTGGCCTCAAAGTTCTTTCCCTGGTGTATTTGAAATGCTTTGCTTTTTGCCTAAGAATTACTGTTATATTGGGGTTATAGTTTCACACTTGGCATTTCTCTTCTTCTTAAAGTCACTTAGCAGTTTCATAGGTAAGTGGTGTTCTCGTTCATCCAATGCCATTGCTCTGGGGAAGCCTGAAGGGCCACTGCCCCATCAGAGTCACACACACAGGACCCTGCTTCTGCCTCTATAAACTGGCTTCCTGAGCTGCTGGACAGGTCAGCCGTGCTGATCCACTCTCAGATGTCACA
Source organism: Trachops cirrhosus (assembly GCA_028533065.1). Lineage (NCBI taxonomy): Eukaryota > Metazoa > Chordata > Mammalia > Chiroptera > Phyllostomidae > Trachops > Trachops cirrhosus. The sequence goes on along the minus strand of CM052541.1, from coordinate 162,934,606 downwards.
GGCACCTGCTGTGTCTGACAGAGACTTTTCGGCAAGTGCACGTGTGGGTCGGCCCGTAAAGTCGTTATCATCTGCAGATTACTTCAGAGTGGCTACAAGCTGCGGTGTGATCCCGTCACACAGGGAGATGGTCATGTTTTCAGAGCACCAGGAAAGGGACACCTAGAAGCTTTCATCAATTTTCAAAAAAAATTTTAGAAAAATGGGACTCAAATACATTTAATTATTGATCTGTGAAGTAAATAATCAGATAAGAATGCATCAGTTGACATTTTGGCCAGGCAATTTAAGCACAAATGAAAACCAGGCACAGAAAATTTTTATTTATCATTATTTCCTTTGATAACTTGACAAAGTTACAGGAAGTTTCATAAAACTACTTTCTAAGTTCCCTGTGACATTTTCCCCATGACGTAAAAAGTCTGTACTTGCTAGCTTCAGTATCAATATTTACAGAAACAAAATTATTTAAATAGAAACACAGATCATGAAACAGCAATTTTATGTGATATGAAATATTTGAATACTTTCAAAACTCTTTGGAGCAGAGATGCACTAAACATGTGGTAAGTATTAGATATTAAAACTATCACTCACGAGTTGCTTTAGTGCTCCTCCTTCCACATCCTGGCCATTCTTAAAACTTATAGTTTGTGCTCATCTGAATCTGCTTTTAGGTTTAAACGAGAAAAATGCCCACGCTTTTTACAAAGTGGCCCCTCCCCTTTTTTCACAGATGTGTACAGTATGGAGTTACAAGGAGTGTCTCCTCTAAGGTCTTACAGAAACTTCTTTGATATTACTGAGATCCATTTTTAAAATTCTTTTAAATCTTTAAGTTATATTTTGTTTTGTTGTTGTCTTTTCCTCTCATCTCTTTTGTAATTAGCTGCCCCCTTTTTAAATATGTACAGGATGTCAAAATGAACAAAGCCAAATAATAATCCACTGTGGGTGGCTTTCCTTAAATAATTTCTTCTATCATTTCTCCACTCTCCAGTTTACATGGCTCCTCTTACTTATTAGCTGTGTTCTTTTAATGATATTGGTTTGCTTCCATTGTATTTTGTTCTAAGAATGTCTATAGTGTCAATCCCCTTCCTAAACCATTATCATCTGTGGATAAACCATCATTTTCTGGCAGTTGGCAGTAGCAGCTCTTCATTACATTTCATGTAACCTATGACCATTTCATTCCGATATATCTGTATTCCTGTATTTGGCTCACCAAACTCTTACCATCACCCTGATGTTCTCAGGGGCTATGTACTATATTCTTCTATTTGTAATCACTTGGCATTCTTTCCCTTAGAAAAATAAAGTAAATCAACAACCGATTCCTCTTTTCCCTTCTTAGCTCTTAACTAGTCATTGCAACTATATGTAACCCATTTCTTCCTGTATTTCTATTTTCTTGGGATTTCTTAACATGTATTTGCATTGTCCTCTTGCAAATTCAGGCATATTTGCTGGATTCCTTCAAAGTAGCTGCATGGGTAATTTTTCATTTTTAGGATGCATTTGCCATCTATTTCTTACCCGCCAAGGTTATTTTACTATCACGCACCTTTCCCAATTCTTTTTCTTGGAGAAGAGTCAACTCTCCCATCATAATTTTGAGTGGGAAAGTAGAAATACCTCTTTTTACTATGCTCTTCCCCCCTCCTTATTCAAATGCAAGCAATACAATAAATAACAGTCACTGAAAAGCAAAGCTCTGAACTCATTATCCTCAGTCTTTTGCTTCCCAGAGAGGGCCATTAAAATCTATTTACTAGGACCTTTAAAAATCTATTTACCACACCATATTTACTTCCAGAAGGCAGTAAAACTTGTTAAGATGCTACACACCTAGTTACTTCAAACTAAAGATGAAGTTGTATCCATAACTATATTGATAGATAAATGTGAAATAGGTAGAAAAAGAAAGAAAGAAAATTTAAAATTCCATTTAAATAAGACTTTCCATGTGGTTGGCAGGCAGAATATTTCGTCCATGAGTTTTTTTTCTAAAGCATGAATGTATGTAGGCCACATGTGTTTTCTTTATCACTTGAGATTTAATATTATACATCCTAACAAAAAAGTCTCCATATTCTGACACAGATTTTGTACGACAAATAAAGAAAGTTACACTATATATCGAGGGGGTTTTGCCCAAATACCAAAAGACATTCTACCTTTACAAAAATAATCTACCTTTACAAATGCCTTACTTCATACAGTTCTTTGACATACTATCTTACAGGTTGTCACAACAATTGTGTGATGGAGGAGAAGCAGTTATTATTAACTCCCAATGGTTTAAACAGTGCAAGAAGCTCAGATCTTATGTGACTTATTCAGTGTCACCAAAGAGGTGGCAAAGCCAGAGTCGAAACATTGTCTGCTACAAACAAAGCCACAGCTCTCTCCACTCTGGGGCTAGTGTAGGATGCTGGCTTTTTAGATCATGTTCAAGTTTTAAGTCAAGATTCCCAGATGGAAACCCTTTCTTTGCCACTAACCAACTATTTATGCTTTGGAAGAACACGTTATCTCTGTTTCACTTTCTTCCTTCATAAAATTAGCAGGTTTCTCAGGAGTTTCTCAGTTTTCTTTGGCCTTTGCAGTCTCAAATGCAACACCACTGGTAGTCTGTCCCTTAATACTGATAATATTTGCCACTGGCCTGGGTTATGCTTTCTTCATTAATTACTCATCCTTAACCCATACTATAGACTCTAATTAGTTTATTCATGGCTTCTGTTTTTGCTTGGGAAAGGTGTTAAGGTTTATAAGTTGGGGGACCCAATAAAACAGAAATTTATTTATAAAAAATTGTGTATTTATTCTCACATGTTTAAACTTCAATCACCTTCAAAGTACTCTCCATTTGATGCAATTCACCTATCGAGACTTTTTTCTACTGCTCAAAACAGTTTTTGAACTTGTTGATTTTGATGCTTTTTAGTGTTCTTTGTTGTTTTTTGTTTCATCTCTTCCACCTCAGCAAAATGTTGCCTTTTGAGGACTTTTTTCATCCAGGGAAATTAAAAAGGTCACTTGGGATGAGATTAGGTGAACAGAGAGGGTAGGGAATGGGGGTCATACTGTTTTTGGTAAAAAACTGCTGAACACTCAGTGAGATGTAGGTAGGTGCACTCCTAAATCACCCATCATGAAATGGGCAAATATGTTAAAAGAGTCTTTAAAAAAAAATTTCTGAAGCCGAATGCAGCCTCTCACAACAATGCCAACTAGTAATACAGATGGGTTTCTAGAACACTCACCTAGTGGGGGAAGCCTGTACTACAAGGTGCCCTCCCTCCAGAAGATAATTCCGGTTTGGGGGGGTCCTCCTCATATACCCACAAATACTTATTATCTGCTACATCAGATGGTGTGCTAGGTACCCAAGGCTGCCTATTTGAGCGAGAAGTCGTTCTTCTCTTCAAACCAAGAGACCACCGTTCAGATTTGCATCACATGAGCTCTGCCTTCCTCTCTCATTTTCCCCAGGTCCTGGGGTGCCAGAGCCTGAATTTCATCTCACCATCCTTCCCTTTCTAAAGCTTGATAGGCCCCCTTAAATTCACCCTTAAGCGGAATCCTTCTCTCCAGGAAATCAACACAACTGCTGTCATTGTCTTCTCCCTCCTCAGACTATCTTCTCCATTTCTACCTCAGAATGTTTTCCACGTCCAATTTGTGATTCACAGTTTCCAATACTCCCATCTTGTCATGCCGAGTCACTTTTTTTTTTTTTTTTTTTGCCTAAAGAAGTGTTTGTACTGAGCTCCAGAGAGATGGAGAGCAGCTTGCAAATATGAGCAAAGGGGAAGGTAGGTATCATGACAATGCTGATCAGTCTTTACTATCTGGCCACCTTGGCAAGGTGGGACCGTTTAAAGTAAGAAAGAGATTTCCCCATGGAAAGTGCACCCAGGGACACAAACTTCTGAGAACTTGAGTTTAAGTGTCAGCTCTGACAATCTCTTCCTGAATGATCTTGCTCCAAATAACTTAACCTTCTTGTAGAGTGCTAACAACAAACATTTTAAATTCCCTTTTTTCTAATGTGGTTCAATCACGCTAATTCATGTGGATGGGCTTTGTGAGGCTTCATGAAGTGAACTCAAGACACAGGTTTCTGAGAGCCGCATGGGATGCTGAGCACCTGGGAGGTGAGGGAAGGAGCAGGAGATGGGAGAGAGACTAAAAAAATAAAGTGAAAGGGGCATAAAGAGCAATTCTGCATATTTTGTAGTTTTACACAGGACCCCTCCACAGCCTGCTTTAGACCCACTCCCTGAATTAAGAGGTCCAGGTTCATCAAAAGGCTGGGAGCTCCGCCTCTTACCAGTTGGGATGGGTACGTGGCTGGGAGCTCCCAGTAACATCATCTTAATTCATGCTTATATTAGAAGAGAATTCCCTGGTCCACAATCCCATTCAATTCCTTCTCTTCTCTAGTAAAAAGAAAAGAAAAGGAAGAGGGTAGACTTATAGCCCAAGTTCGGTCTCTCCTGATTATGAGGCTGTACATGGGGAGTCCAAGTTCAAAAGAAACTTCAGGAGAAACATGAGAGTGGAATGCAGTGGCTGAATTCTATGCTTCTTTGGATTTCTTTACCCTCCAACTTCTACCCCCTCTCCTTCATCACGGTCTTCTACCTTGGGGTCCTTCTGTCTTGTACCTACAGTGTTTGTTCTTGGAGAACTTTAATGTGGTTGTCCTTTTAGCCCCTTCTTTATTCTCTGGTTCTCCCTACTGATTCTGCCATTCCTCACCAGAGAGGATGTGTTTTTTGGTGACTATTCACGTCATACCAAGATACTTGCTTCTTTTATGTCCATAGAAATTGGATATATTTGCCCTTCTCACTCCAAAAAATGTCTTTGGCAAGGCACTTTTTCTGGCATCTCCTAATGCACGTCTTCTCACAGTTTTATTTTCCTGACTAAAACTAACAAGAGTCTCACTCATCTGATTTACAACATCGCTGCATTCCTTTAGCCCTTTCTGGCAACCAGTTGATTTCTGAGTACTCTGGGCATAGGCCATTTTTATCTGTGACCTACTTATAATAACAGTACTACAAAATCAAGTCAGAAGTTCTCTCTTTCTTTTCCAGAAATGTTGTCCAAAATCATCATCTGTTACCATTCTCTTAAAACTTACCTCGTCTGCCATCACTAACAACCTTTCTCTGGCCATGGGAAGGTTTTTTGAAATGACATCAGGTGCCAGTACAACCCAAGTTCCTACATTATTGTCTTTGTGTAGGTATTGCCTGCCTCTTTTTTCAGCTTCACTTGTATTTTATAGAGTAATGGAGTTTCTTTCTCCCTTTGTAACATTAAATAGGTCTTTCTCCATATTTTCTTTCTGGGATTTTAGAGAAATCAGCGTATTCAGCAACAGCAGTTAATCAGCTCCTACTGTGTACAAGGCATGGTTCTTAGTGTTGAGAAGAAGTAGAAATGTAAGACATAGCCCTACCTTCTAGAAAATTATAATCTAGTTGCGGAATCCGGTCCCAAATCAGTCTTGGAATGTACTAAGTAGGATACTGAATTGGAATCCAGATGCCCTGGGTCCATTCTAGTTCTGTCCCCAGCTCATCCTGGAGGCCCTGATAACTTACTTCAGTGCAGCCTAATCACCACGCCGGCAGCAAAGGATCTGTGAGGCTGACCTCGGCTCAAGAGAATTGCACTGCACCTGGGGAGTGTTAAACAGAATAAAAGTGGAGATAAGATTAGAGGGACTGTGTTTTAAAGCATAAATAATCTTAAGACCATCAGTAAATGAATTGTTCCTGCTTGATTTAATTATGTACCTTGTTTATACATTTTATCAAGATCCTGAAGGACCATTTACTACTGTTTATTAGTAAATATACAGTAGGTTTACAGTTGTGTGTAAAACAGTTTACTCTTGTATTATTATTTATTAATTATTGTATTGTTTTTCCATATGAACAACAGTAAACCTATTTTTGCCCCATCCTGTATTATGTGAAAAATCATATTAAAATATATATGTGAATGTGTGTATTGTGTATATGCTATTTCCACATTTGAAAGTAATTGACAGGATTTTGTTCTTTAAAATTGATCATTCAGAACAGTAGCCTTCTCCCAGGTAGTGGGAGTCACTGATATTTTGCTGTCTCCCCTCTGGTTTATGTCCTGGAGGGCATGTGAGTATTGATGAAAAGGGGAAATTGAGCGACGTGGCAATCAAAACGGGACTGCCCGAGGTTAGAGTGCCGTAGGGCCAGAGCCAGGAATAGCTCTGAGGATATTCTGAGTGAATAGGATTCCTGAGTGATAGATCATCAGGCAGCGTGACCCAGGCAAGCTTTCCGATAGCGGCAGGTCTTATCAGTCCTCACGCCCTCCATCCTCTCCTGAAAGGGGTGCTGTGGGCAGCGGGAGGGAAGGCAGGCGACCCAAGGCCTGCAGGGGTGAAGGCAGTGGCTGCACTACCATCAGGGCAGAATTCAGCCCTGGCTGTTCCTCTGTCTTCTGTTTGTCCTTGACTGGGTTCGCCCTTGTCAAGAACCTTCCGGCGGCCCTGCTGCTGGCTCTTTGCCCAGAAGCGGTGGGAGGTGTACCAGTCAGCCTGGTGGGAAGACCGGACAGACATGCGCCTCCTTTTCAGCCCTCGCTGCCCCATCATTCACTGGCTGATAGATGTATTGTTCTCGGGAGAGGCGGCAGCTGGACCGCGCCCCCATCCCGCACGCCCCCTCCCTGCAGCCCAAGCGGAGAGCGCAGCGCAGCGGCCCACCCTGCACAGCCAGGAGAGTGTCTGGTGGTGGCATGAATGAAGCTGGCTGTCCGGGCATGGGGGGAGGTTTATATTTATTGCCATGAGGGGGAAAGCTTGAGCTGTCCCTCGGGGCCAGAAAGAGCAGGGTTGTTGGCGAGAGAGAGAAAGCCAGTATGGCAGCAAATAAAGCGCGGGCGCCTGAGACGTTTCCAGGGGCTGGGGGACTTGCCTTCTGCCTCCTCCCAGACTCGGGGGACGAAAGCGACCGGATTGTTTTTGGAACTTCCGCATCACCTCGTTTGTCATAAAACAAGGGAACAATTGGCCGCGCCGTAGTGGAATCTGCAGTTTCCTCCTGGCAGGAGCTTTTCAGAGTGTGACTCACTTTTCCTGGGCGGGAAGGGAAAAAGCCCCTGAGTGAACAAAATTTAATTAACTTTTAAAAAATAGATGCTTAATTTGTGTTACGCAAATGCATTTCCAAATGCCTGCTGAAATATCCTCTTCCAGCCGTTTAAAATAAAATGTCAAGCAATGAACTTGGTTTCACAGCTCAACTTACTGTATTCCAGAAAGTATCACCACAGTCATCCTGGTTTGCAGACCCGAGGTTCTCTGGACTTTGCCCTCTACCCCGTCTGACATATCCCACCCGCTAAGAAATCCTGTCCCTTCTTCCTTTACACCATCTTTTGCAGAGGTCTTTTCCTCGGTGTTTTCAGGGACACTGCCGTCCTAGCTCAAGCAATGATCTCTCCTTCCCTCCTGCACCACACCCACGGTCTGCAGTCTCTCACTTTCCGGCCCCTGGTCCAGGGCACCCAGTGTCACCTTACTGCCATATGCTGGTCACCACAAAGGCATTAACTGACTCCCTATTCTCTATAGCAATATGTGCAGCTCCTTGGGGGGACAATCAAGGCTTTTCATGACCTTTATTTGTCAACATTATTTGCTCCCTCTCTGTTCAAACTCCTTGTTTCAGTCAAAATAATCTAGCAAACCTTCCCTGAAAATGCTTCATGCTTTTCTGCCTCTGTATTGTGTCCAAGACACCTTTTACCTGTATCGTGGCCCGTTCAAAATCTAGATGAAGTATCGTTTTTACTATGAATACTTCCCAACTTTTTAGAGAAAAAATTGTTCCCTTCTCAAGACACCAGACACTTGTTTGTACTAGTCTTGGACAGTTATTACACGTTGCCAGTAGTTTGTCTGTGTCTCTGTATCTCCTCTGACATAATCTGGGAGAGACAGGCAAAATGATTCGATGGGCAGCCTTGAACATACCCTTTAGTTGTCCATGGACTATTCAATAGTGTTTTGATACTATTCATTTATTAATGATCTACTTAGAGTAAAATAAAGGACATTTTAAAGTGCCAAAAGAACAGCCACATCTGTTTCCCAAGCTCATTCCAGTGCTGACCCTACCATGTAACTTACCACCCCTACTTCTGGCCAAGGGCACACACTTGTGTGTCTATAGTGGTGGAAGGCCTTAGGAGATCAGCTGATATTGGAATATTGGACTGAGTAGTGCTATGCAGAAGCCACATGAACTAATCAAGCCCAGGTAGTAAAGATTTGTAATACGGTCTATAAGCAAAAACATCTACTTAAATTCCAAAGTTGAACAATTTAAGGATATTTACAAATCTTTTCAGCTATTAAATTTTATTTAGTACAAGCCATAAAAATACATGTCTCCATGTGAACTTGTCAAGCAGCATTTCTAAACTGTGAAGTTCTTTTAGAAAGAAGCTCTTTATGGCTAACTTTACTTACCTAAAGTCTGACTAAGGCAAAATCTCTACATCTGTCTTCAAAAGGTATTAATAGCCAGAAGATGCTGCAAACCTGAGTGACCTTAAAAAGGATTCTGGAATGAATTCCAATGAAATGTGGATTTCCCCCACTGGGCAACGCTCCAGACACTAGCTGGATGCTCTACAATTCAACTCAGTTCTAGCACTATCTACTCCAAGATAGCATTAGATCCACAGGTTAAGGACTCAATTTCAGAAGCCCCCAGCACTTCAGATGCAAGTCCAGGTTGTTATCCATACTTCTGACTAACTGGTTACAAATCAGAGCTTCTCATGATGCTCTTTTCGAGTTTGATTAATTTGCTAGAGTGGCTCACAGAACTTAGAAAACCATTTACTCACTGTATTATCAATTTATTACAAACGATATTAAAGGATATATACCGATAGAGAGATAAAAAGATACATAGAGTGAGATCTTGAACAAAAGAGCTTCTGTCTTCATGTGGTCTGGGGTTCCACATGGTATCATCTGAAAGCATTCTGGTTCTCCAACTTTGAAGCCCTCTGAACTCCATCATTTTGGGGTTTTATGCAGGCTTCATTACATAGGCAGGATTCATTAAATCATTGGCCTTTGGTGATTGATTCAAATTCCAACCCCTCTCCCCTCCCAGGAAGTCTGGGTAGGACTGAAATTTCCAACATTCTAATCACATGGTTGGTTCTCCTGGCAACAAACCTCCATCTTTAGGTTTCAAAAGTGACCTTAATATAACATAAGAAACACCTTTAAGTTCTCATCACTTAGGAAATTCCAAGGGTTTTGGGAGCTGTGAGCAAGGCACTGTGGATGAAGACCAAATAGATATAAGAATTATATATCATAAGTCACAATAGCACTGACAGTAAATAGTATTATTTCTGGGTTTAGATTGTCAGCATGCCTTTAGGCCATTGGAATGGAAGGTCAAAGATGAGAAAAGTTTGAAGGAAAAAGAACCAAGGCAACCCAATGCACCATAGTGATGACCGTGGTCTCAGAGCCAATTGCTGTGTGGCTGACTCACAGAGGGGGTGAGCTATAAGCAAGGGACTAAAAGGAAGGTGGAACTAGTTCTGACCAAATAAAATAGAGAAATATGCTCAGAGGGTGCACCAAGTAGGTTTGCATTGCTAGAGAAGAGGGCATGGCCTGGGGTTAGAAAGAGGTAAGAAAAACTAAGTAGAGTCAAGTCAAAAACACATTGGAATGGACACTAGATCATTTTAATTTCATTGAGCAATAAGCAATAATGAGCCTTATGAGAAGAGACATGGTCACATTCAACTGCAGGTCAGGCCCGTACCTTGATGATCATTAACAAAAGTGATGAAGAGAGACATGAACTAAACTGATGCCAAAATTTAAGAAGACACCCCCGTCCTTCTGAAACATGAGATTTTGTTCGAAGCTTTGATTATATTAAAATCCCATTTTAATATAAAATTAAGTAGCAGTGTGTTGTATGAAATAACTCATTCTGTGTTCCAAGGTTGCTGATGCCAACAGGTGGGTATACTTCCAAACAGTTCCTCTGCATAAATATATACGTGTATATTCATATATTCAAATATATATACATTCAAATGCTTTGCCTCAGTTTAAATATTCCACCAAAAATTGCCTGAAAAATGCCTCATGTGTTTTCTGCTTAATGTATATAATTTGCATGAAACAGAATTGTACTACGCATCTTACTCTGCAACTTGTTTTTACACTTTAAAAATATTAGGGACAATTTTGCATGCTTATAAATAAAGATTTTGTTGTCATAAAAATAATGAAGGAATGGCATTCTGTTGGATGAATGTACCAATAATTCATTTAATTGCACATTAAGATAATACTTTTCTAGGTGTAGCTTTCTTTTCAACATTAAGAAAAGCTTAAAATATGTAAGCTCTTTTCAGTAATAAATAATCATAATAAAATTAGTTAGGTTTGTATTCCTGTTAGAGTTTTTGTTTTTTATTTTATGAATAAAATAATAAAAAGAATAAAAATGCATATATTTGGAGAACAGTTGAGAGTATGGTTTAAAAAGTAAACATTAATAGCCATAAATAGATATATAATTATTTTTAATTTTTAATTTGGTTTTTAATTATAGTTTACTTTCAGTGTTGTTTTGTATTAGTTTTAGGTGTATAGTGGGGTAGTTAGACAATCAGATACTTTTCAAAGTTCTCCTCCTGATATTTCCAGTACCCAAAGGGCACCAAACATAGTTATTACAATCAGTTATTACTGATTATAATTTCCATCCTGTAGTTTATATCTCCATCACTATTTTGCAACTACCAATCTGTACTTCTCAATCCCTGAAGTTTTTTTAAAATCTATAATTTTTCAAAGCTAATTTGCTTGGGAAAAGTTGGTTAAAAAGTGGTAAAATCACTCCAGGATAAACAAACATTCAAAGGTATCTAAAGTTATGTTGAGAAATATTTATGTTTAACCAGTGTGTTTTCAAACAATTTACTTGTAGCCACAGACTAACTTTTAAAGAACTTCATAAAAATCTAAGTACTGAGCCAAGCAAATGTAGCTGGCTGAAAATCAATAGTGCTTTGCTTAATGAACTTCTTTATAATCCCCCATACTATCATTTTATGATTACAAGTAGTCCTTCCTTACCTTCTACCCTGACACCTGACAGCTATATCATTATGTGGTAAATAACACTGGGGGTTTCTTCTTTTTTATTAAAGTTTTTAAAAAAATATTGGGGTCATTGGGAGTCACTCAGCATGACTCCCTTGAGGCCCATCCCAGCTGCTGCATACATCACTAGTTTGTTCCTCTGTATTGCTGGGCAGTATCCCATGGTACGGATGTACCTTAGTTGGTGTGACCATTCGCCCATTCAAGGACATCTGGGCTTTCCCAGTTTTGAGCTATTATAAATAAAGCTGCCAGAAACAGTCAAAAAATAACTTCTAAAGAGAGATTGGAAGATGAAGAATTTCCTCAGGAGTCACAAAAATGACCAAAACACCCTAAATTTTTATTTTTATTTTTTTGAGGCTGGATGTCATTGTTTTTGTTATGTTTTATTGTTTATGCTGTTACAGTTGTTCCAATTATTTCCCTCTTTGCCCTCCTCCGCCCAGCCCGCCCCACTCCAGCTTCCATAATCAATCCCTAACCCCTTGTCCATGTCCATGGGTCCTTCCTATGTGTTCTTTGACTAATCCCTTCACCTTTCAAAGAATCCCCCCACCTCTTCCCCTCTTGCCACCATCAGTTTATTCTGTGATTTTATGCTTCGGATTCTGTTTTGTTTATTAGTTCATTTTGTTCATTAGATTCCTCTTATAAGTGAGATCATATAGTATTTGTCTTTCACCAACTGACTTATTTCGCTTAACACGCTAATCTATAGATTATCTGCAGTTTTATCTATGCTGTCACAAAGGGTAGGAGTTCCTTCTTTCTTTCTGCTGTGTAGTATCTCATTGTATATATGTCCCACAGGTTTTTGATTCACTCATTTACTGATGGGCACTTAAGCTATTTCCAGCATTCGGCTACTGTAAGTAGCACTACTATGAACATTGGGTGCATTAAGTTCTTCTGAATTGGTGTTTCAGGATTCCTAGGGTACATTCCTAGCAGTGGAATTGCTGGATCAAAAGGTAGTTCTATTTTTACTTTTTTGAGGAAATTCCGTACTGTTTTCCACAGTGGCTGCACCAGTCTGCCTTCCCACCAACAATGCACTAGGGTTCCCATTTCTCCACATCCCCACCAGCACTTGTTTGTTGCTTTATTAGTGATGGCCATTTTGTCAGGGTAACATCCTAAAATTTTTATTAATGACTCAAAATGCATATAATATTCACTGGGGAAAATTTTAAGTTTGTGAAAAAGTGGAAATTAGAATTACTCAGTTTGACCAGCTTATCAGGTTTTTTTTTAACCAGCTTAAAAAAATTTTTGCTTTTGATGCAATTCTCCAGAACCTCATCTCCCACCTATCTGGGAGGAGAGAGGGAGGATCTCTGAAGTGGTTGCTCAGATCATAACAGCTCAGTGTGGTTACCCTATGCCCTGCAACTGGTACAGAGAAACCCTGACACACACTCCACTCACCAGTGTGCCAGGATTGCACACTAGACATTGAGCATAGTCTGCGCCCCAGCTCTATGGACAGATGTCCTGAAAGCCACAGATGTACAATGTGTCCTGCTTGAAAGGGAGATGAGGAATGTTTATTGTAAGGGAGTAAGAACATATACATGATGAACCAGTTCTTCTTCTCCTCCTTTTTCTTAAGAATTAGAATACTATGTAATGAATTGTTGTTACTATGGATCTGCAAAAAGAGTAACTCCTGTTACAACATTTCTCTTTTAAAACTAAAGTCACAGTGTCATTTTTAATCATCATTTTCTTCTCATCCTTTTTGTTTTCTTTATTTCAGAATGTCTCCCACCAGGCTAGCAGAACTGGATAATACCTTGACAACCAGAAAAACAGTGTCCAAAATCCAGCTCCTACAACAAAGGCTGCAGTACCAGTTCACACCCACCAGAGTGGCTATAATTGGAAAGACAGACAATAACAAGTGGCGGTGAGCCTGTGCAGAAACTGTAAGTCTCATCCATTGCTGATGGAAATGTCAATTTGCTCAGACACTCTGGAAAACAGCATGGTGGTTTCTAAAAGTTAAATGCAAATTTACCATATGACCCAGTAATTTCATTCCTATATCCCAACCCAAGAAAAATGAAAGCGTATGTCCACATAATAGTTGCACATTAATGTTCATAGCAACACTATTCATTCATATGAATCAAAAAGTGGAATCATTTAGTGTCAACTAACTGATGAATGGATCAACAAAAGTGGTATATCTATACAATGGACTGTTCAGCAATAAAAAGAGACAAAGTGCTTATACATGCTACAACATAGACAGAAGTTAAAAATATTATCTTGAGTGAAAGAACCCAGACAGAAACAATAACAACATGTATGTATGTATGATTTTCTTGACATGAATGTTCAGTAAAGGCAAATTCATACAGAGAGAAAGTAGATTAGTGGTTGCCTGGAGTTGGGAATGGGGAGTGGTTGCATATAGACAGGAGGGCTATTTGAGGGGAGCTGTTGGAAATAATCCAAAACTGAATTGTAGTGATGATTGTACAACCCTGTAAACTGTATTTAAAACAAGTGAATCTATGGTATGCAAATTATAGTTCCTAAAGCTGAAAGAAAAGGGGGAGAGAAAGATGAAATGGAGAAAAAGAGGGTGGAAAGAAGGCAGGAAGGAAAGAAGGAAGGAAGGGAGGGAAGGAGGAAGTAAAGGAAGAAGGAAAGGATGGAGGAAGGCAGGAGGTGCTGCAGTGAAACAGCTCTCTAAGCTGGAGAGCTTTGCCTTGTAAGCATCGTGTACGATGCACTGAACAACAGTGTCCCACAGCTCTCTGATTTCTGGAAGGTGAAGCAGCTTTCACACAGTGCTGAGGAAGTTCACAGTCTGCAAAGGGCGAAAAAACAATCTTTCCTTTCATCTATTTTTGTAAAAGAAGCAGAAGCTATCTATTCTTTCCTGGGCTGATAATTTTATCCCTTGTGACCTGTCTTTAGCCCCAGAGAAGGAAGTCATTTCATTTGAGCCATAAAGACGGAGAGGCACTTGTAGCTCTCCCACACTCTCCTTGTCAGCACGTTGCCCCTTCTGTTGCCACATCTTCTCTCACCTGCTTCTGGCGTGAATCTTGCCAGTAAATGACAGGAGAGGACAGAAGAATTAGCTGTTGGCCTGGTGACCCGACACAATGGGTTGACCCAGGGGTCTGGGAGCAGTTTATTTATTTGATACCATTTCCTCAGAACTGACAGGCAGCCCTTCCTTCTGAAGCCACTCCCTGGACCCCAGCCTATTCTGACATCCAGTGAGCACAGTTGGAAGGGGGCCAGACCCGACCTGTGTACTTACTATGTGTTGCCCTAGAAACACACCAAAGGTTGTGTGGGTGCTCTGGTTCCCATCAGGGTGACCCTCACAGAGCCGTGCTGAAACGCTGCTTCTGCTTCAGCTTGGAGAAAGAAAAAGGAGAACATGCCACCAAGCACGTGAAAGGTCAGGGCTTGCACCACACTCAGAGCCAACAAACCCAGTAAAGAAATAATGTGTCTGGGTGTCCTTGGAGTTAAAATACACACACTTGTTCAGGTCTGTATAATGACAAGCTCACTCTTCATAACTACATCCTGTGCACATTGAAAACCTCCAGTAGAATGCAATGCCGTGGATGTGCCAACAATGTCACCTTCCAGTCAGAGCAATGTTTTCTACTCTGAAGAACAATTTCCAAGAGGATGTTTTTCTTTTTTTTTTTGCAGCAAGTCAAATATCAGACTGAGTATGTTTAGGTTAGAGAAGGGGGGCTGAGTGGAGAGGGCGTCAGTCTATTTCTAAATAAATGGTTGTTTGCTTTCTTATCTTTTGAACCAAATATAGAGATTTCTTTAAAGATGTATACACTGACATTCTGTGAATATGATGAACTCAGTAGTAAGTGGGAACTTACCCTGCTGCCCAATCCCAGGGGAAGACACTCCTGAGTGAGTCAGATGCCTGTGAATGCTGGTACATTCAAAACAATCACAGCCAAGTGTGGCGCATCCTAGAGGGCGATATGCTTAAGTTGCATTGGGAGCACATATTTTTTTCAGCTACTGCCTCATATCTATGATCCTCTGCAGGGAAAAATTTCTAGTGTTCAATCTACAAATGTGCCATGCAGCGGGGTAAAAGGTCTGAAATCTAGCCTGTGTATCCCTAAATGGATTATTTGCCCTGGAGAAGGTTGCATCTGCCTGAAAAAAGGAAGGCCTCTTTCTTTGTCATAGGTGATATCTTTCAAACCAGCCAGGCACCCAAGGGATTGTGTATGCCCTAGAGAGGCATCATTTTTATCCCTACAGAGGATCTGTGTAGGTGAACTACAGACTTGCCATTGACCCAGTTACCAAGGATAGAAAACCAGGGTTATCCTTGACACCTACCAAATTCACCAACAAGTCCTACTGATTCCAGCTCATGTCCACAGCCACTACCCTAGTTCACGCCACCATCAGCTATCACGTAGACTACCACGTACACCTCTATCAGATTCCCCACTTTCATACTTGTATCTTCTGATTTCATTCTTTGCAAAGTAGCCAAGTTTATTGTTTAAAAACAAAATCAGTTGTTTAAAAACTTCTTCCTTTTATTCTGCATAAAACCTTTTAATCATTCCCAATTATTCTTAAAATTCAGCTCAATTAACATCATCTATAAAGTCTTCCATGGCCTTCCTCATCTCTCTAACCTCTTCTCTTTATGCCCCTCACCTGATGCATTGCTCATCATGGACCAGCAGCAATGACCTTTCATTAATTCCCGAAAAGCTAAGCCTTTTTCCTGTTTCAGGGCTATAACAGTTACTTTACCTCTATTGGGACATCTTTACAAGGCTGGCTCCTTCTTACCTTGAGGATTCAACATAAATATCTCTCTCTAACAGTCTAAAATGGATCACTCCTATAATATGGCATTGACGAAATTTATTTATTTCATAGAACCCGAAACAATCCCTTGTTAATATATTTATTTGTTTATTATCTGTTTTCCACATTGGACTGTAAGTTCCCAAGGGCAGATCCCTTGTCCATCTTATGTTCCATTATATCTTCCGGGCTGCTTCTGGGTCAGAACAACACTTGATATGTATTTGTTGAATGCATTTATTAATAAACCTGAGCTTTAGATCTGAGTTTTGAAAGATAAAGAAGTTATACAAACAAGAAGTGGCAATACCAAGTGAAAAAAGCAAGTTCAGAAACACAGGATGGAGTTCATGGTTGTTTGAGAAAGATTATTGTTCTGTTAGGGCAGGTAAGAAAGATTGAAATGTAAACTGGAGAGGAAGAGTAACTTAAAACAAACAGGCAGGGCCGTTGTGCTTTGGGCTAAATTGGGGAGAAATTCTAAAAGAAGCATAAGAGAACTTCCTAAAGAATAGAAATAAGTGGCTTTTAACCATAAGGAACTGTAATCTTCTGACTGTGCTATCTACTGGTCTTTGGGTCTGACAGTGTGCAGAAGGGAGAGGAGAGGGAATTTCAGGGGAATTTCAGGGGAAAAGGGGAAGGGTTTACAGGAACAAGTATAAAGGACACATGGACAAAAACTAGGGGCAGGTGGAAATGGGAGGGAGGTGGGGAGGGCTGGATGGCGGGGCTGGGATGGGAGTAAAAGATAGAAAATTGTACTTGAACAATAATTAAAATAAAAAATAAATAAATAAATTTACTTAAAAAACTGGTCTTTGGTACAATTTCAAAGTAGAAATAGCACTAGGACATTTCATGATGATTATAGCATAGCTGGGGCTTTTATTGCACTCATTTTGATGTTAAATTTTAAAGCACATTTTTCTCCTGGAATTAATTTTCCATTGGGAGAACAGTTGCAGATTTAATCTGTATTGGATTCTGAAATCTATTTTTCCTGATGAAGCGGAGTTAATGATGGAGTCAGAGATTTGAGGAGCAGCAGGACATCTATATATGTTTAAGTCATCCAAAGCAATGTGAATATTATGTGTTGTGTTTAAAAAAAAAGGGAGGAGGGATAATTATAGGTATTTGCTTGTATTGGTTTAGAATACTCTGGAAAAAATATTGGGCTGGCCAAAAAATTCATTTAGTTCTTTCCATAAAATAAAAGGCACATTTTTCATTTTCACCAATAACTTTATTGATTTGGATATTTTGAGTATGTCGGCTATTTCCTGCTATTGACTTGTAGTGGGTAGAGGCCAGGAGTGCTGCTAAATGTCTTCCAGTGCATAAGACAGCCCCACAGCAAAGAATTACTTGCTCAAAATGTCAATAGTACCAAGAAACTTCACAAACCACTTTTGACGCATTCAATCAGTCACCAGCACCTTCTCCATACACTGCACAAATCTTTTTTTTTTTGCATTTCAGTTATGCTTTTACCTTTTTTGAGATAATAAAGCATAATATGCCAAAAATGTCATGTATTTTCTTCCATCTTCAATGCTTGATGGCTACACAAAAATTCACCAGTTTTGATAAGTTTTTTTAAATACACGCAGATATGACAGCTGTCACAATACAATCTAACAAAATTGTTCTGAATGAAGTTAAAGACAGCTAAGCACTACTAGAGCCATTGTATGGAAAAGCTAAATGAACTTCAACCCAACACACAAGGAACGAATGACAGTAATTGTCTCTGTGACGGGGATTTGGATGGCTGGGCATGAGGTGGGAGAAGGGACTTCCACAGTGTGTGCTTCTGAACTTCCCACTTTTCTTTTTCTGCCCTCACCCACGCCTGTTGTTCTCATTGCCAGGAATACCAGTTTTAAAAGGTATCACCCCTCTCCATGATTCTCATCCTACATCTTGGCACTGAGAATTTTATTTCATGAAACTATAGAGATCACTTCCAGATGTGTTCCTCAGTTTTCTGACCATTTCTTATATAGCACCTGCCTTGGCATGAGACTTCACTTGTATTTCCACCATACCAATGAGTAAGATCCCTTTTCCCCTCTCAGTCTCTCTCTTTCTTCTCTCTCTACCTCTCTCTCTTTGCACTTTCTTGGTGGTATTTAAATACTCTGAAGTGCCTTTTTCTTACCCTTTAAAAAAGTCTCTTTACCATAGACCTCTTTACTGAAATTTCCCCTTTTTCCTCCTTTATAGCTAAGTTTTTAAATTTTTCCCTTTCTATTTTATCATTAACCATTCACACCCACTCCAATGGATTTTGTTCCCTTTTCTCCTCTAAAACAGTGTTTTCCAAGCTCAGCAAAGACTTCTTTTGTTAATGAGCTTGATGAACATATTTTCTGTATCTATTTTATCCAAACTTTGCCCAATATATTGTCCCTGAAGATTGCTTCCACCTTTCCAAATGTCTTCTTTTATGGTTTCCATAAAGCCTTTGTCCTTTTCTGCGCCCTTGCCTGCATAAAGAGTTTATTCTAATTGTTCTTATAGAATTCTATGCACATGACTAACATGCGAGCATCTGTGGAGATAAACAGGAATATCTTCTCCATTAAACTACAGTATCCTTGAGGGCGAGAACTGTGTTATTTTGGTCTTTAAATTCTCAGTGCCTAGGTTAGTGTCTAAATCAGTAAGTATTTGTTTATTGCCTCATAAATGAGTGAGAAATTTTTCTTCTATGACTTTAGTTTTAATACTATCTGTGGCAAGAACTGCTCATTGCCTCTAATACCTGCCTTCCCCACCCTTTTTTTTTTGTTTGTAATAGAACCTTGTATGTCTTCAGTTGAAAAACTGCACTTCCCAGCCTCCCTGGTGTGGCCATGCGACCATACTCAGGGTAATGAGATAGAGGTAGAAACACTGTATAGTACTCACAGAAGGTTCTTTTGGAAGGGAAGGGCAACCCCTTCTCTGTTTATTATTTTCTCTAATAGGAAGTGAATGGCTATAGCTCTATTAGGCCCCTCGTGACCTTGAAAGTGGATGGTGGAGCAGCAGGAGAAAAGGAACCTGGGTCCTTGATATCTTGACTGGGTTACCATACCAGCCTTGTGCCAAAGACCTCTGGACTTTTTATGGACACTTAAACTGTTTAATTCCATCTAGGGGGATCTGTTACTAGAAATAGAACTCCATCTTAACTTACACACATCTTAACATAAAAATATATGACATAGGTTTACACACCTGAGTGCTATACCTGAGTGCTGGAGAGTTCGAGCCTGTGATTCTATAATTCACTGAGTCCACAGGGGAAATGAGGGGCAGCAGCCAAGGTCTGTGTAAAGCACAATGGCCAGATGAACAATGACAGGTTTGGTGCCCGTGGTTTAATGGATTTGTCTGGAAAAAGGAAAAAGTGAAAGTTTATCAGACTAAGGGATGTTATTGTTATTCAGTTGTGAACTTTTGAGGGGTGATTGGATTAAATTATTCAAAGGAATTATTAGATTTATAGGCCTGTTATTTCGGTCTAAGTAGTTATCTTATTTCAAATAATTTTTTAAATTAGACTTTTGGTAAGTTGATAATTCTAACACCAAATCGAAATTTGGTCACCAAACAGGATGTTTAAACAGCATAGGAGCACATCGCTAGGGTCCAGGGAGTGTTATCCGTTCTAAGTATGGGAGCAAAAAGCAATGCTGGAAAAGCATTATGAATCTGAAAGGCATGGACAACAACCAGTAGAGATGCAGTCTGGGTGGTAACTAATTCTTTAGTGTCTTAGAAAGGCATGCCATTGATTTATCCCTAGCAATGTTCAAAATACTCAGTGGCCAAAATCTTAAAATATGTTTTAAAATAACTTGAATACCTGAATGTATGTGAAAGAGTCCAGACCCATGTATTTGCACTGGGAAGTTTGATAAGCGACATTTTTCCCATATAGGCATGCAATTGATTTAACTATAAGCTTGACCCATGGAATTCCCTTGTCAGCTGACAGCCATGAGAAAACCCACTCTTGCACTGGACTGCTCCTCCTGAAAATAGAGCAGGCACTTCTTGCCCTTTCTCACAGTCCCCTTGGCTGCAGGGAAACAAGAATGCTCTTTGTCAAGGCATACCCAGGAGGAGTATTTTGGAGCTCAACTTTCTCATGGTGTATTCAAATAAAAAGGAATTAGGATGACTCGATTTGAAATATGGCCAAGTGTTTCTAGTATCATCCTATTGCTGTGGCATATTTCTGAAATAAATAAGATGGTAAGGAATCAAATACAAAGCAAGTCAGCTGAATGTCTAATGTCCTAAAAGATGGCCATTTATAAAGCTTGTCATTATAAAGCTCAGCATAACTGAATCAAAGAAACATACAAATAGAAATGGTTACCAGTCAAGTCTGTAACCTCAGTGTATCTCCACATATAAAGTAGCCATTTCTTCAGTAGTTTTGGGCTTAACTTCCTTACAGGCACAGTGAATGAGTCACGAGCCCAAAAGGTCTTAGCTGGAGAGAGGAAACCCAGTTCATCATCCACACAGACTAAGCCTGCAGGGCCCCGTACTGGAATCTGTAAAGTCATTGTGCTCAGTTCCTGAAATCATTCCATCCAGGAGACTCAGTAGGAGGTGATACCTCCTCAGAATAGCATAGCAATTTGCTGCTGCTCTTGGCTTGATCCAATGTGTTACTGTAATTGGGGACAGCACAGAGTTGGCACTCAGTTAAAACAAAACATTGAAGGGTATGTGAAGTTTTTACTTTTAATTAGCTTTTAATTAACCTTTCATCAGTAAATTAACTGGATAAAATCCTTTCTAGTTTTCACTTTGCATTTAATAATCAAGTCATATGCTCATCAATTAAGGTCTCTTTGACCATTATTGATTTAATGCTAATGACTGAAAACTATTTTTAAGTGAAAACATGAAGTGTTTTCAATTTTGCTCAGTGTGATTTCCCTGCTATGCACAGGCCTAAAAGGTTAAAAGAACAGGCTCTGTAGTCAGACTGCCAAAGACTGAACCCTAAAGCTGCCACCTACTAGCTGTTTAATCAGGGAATGCTACTTCATCCAGTTGTACTTGATTTCTCCTATGTAATAAATGGGGATGAATATAATAGTACCTATCAACAAATAGCAACCACTCGAACTTGATTATATATAGCAGAGGCATCAAATATGTGGAATGAAAAGTCAATTGCTATACAGTGGAAAGAATTCCAACATTACAATTAAGGTCTGTGTGTGATGAGCCTTGGGCTCTGAAATCAGTCTAATGCAGTCTTGCATAACCTTCTAGCTCTCTAGGTAAAATGTCTTCAAGTGGATTACATGCAATTGTCTGATAATTCAGGGTCCTGCTGCAATGACATTATAGATGTGATTATAAAATGGCAAGATGGACTAAAAAATATAAACTGTTATGCCAAAATTTACACATCCAAAGGACTGTTGGACATTCAAAGCTGTTCCCTTGTAAGATGTTTCTATACATTTATTCTAGTGCTACTATGATTGATGAAAATGTTCTTGGTTCTTTAGTTTGGGAAAGACCTTCAGAAATAGTATATAAGTTACTATTAATCAAGTCCATTTTAGTTTCCATCACATCTGACACATTGTGACTATTGCCTTTAAAAGATTTTTTTTAGCCTTAAAAAGAACACGAATAAAAGTTCAAAGAACGAATAACTGTCCCTGAAAGGAATGAATAAATGTATTCCTCACTCATCCATAAATATTTATTTCAATACACTACTAAAGATCCTTTTACAATATCAGTCCCACTGCCTTAATTGATATATTTTCTCAAGTAATTATTTTGATAAGAATGTGTATAAATTCCAGCATGTATTTGATTAAAGCTATTCATATTAGTTTATAGACAAATGTAAAAGGATTCACAAAAATGCCACTGCTAAGAATGCCACAAGAAAATCATGGTAAACACAACACTTTTTAAATTGAGGTGAAGTTTTAGATATTAGTGAAATAAACATTATTTAAAGTGGAATCTAATCATTGAAACAAACAAATGAGTAAAATAGAACTAGAGACACGGAAATAAAGAACTGACCGTGACCAGAGAAGGAGGGGAGGGGCATGCCACTTTGGCGGGGCAGAGGAGGGGAAGGCAAGTCAAGGAAAATGAATGGAGGACTCATGCTCAATATCACTAGCTATCAGAGAGATGCAAATTAAAACCACAATGAGATACTACTTCACACCAGTCAGAATGGCCATCATAAATAAAACAACAGACAAGTGTTGGAGAGGTTGTGGAGAAAAAAGGACCCTAGTGCACTGTTGGTGGGATTGCAGACTGGTACGACCACTGTGGAAAACAGTATGGAACTTCCTCAGAAAACTAAAAATGGACCTGCCCTTTGATCCAGCAATCCCACTGCTTGGACTATATCCTAAGAACCCTGAAGCACCAATCCAAAAGAATCTATGCACCCCAATGTTCATAGCAGCACAATTTACAATAGCTAAGTGCTGGAAACAACCTAGGTGCCCATCAGTAAATGAATGGATCAAAAAACTATGGTACATTTACACAGTGGAATACTACGCAGCCGAAAGAAAGAAGGAGCTCCTACCCTTTGCAACAGCATGGATGGAGTTGGAAAGCATTATGCTAAGCGAAATAAGCCAGGCAGTGAAAGACAAATACCATATGATCTTGCCTTTAACAGGAACCTAAACAACAAAACAAAGAAACAAGTAAAATATAACAAAAGACACTGAAATAGAGAGCAGGCTG
>CM052541.1:162878434-162911260 GCA_028533065.1 Trachops cirrhosus | reverse complement strand
CTGGAATGGGAATAAAGGATAGAAACTGTACTGAATAAACTAAAATAAAAAAATTTTAAAAAAAGAAAATGAATAGAGGACTCACAGGCACAGACAATGGGGTGGGGATTGACTGTGGTTGGGGGCAGGGCAGGGGAGAGCAATGAGGAAAGAGGTGGGACAACTGTAATTGAACAATAAAAAAATAAAATTTAAAAAATATAAAATAAAACTGTAGTTATTTACCTTTAAGAAACTATTGTCATTTAATATTATCTTTAAGATCCTTGTTGGATTAGTTTCCTAGGGTTGCCATAAAAATAAACCACAAACTGGTTTAAAACTACAGTCACGTATTATCTCACAGTTACAGGATCTAGAAGTTCAAAATCAATATGTTGGCAAGGCTATGCTCTCGCTGAAGGCTCTGAGGAAGAATTCTTCCTTGCCTCTTCCTACCTTCTAGTGGTTTCCAGCAAACCTTAGCATTTGCTGTTTGTAGATACATTACTCTAACGTCTGCTTCCCTGGTCACATGGCATTCTTTCTGTATATCTGTGTCTAATTTTCCATCCTTTTTTAATAAAACCAACCGGTCATGCTCAACCATCCTACCCTAATATGTCCTTATCTTAACTTGATGACCTCTGCAAAGACCCTGTTTCCAAATAAGGTCACACTCCAGTTATCAGAGGTTAGGACTCCAATATTATTTTGGGAAAACACAATTTGACTCTTAATACCGTATGTGTCAATTTTGCTAGGCTATTGTCCCCAGTTATTCAATCAAATGCTAACATAGGCAAACCTCAATATTGAGGGTTCGGTTCCAGACCACTGCTGTAAAGTGAACCATAATCTCTTTGTTCATGAAGTGCCTTGCTTTCAATTGGTAAAAAACACATCTGTGAAGCACAATAAAGCCAAGTGCAATAAAACAGGGCGTACCTGTATAGATGTTGCTGTGAAGGTATTGTGTAGGTGTAAAGCCCGTAATCAGTTTTCCTTATGTAAGGAAGATGATCCCAGATAATCTGAGAGGTCCTGATTCAAGCAGTTGAAAGATCTTCATTGCAGAACTGTTGGTTTCCTAAGGAAAAATATTCTATTGAGTTGGCCAAAAGTTCATTGGGTTTTTCTGTAGATGACTCTAGTCATGCTTAGTTGTCTTTAACTTCATTTGAAACAATTTTGTTGGATTGTATTGTGACAGCTGTCATATGAGCATGGATTTAAATGAAAACAAATTGGTGAAATTTTGTGGAGCCATTTTAATATTGAAAATGGAAGAAATACGTCACATTTTGGCATAGTATATTATATTATTTCAAGAAAGGTAAAAATACAATTGAAAAGCAAAAAAAAGAAAAAAGATTTGCACAGTGTATGGAGAATGTGCTGTGACTGATCGAATGTGTCAAAAGAGGTTTGCAAAGTTTCATGTTGGAGATTTCTCATTGGATGATGCTCCACGGTTCGGTGGACCAGTTGAAGTTGGCAGAGATCAAATCGAGACCTTAACTGAGAGCAATCGAC
The DNA here is from genome assembly GCA_028533065.1 of Trachops cirrhosus. Taxonomy (NCBI): domain Eukaryota; kingdom Metazoa; phylum Chordata; class Mammalia; order Chiroptera; family Phyllostomidae; genus Trachops; species Trachops cirrhosus. The sequence continues at coordinate 162,909,745 of CM052541.1, read as the reverse complement.
ATTATACCACTTGGCATTAGTTGACATATTCAAAATATCCAAATCAATACAGTTATTGGTGAAAATGAAAAATGTGTCTTTCATTTTACAAGAAAAACTAAGCAAACCTTTTGGCTAATACAATACCTGGAAACCTCAGCTCCTGCTCAAGAGTCTCCAGCCTGCACTTCCTGAAGGCTGCCCTACAGAATCTTCTGACTTGCCTAGCCAGTCCTCACAATCACATAAGCAAGTAATTCCTTGCAATAAATCTCTTCACACACATAAATACAAATTCTGGGTTCTTTCTCTGGCAGAACCCTAACTGCTGCAATACCTAAAACAGTATATATTTGTTGAAATCAGTGTTGCCTCCATAGGAAATCATTTGCCGAGCACCTGCACTACCGTTTGCACGGCAGCGTGGGGGTTAAGTGTGGGGGCTCTGGAGTCAGGCTGCTGGGCTGAAAGCCTGGCTTCACTTGTTGATTTTCTGTCTCCTTTGGCAAAGTAACATGACTTCCCCATGCCTCAGTTTCCTTATCAGTGTGAGAGTGAATAATAATAATAATAATAATAGTATCACTTTATAGAGTAAAAACACTTATCAATATAATAATACTTTTTTTAGAGACTGAATGTATACCTTGGGGATCAGGAAGTCCTTCATTTCAACGCAACTTCACAGAACTCAGCTTAGAAGATATGTATTGACTAATCACCCTGAAATGACCCAGTTCCATCAAATACATACTTTGAACTTTTCAGGGAAACTCACAATGTAAAAAAAGGAAATAATAATTTAAAAAAACTTCCAATTTTGGAAAGAGCACTGGACTCAGAATCAGGACCGTTGGCTTTGGCTTTAGCCCTACTGTTTTCTGACTCTGTGACCTTGAGTAAGTTCCCTAACCTCTCTGCCCATTAGCAGCCTGATTTGAAAGGAAGGTGTTACACCTCACTGGGTGGCCGTGAAGATCAAACGGGGTAATGAATGTGAAAGGTTGTGTGAACTGGGTAGTGAAGTTCAACAATACAATACTATATATTACCCTTGGTATGCTGGAGCCAACTTGTACTGGCTCAAGAATGCCCCCTGTGATCATCTCTTCTCAATTCCATATTCACTTTCAAGAACCTTGGTAGCTTGAATCCATCACCACAGAAATCTGCGAACACTGCATTCAGGGTTTTTTGTTTGTTTGTTTTTCAAAGCTGGATAACCAGTATTACACCACTTATACTAGTGCCTGATACAAATTAGCCATCAGAAATGGTAGTTATTGTAAGTGGTAAAGTGCAATAGAAGAAAAAGGTGCATACTGCTAGTCTGAACAGTCCCTTTGCACAAAAGAGAAAAAGGTAGCCCTTCTTCAAGACACTTCAGTGACATCTGCTTGGAAATCATCATATTTAATTAAATCCATAATGTGAGAATATTTTATTTTTCCATCATTGTTTCAAAGGTGATTTTTCTCAGTAAGTATGTGATTGGTTTCACCACCATCATTTTATCCTGAAATATACTTTAATTCCTATGAAGAAATTCCTTCAAAATAAAGATACTTCTTTTTTAAAAATATATTTTATTGATTATGCTATTACTGTTGTCCCATTTTTCTCCCCTTTATCCCCCTCCACCCTGCACTGCCCCCCTTCCACCTGCATTCACCCCCCTTAGTTCATGACCGTAGGTCATACATATAAGTTTCTATATTTCCTATATATTTTCTTATATTTCATATAAGCTTCTCCATTTCCTATATTATTCTTAACCTCCCCCTGTCTATTTTGTACCTTCCATTTATGCAAAACAAAGACACTTCTTAAATTAAAAAAGTAAAATATTTGTTATTCCAGGACATTATGCAAGAGCATCAGAAAGAAATAATAGTCTCTGGAAACAGTAATGCTGAAGGGAAGAGATAAGGGCATGTATTTTTAGAATACTTTGGCTAAAGTTGAACGATACACAAGGAGAGCAAAACAAAACAACACACGACAACAACAAGGACTTCAACACGAAGGGCACTTGAAAGGTTGGGAGAACTAATTCTCTCTTGCCAGTGACCAAATTCGCATTACATTTGCCCTCCAGCCCGAACTGGGCTCCAGCTGCCAAGCCTACAAGTTTTCATAGGCCCACGGAAGCCATCCTTGCGAAGCCCGGTGAACAGAGACTCTCTGGTACATTCCTGGTGCATTCACAGGGTCTGCTGCTTCCCAAGTCTTGAAGATATGAAATGAAACCCCAAGGGCAGCATTACAAGGGCCAGCAGTTATAGCTAAGCATCCTGGATTCCCATGAGAAACTCTCTGGATCTAGTTCATCTACGTCACATGAGTCTGCAAACAGGAGGCCATAAGAGTTTAAAAATACTGTGTCTGCTGGAGATTTCCCTGGCCACATTTAGTTCACAGAGCTCACTGTGGTAGGAAAAAGCTGGAAAGAGACAAAAGGAGTTGCAGGGACTGAAAGAAGGCAAGGGCCTGCTTTCAGAATCAGGTTGCAATAGGAATCAGGATGCAAAACCGCACTACCTTCCTTCCCCCCTCTCTCCCCACTCCCCACCTCCATCCCCACCCCCAAGGCTCTCTTGGAGCTTGTTTTCTCTCCAAGGAAGCTGCAGCCTGAGGTACTCCTCCGCCATCCCTGGACATCTGCTTGGCTTGTCTATTTTCTGCTACAGGCAGAGGACAGGAAGGAAGAGTTTGTTTCCTGTAAATAGAGGGAGAGAAAATTACAGCTATGATTGTTTTGACAACGGAAGCCCTCCCTGAAACTTGTAACACGGTTCATTCCTGACAGGCATGGGGTCTGAGTTGCCCAGCTCCCGGCAGAAATTCCTCCCGAGGGGTCCCGGGGGAAAGCTGAAAGACCTGATGGCTTTGCATTAGATGTCTAATGGCATAAAGATGTAATTCTGGGCAATCTTGATATTGGGCTGTGCAAATGGAATGCAGCCTGTGTTTTGATGAGTGTTTTGATGCAAACCTCTGCTACCTCAAATGAGCATGCTGGAGCTTGACCTTAAGTGCACGGGCACACACACCAGTTTATATGCAAACACATGCCCCCAAGTTTGAAAATGCCTTGATAACTCGAATTATTTTCCTTTATTTTTTTAACTATCTCTTCTTGTCCCCTGCTCTCTCAAACTTCATTTCTTTTGAAGATTCCATTGTTTTTAAAACTATGTAAAGACACATACATACTTGCATTCAATGAAAAGCTGTAAAATTACTGATGACACTGGGTATGTTGCCTCCTACTTTCAACATTTGATGACGTGTCCACCTGTTTTGGGAAAATATATTTGATCATGATCCTATGATCCTCAGACATAAATTTGTTATTTGTAGATGTTTTAAATTCATCTTTTGCATGATTGGTGTTTGATATCTAAAAAGAAAGGAAGAAGGAACTAACGAGGACTATTGGGTCAGGAGACAGAGGGATATCTACTACTGTGTCTACTTACAATGAGAATGAGATGTGTTATTCAAAGGAGTGATTATCTCTTACTGGTAGGAGAAATAAACTTCAATTTGATTGTTGAAGTAGTGTTCATATGTATATCAAATATATTAAGAAGGGGTTGTTTAGATTTCTTTGTTGAATTTGCAACAATAACAGAACACCCTAAGCTAAATTAGGTTAATGGGATCATTTTTACGTTTGTTTATTTTGACAGCATGCCCTTTGATTGTCCTCTTTCACTGGGCTCTCCTTTTAGCATCCTTTGCTAGCCCCTTGTCGTCAAATCCACCTCCAAATGCTAGGATGTCCCAAAGCTCACTCCTGGTCCTTTTTTGTGTTCCATCTGGGCCCATGGCTTTAATAATACCTACATGCTGATGGTTTTCCAGGTATCATCTGTTCCCTAAGTTTCAGATTTGTAAAAGCTACAGCCTGCCTGGCACATTCACTAGGCCATCTAATACACATCTCATATTTTGTATGCCAAAAACAGAACTCACTTCTTTATCCCCAAACCTCCTACTCAGTATCTGTATCTCAATTTTTGCTACCACATTTACCTACTTGCTCTATTAGGAAATTGTCCCTGATTCCTTTTTCCCGTATTTCTTATATCCAATATGCAAGCAATTTCCCTTAGTTTTTCTACTTCCAACTAGCATCCTCTATTTGTCTACCTTTCTGCAATCCCATGGCTACTATTGTAGTCCAAACCACCATTCTCTTTTGCTTGGACCATTGCAGTAGCCCCATCTGATAACTCAGATACTGGCAGACCTAAAATCCTCCTACACATGGCAGCCACAGTGATTCTATTTACAGTGCTTAAGAGTAGGGAACTCAGAGAAAAAGTATAGTGGGCAGGGGTATAAATAGGAGAGCACTGGTTACAGCCTATGAACACTTTGAGGACAAGGATCGCTTTATATCCTTCATACTTGCCATGGAGTCTAACACACAAACATAAGTTGCCATGACCATTGCAAGGAGTAACTGTGGTTTGAAGACAAATTTTACAGAATATTTTAAAGAGGCAAAGTAAATGTTTATTTTGAGAGTTTTAAAAGACATAGTTAGAAAATAGTTAATGACAAGAAAATCATATATTATAAGTTTGCTATGAACATTCACAACTTCTTTTTCCACCCGAATTTCAAGGTGGTTAAAAATTGCCACATCAACAACTCCTCAAATGACTATTTTCTTTATGGTCAAGTTTACTGGAGTTCCAAAACTAAGTTAGTAATAGACAAGTATATTCTAAATAAAGATTTGTACTATATTTCTATCACAACAGTTTTCCAGGATGAAGAATCATAATGAAAGGGGTACATTTCTCCTCACTTCCAAAGCAGTGTACCAAGTAGTAGGCGCCCACCTTGCAAATCCAATTCATCTTCACTTTTATTCAAAATAGAATAGCCGGACATAAATTGATCAGAGTAGTAGTGCATGAGCTTATTGGATTCAAATTTGAATTGTTTTAAGTGAGACATAACAAGAGTGTGAAAATGTGCCAGATACACCAAGAAGTACCATTAAATGTGAGGGTGTCCATTTCACAGAAGTGAACAATGGTTTCACTTCTTTCTAAGGTTGACATAACAAAATCAGCTTTCTAAAGTTGACATAGCAAAATCCCACCAATTGAGAGCTTAAAACAACAGAGACTTACTGTCTCACACTTCTTGAAGCTAGAAGCCTGAAATCAAGGTGTTTGCATAGTCACACTCTCTTCACATTTCTGAGGGGAGGCTCTTTCTTGTCTCTTGCAGCCCCAGACATTCATTCCTCTTCGTGACAGCACAACTCCAATCTCTGCCTCTGACGTCACATGGCCATTTCTGTCCCATCTGTTTGTCTCTGCGTCTTCACCTGAAATTTTCCTCCCTGTTGTCTGTTTTCTCTTCCTAAGGACCCCAGTCATATTGGATTAGAGCCCACTCAAATCGAGTATGATCTCATTCTAACTTATTATACCTGCAAAGACCCTATATCCAAACAAGTTCACATTCACAAATATTGGGAGTTAAGACTTCCACGTATCTTTTTTGGGGGGAGGGGACATAATTCAATCTATAACATGAACCATGGGAGCTGATGGAAATGCATGTCTGAATGTGTGAGGGCTCAGTATAGAGAGCGTGTGTTTGTGTGAGTGCGTGCTCACGTAGTAAAGAACTATAACCAAGTAACCTGTTCATTCATTGTGCTCTATTCTGCTTCTGGTTCTTGCCTTTAGGCTGCTTGGATAGCTTTTCTGCTGCCCCTTGACTCCACTCACAATGAGCAATGGATCACGTCCAGGCCCTTACTCCCACCTCTAATGTATACCAACACTAATTAACTGTCACTAACATGTAGCTGCTCTTGGCTGCAAGCATCTCTCACTGAGGTCACAGTGGCTGTTGGTAAAGACATTTATTACTCTATAAGGCACGCTCTGGGACTCAATATGAAGACCATATTTGCAAGTGCCAAACCAATATAAGGCTGGTTTGTCTTGGTAAGGTAATATGTTCCATATTTCCTGGGCCTTGGCATGATGATGCATCGAAGGCACAATGGCCCTGCTGGAGTTCTATAAAGATTTCCAACCACAGTACCATCTGCTGGGAGGGATGGAAGATTACCCTTTGAATAAGGGCTATAGCTTACACCTTGAAATCAGAGAAAGCAACAGAACCCCCTAAATTATCAGAACACAGTGTATTATTAGTACTGTTAGCCTTAGCATTGTTCTGGGAGTGACGAAATTGCATCTCAGGAAGAAACACCACCATACAAGCAATATCAAGGATTTCTGATTAGGAGAGTGGCAGACACCCACGCCCTTGTGTGCCCTGCAATGAGGTCACTTGGACAGCCTGCTTTACGACCCAACTCTGTACTCCCAATGAACTCTACTAAATTAGCTTTACACGAGGAAGCCGTCTTGCTTCTCTAGAGGATCAAAGTAGTTGGCCTGAGTCCCAATGTTCTGTAGATAACCAGGTCACAGGATACGTTTGCACACTGTTCTACTCCTAGTACACCATGCTGTGGATTCCTCTGCATTTCCCAGTTTATATCCATAGAGGGAACTTGGGTTCACATGCTTCCTTCTATTATCTGCACTAATCTGGTGACCTAAGATCATTTATGTTCCCTCCACTCTTGTTACAATGCATCTGGAACTATGTAACATTTTTTTGTCATGTATGGGGCTACTGTTCCTGACAAAGTTCTTTCATCCTTCCTATAATAACCTTTGTAGTAGTAACAGCACCTCCTTGTAACACTTAAAATGCTTGTCTCACAAGGGCAGCATGACAAGGGAAAGTATGTCAATATGATTTTTTTAGATGACATCTGAATGGTGAAAAAAATCATAAGACTATCCAGCCAAAGTGATAAATAACAATGATGGTGAAAAGGGCATATTAATATAATGGATAAAAGATGGAAGGGAGTAGTGTAAGTTAGAATGAATTTTAACTGTTCAGTGTTGGGTGTGATTGGTCAGGATGCCATGCTTGGCTTCATTCTCCTTTTTCTTCTGTTCAGTTCATGAATACTAAGACCAGTCTCTACATACCTCTGTATAATATACAAATACATCATAAACGTGACCATAAGTTTTTGAGATTACCTTTTCTTAAATTCCAGCACTTAAACATGCAAAATATTATTTTCTTCAATCCTGGAAGTATGTGGTTTTTCCAATGCTACTGAATTTATCTAAAAATCTGTGGAACTGCTTTTTTTAGAAACACCTTTTTAAAAAATATTTTTTATTTATTTTAATTGTTGTTCAGGTACAGTTTTCTGCCTTTTTCCCCAATCCTAGCCCTCCCCATCTCCCTCCCATTTCCACCCCCTTGTTATTGTCCACGTGTCCTTTATACTTGTTCCTGCAAACCCTTCACCCTTTCCCCCTGAACTTCTCTCCCCTCTCAAGAAACACCTTTGAATCTAGTTTGTGAAAACTAAAAACAAAAAGCATACTTATTACTCTGTGTTTACATCTTAAATTTGTCATCAGACTGTTTACTTATCTTGAATACTCATCATATTCAAAGACTTCATTCTAAGATCTTTTGTCTTTAAGCTAGCCTCTTTGAATGAACATTTGCAATCACATTTTTAACCTTTTAGATATTCTTAATAACAAAAGTGATATGTGCCAGGTGGGTACTTGAAATTACAGGGACATGACTTTGTAAAGTATGTGACTGTCTAACTATTATGCTGTACACCTGAAACTAACACAAAATAATATTGAATGTTAGTTGTAATTGGAAAATAAAATTAAAAAACAGCAAAAACAGTAATACATGCTTATCATAACAAGTCAAAGAAGTTTATAAGAAAAAAAATTCCCAGTCTCTTCTTTCCTCTAACCTTACCCTCATCAACTAATAAAATATGGTACATCTATAAAAAATAATAAATAGCTGTATGTATTAATCTGAGGGAATGCTCAAGGTATAGTTTCAATAAAAGAGTATGACCCTAGTGCTATTTTTAATTTTGTCTGTAAACATATAGATCTATAGCATGATTTGCTATGTTTTATTCAAACACTGCCCTACAAGATGGCAAGTCAAGATATTTGCTGTTTTCTGCCTCTATAAGCAATGCTTCTGGAGACTTCCTTAACTGTGAGCCTTTATGCACAGGCACATTTATATCTGAGAAGAGAGTCCTGATGGTGGAAATTCTGGGTCAAAATATATAGTATAACGCTTCTCATTACTTCTAGGATGAGGAAAAGTGCATAGAATTTCATTACTAAAATTCAATTGATAGAAACATTAAAAAAAGACAATCTGTGTCTCCTGTGCCCCTGATCAGAGCAAACTAGACACATTACTGTTTAAAGTTTGGTGAGAATACGCTTGTATCGCACAACAAAGCCATCACAATATGGGCAGCTACACTTGTTAAGGCTGTCAACTGAAATTACTTCTCCCCAAGTTTCAAAATGAAAATAACCTTGAAAAAACCACTATACTTATACCATCAGATAGAACCAAACAAAAATACCCAGGAGATAAGACATGAATTTGATCATCTTATTTTATGACCACATGGTATATAATAATTCAAGTCTAACATATTATTAAACATTGTAAACTCCACCTAAAAAAGCAATAACTTCATCCATTCGTGACATTCTCTAGAGTTAGTCAATAAATACCCATCAGAGCAATGTTGTGTTTCATTGTTGAGTCATTTTTCTAGCCCTTTCTTTCACCTTCCTCATGTCATCACAGTGACTTGTCAGTACATAAGATGCACGCTGATGAAAAATGCTTCATGCCAATTTGCAAAAAGCACCTTGGTCAAAGACTATCAAATAATGTGTCCACCGATAGTCATTAATGTTTTCTTTCATCTGTATATTTTTATTATAGTTTGGTGTCTTCAACCATTCAGGAGAAAGGGAATACTATTCATACTTTATAAGATAATGAGAACCAAGGTCACTAGTGCAGAAAAATCTAGTCTGACCCATAAAGTGTAAATTTTTATTTGATAAACATGTATTGGCCAGGAAAAGTCCTAGACATAAGAGACACAGAAATGGACAAACTGGTCACTGGCCCCAAAGCGGCACGCACAAACCAGTGAGCACATTTACAGCAGAGTGTAAGAGACACTGTGATGGCGACAAACACAAGTTGCACTGGAAACTTAGACATGGGTTGCAAACAGTACTTAGGAGTGTTAAAGATACTTGTAGAGTGACCTTCCTTGCATGTGGCAAGGAAGCACACAGAGCGGAATATTTAGTGTGCTAAATAGTACTGAAACCTTGATGATTAAGTCAAGAAAATTAGGAATAAATGATACAATATTAAGTTAAAAATCTACAAGATTATATTTAAGCTCTTCATTTTGATACACCTAAAGACATTCACATATATTTACACTGGAACCTTATAATTATGCTAATGTTGGGGATAGAAACAAACACAAATTTTCTAACTTGTGAAATCAGTTTATCACATAAAATTCTTCTTTGATCCCCAGTGTATCCACATCCATGTAATAATAATTCATTGTATCATGAGATTTGATTGTGTTGCTATAATCTTAATAAACAAAAGTCATTGAAAATAACATTATCTTTGATTTTTTTTTGACAGAGGTAAATTTTCTTGTGACACAGCAATTGCAGTTTAATTCAGCATCAAAGATGAGCAATAAGTAAAAGGATCCTAGGGAATTTATAAAATAAAAAAACAGGGAACTTATAAAAATTGATGATGTGTTAGCTTTAAGAACATCTGTATAGTCCACTTATAAGGAAGTAGTAAATGATGTGGTGTAAAGAAGCACTTCATAAAATACTTCCATCAATGTTTACTTTTAATCTAAAAACATAATAGTCTACAAAAGCACAATTTATACCCTTGAAATTTCTTTTTGAAAAAATCTGTTTTTCTCAGGTCAACTCCCTACAGTATAGAGGTATTTGCTGATTTTGCATTTGTTTTTATAACATGAAGAGTTCTTAAGTAGTTTGGTTGGTGAAATATTGTGTACCTTCACTTAGCATTTTCCTGCAAAGGAATAGAATATAAAGCCTTAATTTTCTTTCTTAGGGCCATTTTGCAAGAATTCCAGTATATTACCACTTAAGCATTCATCTACATAACAAGAAATAACCGTTCCTTCCTTCCTTCCTTCCTTCCTTCCTTCCTTCCTCCCTCCCTCCCTTCCTCCCTCCCTCCCTCCTTTCCCTCTTATGTGTATCCCTTCCTTCAACAATATTGACCAAGAATAATTATACGTTCACCATGGTGTGATCTACACAGATAATTCCAAAAGTAGACTTAACAATTACATCACAATTATTCCATTAAAGGGTTTCATAAAACAGTGTGGTAGTAGATGGCAAATGTACATGGTTAAGTTCAGAAAATTGAACATATTTGATTCAGAATTATTTAATAACTTCAGTAGAATGAATGACTGACCGTAAGCCTAGTTATCAATACCTAAGGGCCAAAACTTTTCCTCTGTCTTAGAGGATATGTTTTGAACTCCAAATGATCATCATAAATTGAAAATATGTTTAGATGGAAAGTGAATGGAAGTAATGAGAATGAGAAAGAATTACATGCTAATTTAGAAATGGAAAAATACACTATACAAATAAAAGTATTGAGAATGACTTTATATGTGAAAGAATGACAGAAAAATATCACCCATTCTTGGACTCAAAGGGAAATAAAATGATGGTTATGGCAATTTAGAATAATGATTTTTCAGGACAAGCAGAATAGGCTGTAGGAAGCTAAAGTTTAATTCTTCCTTGACATTCACACACAGTATTACCAAAGTACACTACTCAGCAGGGATACACTCATTGAAAGAACCACTGAAGCTCATAGAAAAGTCACAGGTATGTTTGCATTTGTCATATTAAAATTATTAAGTCTCTTGGAAAAAAACTGTCAAGGGGCCCCTAGTTGTATGCATAGCATGACTCCAAACATCATTTTCCACTTCCACTGAGAACGGACTCAAGGGACAAACTGGTGGGGAAAGCAAATGAGTGAAGGAAACAGGCAAGAAATGAAAGCTGCCTCTCCGGTTTGAGATGCTATCAGCTTCTCATCCTTCTAAAATATTGGCAGTGCAGTCCTTCCTAGGAATAGGGAGGAACAAAAACCAAAACATTGACTTTAAAAGTTAACAAGCAGATGGCTTCTCAGGAACTGCAAAAGCATACTATATATTTTTTGACTAGAAAGTATCAATACATATGACTTATTTACAGATAATATAGAGGCCTATAAAGTATATGAAGGAGAACTTTGTTTCATGTAGCCACATGTTTTATAATCTGCCTTACATCAGAAAGGATTTTAAATGGCTTACAAGGATTCTGGGAAGGTGGCAATGGTAGAAGCTCACTATTTAAATGTTCTTGAATCATCTCTTAAAGAACAGGCAGGGTAACTATGAGAGCAAACCCAAAAACCCACAGGCAACATGTACAGCAAACTAGGTAACAAAGTATCCCTGATAAAGCCCAAAATATGAGGATCCAGAGGATCCACAATTACAAGTCTCAAGTGCAATTATCTTTAGCACAGAAGGAAGCAGAGAGAAGTCAGCAGGGCCTCTGGCAGCCCTAACAAACAGGAGAACTCCAACAAGCTCTCAAAGGAAGTTCCACAGCCATCTGAAAGAATGGCTTAGGTTAGAGAGTTTCACCAAAGCTCCTCTCCAGGACAAAGAACAAATATGGAAGACTCACACTTCCTGATTTCACAACTTAACAGAAAATGATAGTAATCATGACAGCACAATAATGGTATAAGAGTATGTACCACAATGAGAAGAAATGGCTGGGCTGAAAATCTAATTTGGTCAGGCAGGAGCAACACAAATGAGAAAACAAAGTCCAGATTAAGTGTCATGAAAAAAAGAGTAGAGGGAGTACAAGAGTCATCAAAGTAGAAAAGATATCCAAATTACCACCACCATTCCAAAAGTACTGGAAAACTCATTTTCCTTCAAAATTATCATCAGAAAAAATATCAAGAGTTGAATCTTATACAAGTTAATAAAATGAGAGAGAGACAAAAAGAGAGGGCCACAAAATAATATCCCTAAAAATATCAAAAGACACAAAAAAGATTGAAAGTATAATCTAATATTTAGAAGCAACCTAAATAAAGTGAAAAAGTAATAGAACATATGAAGAATAAAAAATAGAACTAGGAGAAACTAAAAAATGAAGTGATTGAAGAAAAGAAAAATTTGAAAAGAAAGGTGGCAGAACTTATATAAGACTTAGAAAAGAAAAAATGATACAATTGTAAGACTAAATAGAAGGAATGCAAGAGCAAGTAAACACAACAGTTAATATCTTTCAAGAATTAGATGACTCAACAAACTAGAAATAGAAAGGAACTTCCTCAATCTGATGAAAGGGATCTATGAAAAACCCACAACTAATATCAGAGTTAATGGTGAAAGACTGAAAGGTTTTCCCCTAAAATGAAAAACAAGACAAAGGTATCCATTTCACTACTTCTACTCAACATTGAATTGGAAGGTCTAATCAGGGCAATCAGGCAATAAAATGAACTAAAAGGCAGCTAGACTAGAAATGAAGTAAAACTATCTCTACTTGCAAATGACATGATCTTGTGTACAGAAAACCCTAAGGAATCAATTTTAAAAACATTAGCATTAATAAACAAGTATAGCAAAGTTGTATAATACAAATCAACATACAAAAACAAATTTTATTTCTATACAATACATGTGAAATGGACAATGTAAGTGAAAATGAAATTAAATAAAGTCGATTTACAATAGCATGAAAAGAACATTATACTTAGGAATAAATTTAACAAAAGTAGTTCAAATTGTATACTCTGAAAACTACAAAACATTTATAAAAGAAATTAAAGAATATATAAATTAAAACCCCAGCTGGCTTTTTTGCAGAAATTGACAAGCTGATTCTGAAATCCACATGGCAGTTCAAGTAACTCAGAATGGGGTCGGAGGAACACCTTGAAAAAGAACAAATATGGAAAAAGAACAAATATGGAAGACTCACACTTCCTGACTTCACAACTTAACAGAAAATGATACTAATCATGACAGCACAATAATGGTATAAGAGTGTATAGAAAGTCATAATATAAATCAATAGAATAGAATAAAGAGTCCAGTAATAAACCCTCTCTCTCACAGTTAATTGATTTTCAAAAAGTTATCAAGACGATTTAATGGGGGAAAAGAATAGGCTTTCAACAATTGATTCTGGGACAATTAGATAACTAGTTATCCACATTGCAAAAGAATGAAGTTGGATATTTCTCTCACTCAATAGAGAGAATTTAACTCAAAATTGATCAAAGATCTATTTATAAGAGTTAAAAGTATAAAACTCTTAGAAGAAAACAGGCATAAATCTTGAAGACCTTGGATTAAGCAATGGTTTCTTAGATATGATACCAAAGACACAAGCATCAAAATAAAAAGACTTCATCAAAAAAATTGGACTTCATCAAAATTAAACCTTTTGTACTTCAAATGATACTATTGAAAAAGTGAAGACAACCCACAGATAAAAGAAAATATTTGCAAATCACACATCTCATAAGAAACTTGTATCTAAAATATGTAAAGAATTTTTCCAACTCAATACCGAAAGACAACCCAATTAAAAAAGGATAAAAGGCCTGAATAAACATTTTTCCAAAGAAGATATACAAATGGCCAATAAACACAAGAAAAGTTGCACAACATCAGTAGCCATCAGGGAAATAAAAGTCAAAACCACAATGTCATACCACTTTACTAAGACTGAGATCATCAGAAAGACAGATAATAACAAGTGTCAGTGAGGATGTGGAGAAATTGGAACCACATACACTCATAGGAATGTAAAATGGTGCAGCCACTTTTGAATGCAGTCTGATGACTTCTCAAAAGGTTTCACTGATTCATCATGTGAAACAGCAATTCTACTCCTTGGCATGCCTGCCAGAATAACAAAACTGTATGTCTACACAAAACTGCTATACAAATGTTTATAGCAACATTATGCATAATAGACAAAAATGAAGTCAATCCAAATGTCATTCAATTGATGAAGGAATGGATTAATAAAATGTGATATATCCTTGCAGTGGAATGCTATTCAGCAACAAAAACAAATGGAGTGCGGATACACACTACAACTTGAATGAACCTTGAAAACATTATGTTGTGTGAAGGAAACCAAGGTCAAAGGACCACATATTTTATGATTCCATTGATATAAAATGTCCACAATAAGCTAATCTGTAGAAACAGAGAGTAGATTAGTAGTTGCCTAAGGGTTGGGGGGCGTAAGAAAAATGGGGACTGATGACTCACCAGTAAAAGGTTTCTTGTGGGGATGACAAAATGTTCCAAAATTCATTGTGATGGTGATCACAAGACTCTGTAAATATGTTGCAAACCTTCAATTGTACACTTAACTCAATGAATTATATGGCATATGAATTATATTTCAATAATGCTGGATAAAATATATTTTTTAAAGAATTAGATTTTAAAAATGAATTTTAAAATGCAAAATGAAATGAAGACATAAAAACAGACCCAAAGTGATAGAAATGAAAGGCAAGCAGGTAGGAGCCCAAAGGGAAAAATAAATCAAAGTAATGGCACAAGACAAATGCTAAAATTTGTAATTCAAGAAAACTTTCCTGAGAAAAAGAAACTTGAAACTATATATTGAATCATCAGTATTGATAATTACTATTGACTTAAAGAAAAATGTCTGAATCCAGGGCACCTATGGAAATGAAGATGATAGTAGATGATCTTTAGAAGGAACATGCAAGGGCCTCCTTAGAGGTTAGTAATATCCTATCTCCAAAGTTTGGTCATGGAAATATAGATATTTGTACTGCTGTTCATCCCTTTGCCCTTCAAATATGATAGAAAACATTCTATTGTGTGTTCAATATTTACTAAAAGCAATTAAATTGACTAGTACTGTAATGCAGCCTCCAATAAGTGCCTAATAAAGCACCTAGACAAAGTGGGGCAGAGTTACTCTGTGATGAGGGAGTGAGCTGTTAAGCTGAGTAACACAGTAATACCTAACAAGTGTTGAGCTCTTATATACAACAGGCACTATCTAAAGTACTTTATATTCATTGGTTAATTTGACCCTCTGGTCAACCCTTTGAGGTAGAGACTATTATCAATATTTTCCCCCATTTGGTAGATGACAAACCCAAGGTACAAGTAACTTATCTGAGGTTTGCACAGTGAGTTGGTGACAGAGCCGGAATTTTAATCCAGGCAGCCTGGCTTTAGAGTCCATGCCCTTAATTCATAATGCTTCGCCCTCTGTGGGTTTGCTTAAGCATGGGTGGTGGTGAGGTGATGTAAGAAAGGTGGGAGCCACGCCAGCTATTCACAGGGACAATAGGGGGAAGGTCAGTCAACCTTTGGGATTAGTTGAAAGGCTAAATTGGGACCAGGTTCAGAAATGCCATGAATGCCATGCAAAAAGTGCTGTTTTTTCCTTTTAATCAGTGGTAGGTAGTGAACATTTCTGAGCAAACAAGTAATAAGCAGAAAGTCATGTTTACAAAATGACAATAATAAACTGGGCTGGAAAATTGGGCAAAGAACTAAATGAAGGCAGCAGATCAATTTGGAGACTTTGAGGGGAAGTCAATGAATTAAAAAGCGACGACTTTGAATCAAAAGCCAGAACCCTCAAATACTATTTTTTCTTTTCTTTTTTAAATGATATTTATTGAGGTGACATTGGTT
The DNA here is from genome assembly GCA_028533065.1 of Trachops cirrhosus. Lineage (NCBI taxonomy): Eukaryota > Metazoa > Chordata > Mammalia > Chiroptera > Phyllostomidae > Trachops > Trachops cirrhosus. Next base: position 162,893,985 of record CM052541.1, on the reverse strand, counting down.
CATAAGATTATACAGGTTTTAAGTATACATTTCCATGACACATGATCTGTATATTACATTGTGATCAAATGCTATGCCCAGGGGAATTTGTGCATAGGGAACCAGGCCCCCCCCGCAAAGCATGTCCTTTAACATGATGGAGTCTTGATTGCTGATGCATGAGATCTGCTGTCTGAAGACCGGTGGATTAGGTGGAGAATTCTGTCTACCTGAGTAGAGTCAGGACCAGAGTTCAACCAAAACGTGTCAAGAAAACTCATAACTTGTAACCCTTCTTAGCCGACCATCCTCATGGATGACATCCTTATGGTGAGACAGGAGCAGTCTGAGAAGGGCAGTCTGGATAGGTGAGAGCAAGCGGCTTCGCCAGCAGAGGACCCAGAATAATATCTTTAGAAATGGGTTTAACATACACCTTGCTGCTACAAACCCACCCCGGGGATCAGGTCACACCCCTCCTCATGGACAGGAGTTGGGGAGAGAAGGGCTTCCAGCACAAACGATGGTGATACGGGAGCGGAAAGGAAGGCCATGACATGAGATCATGATAATTGCTTATGAGGTGAAGGAGAGAACCCCTCAAAAATGAGAGCTTTGAGCCAAGAGAATGAGAGCAATAGTACTGAGAGAACTGTGGGAACTAGAAAGGAATGCTTGCTCTGAGTTGACTACTATGCTCACTTCTTTTTAGACATCACAGTCTAGCAAAGATCACAAAACATAAATAAAATGCCCGATTCCTGGTGCACTACCCTGAAGCCTTCAGTGAAGGCATATGACTCAATACGCAACTTTCCCTACAAGTTCATATTTCTTTTCCTTAGAGAGATTTTTTCTGAACAGATTTTTTTCATATAATCTACTCATATTCCTTTTTAGAAGGTATAACAGGAAATTATAAGGGTTTCTTAATAAAAATGATAGTTTCTATTTCCTAAGTACTTAATATAGCTAGCCAATGGCCAATCACACTTCAAACACAGGTCTCACTTTCACATGTCTTATCCATGGTTACAAACGGTGCTCCTCCTGCCTTTAATTTCATTTTTCTGGTATCTATCACTCTCCTGCTTTCACCCACAAGGGTTGCTAAGACCGTCACTACAAGATTAATGGATATCCTTTCACGTAGATCCTGACACTGGTTGCTTAACTGAATTGCTAATCGATCAGTTTAGTCAGTGCTCTTAAGTCCTTCTTCTTTAAATCATGAAGCCAATTACATACCTACCCTGTGTCAAGCACATCACTCTGCTAAAGAAACTAAAAAGTGGGACTTTGCTGGGAGGAAAAGGGTATAAGGGGACTAAATGGTAATGGGGAAAAAAGCACAGTAGAGATTAAATAAAAAATAAAATAAAAACAGGGACTTTCTCTGAACATAGTTTTTCATCTGTGGAGAAGCACACCTTGAGAAATAAAGTATAGCATTCCAAAATCATACAAGAACATCATTATACAGAATGCCAATTAGACCCTTATTACAGCAAAAATTCTATTCTATAGTTACCAACTTGAGTTCAGATTGGAGAAAAGGCTACGATGAGTATCCAAAACAACAGCAATAACTGGGATGATAATCTAATGTAAATTCTTCCCACTGCAAAAGACAAATAATTGAGATTCTTTTTCAGAATTGATCAGATAAAACAACTATATGTCATTGACTCATTCAGTTATTTCCTTTCCCATATAGTTATCTGGGCCTGAACTACTGGTATCATTGCTTCAATTATCTGCTTTGCTTTAGCAGTAGAAAATTAGAATGAGAAAAACATTTCAGACTGAAGTCTGAAAATTCACAGACCTGGGTAACTTCAGCCTGAACATGGAACAAAATATAGCAGGTCCTAGAATAATGTTGTTTTGTTCAATGTCATTGATACAATTTGATGTAAAAAAAAATTGATTCCTGGCTGGGGCCACTGTCTGTATGGAGTTCGCATGTTCTCCCCATGTCTGTGTTGGTTTTGTTCTGGGACCCTTGGCTTCTCCCACATCCCAAAGATGTACACATGAGGTGAATTAGTATGTCTCTCCATTGTCCCACTCTGAGTGAGTGTGGGTGTGTGTGTGTGAGTGCACCCTGCAACGGAAGGGCATTCTGTCCAGGTTTGGATACCACTTTGCCCCCTGAGCTGCTGGGATGGGATTCCAGCCACCAGTGACCCTGAACTAGAATGAGGAGGTTGGAAAATAATGATCTTGTTTTTATAAACTTTTCTTAAATGTATGTATAGTACACCTTTATTTCAATGTTTAATATTAGAAGTGTTTTGGGTCTTGATTCAGAAGTTCGGTGACGTTTTTGTGACTGGAAAAAGCTGCAGGAACCTGACTCTTGTTTATATCAATTGGCCTATGGTAAAATAGGTTTTGTTGTACGTCATTTCACAAGAAGGGGCAGTTTCCGAAAACCTCTCCTCGTGATTAAGTGAGGATTTACTATAATTCAATAAGTCCTCATGTGGAGCAGAGGCAGGTGGACACCATTTTCCACTCATGGGGAGCTCGGTGGAGAGAGGCAGTGGGGTCCGGGTGCACAGCGGCGGCACAAATCCAGGCTCAGGGAAGGAACTCCTGATTCATAGTAACCAGGTCCCTTTCCAACAAGGGCAACGCAGGAAAGGGTAACTCTTGGTGAAGGTCGTCTCTTGTATAAAGTCTTTAAAACCCAAGGATTTACAATAGTTTAGATTTAGAGATAACATTTCTTAGAATATTTCTCAAAGGGGAGCCCGTTGTGTTCTGGGCCCTGCCTTGGCCTTAAGCTGTTTGTCCCTCTGGAAAATCTGCCACTATTATTTAGCCACTAGTTTTTGCCACTATTATTCCATGCTCTGTGATCTCAAGAAGTGAAACTCACATTCCAAAAAGGGATTTTAGACCTAAGCACTGCTAAGCTCCAAGAAAGGGAGAGAAAAAAAGAGTGATTTCTTAAAATCCTCCACATTTTTCTTTCCAGCTTTATCAGCTTTATCTTACAATCACATCTCTTAATTTTGGGGATGAATGCAGAATACCATTTCATGGATGCTCAGACCCCTAACATTAAAAGTACTGAAAGTGATGAGGTAAATAACTTACTTGGGCAGGTAGTGACTTAGAAGTAAGCTCAATAGTGCACATCTGCTTAGTCTCCACTCATATAATGTTTAAAAGATTCTCACATTACATCATCAGGAGAATGTATCTTGTGATAGCGCCCACTTAATAGGGAATCTATCATAATTCAGATGCATCATGAATGAAATGTACATCTCACTGTCATAAATCCCACTGCAGCTCTTAAATCACACACAGAGAAATTCGCTGCGCATTGAAATACAACCAATTTTTGCATGCGTGGTAGAACACAGAAGCATTTTGTTTCACAAGTATAACATGATGGTTTTTATGGGGGAAGTGAAGAATAATTTTTCTAGTGGGGGAGGAATGTAATTAGCTTGAATACAGAGTATTGGAAGGACAATAGCCAAGTTGCAGGGAAAAAAAAGATTCCATTTTGAATACCAAAAATTAAAATAGTGTCTCCCAGTGAAAGCGTGAATTCTCATGGTTGTTATCTCTCACTGTCTCTCTCTCTCTCCCTCTCTCTCTCAAAGCAGAAAATATGTGATGAGATACTAAGGGAATATATAAAAAATAACATTTGTCAAGCATCCACTGCACGCTATGCACGGTGTTGAATATTATCACTCTTTACAATGCTTCCATACCAGTCTGTACAGCCAAACTCTCTCCGCACCCCTCAAAATGCCTGCCCCAACCCCCTCTTGGGCCTGTAAGTGATCTCCAGTGCTGGCATTTTCAGAAGAACAGGCCTGGGCAGGGGCCTGAGCAGATTGGAAGTAGGTTTGGGCCACTGAGCAGGAAAAGCCAGGGTCCCTGATAGCTGGGTGATGGGCACAGGAACCACAGGCTCCAGGGAAGTGTGTCCCTTGAACCTGTATTCTCCTCAGTGCTCGGCCCAGAGGCCAGGACAGGGGCTTCTAAAATGTGGAGCCCAGGGGATCCCCATGCACCCGTCCACCTCCTGCCTTTGTCTGAGGCTAGTGCCACCAACCTGGGTTAACTCTGCTTACGCTCTTGACTAAACAAAACAGCTCCATAGAACACAGCAGGAATTCAACAGTTGCTAGCTGAATGAGTGATTGCATGGGAGAGTCAGTATCTGACCTCTTAGAGTTTTATAGAAAAAGATTTGCATATTATCTCTGGAATAAAATTGAAAAAATGCTGGAGCTATAGGAGCATCAGAGCTCTGAGCATCACCCGTTTTCATAGCTGTGACATTTGGTTTGGCTTTCCCTGAGGAACCCCTTGTGGCTTAGCTGTCAGTCAAGGCCCTTTTTTCCCTGTGCACGGGATCCAGCTTGCTGGATTCTCCGCTGCAGTTCAGGACTCGGCATTCTGCACATGCTAATACATTTCCAACAAGCCAGAGAGAATACTTGGGTAACAGGAGAGGAATAATCCCAGGTTATGTTGCTCAGCCTCTTGTATACTTTTAGGGACGGATCAAGAAGAAAATAAAGGAACTGGAAGTCAATCTAATCAGCATCAAAATTTGTCCCAGTAGAACCTTCTGGTAACAAGTTAAGGTGTTCATCCATTTATATTGTCCTTAAGTAAAGTAACCTTTAGAGTAATGGAGGTGGAAATTTGAGTTTTTTTTACAACCGAAGGAAGTTTCTTTAAAAATAAATTTTCTCTTTTGCAATTACAAAGAATCACATATGCTCTTGGGGAATAATTTCGAAAATGTGGAAATGTATACGGAAAAATCAACCGTAATGCCACCAACCGAGACAATGACAATTAGTATTTCACTGCACTTTTGCAGGCTGAAATCTTTACCAGCTACTTGATTGCAGTCCTCTTTTCACTTAACATTTAAATAAGCCTTCTCTCAAATTATTAAGAATCTCTGGATACATTCATCAGTTTTGATAGCAGCATGTATCCCATTATGCAGATTTACTTTGGGTTAACAATTTACTTACCAATTAATTCTATTGTTCTCATTTAGGAGGTGGGTGGCTTTTTTCCCTGTTGTTTGTTTTTGCTTTTATATTTGCCTCAATGCATAATATTGTGTTTATTTTCTTATTTTGCCTTTAATAGAATATTAAAATATTAGAATACACGCACACATAAAGTATATTGTGAGAAATAGGGCTCTGACTGGTTTGGCTCAGCTGGACATCGTCCAGCAAACTGGAAGGCCCAGGTGGAGTCCGGCCGGGGCGCCTGCCTGGGCCGAGGGTTTGGTCCCTGATACGAGAGGCAAGCGATCAATGTTTCTCTCTCACATTGATGTTTCTCCCCCTTTCTTCTTCCCTTCCCTTTTCTCTAAAAAATGCTTAAAAATAAAATAAAATAAAAACAAGTAAGATAACTGGGTCAAAGGGGCAAACTATTCCTAAGGTTCTAAACTGCTTTCTAAAACTGGTTCTTGTTTGAACACCAAATTCGTATCCCACCAGCATGGAGCGCGGCGGCGTGTTTGAGAATTTGGTGTCTGATGCATAAGTATGGCATCTTGCTATTGTTACTTATACTTATAAGGAAGGCAATTTTGAATAAATGGAATTATGCCACATGTCTCATTCCGATGTATTAAAAGATCATTTTATCTGGTTGTTAAATCTTTGAGGTTACTTGTTCTTAAACATATTCTTTTACTTACTGCTATTTTAAAAATCATATTTGGAAATGTCCTTCCCTTGGTCCACAGAAAGGGCCAACTTTTGGTTGCATAATCAAAATTTAAAATTGACTTCAAATGATTTCATTTTATACCTGCAAACCCTATTTTTGTACCACAAATTCAATCTCTTAAGAACCACAGTGGCTGCCAGTACTAGCTGGAATTATTGCCTCTTCCCTTAGAAGCTTATCTCAATTTATCTTTTTACATTTATGACATTTCTTTTTTATTACACTTTTCATTCCCTAAAGTACTGCATGCCATATGCTTGTTTTTCAAAATTCAAATCTAATATTCTGGCAGACCTCAATGAGGATTTTGTATTGCCATTCAGGCTTGTTGTACTTAAAAACAAACAAAAAAAGAAAAAGAAAACAGGTATGAGGATTACCAGCTTAAAGGGAGACTCACTTGCTAGAACAACATCCACACACCAACTTCAGCAGGATGTGGGATTTCTGCCACTGACTTTTTTCCATTCATGGTCTCACTTGTGAACAGTAGAAGCAAAAGGAGCTGGTTGGTGGTCTGTGCCCGTCCAGCCAATGCTGGGAAACTGTCAGGATTATAATACCCCTTTGTTGGTTGGCTTGGCAGCGATGCCAAGAGCTGAATGGGCCACAGAGGCTGAACTGGTTATGACGACCGCTGGGTCCTCTTGAACCACCAGAAGCCCGCAGCCCCCCTCACCGCCCAGCCACCCTGGGATGACAGCATGGAAGTGGAGATGCTCAGAGTCCTCCCGCCAACATGGTGCACCCAGTGGGCTAATGGAAAATTCTGACTTTCTGATGATCAGTCTAATTCAGTAGGAGTACCAATCTCACTTGAAACGTGCAAAAAAGAAAGAAGATAAACAAGAGAGAAAGTAAATCATGGAAGTGTGATGATGTATTAATCTCTCTACTGAAATTACATGGCGGTTGTTAGGGGTGAGAGTAAAGAATTAAAAAATAAACTCAGAACAAAACAGAAAAAGAGGCTCCTCTATGATAACATCTATGGGGAAAGTCTGATCTGAGCAATTTGGGTCAAAAGTATTTTTTGATGTTTGTTTTTGTCACATCAAATCTGCCAGAACTCCAATTTTCAGATTTAGATGCAGCCCCCAATAACAGAGAGAAGGAAGCTGAAGATTATGAAGCAAGTAGGACAAAAGATTGCTAAATAAACATTGTGTTGTTTTCTAACAGCTTTCTTCTAACCCAGACTCCTGGTTTTATTTAAGAAGCCCATTGCCTTTGAAAACACACAGGGTCTTTTCAATAGCAAAAGATCAAATGATGTTAATCAGGCAGTGGGGCCTAATCCTTTAATGCAGCTGTCTCTTTACATCATAAACATTGCAGCTATATAAACTGGAGTGATTTTTATCTCAGCTTGTCTTTTCTTCTTCCTCTTTCTCTCTCCCTTCACCCCCTACCCCTCTTTAAATCTTAACTTTTGTCAATCCATACAGAATACGCTTTCTTATACCTCCTTTCTAATCCCAACCAAGAAACAGTCAGTTGTGCCTTATAAGGATGACAGGAAAACGGGGCAGTAATTACGGGCCCCAGCTCCCTTCCCTTGTCCCTGCTCCTCACACTTTGGATTGATCACCGCAGACTGTGCTCTGGTGGAAAGGTCATATCCCCCGGGGCGCTGCTGCGCGAAGTCAGGCTTCCCCTGCTCCTCTTCTGCGATTGCTTTACCCCGGTGGAATGAGTTCCACTTCCACAGATGGAAATGCGTTTACAGCTGCTAGCAACAGTTTTTTCAGAGCTAATCTTTTCCTCAAAACTGTGGTGACCACAGTTGGAATTCTGAATTTAGGCATGTTTAGCCTAAAGAAGGAATGGTTGAGGTGGGCCAAAGGGTATGTAACAGTTGTCTTTAGATATTTGTCTTGTTGAAGTGGGATTGGACTTCTACAGAAATATAGAACCATTAGAGCAGCGATTTCTAAAAAGGGGAGTGGCAGTACGCAGAGTCACTTGGGAATTTCAGGGTACCACCCTTTTCTCTGCTGAGATGCTAATGTGCCCACAGCAGAGTGCCATTGCTATCCATGGGTGTGTGCCTATTTTTCTTAAGCATGTTAGAACAGAAAAAAACTGAGAAGTCTATCAAATCGAACTATAAATTCCATGAGATCAACCGTGCACATATAATTCCCTCAACTTTTTATTCCTAAGGCCTAACAGGGCCTGACATGGGGCAGATGCTAAAATTTCCTTCTTTAAGTATTGTTTTATGGATGAATTACAGAAAAAAACTTCAGGGAATCAGATTTCATTTTAATATAAGTAGAATGATCCAATAAGAAACTCTGTCCAAGGTGGGCTGCCATGAGAAACAGTGAACTCTCCATCCTTGGAGGAGTTCAAGCATAAGCTGGGACCCTGCTGTACACGCTGGAGACTGGACCAGATCTATGAGGTTGTCCGAGAGGCAGCCAATTTGTCTCCAGGTCCAAGGAAAAATTTCAACATTTTCTACTTTATGACCATGAAGAGATTCATTACTTAAAAGGGTGTAAAAAGATGCATCCTATAATATCATCAGTTTAAACCTTGCTTTCTGGAAGTTGTGTGTTAAATTTGAACCACCGTTTATTAAATCACAAGATTTTAGTTTTTTTTATAATTCTTTGATTTTTTTAATTGAGGATGACGTTTGTACCTGAAAGTCTCCCACAACATGTTCTTCTCCATATGAATGCTGATGTGCCTTAGTCCAGAGCTCTGGCTTCTAGGTCCTGGAAGCCAGTTTGTTTTACCTGCCGGACCAAAGTCTATGCCTACCTCTTTACCACATTAATTTGGAGCCCAAAGAGTGGTCCATAAGAGAATTCCAACATTTCTGGAAACATTGGAAATCTTTTAGCATATTCTCCTCCTGCTGCTCCTTCTCCTCCTTCCCCTTTTCCTTCTCCTTCTCTTCCTCATTCTCCTTCTTCTAATTCTGAATGAAGTTTCTCATCCAAGGGAATGTGGTACTCCATAATCACTTCTTTGCTACCCATTCATTCCACATTCATTTACACTGAACACGTGTGGCCCACCAAAGGAAGTAATAAAGTGGTAAGCCCCGGGCCCTACCGTGGCGTTTGCTGTGATGATCTTTTGGCAAAGAGCGCCACCTCTCGTCAGGAAGCCAGCGTGGCCTCTGTGGGCCAGAGGCGGCGGAGGCAGGGCGAATGACTGATCGCCACCGGCGTTTTTACCTTGCTCGGCAAGGACTTCTTCACCGACGGCGGCAGAGTACCTGAGCCTGTCCAGCATGCTTGTACCAGTGGGAGCACACACAGGTGGGTCACTCTGGGTTCTGAAAATGAAACCCAAGTGTTCTATGTCGACATTTTTTCCACTATCTAAGAAATTAATTTTAAAAGAGAGTAATGGAAAATCCTTAATCTTCTCAGTCCAGAGCATTAAAATTTTTGGATCTTCTACTGAAGAAAACATGTCTCTGAACTCATTCAAATTAAGCATTGTTCTCTAGCATTTTAGGGATGTTGGAAGTTTTCGAGGCTCCTCCTGTTACAGGTGAGAAACCCGGGGTCCAGAGTGTGTCATATCCCCACTCCTGCTGACTCCACACCCACCGAGTACTGTCCTCAGGCCCCATCCTTTGGACAACTTCCCCCAACTTTTGCAGCATAGATGGCACTGGAAAGACTGGGACTGTCGGAACACTCATTGTGAGATCTTAGGCTGTGTCTGAATAGAGCTTTCATCTTTATATTTTTATTATGCTCTGTTCTGATAAAACATAAATATCTCTATTCATAACACATAAAACAGATGTTGATTCTAAATAGAGTTATATAATTCACCACATGTCTCTAAAATTGCTCATGTAAATTTTTTTAAAAAGTATTTGATGCGTGTATTCTTCTTCCCTTATAGGGAGTTTAAAGTGATTTGAAATATATGATTGTGTGTATTATTTGATCTCACAGCTTTTCATAAATAGCACGCTTGATTTTTAACAGAGACTTTTAGAGATTATGTATTCTGAGTGCCAATGGAGGAAATTTTACCTTAAAATATATTATCTGCTATAAAGTGATGTTTTTATTACAGGAGAAAGCCGATGGGCTAAGAACAAGAACTTTGGATTCAAGCACAGTGTCTGCCACTTAGTAGATCTCTGACTTAACCCAAGTCACCAAATTCTCCTGGTGGAGGGGCGTGTGTGTGTGTGTGTGTGTGTGTGTGTGTGTGTGAGAGAGAGAGAGAGAGAGAGAGAGAGAGAGAGAGAGAGAGAGCGCGAGAGAGATCAGGATGGGGATAGGGGAGAGAGTAGTAAGGAAAGCTAAACTGCCTTTCTCATGGGATTGTTGCTAGTATCGAATCCAACAATATCCTTGGAAGTTCTTTGAAACTTATAATCAAATTTAAGTTAGTATTACAATGGCCAGAGCATATGCTCACTGCCATGAAGCACGTTAAATGGACACAGTGTGTTTAAAGGTTAAAAGCTGGGCTCTTTGATCTGCCAGCTTGGATGGAATCCCAGCTTCACCACTTACTAGCCGTGTGCCCTCTGGAGAGTTTTTGAGCCTGTCTAAGCTCGCCATCCTGAGGGGGTACCAATTTAGTACACATCTTACAGGGTTGTGTTAAGATTAAGTATAGTAATAAATGCAAGGCACCCACTGGGATGTCCAGCCCACAGCAAACGCACACACAGACACATTAGTTTGTCTTAGTGTTATGAGATTCCTGCCGTTCATATGGTTCTTTGGGGTAAATAACCTGGGAGATTGAGTTTCTTAGCCCTTTAAATATTTTACTTGGGTTACATACTATAAAGCTCTAGCTGAGACATCACTTCAAAGGACACAGAACAAATTCAAGTGTCATAAAACAAAATCATTGACAGTAAGTATTCATGAGTATGAGGGTAAACCCAAGAATATCTGCTTTTCATTCTGCCCTCCTTACTCTCGTCTTCAGAACTAGAACCATGTCTCGTATGGAAGAATTCTACTCCAAGAAAAGAACTGACTACTTTACTAGTGTTCCCAATGATCTCAAACCCTTTATAAATTTTATGGACTTATAAATAAGTCATATACATGAGGTTTCTTTGAAAAAAGTCCAGTCATTGTTAATATAATGAGAGCAGTTTGAACGACATCATTGTAACCCTGGCAGCCAAGGAGAGTGGACTGGAATGCACATACATAACAGTGACGACTTCACTGTACTAGTCAGTGAGGGTGGTAGATGCAGCATAGTGAGAGGTGTACTGTGTGTCTGTTGCATTCGAAGTGACTGAGTGAGTAGAGCAACAAATTTGCATCAAATTTTGCATTGAGCTTAAACATTCCTCTGCCGAAAATATTCAGATGATTCAGAAGGCCGCAGCTATGGGCAACTGATTACTGACAGCTTTATTACGACAATGCACACAGTCGTGCGTCACATCTCATGCAGTTTTTTTGTGAAACATCAAATCACCCAGGTGACTCAGCCCCCCTTCCCCACCTACAGCCAGGATTTGGCACCCTGTGACTTCTAGCTTTTCCCAAAACTAAAATCACCTTTGAAATGGAAGAGATAAAAGCCCGTCAGTGAGATTCAGGGAAATACCATAGGGCAGCTGATGGTGATTGGGAGAACTGTGTGAGGTCCCAAGGTGCCTACTTTAAAGGGGACTGAGGTGTCATTGTCCTATGTACAGTGTTTCTTGTGTTTCGTATCTTCCTCTGTCAGCGCCTCTGTTTTTCATATTACATGGCTGGAAACCTTCTGGACAGACCTCATATGTATTTTTCCTTTATTTACAAATAATTTGTACTCTAATTCCTCCATTTTATTCTATCTTTTCTTTTAGATCGCAGCCTTCACAAAGGATAAACTTTGTGTTTTTTTCTCACGATGCCCAATATTCAAGTTCCATGAATGTCCCAAAGATCATTCAGGCCTTGGATTCTTGTCGTGCCTCTATTATCTACTTGTTGGATATCCTTGGGAAAGCTGCTTCAATTCTCTGAAGTGCCCTTTTTTTGCTCATAAAATGAAGGCAGACTTGCAGAGTTCCCATGGGTCTTGGAAGTTATACCTGGAAAGCTCTTGACACATAACATGTATTTGTTAAAATCAGTATTTCTCTCCTTTAGGTTATCTCTTGTGATTATCACCACCACGATGGCCATGGGAGGCGTGGTGAAAGCAGAAAGCTTTTGCTAAGCTCAAATCAGCAAACCTGTCTCCAGGCCAGAAGCTAATGCCCCACAGGCTTTATCAGGCTGATGAAAGAGAACACTGGTGAGATGGTGCCACTTAGTGGTAGTCTCCCAGCACTACAGGCAGCGACTTTGTAAGGGTGGGAAAATAATCGCCAAAGGAGCCTTCAGTTCCTGTCTTCACTGAGAAGGTGGGAATGCACTGCTTGTTCCCACACCCTTCTCTCTCCCCATCCCCAGCAGGGCTGTGGACTGTACACTTGTCTCCGTTCAGCATCCCTTTACTAGTTTGTAACTTCTATATGAGTAGTTACAGTATCTCTGTTCTCATAACTTAGCTCGTTAGCAAAGAGTCAGGAATCAACTAAAATATTAATCAATCACGAAGTAACAAAAGATCCTTCTTGACATTTGCAGGTTAAACTTTGGCCTTAGTCTGCATTCAGAATCCTCTCCCCACCTGAGAAGGAGGGAGACAAGGCTCACCTTTCATTATGAAAGTTAAGGAAGAATATTTAATGATAGTGCCCCCTGCAGTTACTTACTGCCAATCACCTTTATCACAGTAATGTTAATAAGTGAGGTATCTACAGAGCTCTGCTGGTGCTCAGTCCTGAACCCCCAGAAAGAGAAGTGAGCACATTTGATTGCTTTATGTTATTCATTCACTCATTTATGGTAGAATCTATGAAAAAAAGAGCGTTGCCAACAAGGGAAAATCTTATATCCAAGTATAAAGCAGTGTCTCCTTCACCTGTGAGGAAATCTTGTATTGAAGGTTAGAATTTTAGAATTAGAAGAGACTTTAAAAATTAGATGGCCCAGCTCCTTCTTGTATTGATGATGCTACATTTACCTAACTCATATTTTTGAGATATTTGTGTATTAACCTTGATGGCTGTGTTAGATTTTGTTGTAGAATGGTCTGGCTCTATGGACAAGTTTGGCTGTAAAACACCTTCTACAATATGTCATTTATTGGGAGAGAGTGGGCCTCGGAGAGAATTAGAAACAGCTGAAGGCACATCCAGGCCCATTGCTGATCCTGTTTGAGAGGCAGTTTAAAAGCTCAGATGAAGGGAAAAAAGAGAAAGTTAGGACAGAACAGAGGCTGCTGCTGTGGCTCTGGTGCTGGAGGGGCCCCGGCCTCAGAGACGGGGAGGGCCGACCTGGCAGTGAGTGTAGCACATGGGGTCCTCAGCTCCCTGCGGCCCCAGCCTCACCGGGCACGGGAGAAGAGAGGCTCAGGTGCAACCCAACCCTGAGCATCTTTGCTTTACAGAAATGCCATGGCCCTTGGGCCGGCCGTGTCTCTTCAGTGGAAGATGGGAAACATCTCCCAAGTGGACTGCTTTTGTTCATTAAATTAATTTTTTTGAGCTTCTGATTTCTACCACTCTTCAAACATCCTGATGGCTCACACCTCTTTGCTTTGGGCAAGGTGGTTCTGTCTGTAAAACGGGTCTCCTTTCTGCATCTCCCACTCCACCCCCTTCATCCTTGCACCATTTTCTTATCACCATACTCAGGGGAATGTCATGCAAGGTTCTTGGTTCTGTGGAGAGAAGATGGAGCAGACACAGCGTCTACTCCCAAGAATTGTTCTGTCTAGTAACACCCTCATGATAAAACTGCCTGAGAAATATTCCAGGAACTCAGAAACATACTTCCAAAAATTTAGAGAATGCTTCTGCAGCTTCATGTTTGGCCATTTGTTCTTTTCACCTTCTGAGGTCAAGTCCACTGTGAAAACTCAGGAGCAGCCATCAGGAAGGGAACTTGACCCAACTCAAGTGCTGCTTCACTTAGGCCAAACCAAAGGCACATGAAGAAGCTCAAGTATCCCTAAAGAATAATTTATATACTATTTTATAATATATATTCTATGTAAAGTGAGATGCGCTTTATATAGAAGATTTCTGCTCATTTATTCTCTTCCAAGCTCTAAAATACATGATTCTTTGGCAACAGAGCCACATCAGATTCACTCAGTATTTACATGGCAGTGCCTCTCTCAGTTGGTGTTCTGAGACTCGATTTCCAATGTCAGGGGAATGTTCCCCATACAGCCTATGAACAATTCTCAAATACCAGCATGGTGTCCAAGAATTCTATTCAATTGTGACACTACCTGGACAGAGGTAGCATATGGTTCCACAGGTTAAGGACTCATTTCTACAAGACTGACCCACACCCCACCCCATGGTCCACTTCAGATGCCAGTTGCAAGCCTGGGTTGTTACTCATACTTCTGACCAACTAGCTGTAATCAGAGGTTCCCACAAATCCCTCCTTTTGGGGTTGGATTAATTTGCTAGAGTGGCTCATAGAACTCAGAGAAACAATTTACTTACTAGACCACTGGTTTATTATAAAAGGATGTAACTCAGGAACAGCCAGATGGAAGATAAACACAGGGCGAGGTGTGGGGGAAAGGGTGTGGCACTTCCATGTCCTCTCCAAAACTGCCACCTTCCCCATGTCTCCAGGGGTTCACCACTCAGGGCTCAGAGATTAAATCGTTGGCCATTGGTGAATGATTGACATCCAGGCCTTCTTCTCTCCCTAGAGATCAGGAAGGGAGAGGACCGAAAGGTCCAGCACTATAATCACACTGTTGGCTCCATCTACACCAGCCCCCATCCTTTGGTTCTTTCCAAAGGTTACCTTATTAATATAACAAAGACACCTTTATCACTCTCCACAATTAAGAAATTCCAATTTAGGAGCCGTGAGCTAGAAACTGTGGACCGACACCAACTATATATGAGAAATATATTTTGGTTATCTGAATGATCAGATAGATATTTCTTATAAATCATGGTACCGCTTTCTCTCTGCATCAAGTGTAGACACAGAGTCCCCATGAACTGCTCCCCACACAGAGACTTGAATGATTGCCGTGATTCCCACATTGCCACTCTGGAAAGTCCTGAAAGATAGTGTAACAAGGGCCCGTTCGTGTGACGCCTTGGTGCATGACCCAACAATCAGTATGGGAAGGAACAGGCCTTTATTTACAATATTCCAACCTTAGAGGGGCTCAGAGCACTTATGCTCGGAGCCCTTCTTTCCCATGAGGCCCAGCACTTCCCTTGGTCCCCAAAAAGCTATAAGCCAAAAGCAAACCAAAAAGTTGTCCATATTCTTGTTTTAAGCCAACTGCACAAATAGTTTTTCATTCCTCTGGAAGGTACCAAAGTTGCCATCCTCACGCAGCAGCTCTGTCCCTCAGGATCTGGGGTACATAGTCATCAGCCTCCATGTAATAGTCCAGGAATACCGGTGCCGTGGAGCACTGGATGGTAGTCAAGTCCAGGAAAGACATAAGTCTTTCATAGAGTCCACTTAAAGTCCGGGTTAGCAAGGCAGCAGGTCAGCGTCTTATAAGGGAGGGTCTTCAGAGCCAGCTAGACCGGACATGATCAAAGCAACAATGTGTCTCCTTCCTTACTGCACCAGGCCACATGGCTGGACCCTGAGTATCAACTACATAGTAGCTTGCTTAGTTCTCCCTCTCACATGGCTCTTCTATCCCTTCCAAGCCCCATGGCGGAATCCCTACAAACGGCATAGCTGCTACTTCACTACCAGCACAGCTCCTTCTACACCTGTCCAAATTGCATGGCTGAATATCTCGTGGCTGTCTGGCCTTAG
>CM052541.1:162841372-162877934 GCA_028533065.1 Trachops cirrhosus | reverse complement strand
CCTTTACCAACCAAGTGGGGGTTTACACAGGCCCAAACCTTCCTTACTGAGGTGATGTGTTTAAAAACAATGAAAATGTAATGGGGCTATAGATAAAATATCATAAGAACAAAATGAAGATCAATGAAAATAGCTATTCATCAGTTAAAGTCTATAAATATATGAGCATTATCACTTGAAAAATGTATTTTTCTTGGAAGATTTATGCTACTTGACTGGAATTCGTTTTCTGAATATCAGGCGCTGTCATTGTGATGCAGAGTAAATAATTATTCCTGGGTTGAACTCTTGATTCACAAACTGGCTGCCATACATGGAGAGCAAGGAGGGTTCAGAGAAGGACACGACCACTCCAGACTGACAGGTGGCAGGTTTAATAAGCAGCAGAACTAGCATACAGGGCTCACCTGGGGTGGTCACAAGATGAGTAAATCTCTGCACCTGCACGCCAGAATCTTTTAAGTTTATATACTAGAAGCTTCTCTTTGGGCTCAGTCATGTATACCATCCAGATGGTCTGAACGAGGCATTACTCTCAAGGCTGTGTCCTTGAAAGAGCTCCTAGTATGGGAACAGTGGCCAGAACCAACATTCCCAGGACGGGTGTGAGTGAGGAGCCTCTGATTGCCCAGGTCCAGCTTGCAAATCAGCCAGGAGTTAACGTCCTCTCAATGACCTCCTCCAACATGAACTCAAAAAACATTCTTTATTACCTCCTTGTAATGAGGAAGAGAAACTACCTCACTCAAAAGGAAGAGGGCAGAAGGGTCGGGCCGCAGGGGGCACAGCTCGGGCCAGTACTCCCTGCCCAGTCCCTGGGGCTGACGGGGTGGGCGGCTCTTTCCCCAAAACAATTCCTTGTTTTCCCCTTGAGGGCTAGCCTTTCATTAGCTGTTACATAATTCTCAATGCCCTTGTATTTGAAAAAATGTTGACCCTAACAGAATGTCTAACCAGTTTATCTGCAAGTCTGTAATACAGGCTCTGGGATAAATGACTGATGAAGTGTGTTGTGAAAAAGCATCCTCAGTATCCAGCATTTTTATTTAATTTGCTAGTCTTCATATTCAAAGTGAGATTGAGGATGATTTCTGTGGGAGATTTGTGATAATTTTTGGTTTGCCTTAATGCATACTCTTTATAATATATTAAGTTAAGTAAAAATGTAAAAGATTGCACCATTAGAGATTATCAGAAGTGTAACCATAACATTTTGCCAGATAATAGTTTGCAGTTATATTTGAAACTATTTCAAACACCAGGTTTGAAGTTGCTTTACATTTTCTATTTAAATCACTTACTAACTTTATTACCATCCTCCTTACATTCACCCACACTCTAATTTGATAATAAGTAAGAGGAGAGTGTTGAGACTGACATTTGCAACCTTATGCGCCATTTTATAGTAAAGTTCAACAAATTTCAAGCTGACAGGTAGCTCTGGAACAATACAGAGTGGCAGAAGAGCAGCTTACATTCCGGTGTCCTCATGCTGACCACTGAAAAGCTGAATATCTCAAGACATTCCACAGTAAAGCACACAGTTCTGTTTTCTACGGTTCAAGAGCAGACTTACAAGAAATTGTGTGATTTAGGGTAACATGCGGATTTCTTTGCTGACTTGATCTACTGACAGTTTTTATGAGATGTGAGTTTAAAATAAAGTTGTGGCATAAATTTATATTTGCCATCAGAGCAATTGCATTTAAAAAGTAGGAAATGTTTAATTTATAGATGGCTTGCTTTAAAAAAAGTTTATTTGTAAACACAGTTCACATTGGAATTTTTGATTATTGAGATACTATAGTCCCCCCTTGTATGTTCCCAGACCCCTATTGGATATCGGAAACTGGATAGTATCCTTGTATATACTGTTTTTTTCTATGCATATACGCAGTTTATGGCTTCTCTGGCATATCCAAATTGCCAACATCATCATTCTTGCACATTGGGGCCCGTATTAAATAAAATAAAAGTTACTTAAACACAAGTGCTGTGATACCAAGGCAATCCATCCGATAACTACTAGTGATGAGTAGGCGGGGAGCAAATAGTTTGGAGATGTAGACGAGGGGGTGATTTGTGTGTCTGGCACGGTGAAGAGGAATGGCTTGAGATTTCATCAGCTACTTAGAATGATATACAATTTACAACATATGAATTGTTTATTTCTGGAATTTTGCATTTAATATTTCTGGACTGAGGTTGATTGCAGGTAACTGAACCTGCAGTAAGAGAAACTGAATAAGGAGACTAGTGTACATTTTTTGTTTTGTATACATGGTCCTGACCAGAAATTTTGATTTGCTAGTAAAAGGCTATGTCCATTGTGTGCAAATGCTTTATCACTTGAGGAACACTTTAACTTACTGTATGTGAACTTGTACCTGCAAAGTGAGGGAGAGACAGGCAGTTCTTGAGTGATCAGGCAGTGAGGAAATAAAACCTCTAGCCTAAGACTACCTACCTACCAGCAAGTGATTTGATTTTTCTAATCAATGATGTGGCTCGTTCATACACAAAATGAAAAAAGACTACTCATGTCATAGCTGTTATATCATTCCCAGATCAGAGTTATTACTGTATGTAGTTAGCTAGATGTTAATAAAGGAAAGACAGCAAAGGGAATTAGATACTGAGCTTAATAAACTAGGAGCACAAGCCTAGTTTATTTACCAGGAAGCTACAGTTTCACACCCCAGGGATCATAGCATTGCTCCACCAAGGGGATTAACACCTAGCCCTTTGCCCTGCTCTGGTACTGTGTGTTGAAGGGGCTTAGAGGAAGGTGCTTGACCAAAGAGGCGTGTCAGTCTAGCCCCGAGGGGGCGGGGGAAGGGTTGGGAGGTGGACCCATCAAAAAGCACACAAAAGCTTGCAAAATTCATTGGCTATTTTGAGGAAGCACCTGGTCCACCCCAAACCCAAGCAAATATAATACCAGGGAAACAAAATTTTCCCTCTCTGTAACATTCGCATGTTTTCTCTTGCCTGGGAGCACACAACCATTGTGATCTAGCAGCTACTGGGACGGTGGTGGAATGCGTGGGCTCCAAAGGACTGAGCTTTAATACGAAACAGAAACTCTGGGCCTTGGCTTTTGTTTTGGCCTTGCTGAAGACACCGTTGGACTTTTTCCATGCTGGGATGGAAGGAGATAGGACATCGGAAACCCAGGGGGCAGCTTCTATTTCCACTAATTTTGCCACACCACAACTTCCTGTGAGTGGGTCCTTGGGATGCTTTTCTTGCAATCTTGTGTAAGAGTCCAATTTCTACTGACAACAGTGTGAATAATTAAAAACTTTTCAATTAACAGGTGACATGAATATAGCTTGTGCAAAACGGATGAAGAATGTGGTTTAAATAAATTGCTAAATATATTTGCAGCTCTGAGGCATCAACACTAACTTTCTTGATTGTTTTCTTATCCAATTTTGATACTGTGCTTTCTGATTGCGAGTCTGAGACCACTGTGTGCAGAAGTTGGTTGGTGAATGAAGATATTTGCTTATAGTGCCATATTTCTGCTTTTTTTTTTTTTTTTACAAGACAATGCAGTAGGCTGAATGTGGTAAAAAAAGGTGACGGTGAATTTACAAAAGATGACCATTTCAAATACACTAGGCAACTGCAGATGGGCAGAGAGAGAGGAGTACCCACAAGCACCAGGGGATGAGCAACATGGTCGCAAGCCAGTGGGATGGGGTTTGGCTTCCACCAACAGACTAGAAGGATAAATCAGGGAGAACACCAGTGATCCTACTGGCAGGGCTTCTCTGTTCACATTTATCCACTCTCGTTCAAGTTTACAGACCCATACCTGTATCTGCTAAGAGTCCTGGCCTGAGAGATTATGTGGCCCTGAACCAAGTTGATTTTCCATTAGGTATACAGATTGTCCTGCTTCATTAATTAGAATAGAATTTTTCAGATTGGTTTTATTTCACTATGTCCACTTCTACTTAATAAATTTAAAAAATGAACAGTAAACATACTATATATATATAGGCTACATGTGTATTACATGGATTATATGTTATAAATACATATATTTAAATAGATACCTAAATTGTGATTTTTTGTTAGAAGATCTGGTCTGTGTGCATTTAAAAAATGAATGTATAGGATGTATCTCTGTTACCCATTTAGAAGAAAAGAAGCATGTAATGTGGAAGGTAAAAGTTACTGAAGAAATCGTATTATAGTAACATGATGCCTTTTTCATTCATGTGAGCGATTTTGCAAACTGTAAAGGGTTCCACACTTTGGATTCTCCCATTTTCTGGCTACTATATTCCCTTTGCTGATATCCCTTATGTACTTAGCAGTAAACCTGAGTTAACTACTACTGTATGTAGATTAGAGAGAATTTTAGAATTGAAGATTGTTTTAGCATCCTAAAGCAGCTGAGGTTATACTTACTTAACATATCCTCTTTCATGTTCACCAGATTAGCAATAGAAGTTCATTTAAAATAGTGTCTGCAGAATTATAGCTACCACCTTTTAAGGTCATAAATATCCCTGAAGACTTAAAGAAATTAAGAACTTAAAGTCATCATTAAAATCAATTATTTTAATTGCTTAAATAACAGATGTAACTGATGTAGGTGAGGGGGACCACAAGCAGTTTGGTGAAATTTCCAAGTGTCATTCTGTTGCTGGAGGACAGATGGACTCCGGTGGACTGACTGAACGGAAAAGGGGTGCTCACTCAGCCTTCAAAGACATGCACATGGTAACGGCATCCAAGCAAAAATCACAGCAAGTAATTAATAGCTCATGTCTGGAAAATAAGTTTGAATTACACAGAGAAGGGTCATGACCAAATGTGTACCTGCTCAAATCAGGACATTTTAAAAGATGAAGGGTGATCACTGAATACTGAAGAGTGTGGTCAAGTGGTCCATTATCCACAGAAATACAAATGGAAATCATTTTATTAAACTTTGCGGAGCGCCTATTTGAAGGTCAAGGCCTGCGTGTTCTCAGTGGGATTTTGGTCTTCATACCCGGTGTGCGCGGGGCAATGGCCGCTGCAGACTGGGGCAGGCTGGCAGCCCTAGCACTGCAGTTCCTCCTCCGCCCGCCGGGGGCCGCTCGCCGAGCTCTGCGCGCTGGCGTGGGCCGTGGAGTTGAGTACCTCTTCAAAGCTGCCTCCGCTGTGGTTCGTCCCACCTACTTTCGTCTGAAAGGGCAGAGACACAAAAGTGTAGTTCATTTCTGTCACGTTTTTATAGCACTCATTATTTTCAAGGTCAGCAATACCTTTTTTTCTTGAGGGTTTGTAAAGGATGTAAAGAAGTTAGTTTGGTTTAGCAGAGGGTAAGGATGTCATTCATACTTGGGTTCTGGGATTGGAATAGAAACTTTCATTTCACACAATTTTATGAACCCTCTCTTTGTCTCTTGTACATTTAAGATTCTCAGTCCCTTCAGGAGCATAATCAGATCTGTGGATTGGCACCATCTCCTCCCTCACCCAGAGAAAGGTAATAGTTAACAAAACACCTGGATTTAGATATATTCCCTCAATTTTACAAACGTGTGGACATTTTTAAGTGACTTCAGCTTAGGTTTTCTACTTGAGGTTTAACAAGGCAACTGCAATTCTGACAAATGTCTCTTGAAAAGGCAGAGTGTTTCAACTGAACATGATTTCTGGTCTCAGAGTTAAAGATGAATCTAGTCTTAAGCACTGGTCACTTCGTATCTCTTTTAGGCAGTTGCTTTTATAGGAGGTATCTCCCTTAAAATGCAAAGTTGTAATGTTTTACAAGCTTCCTTTTTTGATGTACTTATTATTGGCTAATAAGAATGTATGTAGGAAGAAATCAATTTATAATTAAGAAATATGGTATAAAGTCTTTTATTGAAGTGAAATATTATTTTGAAAAATTCTGTATTAAAAAGTCTTCAAAAGAATATTTAATTATTTAATTACCCAGAATGCTTAATGAAAGTCTTATTAATAGTCACATTGGCCTTTCTTTAACTATTAACCATATGAAAAAACACTCCGAGGAAAAGCAAGGTAAAGAACAGATAATATTGCTATTCTCAAACTGCGGCCTGCACCTCACTGTCACCAAAGTGATCCCTCACAAGAACATAAACCACACTGGGGAATGAAGGTATCGCCTACTGCCTGGGCTGCCCTTTCAAATCTTAACCAGGTTTAGAATTAGTTCAGTCATTGCAAAACAAACACACACTTTTCTCCAATTGTCACCAAAATCCCTCTCTACTTTTTAAAATTCAATTACTAAGCTGAATTTTTCCATCTGCTTGAGGCTGAGAAATTTGTTCTGGAAAGTGATGGATAAATATTTTAGGTTTGGGAATCAACAAATACTCAAATTAGGCATTGTTGAAAGCAGCAAAAAAACAGCATAGGTGAATGAACATGGCTTTGAAAAAGACTGAATGAACACCAAAGAGTGAATATCTTGTAATTAGATTTTCACAAGTACTATTTTTCTTTCTTTTTTTCCCCCCAGCCATTAAAGAAGTGTAAAAACCATTCTTAGCTTACAGGCCATTCAAAAGTAGGTGACCAGCTAGATTTGAACAACATGCCTTAGTTTACACACCTCTAGCATAGAGCACTGATTTCTCTTCTAATCAGCGTTATTTTAAAACTGGGAGGAAGGAGGTAGGTGGCTTTCAATTATATAATATTTTTACCATGCTTATTTCTTTCCTGAGAGGAACAAGATAAACCCAATGTAATTTTCTCTATTCATAGTTCCTATTCTTCTCTATTTAATTTGCATTCTTTTTTGCAATAGAAGTTCCACACAGTAGTGAATCAGGTCAATAAAAATTACTGATGTTTTTTTCTGGGTTTTGTTTCATTCTTCTCTCCTACTTAGTTTTTTATTTTCTCACATGAAAATAGAAAAATAAAGAAGGAGGGAACCACTTTGGGATAAAGCAGTTTGGCGAAGAGGAGTGAAATAAAGGAGTTCCCTAACCATGTGGGGTTAATGAGTGCACACTGCAATGCTTTAGGCACGGACCTGCGTAAGCACAGACGTGAACAATAATCCCCTCCTGGACCCTTCTTCATGACAGTTTTTCACCCAAGAATGTGCCACTTTGTCCCCCAAATTATAATCGTTCTTTGCAAAAGATTTTATTTGATTAATGAATTTGGGCTTCCTAGTTTCTCATAATAACATAACTGGTTGAAAGGACACAAAGAAATGATACGTATCTTGTCTTTTTGTTTAAAAATCAAACCTACTGCAGTGTGTGAGAAAGGACATGCGGCAGATAGACCCACAAGAAATCTCACTCATCCTTACTGATTCTTGAGTCATTTCCTCAGCAGGAAACAGCCTCAGGATCCACAATTAAAGAAAACCACAGAAATTTTGTAAAAGATGTAGGACACAAAAGTTAACTATGCAGAAAATAAGCGATATAAAGAAAGGTTAGACATCCATTATTTCATCTGGAGGAATAAAAGGAAAGAGAAATTTGTTACTGCTGAGGGAGTGGGAGGTTTTACACAAAGCATGGTCATTAGCTATTCTCCTTTGCTTGGGTGGGCGGAAAAAGAGGAACTAGGCATTGACCGTGACTTAGGAAGCAGGTGGGATGTGAGTCTGATTAAGCCCATGGACAATTACCCGCTTTGAGGGAGTCTTGGTGCAGTCCAGTTCCAGTTGGCTGGGTTAGTTTTGTGCATGGTTGGAGGAGTGCGCAGCCTCTACACCTCCCATCCCAATGAGGTGAGAAAGGGAGAAGCTGAGCGTGTGGGCCTAACACTTAAATCATAAAATCACATGTGAGCCGTGAGCTTACCAGTTTCCTAAAAGCAAATGAAAATAGGTTGCTCTTTATTCTTCTTTTGCTTCTTCATAGCTCCTTCTTCTAAAGAAAACCTAAAAGGCACAACTTCTCCTATGTCAGAACTTGTCTACAAAGCAACAGAATCCATCCTCTTTGGAATGTCTTAGGCTGAGAATCAAATGTTGAGAAATTGACTCCTAAGATTTTTTGAGCCTTTTGTTTTGAAACTAGATATTCTAACAATAGAAATGTCTGAGATATTGTATATCCCTCCCTATCAAGTTTTCCCTATAAACGGGGACAATGTAATGGCTTCTACTGGGCACTCAAGTGACGGTGTTGACAAGCAGAAGCGTGAAACTGCGCCACTAGAAACTGCTGGAGAATGAAACCAATGAAGGCACTTTAATGAACAATTCATTCCTAGTGGTTTATATGAACAACTCTGTAAGGACACAGAAATACTATTTAGTCCTGGTTTTATTTATAGATTTTACGTGAAGGGTGACTCTGTGCAAGGCTGCCTTCTTCACAGCACCACGAGTTGGCAGCCTCCTCTCTGGGACTAACCGCTGTCCTGATTCAATGGCCCCAACAACATAAAATTCACTTCATCTGTACCTTAAGACTTGTGACAGTTGTCTCAACCCTCTCCTCAAATGATTTGAAAGTAGGAGAATTCCTAAAATAACAAAAAAAAAGAGATGTCAGCTGCAAAGACCTACCTGTCCTAGTAACTATGCTGTCTGACTTCCGCTCTTGTGAACGTCACTTCCACACCAGAGCTAGCTGTCAGTTTGCCACCTACACCAACCATGCTTTAACATCCATTTCACTTCCGCTGCGTTTGATCCAGAAACCATGACCTGACATGGAATTTTTCTAAGTAAAATAGATACTCAACTGTAGAATACGATAGCATTTGTCACTGGTACAAATGTCATAATTCCATGGTGCAGTGTCGGGCATGATCAGTGAGTCAAAGGGGTCAAAGCTTAATTTTTCATTTACTAATCATTGCTATCACAACACTCTTTGCCAAGTTCTTTTTTTATTTTTTGTTAGCACGCAAAGTTTATCTAAAGAGTGGCTGAGTTTTTCCACCTGGAACGTTAAAGTCATTTATTTCAGTGAATGTGAGACAAGACAGAAGTAGGTCAAGAAATAAAAGATTTGTAAGTGTTTTTTCTTTTCAATGCCTTCAAAATAAGCACTTGGTCAACTTCCATAAAGTAGTATTTCTGAAGGTCAACGCTCTGATTATTATAAGTTGAATGTTACTTGTCAAAATGATATTATTTGCATATGGGATTTTTCTTTCTGAAGAGGATATACCTATTTGTTCACTTACCAGAGAGAACCTTCACAGTCTATTGACATTTTATTTGTGACTCATCATTGTGTTACATAATCTCTATATCATTTGTAACTATAAGAATTAAATACTTCGTTTGTTGCTTTTTGGTTTCCTATCCTGGATTTGGCCATATGATGTAACTTAATGACATTACCATTAAAATTGGTATCACCAAGTCCAACTAAAGAAATGAGAACTGGACTAAAAATGTGTCTTTTTAAAATAAGTTAATCATCTAATGCAAACCTTTTTTCAAGGCTTTATTTATTTATTTATTTTTAGAGGAAGGGGAAGGGAGGGAGAGGAACATCGATCAGCTGTCTTTCACATGCTGGGGACCTGGTCCCAACTGGGGACCTGGCCACAACCCGCACATGTGCCCTGACCTGAAATCAAACTAGCGACCTTTAGGTTCACAGGCCAGTGCTCAATCCACTGAGCCACGCCAGCCAGGGAAAAAATGTGTCTTAAATCTTGTATCCATGGCAGCTTTCAGCAACAATGATTGTTACTGTTTTCAGATCAAATAGTTCAGTTGATAAGTCACTTAGGACTCTCTCTTGAGTGCAGAAGATACTAAATAAGAAGAATGGCCTGGAGAAACTTCAGAAAAGAGAATGGCTATAAAACACAGGCTTCATTGTATGGTGTGGGATGAAGCAAAGCTCTAATACTATCAATAGGAAGAGAAGGCCGAGGGTATGTTTTTGAGTGCATTTGGCTTTGTTAGGGATGTCTCCCAAGACCCCGATGCTCCAGATGATCAGTAACGCGTTTGTGTTCTAGCTGCATGAATTCACAATGGAGAGATCAGAGGGCCCCAGCATGGCATCACATGTTGTGATTGATTCAAACATGAGTCAAATTCCCATGAGTGATCCTCCATAATACCTCTGTTTCATCAGGAAATATTAGTGCAATTATACTTGAATGTCTCAAAAGTAGACACTTATTGGCATCTGACTTCCACTGCAAGTGCTGTTTGGCCAAGCCTGCTCACATGACTGTGGTCATTTTCAGTCACATTAGACCACACCTGGGCAGACAGTTTACCTAATGGTTCATGGGGATATGTGAGGTGAGTAAAATCATGTTCTTAAAAGTTACTTTCAGGCAACTTTATGGGGACTGAATTTGACTCATAAGCCACTAGACGAATTCCTGGTTCGCAGAGCAAAATCATTTTAATTTTTTTGCAAGCTCCAGAATTAAACTTTGACAAGTAAAGAGCTCGGAGCCTCAGGTTACACCACCCAGTCTGGGCGTTCTTATGCCAGAGGGAGCGAGTTACTCAAACACAGACAAAGCAATCCTAATCTGTGCTCTCCACCACCGAATTAGGGAGAGTGAATACTGTGATTAAACTCCCAACGTACCCAAATAAACCCAGTGTGGAAGACACTTCACTGGACAGAATAAAACAGACATTCTTCTAATTAAATTACAGTAGAACACATGCTGGAGAACAGGGAGAAACTGTTTACTCGGATTTAATTACATCATATACAACTAGCAACTTTTAGCACTGCAAATAACACCAAAAAGAGCTTGGCTTCAATGCTTTCAAACTCTTTAAAGTAACTGAACCGCCTCTGTAATGTATCCACACCATGATATATGATACAAAGCAGGCAGAAGTGGCACAGATTTAACTGAAGTGGGGGGGGGGTCCCAGGGGCTTGATTCCTACCCCCACAACACCATCACCATGGCAACCCAAGGCAAGCACCATGGGAAGAGCAGTAAATCTGGTTCTAGCCCATCTTGTTGAAAACACGATGAAACTGATATGACTGAGGTGAGCTTTTCGAGGCTGCCAAGTTCACTCTCGGCAGAGTTGGCCTGCAACCTGTATCCTCTGATTCCCAATCTCGCTTCCATAGACCCTATTACTATCAGCTTGATTTTATCTGCTGGATCACACAGTTGAGCAAACTGGAAGCAGAAAAAATCTTTCTCTGTTTTCAGCTAGCCAATAATCTTATTGTTCAATGGATACCTCACCTTAATATATACCTTAAAAAATCCTAATGATATCCTTTCTCAAACTGTAGTGCTCTTAATCTCCTATCCTTTCATTTAAATTTTCTTCCAGGCTTGTATTTAATTCTGGGGGTATAATAAACATATTTCTACCTTTGCAAGTGTGCTCAGAATGTTCTAGGCCCTGTCCTAAGTGTTTTACAACACAGGTTACTTGGTTTACATCTCACGACTACATGAAGGAAGTCTTGTTTTTTCCCACACAGTCAGTGTCAAGAAGAGACTGAAGACTGAGGTGAGTTAAACAACCTGTCTGAGGTCTCACATGTCAGGAGCGGCTGGGTTCAAGCTAGTGTGTCTGGTCAAAAGCCCAAGCTCAAAGCACCTTCAATACTTTAATACTTGTACAGAGTTGTCAGTCTTTTCTCCTGAGGACCATCAGAAATGAGAATAAAGTAGGTCATGGCACTTCCTTTCACATAGAGAAGAAGGAAAAAACCACGTGGCACTTCCTTTCATACACAGGAGAAAAAAATCACAAAGTAAATATCAATAAACTAACGCTGCATACATATTCGGCATTAGTATTATGTAAAGTAATTTACACACGTTACCTCATAGCAGGCATACTTATGGAATGGCGGATGGAGTAGCTTCGGGGCAAAAGCAGATTAAAGGGAAGAAAAGAAAGAAAAAAGATAGCACAATATAAGTACATGAGAAACTCCCTATTCACAGTTCTAAAACAGCAATCTCAACTCTCTGAAGTACTTGCTGCCCACCCCACCATGATGATATTTGTTTTCGTTGGGTAGCATGGGCCCCTGTCGATTCCAGGGGTCTAAAGGAAGAGTAGGTGGTCCGTAGTTGCATATTATTTTATTTCCTGTAGGTTCCCTGGAGACCAGGAAATCTGAGGAGGATGTTTGGTTTCCTCCAGGTCAGCCCAGTAGCCCCTGGACATCCTCTTAAGGTCCAGCTCCTTCTCCACTTCCTTCTCCTGGTCAAGAAGACAGGAAAGGTTTATCAAAGAAGTAGAGTTGGGCAGGTAAAAGCTTATCCTTCCATGGTAGAGAAACTCTCCAGAGGAATATCTGTAGCTAACATTCCAAGACAATCAAGGAAACACACACCAGGCAAGCACAACTCACACAGTCAGACAGGGGAGCAGGGACTCCTGCAGGGACTCCAGTTCATTCTATAACATCGGTACACATAGCAACACTTCCGAGAACTCAGCCTTCTCGCCTCAATCCAACCGTAGGTGAAGAGTTTCAGCCTTCTCGCCTCAATCCAACCGTAGGTGAATCACTTTCCCTGAAATTAATTGCCTGCTATTTCTACGTGACTTCCACTCAGTAATCAGGGGTGGAGGAAGGAAGCAAAATGAAGTCCATTTTCCTGGGCTGGTGCTACCCCATTACACATTCTAACACCACCCCTGCTTTCTCTCCTCCCAAGAAGGGAACTGGGAAGGGATCCAACTCATCACCCCTCCCCATCAATATCCACTGAGGTCATTAGTACGGGCGGCACTTGGTTAGAATTCAAACAAAAAAGGACCAAAAAATTCAGGGGATTCTTATGGTACTACCTTAGACACTCCGTTTGGAAATGATAGGCAAAATACTGCCTCAGAAACTACGTTAAAAAAGAATTACTAATAGAAGTTAATTGGCATTATTAATCTATTAATTTCTTTAAATACAAATTTTTAAAAAGTATATAATGAGATTCCAACTAAAAAAATTAAAAAATTAATTCAGAGGCCTGGCCTGACATCCACACACTTCCTAACACACGTGCTTCTCCAGGAACTTTTTCTCCCTCTTCAACTTCAGAAGGTCCAGAATCTAGTCCAAGATGAGCCATCCCCATGGGAAACAGTTACAAGATGTTCAAAAAACATGGCAAATAATTTTCTGCTTCTTGACCTTACTTTCTAGAAGTTTTCTAAAAATACACAACTCTCAATATCCGCATTCTTTTTTTTCTCCTCTCAGGTGGACGACCTCTGCTAACACAGGAAGGAACGATGCAGAATAAGAGATTCGTAGAGATATATCAGCAAGTGACACAGGTGTAAATGGTTGAGAAATGAGATAAATATGTGCTGAAATAAATGCACATGTATTTGGTGCCCTTTACTCTAACTCCCTGGTCACGGGCACTCTCAGGAAAAAGATTGGGTTTTTTTGGCCGAGGCACGCCCACCATGTGAAAGAAACAGTGAGCTCTGGGAAGGAAGGGGTACGACCTCTGGGCAGGGGAGCAGCAGGGGAGCAGCAGGGGAGCGGCAGGGCCCCAGAGGCAGCGCTTACCCGATGGAGTGAGACCTGCAGCCGGGGCAGCACAGGAGAGAAGAGCAGGAGCAGAGTTAGCACATCAGGATGCACAGAAACCACCACACTGGTCATTGTCGCCTTTCTCAAGAGCCCCAGCGCAAATGGTAATTCGCTATACTTTTTTAGCCTACTGACTTTTTAATGTGCCTTGTTTTACCAACCTGTTACAAGTTGTGCTTCTAGCTATTATTCTCATGGATATGCAATGATGATGAAACTCTCTAATACAATTATGTGCCTCCTCCAAAGATTCCGTCTGCACTAGGTCACACTCAATTTGAACAAATTCAATGAGAAATTCCAGGATGATACCAATATTATAAAAATTATTCCAACAGCTTGCATTTCTTCAAAGAACTTTCATAAATGTGACCGCATTTTAACTCCACAGGGAACATTTTAGTTAGGTAGCTTTTAAGAATGTTATTTCATAGATGGAAGACTAACTAAGAAACTCCACGACTGGGCTAAGGGGACCTCACTTAATGGCAGTCAGATGAGAATGAGAATCTTAGCTTGGAAAATATTACTCATTCTTACAAAACATTCAAATTAAATTATAACATAGGGCTTCACATTCAATTATTAAAAGGCCCAAATAATAGGTTTTCAAAATCTATACATATCAACTTGGAATTATTTTAAAGAAAAACTGGAGGTACTGTTTTTCTTCACAGGTATCTGAGTCTTTTCTAATGAGTTCAAAAATTTGTTCTCAGAATGCACAAATGAATTTTACCATGTAAATATAGAATAATACATTTTTAAGCCAAAAAGGGGTGCAAAGCAAAATGTTTATGATCGAATTTTTAAACTTCCTCCCTATCATTTTATAAAATTAATTTGAACAAAAAACATTAATTTTTCTCATTTAAGACTATTTATTGGAGTAAATTTAAGCAGTTTTCAAGTAGGCTTTTTATTCTTTTAGCATAATTTAAAACTAAAAATTCTTTGTAAAACTTGTTGCTTTCACAAGGATTTATCCTCATTTACATAAAATGTTATATATTATACTTAGAGAAAACTATAGCTCTGAAAATAAAGGCCTATGAAATATTATAGGGCCATTACCTGCATAACCAGTAACAGGCTACATTTCCCAATATGTTTAGCCACAGTTCATAATGAAAATGTCCTATCCTCTATATAGGGCAACAATTAACAAAATGTTTAGAACCGCTGGGAAATAGGTTGTCCACTACACTAAAACAAAGCCTCACAGAAGCAGGAGGAAAGGCAGTCAACACATCCTTAACACTGTATCCAGTCAGTGTATGACCATGAGTATGTCAACATATTGCATATGTAAAATCCAGTTACTACTCAGAAAAACAAAGAGCAAAGCTTTTATGAAATACAGTGTGCTCCTGTTAATGGATTGCTTCTCATTTCTGTCATATGGGGCCACCTTGTAGCTGAGATGGTCACTTCGTAAAGACAGTAATTAGCATTTATGGAGTGCTGAATACATGACAGGCTCTCTTCTGCCACTTTTAAAATAACTCCATGACATAGTTACCCTTATCCCCATTTCATAACTGACAAAACCCCCAGGTACACTCGAGCTCAGTTACCTCTGGCTTTCTCATAACCTGACCCCTTGAAGTTCAATTGCTGGGGAGGCTGTTACTAACGTAGATTCCTAGACTCCTCCCAAAGCCTACTGAGGCACAGCCTGTGAGAGGAGCAGTCTGTAAGTATGTATTTTAAACAAGATTCAGAGGTGTTTATGAGGTCCCCTAAGGATGTAGAAACACTGAGGTCTCAGTGTTCAAGTGAAAGGTTTCAAGTATGTGGAGAATGAATTTTATAAACACGGCTAAATCTATTTCCTTAGATATAACAGGTAATAGGGTCTTCCCTATTTAAGAAATTATTTATTTAGTTTACATAAATGTTTTAATGCCACTGAAATGATTGAAGATTTTATTTGTAATAAAATTAAGGTTAATTAATAATCCAGAATGTTTACCTGTTACCACATGCTACCTCTGAAGAATGTTAATGGCTTTTGTTATTGCATTATTAGTAAAAATACTCAGATTAATGTACATGTACATATTTAACTCTAGCCATATGAATGCCAAGTTGTTAAGATGGTGCATTAATATTGGGTACACAATCTAGCAGTATTTAAAGCCAAAATAACTTAAACACAAAGATATAAATATTTGCATCTAGGTATCAAAGCTGCAAAGTAATAAAAAACTAATAGTTTAAGAACCCAATAAAATACACACAGATCCTTTTAAAAGAAATTTAAAATGCATTTTGAAAGCTTTTAGAGAATAAATTGATTTCTAAAGATAATTGAATTTGATTTATTATTATAAAGAAAAATCTTATAAGCATAAGAGCTAAATTCAAAATAAACTATGATAGGTATTTAAATGAGCAAAAAACATAAGAGTAACAATTCTATATAATTCCTTAGCACATAATATAAAAAAAAAAGGTCAATACTACAATGTTTTTCTGGTGACTATAGCGAGGACATTTGGTTGTCAGTTCAAAATCTTGAAGTTCACCCTAATTTTATATAACAGAGAAATATGACAATAACTAAAATGTGCAAGGGGACTTGATCAGAAGTTTCACTACAGCTATGCACTGGAAGCTAATAGAGTCATTAAAAATGAAGGTGTAATAGTCATTGACATGTTCACAATATTGTCAAAGTGAAGAAAGAAAACTACCAGAAATATAGATATCATAAGGTACCTTTTTGGAATAAAATAATACTTACATTATATAAAACTGTAACTAAAGTAGTTTATCGGAGCACATTCCACTGAGTGCATATTTTAACTTATTGTTTAAATTACAGTAATTAAAATTCAGTGTGTGCCATTCTTTTGAAATCCTCCCTCATCACCAGTCATTAAAGGCATCCTCTATCTTCTAGTCACACCAGGTTGGATCCCACGGGAAAAGGCGTCTTTGGGACCAGGCCTCCCACTAAGCTGACCTTCAGTCAGAAAATGTCCTAATATAATAATTTATCTCAATCCCCAATTACTGCCACATCATATTTTAATCCAATTAAAAAAAGAATACGCTGGGCAGACCAGCCAATAAGTAATGCCCTCCACCCCGGGAAGCCACGGTTCTCTCCCACAATACCTCATGTCTCCAAACTTCTTGCTGATGGCCGTCCCAACATTGCTGAATGCAGCCGTTGCCTTCTGCCCTGCGTGACTCAGGGTTTCGTGTGTCTTCTTGTAGCTAGAAGTAAAACAGAACAATAGTTTATATATCACGATCGCCCATGAAATATCATCGTCCTTCTCTCCTTACTTTGAAAATTCTCTTTCCTAGACGGATTTAGGAAGAAGATGATCCACAGGAGTGATTGTTTCTAGTCATTGTTTGGGAATGATGGGTTGGCTACCACTCGTCGGAGGGAAAGTCAGACCGTTAAATCTGAGTTCAGGAAGAACACAGGTGCACAAGTGTAGGTCTGAATGTACAGATCTTTAACCACAGAGTGGAACTATTCTGAGAGTAAACAGCCATTCTTAAAGAAGTGTTTGAACTCTACAAAGAGACACTTGTCAATGGAAGCCCTAGCCATCAGAGGTTGGACAGAAATTTTAAAATGCATATTTCAAAGGGCAATTGAAGCTTTTACTGTTACTGTGGGTAAAATTAACCCTAACAAGGCAAAATATAACTACTATTTAACGCACTTTTTTAAATACTTATATCTGAGAATAAGAAAGGCACATAATTTAAGGTAATAATAGCTTTTTCAAAAGAGTTTTAGGAATTTAGTACTTCAATGATCTACCTGTTCATGTGGTCACTAGACTGTCTCTGTGTCCCCAGTGTCTGGAGAAAGTCAGTAAATACTGGATGAATGAATGGATGATCAGAAGGTGCTCCTCTGTGGCTCTGACCTGGGAGTCGTGGCAGTAAGAACAGGGAGGAGTGGGGTGGGTCACAGAGACACAGACAAGTGCACAGACTTGACAGGAGGCGGTAAGTGACAAATAGAACAAGATGAAAAGATCAGCCTGGGGTTTGGAGCATAGTGCCAGGAAGAACACTGCATCCATAAGTCTGAGAAATTTCTAAGAGTTATTAAAGTGGGAAACAAAAGACACCTAACCTGAGGGAATTAAAAGAAATCAACAAAATGTTTTGTACATCACTTCACAATGTAAGTCATTATGCCACACAATTGAAACTTACACAGTGTGGTATGTCAATTACATCCCAATGGAACTGAAAACAAAAATGTTTTGTATAGATTTTTAAAAAACTATTTCTTGTACACACATAACATCTTCTTCCAATATATGCTGGTCCCAGGTAAATTCCCCCAAAGCTGCCTGCTTAGTCTAGAACACTTGCATTATTTGGTACCTCTGAGAAGACTTGATATTGTATGAAAACAGTTGTGTAGGAATGTCCCTTATCCCTCCATCCTCTCCATCTCTCACAAGTCTTGCAGCCCTAATTGTACTATTGTGCTTTAAGGAAATGTTTTAAACATGCCCCTTGGTCTTCTTCAGGACTGAAGTTGCTTCATTAATGTGGTATTCCATTACTGTCTTTTTGTTAGCAGGAAGGAATGAGTTTACATATTATAGTACCACATGTTATTTATTTACACAATGCCTCTTTTTCAGGAAGTATAAATATCCTATTATCCAGACCAGTGATTTTCAACTGGTGTGTGGCAAGAATTTTTAAAACATGCAATATCTGGCTATTTAGTCAGGGGCACTGACCTCTTTCCCTTAGACTGTCAAATAAAAAAATGACAATAGCCAACACAACAATAGCTGCTACCCAGTGTGAATGAGTCAAAATTATACCTATTTCTTGTCATATTGGCAAAAAATATATATTTTTTGGTGTGCCATAGATTTTTAGTAATTAGTTTATGTGTGCCATGGGATGCAACAGGTTGAAAAAGCTGATCTAGATAATAAAACTGAACCAAGTTTTTCATTTTTCAAATACACATTTCCTAGTGAATATGGAAAGACCAAGGAAAATAAGGGTTAAAAAAGAATCTGGCAAGTAGGAGGGAATCTGCACCCAGAGAGAGCCTGTTGAGTAGGAGGGGGAGGGGGCCCCAGATGGCTCTGGGGTCAAGCAGCCAATGAGATGGGAGAGAAGGGGAGAAAGGAGTAGCTTTTGGGATGTCTCCATCTCCCTATTTCATTTACTGTGAAGGTACAAAAAATACCAGCTTATTCAAAGTATAATTTTATCTTTACATTTTACTAAAGGACTTTGGGGTTTAATTTTGTGAAAAATTTTTGTGATTACATAAAACCATGGAATTTCAGGCAGTTAACATATGAAATAAAATATTAACATCTAACTTGTGATGTTAGTGATAAGGCAGCTAAAATAGTACTAAATGTTAATGATCAGAAATAAAAACATTAGTCATTATTAAAGTTTTGGTGAAGTGTGATCTTGAAATGACATTGCTGAGAATTCTTCAGAAGAAACATGCTACCAGATAGGTTTCCAAGGCAGTGTCCTGAACACTTGGATTAACCGGGCTTAGAAATGGTCTTTAAAAGGAAGGATGGAGCAAAAAGAAAAAAGGACATGTGGACAACAGTGTGGGGACTATGTGGTGGGGGAGGGCGGAGGCGGGTGTGAGGGGTTCCGCTTTTGTGGATTCCACACTTAATGATATCATGCAGTATCCGTCTTTCTCTCTGACTTATCTCACTTAGCACAATGCCTTCAAGGTTTATCCATGTTGTCGAAAATGACAGGATTTCCTTCTTTCTCATGGCTGAATAATATTCCATTGCTCGTATGTATTACACCTTCTTTAAGGAATGAACAGCACTTAATGGCCAGTGCAGGTTAGCTGTCTGGCCAGCACACCGACAAGGGGATCTTCAGTAAGTCGGGTAAGGTTCTCTGCAGGTCAAATAAAAGGTATCCCACTGACATTTTGTGTAGGTTCCTCTTGTCATGTCTTCCTAATTTGAAAGTCAGTGTTATAAAACATAATCAAAAAAGGAAAGCATGTCTTCTAAAATGTTTTGCCTTTTCTGCACAAAAATGGAAAATAACAGTTCAACAATCTCTTTGCAAGAAGGTATTTTATAGCACAAGTACATTTTGTATTATGGAATTTAAAAGAAAGAGGGCATTACTTTAATGGTTGCACCTGTATTATTTCATCAAAGATACAAAAATATTGAGGAATATTTTTCCAAAGGTTCTCTAAAAGTGTTATTAAAACATAAATTTGTATTTTGAATCTAGAAAACAGAATCTATTTCCTGCCTTGCACAATAAGATGAAAGTCGAAAGGTAAGAAGAACGAACAACTGTGAGAGACTGGCTACGTGCGCCTTTAAATTTAGGTCTTTGATCTTTACTGGCACTTCTGAACTCAGTGGTGTTCCAACAGACTCCCCATAAAAAAATAATAATCATTACTGACCACAATGGCCTGGAAGTCTTAGAAGCACAAAATCAAAGTCATAAGGCAGACTTTAATTTTTAAGTACTGTGCATTTTTTTAAAATGCTGAATGTAAGAGGCTAAAGTTATTAACTTTCCAAAATATGGCTTTATTTGAATTCCATTCCAAAACCTTCTCCCTTTTATAGACCTCCCATTTGGCTTGTGGTACGAGGAGTTTATCAGTAGGAGAATCTCATGGGTTAGCAAAGGGTGGACACTTATTAAAATGAAGTATCATCAGATTAAATGGTCTCAGCAATGCTGCATTTCTGAATCCCTACTCCTTCTGCCTACAGAGAGATTCAATATCTTCTCCAGTGGTTTCCCCACAGCTACACCCCGAAGCCACACACATCCCCTGTACTTCCTTGAAGCCTAAAGACAACATAAAAAAGCAGCAGAGATCATTAAAAAAAAAGGATGGGGAAATATTTTGTGTCTGTTCTTAGATTCTCTCAAATCAAAACATGTAAAAAACTATGACAAAAACAACAGCAACAGCAAACCCTGGACACTCCCTGGATCTCTTAGGACCCCTAAGAGAACCCCTGGATCTCTTAGGACCTGCTGTTGTGTGGCTCTCTTTCTAGAAAGGAGGTAATTTCAGTCTGCTGTGCAGTTATTCCTACTCATCCAGTTCTATTCCAGCCTGAGTCCTACCAAAAGGATTCAAATTGACTAAGACTAAGACAAATTGACAAAAAGACTAAAATATGCTAAGATCTTTCATTATCATAGCACCAATTTTTTTTATTATAAATCAGACTAAATAGGTCATGACTGCCTAATCAGTATGCAAAAGATTGCCTCTAGGAATCACGGGCAATTCTCTGACAGCTAAAAATCTTTTCAGTGCTTTAAAATCTAGTTCTACCCAACCTAATCCCATTCCAATTCCCTTCCACCGAAATTTTCATTGTATGAGGTGTAGAGCTTGTCCTGGAATGGGCATCATGGACACTAACAGCAGGGATTTAATTAATTAATGGAGAAAATAGATTTGTTATCCCCCCACCCCAACATATGATTAAGAATTTTTCCCTTCTTTCAGCAGCCAAGAAAAAAATGTGGGAGGAAAATTATGTTGTTGATAGGCGAATACCTCCCTCTTAAGAAATGGATTTTTTCCTATAAAGGAAAGTTCATGTCATCTCTAAAGGTTATTGAATCCACACTTATCTGTATTTATTAACTAATCTCTGAGAAAATCTCACCACATCCTACATCTTGCAAGACATCAATTAGTATGTAGATGACTCCCGAATGTCCATATCTGTCCTTTACTTTTCCTGAGTTGCCCATCTCAGTTTATAAACTGGTTTGTCTATGGGGCATTTCACACTTCACACAGCCAAAACAATTTTTGGGTCACCCCACCAGATCTGTCTCAGTCTTTCCTAGAACAGTGAACGTGCCTAGAAAGTGTCAGATGCAGTCCTACATCCTGCATGAATATTAACTCATTGAATCCTCACTTCCTATGAAACAGGTACTAATCTGATCCTTCCCACAGATGTAGGGAGATCTAGATTTCAACCCAAGACATTGCAGTCCATAGCCCATGGGCTTAACCACAATGCTATACTCCTATTGCAGTAAACAGTGCCCATACTCAGCCAGTAGCCCAAGTCAAAGACCTGAGTCACAGCTGATACTCCTATTTCCTTCATCCCCACCTCCCAGCCACTGGGAAGCGCCATTGGCCTCACCTCCAAATCCTGTCCCCTTCCTGTCCACAACTCTCCCTCATCACGATCACCACCTTGACTACTGTAGTAGCTTCATAAATGATGTTCCCATTTCCACTCCTGCCTCTCCGCTCTTTCTGACAGATGATTCAGAACAGGTCCCTTCCTGCTTCAAACTCTCCAATAGGATCTGAGCCCTTGGAAGAAAATCTGCACTCAACACTATGGTCTGGGAGGCCCCAGAAGCTCTGACTTCCTCTCCTCTCACTGTACTCCAGACACAGCACTTTCTTT
The DNA here is from genome assembly GCA_028533065.1 of Trachops cirrhosus. NCBI lineage: Eukaryota > Metazoa > Chordata > Mammalia > Chiroptera > Phyllostomidae > Trachops > Trachops cirrhosus. The sequence goes on along the minus strand of CM052541.1, from coordinate 162,856,009 downwards.
GGCTCCTGAAACCAGTAAAGCTAGTTCTGGCCTCTGGGTCTTTGCAGAAACTGTTGCCTTGGCCTGAGAGCTGTTACTCAGATCATCAGAAGAGGCTCTTCCTCATCATTCAGGTCTCAGCCCATAGTGACCTCCCAGGGTAGGATTTCCCTGACTGGGAGCCAATCACAGCAGCATCACCCTCTGGAACATCACCCTATGCTATTTACAACATAGCACTTCCTGGTACTGTATTTCCTTATCTGTTTCCCTTTCAACACACAAGGAGAGTAGGAACTTTGTCCACCTTGTTGAAGCCTATGTCCTGTGGGTTTAGGTGAGTCTGAGAGTAGATCCTCATTAAAGTTGTTGGATAAATGAATTGCCACAACCCTTTTAATGGCTTTTTATTGCCTGTGGATAAAAAATAACTCTATTAACAGGTGCCACAAGGCCACTTCTCCCTGCCCCCTCCACAATACCAAATAACTGGACAACTTTCCCTTGCTAGGAGCCCCCTCTCCCATGGGCCTTCACCAGGCTGGGCCTCCCAGAGGAGGTGCCTCCTGCCCCGTGGCTTCAAAATTCCGACTCATCTTCAGAGTTCTGCTGAGACATCTCTTGCTCAGAAAGCCTTCCCTGGAAGCCCAGTTCAACCTCTTGCTTTCCAATCCGACAATACCCTGTACTTCACACTTAACTTTTACCTGGTAATTTGTAATAACCTGTAAGATAAACAAAAGCAAAACCAAAACTTTGTTTTCCTGACTAGACTATAACTCCATACCCCAGAGAATAAATCTATTCTATTCATTCAACAAAAACTTGATACTAAGTAGGGTGCCTGACTATGAAACCAATTTGTTTTTCAAACATGGGAAAAATACAAACTACATATTCTCCCCTGTGTGAAGAGGCTAAAAGCCTTCCTGGAGCTTGCCTGCTCCAATTCCAGGTCCCTGGAGGACTATGAATCTCTCCCCTCTCTGACCCACAGCCCACACTGCCCCATCACACCTGGAGCAAACCTGAGGCACCCTCTGCCCATCTCCCTCCTCCCTCCTTCCTTCCCTTCAGCAACAGGACAGCCAGAATTCCTGGCCCTCCCTTAGGTCAGCTTATCCCAGCAGTGTGGTTAGGCAGGCCAAGCAGAAGGAGCCAGCCTGGCTCTCACACCCAGAAGGGAGTTCAGGTCAGTGTGACATGAAGCCTCCAGACCTGGACTAAATACGGAGGTGGCCAGACCCAAGGAATTGGAGCTTGTCCCACCTCACACTGTTAGGGCCATTAATTGGTATAGGCCACCAATGTACAAAGACACAGGCCAAACTACTGACAGATCAGCTCATTTAATTTAGTGCCTAAAATCCAGCTATGCTTTTCAGGAGACTATTCATAAGGTGTTGCGACATGTATTTGAAATTTGTAAACATCAGTGGGTGGTGTCTTATGTGCTTCTAAAATTGTCCTCATCAGGTTCAGGAAGGTTGGTTATTAGCCTCTGCGGATAAACGGCTGGGCTCCCTGGCTCCATGCTGCCCTACTCTGGGCCGTGCCTCTACCCTGTCCGAATGAGCCCTTGGGAAGCACAAGCACAAATGCCTATAGGGTGGCTAGGCTGTTAGAGTAGGAGAGTAGAAGAGAACATTCTCCTTTCAGATGGAAACTTAAGGAACCACAGAGGGGAAACAGCAAATTCCTTTTAGAGGCAGTTCCTCAAACAAAGGGCACCTTAATACAGGAACAAAAGGTCATAGACTTTAGTTCTCAGGAGCCAGCTGGCAAAGTTAGCCCCCAGCAAAACAAATAATTGCTATCCATCACTGGTACCTCTTCCTACTACCAGGCCTCTCCATGTCCGCTTACGATTTTTTGAGAAAACATAAAGAAAAAAAGTACGTATTAAACAAATGCTTAAAAACATATAATAAACAGAAAAAAGTCTTAACCATACAATTCCATAAAGGCGGTCTGAGTGAAAATGGAGTTTTAGTGAACAAAGTTTAATTTCATGAAGCTACTTTATAGAGTCTGCTCACATGCAACATATTTAATAATTATCACATTTACCCCACTTTTAGAAAAAGTTTTTTTTTCTAGCTACAGTACCAAGTCAGCCTTAGAGAAAAAAAAATACAGAAGAGTGGAGAGACAGCAAGTCAACAATAATTTGTTAATGCTCTGCCACTATACTTACGCAGTAGTAGTCTGCATGTCATGCCAGCTTTTGCTGAAGTTCTGTTTTAATTCGTTCATCAGGTTCATGCCCAGTTTTTGTTTTATCTCAACCAGGTGCCTTTCTTTCGCTGATAAAACTTGTCGTAGTGTTGTAATTTCGTCCTCTAGCTACAAGTAGGAAGGAGAATGGTGGGGAAAGATGTCAGACCAGCGGAAACACACCTTGCAAGGCTCTCTGCTCTGAAGCAGCCTTCGCACCCTTCTGTTTCCACAGCCCAGAGTGGGTTGTCCGCTCCCGTAGCCAGGAGCAGACATCCTGCAGCATGCACGGTTCAACAGCTATGTATGGATTTCTCAGTTTCAATGATTATAAAAGCAGTAACTGCTGCTTGTGAGACATTCATTTGTACAGCAGAATACAAACAAGAAAATAAAATCACCTGTAATGTACTGGAAAATAACTATTGCTTACTTTTTTGGTTTCTAATCTTCTAAACATTAGTGCAGACACCTTGATTTTGCCAAGCTAGTATGGTAGGCAGGGCGGAACAGGGAAGAGAGAATGTACGTAAGGGAGAGATTTGTGTTGCTTTTTCTTTTTAACAATTTTATTGATACATAACAAGCTGTACACATTTAAAGTGTACAAAATGTAGATTGTGATATAGGTACACTCCTGTGAAGTCATCACACTCAAGGTAGTGAACATATCAATTCATCACCCTCAAAAGTCTTTTAGGTCCTCTGCCATTCCTCCCTCCTTCTCCCCCTACCCCTAAGCAGCCACTGATCTCTCTTTCACTAGTGTTTATTTTGTATTTTCTACAATTTTATATAAATTGAATCACACAGTATATAATTATGCTTGCCTGGCTTTTTTCACTCAACCTAATTTCTTCACATTATTTGAGGTCCATCCATGATGCTGCATTATCAATGGTTCTTCCCTTTTTATGGCAGAATAGTATTCTATTATATTGATGTGCTACTGTTTTTTTTTTTTATCCACTCATCCACTGCAGGACATTTAGGTTTGGTTAATACAAAGAGAGCTGCTATGAACATTCATGAACGAGGCTTTGTATGGACATGTTTCCTTTTTCAGCATTCTGGGTATGTCTGTGACAGTGTTCCTGCATGAGGTTAACATTTGAATTGGCAAAATGAGTCAAGCAGATGGCCCTCTCAACGTTGGTGAGCCTCACCCAATCAGTTGAAGGCCTAAATAGAACTAAAAAGGCGACCTTTCCTCAAGTCAGGGAATTCTTTCTGCCTGACTGCATTTGAGCTGAGATATTGTGGCATTTTTTTTCTGCCCTTGTGTTCAAACTGTAACATCAGCTCTTCCTGGGCCTTGAGCCCGTCAGGCTTCAGAATGGAGCTGTGCCACTGGTTCCCCTGCATCTCCAGCTTGCTGACTCTGGATCTTGGAACCTGTTGGCCTCCATCATCGCAGTGGCCAATTCCCAATAATAAATCTATTTCCATTCGCTTAATGTCTTAGTGCTTCTTTTTCTCTGCAGAACCCTGACTAATACAGAAGAATGTTACACTAAGACATTATTGGTTATAAATATTAGCTTAGTGCAGGAAGAAGAAAAGCTTTGAGGGAAGGAACAGACAGAGTCTGTAAGTCCAAGAGACGGGAGCCTGAGGGCACTGTGTGTTCTTCCCAGGGAGCCACACGGCCGAGGAAGAGAGAAGCGCCGGGGGAGGATGCAAAGGGGGCCTGAAGGCGGGTGCGCCTGCCTCACAATCCTGCCTGGTATCTCCCTAATCCTATTAGTGCCCGTTTTTCTTGAGTCAGCTTATCAAGGGGGCATTGGCAGAGCTCCATTGTTAAGTACACAGATTTACAGTACTTATGCCAATACTTCATCCTTTTCAAAAGCCAAGTCACATTATGGAATACAAAGCATGAAATAAAGCTCAGTGAAATGAAAGTGGGAACAGGATGTTAGAAGCACAGAAATACTGAGCAAGCCTATTGAAAGAGGGAGACAGGAGAAAACCCACAGAATGGATGTGCGAAGTCCTCAGAGATGTCAGAAACAACTGGTAATAAGATGGATGAGAACAAATCTCTGACACAAAATAGTATTTTTAATATATTGGTAAGCTTATAAAAAAGCATAATCTACTTTTGGTATTTACATATATGAATATTCATCGAAGCTATCGAACAATTCAAGTTAATTATAAATCTTATGGAGCATCTGCTATGCACAAACCACTGCACCAGATCAGAGGTCTTACATTGCAGGAACTTTTAAAAACACACATATTCTATGGCTACAATCATAAACTAAAGACTTAATTGTGTTCGCAACAGACTCCTCTTTTAGAATGCAGACTTTGTCTAAGATGTAGACACATTTGGGACCTCATCTGCTTGTTCTATGTCTCCCACCACAAGGACAGGTCTTCCTGTCGTCAGCACTTGGTAAGCACACAACAGTGTGTTAGTGGTGTGGGCGAACGAAATTAGGGGTTTCCCCGAAGTCTCCAGGGACCCCCATAGGAATATAAACAAAGGACAGTGAGGATAGAGCAGCAGGGCGGGAGCCAGCAGAGCCAGGAGGCAGCAGGAGAACCTCAGGAAGCCCGGGAGAGGAGTGCACCAAGAGGAGACAGGCACACCCCACGACCCTTTTTCAGCAAAGCAGCCAGAGATAACAGTCCCTGTACACAAAGTTCTGGGGTTAGATCACGGCCGTAACTGACTGGCTGACTCAAAGGCAATCTAATAGGCAGGCAGGCTTGTGAGGTGTTCTGTTACTCTCTTGGCTAACAGACCCAGTAGGATCTTCCCTCAGACACAGAGAGGGGTTGCTTGAGACCAGGGGCCCCAGAAGGAATATCTAGAGAGTCAAAGCAGAGAAGCTGAGCATTTAAAAGGTGTCTCAGTTCCTCATCAGGCCAGTGGTGGGACTGTTGAGGCAGTTCTCTGTGTGTCCTCGTCATAATTAAATCCTAGCCCCTGAGTGCATGTGTGTTTGGAAGGAACCTGATTTGTGTGTGTGCACATGCACAGGCGTGCTCACTAGGACCTGTAGAAGGGACCCGAAAAGAGATTTAAGAAAAGAATGAGCAAAGCAGAGGTGGCCTGAGAGGGAGGGAGAAGACATAAAATGTGAAGAGGGAAAACAGCAAAGATACTTTTCTTTTGCTTTTCACTGGGCCAGGGGGGCCTACAACTGTGCCCACAGGAGTCACAGTGCTACGCGGGCAAGGCGCAATAATGCTTCCCCATCCCTGAGGAATCCACAAATAAAAGACAGCAAGCATGGAGGCTAACACATTCTGAGGGATGAAAACACAAATCCTGGTAACTTGAACAAGTAACAGGAGTCCGGTGTTATTTTCAGAAGTCAGGCTCAAAAAGTGTGAGGAATGAGATGCACTGGAAGTTTATTAATGTGGCCATGTAAGACAGTCATTTCTGAGAACACTGCTGGTTATTTATATTCATGGGGTCTTCAGTTAGAACCCAGGCTTACTTTCTCTTGATTATAAAAACAATACATGCTCTCTACTGAGCACTTAGAAAATACGGAATGCACAAAAATACACTGATATATGTATGTATATATGCCTAACCCAGTAATCCCAGAACCCAGAAAAATCAAGTCATTTTGTAAAAGCTGGTCTGTTACAGAGGTTATACCTGAACTTAAACTTGGACTATTATATGAAGGAGCTAAATTTTAGCACAGAATCAATCAGTTTACTTACACTGATCTACACAATATAACTTTTGGACAGCACAACTGACATGAACAGGTCATGAACCAGAACTCCAGGCTTTAAGAAAATGGGAGCTGGCACATTCTCAGATAAGGCTGGCTTTGGTCCGTGCACTCTGGAATGCGTGGCCAAACTGAGGTAAACTGAGTAGTTCTGGGTCAGTGGCCACAGACAAACCCAGCTAAAGAAGCAGGCTATTTGATTTGAGGTATTGTGTTTAGTAAATTAATTTCAGCTGTACCAGAGGAACAAGCTGCTCTTTTATTTTATAATGAAATTATTTTAGGGTGTCTTGTGAAAGCCCCTGAAAAATCTTCAATATGAATATGTACAACCACGAACACACACAATCAGAATATTAGAACTTGAGGAGTCTAGAGTGGACAAAGGGTGAGGGTAAGGTGGATGTCAAAACTCTGTCCCCAGCCTGCAGAAGAGGCCAGAGCCAGAAGGGGACAAAGTCTTTCTTCCAGTTGGACCAGGAGCTTCCTGCTCTCTGAGCCAGGGATTCAGAATGGGGAGGGGACGCTGGCTTCATCCTTCTTGCCCTGATGCTTATTCTACTCGGGAAACTCCCTGTGTCTGGCTCTTCCTTCCCGTAATGAAACCAACCATTCCTTAGCAAAGGGTATAAGGGTTTTGCAAGCAAAAGGCTTGAACAAAGACTTGTATTCATGATGAGCCAGGCATCCACCTTGCCTCTAAGTTCAGATGCCCCAACAATGACGTAAGAGCTAATGAAGCCTACATTCATCTCAGCTTTCCTCATTATCCCCAGAGCTTTATTCTTCTGCAAAAGAGCACACAACTCAATTCAATTAATTCAGTTGCTTAATGATTGACTTTTCATTACAAAACTAAATCATTTCAAAGTATTTGTTGAGCTCAGTTGCTGACCTAAAACAAGAACTACTCTTAAATAGCAGTTTGTATTTGCACCAAGGTCTTGAAGGAATTCCACCAGGTCTGTAAGTGATTTATCTTTCCCACAGTATTGTGATATGAAAAAAAAGAAGAGATGCATTTTTACAACTATTGTTATTGTTGCTTAGGCAGCATAACCATTCATTTTTGTACTGTAACCAACAAACAATGGACAATCAGCATTACAAAATACCCCCCAAAATAAATCATCTTGCAACATATGATTTATTAAATTTTATTGAATGAATTATAACCATTGTAATATGGGACTTATATCAAAGAAATAGTAACTCTCAAGATCCAGAGATACACATAGCAACAATAGAATTACTAAACATACCTGAACTAATTCTGCCTTTAACTCTTGCTTTTCCTCCTCAGAGAGCATGCTAGAGAAGTCGGCACTGGCTACTGCGTCTTCATCTCTTCCTTGCAGTGGTTCAGTCTCCAACAAACCTTTAGGCAATACCAATAAAACATAATGTAATTTTTTAAATGAACAAACAAATAAACAAAACAAAAATGGACTCATAAAAAAGAGACCAAAGAGATGGTTGCCAGTGCGGGGGGGGGGAGGATTGGTAAAAAAAGTGAAGGGGAATGTAGTTATAATATTATAGTAAGTTTGGTGGTCACATTGTAAGGTATGAAAATGTCCCATCACTATGTTGTACACCTAAAACTAATAAAAGTAATAGAACATTGTATACCAACTATACTTAAAATAAAAATTTTTGAAGTACAGCATAAGGAATATGGTCAATAATATTGTAATAACTATGTATGGTGTCAGGTGGGTACTAGAATTATCTATCGGAGGATCACTTTGTACACTGTATAACTGTGTAACCACTATGCTGTACAGCTGAAACTACCATGTCAACTACAATTGAAAAAGATAAAAAATTAAAAATTTATAAAATGAACTTAGCCAACTTGTATATCCACAGTTTGAAGGACTACATATACTGACCCTCCCACTAAAAAAACCTAAACATTTCAGAAAAATGTCATTATAAAGGTGTCATGGGCTTCCAAAAAGGTAAACAACACTAAGAAGTCAAAAAGCTAAGTGGGAAGCCAGCGATGTAAACAAAGTAAGATTTCATTAGTTCTTCATTTGCTGCCAAGATGAATTCCAGCTTTAGCTTTCACCATCTCTTGGGGTTCAGGGGGCAGAGAATAAAGTTCAGGCCCACCTAAGCAGAGGAGTTTTAGGTGAGACCCCTGCATCAATCTGTCTCCCGGCGCTATACCCTAAGAGTGAGGTGAACAGGAGACAAATACTGTAGGTCCGCACAGCGACCTGCAAGGCAGACTCCCTGCCGTGATACACAGTACTGAATGGAGGGACCAAAAGATCATCCCCTGAGAATTCATAACCCTGAATGGGATGGCGTGTGCCCTTGCAACTTGAATGCTCTTTCCTGGGTGGTCCAAAGCAACCATGTGATAAGAATTCAGGGCATGAAGCCCTTTTTGCACTTTGCATGTGGTAGCGTGCAGATATGGAATCTGGAGCAGCTGCAGCTGTGAGGAAACATCGCAGACATACGAATTCTGGCAGGGGGGAAATGGGAAGCGCCTGGGTTCTTTATGACATCATCGTGCCACAGACTAACCGGGCAGAGTTCAACCTCTAACTTGGTATGTGAGAGAAATGCCTTATTATTAAAAAATGAAGAAGTTTCCTGGTAGAGTCCCTCAGCACCTGGCCAACTCAAATGCGTGTGTTCCCTGGAGGTCCAGGGAACAGGCCCACGCACACATGGAAGCTTCATTATGATATGAGTTATGACACAGCTGGCCTCTGTACATCACTGTGGAAAGGAAGGTTTTGTGATAAGTTTTCTTGGAACAAACAGTTATCCACAGAGAAGAAGTAAAATTGAACGCCATTACCATTCAGAAAAATCAAACTGTAAACATTATAGAAGACAACATAGGAATTTACATTTATGAATCTCTAGGTGGGAAGGACTTAAAATATGAAAAAGGGCAACTAGGAAAGAAAAAATAAGTAAGATTAAAAATATCTCTTCACCAGACACACTATGTGGAAGATGAAAAGACAGGCCACTAATTGGAAGAAGATATCTCTCACATGTGCAACTATCAAAAAATTAGTTCCCAGAACATAAAAAATCCCCACAAATCAATTTTTAAAATGTTAATAACCCAACAGAAAAATGGTCCAAAAGACTCAACAGATTCTTTACAGGGAGAAATCACAAATGGTTAATAAACCCAAGAAAACAAGCTCGACATCACTAATGTTTGGGGAAATGCACATGAAATCATTTCACACCCACTCAATTAGCAGTAAGTTAAACGTCTGACATTATTGAAAGCTGGTAACTCTGTGGAGGATGCAAAGCCTCAAAACCGCTGGCGAGAATAGAAATAGAAAGATGTGGAAAATAATGAACATTATGTAATAAAGTTGAACATTTAAACACCCTACAATCCAGCAATTATACACCCATGTATCGGTAGGTAGCTGAGACACTTACACGTGAATATCAGAGGTTATTAATAAGAACTTTCATGGTAGCAAAACACCATATGTCATGCAGAAGTGCACAACCAGGAGAACCCATTAGTACACCCTGGCACATCACACAAGGAAGGCTGGGCAGTAGTGACATGAGTGAACTACAGCCACACGCTCTGCATGGGTGAGGCCTGGGAACCAGACGCCGAGTGAAAGTTGCAGGAGCACACCAAGTGAGGTTCCATGTGTGTGAAGTCCCCAAAACATGCAGCACTAAATAAAATACGGTTTGAGAACAGATTTATGAAGGAGTGCAAGGCAGGATGAAACAGCCAGGACCATGGTTTGCTCTGGGTGGCGGGGAGAGGAGGGTGGAAATGGGGGGGTCCACAGCACCTCCCTGCAGGGTTAATGGCAGGGCTCCATTTCTGGGACACTGAATTTCTGTGCATGAGTATCCTCTGTACTTTAAATGTATTTTGTAAATATCCTTTTGTATGTTTAGTATTATTATTCAATAAAACAATAAAAATATTTTGTCAGAAGTCAAAAGAGAAAGGTCAATAATTATCTGGCAAAATCAGAGCCTCCTAGTTAAAGAGAGTAAAAATATGGCCCAACCTTCAAAGCTTTTCTGAAGCTGGCCTCACTGTTGAGCCCACTGTACCCACATCTTTTTGTCTGAATCAACAGTGTACCATCGGCACCTTGTACTACTGCCGATGCCCTAACACAGGTCAGCGAACACGGCATCTTGCTGACCCAAGCTTATCAGGCCCTTGTCCCCTCCGTGGACTCCAGAAGCCAGTTTCAGTGCTCAGGAGTGTTCTTTTCAATGAGTGATACTTGTTTATCGCAGAAGACAGGAAAATAAAATTGTCCATTTCTAATTAAAATCATTATTATTTACACTTCCCAGAAATAACTATCCTTTTTGTCCTTCCTTGCTAGTGTTTCTTCTATTCATTTGTGCATGCTTTTTATATATTTTATATCTATTTACTGTTGTGAATTTGATTTATTTACTCCTTCAGTAGGATATCATGAAAATCCTTCATGTCTAACACTAATCTACTTGTGTATATTTTTGATGGTTGTACAGTATTTTGTCTCATGTATGAATGGTAATTTTTCTCTTTCATTGGGAAGCTGCAGTGAATATCTCCTAGCCAAGTCATCAGGCCACATCTTGATGATTTAGTATAGACTGTGCTACTGAGTCAAAGGGCGAGGACTTGAAACCCCGCTGCCTAATCACTGGGCAGAGAGGCTGTGTCAAGTTCATATAAACATCAGCAGCCTAGGAGAGTATCTCTAGACTCTCAGTACAACAACATAAATAACTCATTTAAAGGGGAAAAGCCATGGTCATTTATTTCTGCTTGTAAATATTTATGTTTACGTGTGGCCAATGTACTTTTAGTCAGTGTTCTGGGACAAATTTCTAAATCGGGAATCAGCAGCAATTCCAAGCACAGGTTTAAGGGGTGGGCCGGGAAGGTAACTATGGTAGGTTAGGAAACAGTGTGGTGGGAACCTATGAGACACTCTGGTTTGCTCCCCAACTCAGCCTGGCCTTGGACATAGGGATGTTGCTCAAGTGTAGCTAGAGCCCAGATTCTGGAGCTTCTCTCTTGACAGCGTGAGAGGGCATCAGCCAGGCAAAAGCACAGACAATAAATAGTTTCAGTTGCCTAGACTTTTCAAGACATCAAACACCTTTACTATTTCATATATTCTAGGAAGAAAATCTGAAATCCACTGTAACTGATAAGACATGAATGGGGAAACTTCTAGTGCATTTAGGGAAAGATAGAGTCCCACATGCAGCAGGAAGCTTCTGTTCAGCACCTTTCACGGGCCAGGAACATTCATTTTATAATGTGAGATATCCTGCACTGGCCTTCAGCTCTGATCTGGGCTGCATCCCAATTCTCAAAGATGTCACAGATTTTTCAAAGTGTCAGTCCCAGAAGCCAGACATTCAGGAAATCTGCCTGGAGGTCAAGGTGCTAGTTAGTCACGTTTAATTAGACTGGTTACTTTGTTCATTCTCATCTTTGAAGTTAAATGATGACTCCCCATCCTCTTTTTCTACTTACATATTGACTTCCCCGCTACATCCTTTTCCAGTGGGTGTTCTCTGAGTCCCACAGTTCAGCACAGGGAGTTCAGCACAGGGTGCCATGCACCCACAGACAAAAGGAAATCAAGGCCTGCTCTTTTCACCGGAATATGCTCCACTCACGCGGCTAGTGAAGCGGCAATCAGATCATGGGCTCAACTGAGAATTCCAGAATCAGAACAGGAGAAAAGTGGAGTTGGTTAAAAAAGTAATTAACTGGTGAAACTAAATCAGAACCAGAAGAACCAAAAGCAAATGGTAAGAGATATCAAGTGGCAGATGATAATGAGAGAAGAGCCGTAAAATGAGTATAAAATGACCTAGTTATTATGGAAGCGGATATTAGAAGAGATTGAAAACATATTTTTAATAAAAATAACAGGCAAAACTGCTCAGGAAACACAATTTTTAGCAGGTACTGTACATTCTGAGGCAACTTCGTGAATTCGGTTCTGTTTCCCAAATGCTCAAACCATGCCCCTTTGGTCTGGCATGGAAAAAAGCATTACAAAGGACGGCAGGAGATCAGGAATTCCACCTGTGGGTTTGCTGCTCACTAGCAGAGTCCACTGACCTCAATGACCTCATCTGTAAAACAGAGACTTCACCAGGATTTTAAAATTAAATGACATTTAAGCAGATATGTGAACATGTTTTAAACTTTTTAATCTCCATAGACTATAGCAGCATATTGCTGAAACTGAGGGTAATGGTTTTTGGGAATATTAATTAGCTATATTCTCTTTTGCCTCCCCAATAATGTGTTATTTTCCTAGCTGATGGAAGGTACCCATCTGTCTGAAGGGCCGAGAAGCAAAAGAAACACAAAGAAAAAAAATTAATATTCAGATTTTTGGCATTTGAAATTGGATTTGCCAGAAAGATGAACAGCCTTGCAAAATAAGCAGTTTTCTTAGAAGAGGATGTTCTCCAATTTTTATTTTTCTCCTTGTACATCAAAAGCCAACCCAAAACATCCAGTCAAGGAAGTCCTGCTCCGGTACACAGTGTACCAGGACCGACCAAGGATGGATGTGCCTCCTGCTCTACCCCTGGGAGGCAGTGGGATGAGGGAAGGGAGAAAGGAAAGAGATGCTGGGATATGTATGTGTCCAATCTTTCTCTTTGGCCTGGACCCAAAAAGATTTGTAGAGGAACCTTCGAAAGATGGTTTTCCCCTGCAGACCCACCGTCTGCCTGCCTTCACCCTGCCTTGTGCCTTGGGAGACTGACGTAAGGATTGCAATGATTCCTTGGCACTTCTGTTTCTGGCCAAGGAGAGGCCCCAGTGTGACGCAAGAGGGCAGAACAGAGAGGTGGGCAATGTTCATAGCATATTGCCTCCCTCCCTGGCAGGCTGTGCCATGCATGGCTCAGCTTTTTACTACCAAAGGCCACAGCAACTATTTGAAAGCCCTCTTCTACAGCTCTGCTCTTGTCAAGCTCAAGAACCCCACCCTCTTGTCCAGCCTAGGGACAGTATTGACTTCCCGCTGCTGTGGTTGTGAGGAGCTTCAACATCCCCTGTTGGTTTCCCTTAACTCTTGCCATCTTTGTAATAGTCCCTTCATTAAACTCTTTTGAATCAGGCATCCCTTTTGAAAATGCCATCTGTTTCTTGCCTGGTCCCCGACTGGTGCAGGAAGGCTGCCCCAATTTCCTTTTTGAACTGTAGAAAAAAATATCTTTTAGGCTGTCCCACACAACCAACCTGGGGCACAGACAGACATATGCTTGTACATGGGGCAGGTGCTGGGGAGTGGCAAACATTGGTCTTTGGTCTTTAGTTCCCCAACGGACACTTCTGCAGCCAGTTAACCATACATGGGGTCCAGAACTCCCCACAATACTTAGGAAGAACCTCACCACCTTGACAAAGGGTTAGTGCCCCGGCAGCCAGCACTGAGGTTATGGGCCCTGGCCAAAGGTGTGAATGGAAGGGGTGGGAAAACTGTCCCAAAGAGGGCCAAGGTGAGGCTGACTCAGCTTGGGAGGGCTACTGGGCCCAAACTCAGAAGAGGAAGACAAGCTCAAGAGTAATATCAGCAGAAATATCAGCCTCAGAAGATATCATGGTCCTGGATGCCCGAAGACCCAGTGGAAAATACAAGGCACTACATGGGCCCTTCCTGCTCCCATATACCAGATACTGCCTTAGCCAGGGCAAGGCAAAGGGGGAGCAGACAAAAAAGAAATCTGAGCTAGCTGGTACTTTTACTGAGAAAATGGATCTTATTTACAGGGGTTTTAAAAATTATTGTGTTGGAATACACTAAACATATTTTTCCTCCCCACTGCCCAAAGCCTAAGGGCTCATACCCAGATCAGGTACAGGTTTTAAAAACGTGGAGCACATGTAGGTACATTGAGATGTAACACAAATAAATTTTGCGGTCCTGCCGTAGGTGTATTTTGCACTCAAAGACAGCCATTTTACATTCATTTACATGCAGTAAAATATATAGACTTGTCTGAATAAAGGAAACAAGTATCTACAGGTCTGACTCCAATGCAGGAATTGTGCTTCTCCATTAGCCAGGGGACATCTTTTGGAAGCATGTCTGTCTTAGAGTACTTGTCAAGTGCTGCCATATTCTTGCGTTCACTATACTACTATCGGCCAGTGATGACTCATCGAAGTCCCACATGTGGAGCTAAATGACACCACAAACCAAACCAGATCCAACTGAGAAGTCCCTGTGGCTGCTCCCCGCCTTGCTGATGAGGACCCTCCCTCGGGGGACCTGGGTTCAGGGTCTGGCTCAGTCTCAAGTTGCTGGGCTTGGACTCAGGCCCGTCTGACTCCAAAGCTTTTACTCTTCCCTGTCTTACAGCCATTTGAAGGATAGTAAACAAAAGGCTGGAGAGCACAAATCGAAAGGTGAGTTTTGGATTGAAGTGCCTCCTTCAACTTTGAAACAAAATCATCCACTGGCACTAACAAGACTTTTAATGAGCACTGTTGAGCACTCCGATGGGTTAGGTCATGGCTTCATACATGTGACTGAAACAGTAGAGACAGCTCTATTTATGCTAAAATGATTACAAACTATGATTTCAGATGAGTGGCCATATTCTGCATTGTTGAAAAATATATCAAAGTTCCAGAATTTCTTTGTTTGGTATCTTTTATCTTAGTTTTTTGTTTGAGTTCTTTAATTTGAAAAATTTTTACTTTTTAAAAAAGAAT
>CM052541.1:162823638-162840872 GCA_028533065.1 Trachops cirrhosus | reverse complement strand
TATAGTAAAATGACAGCAAACTCACAATTATTAACAACCACACCTGAAACAAAAACAAGAAGAAACTAAGCAAACAGCTAGAACAGGAACAGAACCACAGAAATGGAGATCACATGGAGGGTTAGCAACAGGGGAGTGGGAGGAGGAAAGAGGGGGGAAAGGTACGAAGAATAAGTAGCATAGATGGTAGATAGAAAATAGACAGGGGGAGGGCAAGAATAGTATGGGAAGTGTAGAAGCTTAAGAACTTATGACACATGGGCATGAACTAAAGGGGGGGATGTGGGTGGGAGAGGGTGATCAGGGTGGAGGGGAATGAAGGGGGGATAATAGGACAACTGTAATAGCATAATCAATAAAATATACTTTAAAAAATGCATCATTGTGCCTGTTCCTTTTGAAATGAAGGAAAAACAGTTAAATCCATATTTTCATGCAACCTAGGAAAAGACATTTGGTCTCTCTCTTCTTCACTTAGAAGAGAAAGTGTGGAAAACCTGCTGCTTATATTCATGGAAACACATCAAGCAAGTGGGCAATGGGCAAAAAGCAAGTGTCTAAGGACAGTTGGTTTGTTTCTTTGCAAAATCGTCCACTAGAAAACAAGGCACAGGAAGGTCACTGAAGCAAAGACATGGACAAGGTATCATGTGAACAGGCAATCAAACACACACACACATGCACACACACATGCACACACATACCAACAACAAAATAAAACCCTAAGGTCAGCAAGGAATTATTTAATTTAAAAGAAAATGTTAGTTATCCTTTGGAACACAGCTGAATTAAGACTCCACATAACATCTTAGGCTAGGTAATACAAATCCCTGTAGTCAAATGTAGAGACTAAAAGAATGGATGATTCCATGTTATTTCCTTGGGACAGCAAAAGAGAATATACATCGAGTACTTCTTAAAAATCTAAAGCATGCTGATGTAATGATGATGGCTCTCAGTCTCACTGATTTCCTGTCATCAGTTTGGCTGTGGCAGTGACTCCCACATGCCACCTACTTTAGTACTATTTTCAGAGAGAACGGAAGACCTAGGACTTATTCTGAAAATGGAGCACCAGAGGCTGTAGTCTGCTTCATTTGGGACTAGTCACAAGTTCAGTGTCTTATTTTTTGACAGCCCTACAAATCAAGAAAGACATTACTTCTTGCCAGTCACAAAGTCACGGCTGATAGAAAGAGATCAAGTTATGGCCACTCTAGTTCACAGAAACTACTTCCAGCTGGCCCTTTCAGTTGCTTTGAGGTGAGCTGTCCTCAGCTATAGAAAGAAGGGCAAATGTGGAAAGAGCAGAAAGCTCTACCTATACTTCCTTCCTATCCTAACTCCCAATACTGTAATGTTGGCAGAGGATTCCAGTAAGGGAAGGAAAATGGAAAGGTGAGTTTTTGGAGTACCTTGAATTTGACTTTCTACATCTCAGCCTCTTTCTACCTCTTTGTTAGGCATTTTGTCAATTGCGGTTATTGTTACTATTGCTTTAACTTTACATTCTTCTTTCTGGGCTGCTTATTAAATACCTTGAAAAAGTTTCCATTTCTTTCAAATACACATGTAGTAAGGAAATAAAACCAAGTTCCTACAATATCGGGTATGGAAGTGCTTCAGATTCAACAGGAAATAACAATGAGGCTGGTGAACAGAGGCTTGTGGAAAAACACTGAGGAGAGAGAGGCTGCCAACCCTCCTCCTCTGCTCTTTCCCCACGTGGTGAACTAACTAACTTCTGACAACACCCACAGCATCAAAGGCATCGATGTTAATCACTAGGGGGAAAGGTTAGATTGAAAATAGAGTTCATGGCAGGATGTAAGCGCCTTTCTTTCCTAATGAATATTTTTAAATGCTTTCAATACACATCTTAAATTAGGAATACTATGAAGAATGCCACAGGCAGAGTCCATTTTCTGAGTTGTTTCTGTGCTCCCGAATTCAGTTAGATATGACACACATCGTTTTCCCTTGCGGTCACACTAGAGGTCAGATTTTCAAACACTTCCACTTCTACACATCAGCCGCCTCTGTGCTTGCAACCCACACAAACCCTGTGTTGGAACGGAACGCACAACTGATCTTACTGGTCTAATTTTTTCAAAAGATTTTATGTATTTATTTTTAGAGAGAGGGGAAAGGAGGGAGAAAGAGAGGGAGAGAAACAATGATGTGACAGAGAAACATCAATGTGTGGTTGCCTCTTGTACGCACCCTGACCGGGGACCAAACCCGCAACTCAGGCCTGTGCCCTGACCAGGAATTAACCTGTGACCTTTGGCTTTGTGGATGACACTTGAGCAACTGCGCCACACCAGTCAGGGCTGATCTTATTGATCTTAAGGAGAATTAGCAGTTTTCCCAACTGGGGTAATTATTGTAAAAGTATTTACTTAATTGATCTGTAGTTTAGTGTAGAAATTCTTTTTTCCAACCTGAGTATACAATTTTCAAGTGGAAAAGATAGTTCAAGAATGCTTGGGGCAGAGGTGCCTTGAGGTACCTTCTGTTCACACCAAGATGGCCAGCCTTCTCATGACAGCCGCAATTGCTGGGGAAAAATCGTTAACGTAAGGCATCAACCACAGCCGTAAAAAAGTATCTGCCCCATGTTAAGCTAATTCTCTAAAAGTATCACAGTGCTTCACTTAAGACTTAAAACTACTTTAAGGAATCTGCTGTCAGGATGTGTCCCATATAAGCTGGCCTTATTGGCATGGACTAAAACAAAACATGCCTACGTCTGGACCTGACCTTCCAGAGTGACTGCCTTGCCAGCCAGTGGAAATCTTCCGACCACGCACTGCCATGCAGGCAGATTTGATAGGACTCCTTTGATGGAGTGTTTTTTCAAACCACAGGTCACTGCCCCATTGAATGGGTCATTAAGTCAACTTAATGGACTGTGATGAGCATTTTTTAAAGGAAATAAAAATAAAGTAGACTAGAATACAGTAGAAATTATTAGAAATGCACATAATAAGGACAAGCAATGGTTTGTGAATTTTTGTTTCCACTATAGTCATAATTATATATATATATATATATATATATATATGGAATGAAGCCACTTTTAGCTACACTTGGAACACAGCTGGGAGAAGAAGAGCCAATAACACACAAAGACAGATCCACTAAGGGATATAAACGTGCCTTTCCACTTAAATAACAAGTTGAAGAAGTGGCTATTTTAACAGAGGAGAGAGGAAAAGTTTCCGCTGGGGTCACTGGCTTTCTTAGCTACGGTAACTTGTTCCGAAACCTAACCAGCTGTGAAGGCCTTGGTGGAAGGCACAGTACACGTGGATAACTGTGGGATATCTTATCCAACAGGCGATGCCACAAAACCCAGACACCTTCTCAACAGCAACCTCCGAAACAGCATCTCTGCCAATTATTCTTAAATTTGGAATGTACCCTTTACTCTTCCTTCTAACCCCCAGCTAAAAAACCCTTTATTCTTCAACACCATAAGAAACCTCGGTATGTGAGGAGGTACAAAAATAAAAGTGTGTTGGACAGTTTGTAGATTCAAGATAACACAAGACTTTGTTTATTTTTTGATGTGTGTGTGTGCATTTACATATATAAATATATATACACATGCTCTTTTGCCACTGTTTGACAAAAATGGCCTATTTATATGCTCTGTATCTTGCTACTCTTACTTCAGAATTCATACTAAACATATGTGCCAAATGGTAACTCATTCTTTCAACGACTGCTGAATATTTCATGGGAAGTAAGCACTGTGTGCATTCAAACACTGATGGACATTTATTTCATTTCGCCTTTTTCTGGGTGGACAGACACTGTAATTAGTGTTGCAATGGCTATCTTGAAGCGTGTCATTACATAAAGTAATTTTAGTTCCAAAACATTGCAAGAGAATTTCAGTTTTAATAAATGTTGCCCAGTTGTTTTCCAAAAAGACTGGAGCAATTCACACTCCCCCAGCAACACGTGAGAGTCTCCTCTTCTTCCTTCCTTCTCAGCCATTGGAGTCGTCATATTATCTTTTTGCCTGCCCAAGGTACAGAACACGGTATCGTGTTGTTACTGAAACCTGCCTTCTTCTGAAGTACTTAATTTAAGAATCTTTTCATATGCTGTTGGCCAGTGGGATTTACTCTTCTGTAAACTGTCCATTCAAAATATTTGCCTATTTTCTTGGTATACCAAATTATTAGATTTTTTCTATTTTATTGATATTAATCCATCAACTGCTATATATGAGGAAATTTTTTCCCAGGTATTGTTTGCTTATTGAATCTCATAATACATTTGTCATGTATATATTTTAAAATTTCATATAGGATAAAATGTCTGTGGTGTTTCTTTTGTACCTTCTGTGTTTCCACTCTGCGCTGAATCAGTCCCCCAGTTATTGCGCTGTACATAGTCATCTCATTTTTTAAAAATATTTGCATTTATTTATTATTGTAAGGTTTTAATCTGCATAAAATTCACTTTGTAAGGCACAAGATAATAATAATCAAACTTTATTCAGCTAGTCAAATGTACTAGCACTTGTGAATAAATAAAGCCTATTTCTCATTGAATTGGCAGAATACTTTAAGACCCATTCTGTCTCCATTGTGTGGTACTTATGTTAATACCACGCTGTTCTGATGAAAGTGAGTTCACGGCATGTTTGCATTCCATAAGGTGGCTCCTTCCCCCGCCCAGTTGTCTTTACCCTGGTATCTTGTGTAGTCTCATGTGTTTATTCTTCTGTAGGGACCCTAAATGCGTTTTATCCAATTCCAAAATATCTTTGCTGGGACTTTAAATGGAATAACATTAAATATAGTTATTAATCTATCTATGGAAGTTTTATATTCTCCTTGGATCAATTTTGGTAGTTCATATTTTGCTATACTTTTTCTCATTCAGGTGTAAGAAAACCTGGCGTACAGACCAAATCTGGCCCCATCTATTTTTGAAAATAAAGTTTTATTGGATCATAGATATGCCCATTGGTTGTTATGCTTTCTATGGGTCCTCTGGGCTACAGTGACAAAAAGTTACTCACAATAACTTTTTGGAAAATACTATACTAGTATTCTTCAGCTTCTAAAATTTCTTCAATATTTTTAGTTGTATTTTCTTTTTCATGTCTAACTTTGCTCTCTTTTTTTTAATCCCAGAAAAAGGTTCAAAAAGGGTTTGTATCTTTTGAAAAAATTAACTTTTGAATTTATTTATCCTTCCTGCTACTTCCATTGTTGCTGTTTCTGATTTTATAAATTTCTGCTTCCATCTTTTAATTCTCTCTTCTTTTAGTGTATTTTTTTTCTAATTTCTTAGTATTAACTTATACCACTTTTAGATACTCTGTGTCTCAGATTTTGGAGGGTTCTCTCTTTCATTATTTTCTAGATGTTTCAGAATTCCATTTTGATTTTACCTTTGGTGCAAACATGTTTCTAACTTTACAAGCTATTAAATATTTTGAGATATATTTTAATATTTATTTCTAATACTGTTGTACAATAATTAAAGAACATTGTCTACAAAAGCTCTTCTGATGTTTTTAAGTGTTCTTTGGGCCAAGCGGTTCACTAATTTTTCTAAGTGTTTCATGGTAGCGAGGGAGTTAGGGAAAGAACATGAAGTTCTACATAAAATTTTATAGTATATTCTCTTAACTCAATTTAATTGGATCGTTCAAGGCCCTTCTGTCTTTACCTGTTATCTACTGTTTTACTCATTAAAATACAGCAGTATAAAACTGAATCATTGAACAGTTCTCCCTGCAACCGTGATAGCTTTTGATTTGGATTTGTAGCTAAATGCCAATTGGGCGTAGACTTTTATGACTTCACAAACTGTGCCTCTTTCAACTGTTTTGTACCTTCTTAGTAATTTAGTTATTGTTCTTAATGTTTTATTTTATTTGCACTTTGCCTTGAATATTTTCGCCTATCTCTGTCTTCCCTCAACCTTAAAAAATATTGATTAAATATATTTCTTATAGCAACTCTCATGTATGTTTTTATTTTCATGCCAGAAGTCTCTTCTTTTAGGTAGGGGTATCGATACCTTTTATGTTTTATGTAATCAAGGTATACTCGATTTTTTAATTTTGCATTTACAGTTTACTTTGTTTTCCCTCCTCTTTTTCCCTTTACTATTTTGCTGGCTTGGTGAAATTACTATTCATTCTTTTTTAAAAAAAATTAATTTAAAAGTTCCACCATTCTTTTCAATTCTGTAAGTTGTTGCCTTTCCTTCACAAATACTTGTATTAAAATCTTCTGAAAACAAAATGCTTGATGTAAGTTATCAGACAAAAATCAAATGTTTGCTACCTTACACAAACAAACCACCAACTATTTCTTCCTTCCAGGCATGTTACTCCTACATTGCCTCCCCCTTGCCCCGTAAGACAAAACACGAATTCTCTCTGTGTGTGGATATGCCTGCCTCCACTACAAAGCCCCAGAAGCTGGTCTTCTTGGAGCCAGAGGGCCCTCATATGTCTCTGGTCAGAGACTTCACAGGAGATTTCAGGCTGCACTTCAACCACCGTTGCTGTCCCCACAGCCAGGCACAGTCTTGAAGCCATTGGCTTTCTGCGGGGGAGGTCCCCATGTCCCCCTCACCCCAGTTCATGGTGTGACTCATTCATTTAGCTGCTGCAAACAGGAGTAGGTGTAGCACAGTTCTGCTGCCAACGACAGGAGCAGAAGCTTGGTGACAAGGCAGGTCCCAACAGCAGTGGCTTCTTGATGCCCAATGCTTCTTAATAGTGGCCACGACAGCAGCAACATTGGGGGCCAGGTCTGGAGAGTTGTCCCTGAAATCTTAGTCTAGAGTCCACCACTCCAGCCTCACAGGATCCTGTGTGGCCATTTAACACGGTTCTGTAACAGGTTCTTCCTGTTCAAAGCAGGGGGGTGGATTCTGTCCTCTGCAATCAGACCCCGAACCATACTCTCCCTTTCTCCCCATAAAACCCACAGATTTTACTGAAATAATAATTTAGTACTTTTGGTTTTAGACAAAGTTTCTCTTTCAATATGTCTTTTCTGTATCTAGAATCTTTACATAGCTCTTATATCATACATTCCCAATTATTATCATCATTTACTTACATTTAACCAGCACTGGATGTCAGCCAAGTTGCTAGAGATTGGCTTTGTGAGGGGAAAAGATGGTTAAAGCTTGATCCTTGTCTTATTGTTCTATAGTCACCTTCACAGATTTTACAAATGTTTTGCAGTTTTATTCTCATAATTTGTTCACTGTGATTAAAAGTATTCCCCTTACGATCTTCCAGTAGATTTATATAGAGAAATATCAGTGACTTCCACACGTGCTTCTAATCAAGGCCCTTCACTAGGCCCTTTCATCTCTCCATGTTTCTTTCCTGTCATTTACATCCTACCATTTCTAACCACAAAACTTGGCTCCCAGCTTACTCCTCCTAGAGGTTCTCCTCCAGTTCTGACCCCGGCTGGCCACCCTGAACTTCCTGGACGCTTCAGGGCTCTAATGCACCTTCAGTGCTGCTTTCCAAATTTGCCATTCCTTCTTCTTCTTCATTTCTATTTTTTAAAATTGTATAATGATTGATTCTACTGGAAATTCCTCAAAAAGGGGGAAGTTGTCTTTTTGGCTACCCTCATAGTTTATAACACAGTGATTGGCGTAAAGTCTCAAAAACATCATTCCTTGTTTTCTTAATCCCCACAGTATGTGTGGGTTCGTATGTGATATATAAACATACATACACGCACACAGTAATTTTGAGTTTTGGTGTACAAGTTACTTAAATTATCTAGGCCTCCAATTACTCATCTATGAAGTGGAGACACTGTCACCTCCCGCATGGCTGTGTTTTGGAGAATAAAACCTGGGACCCTGAATGGCAGTGCGTTCTTAGCAGTTGTCCAGGGCCTCGAGTAAGGAAATTGTGGGAATGATGTCTGACAGCCAAGCCAGTGCTCTTGACATCCTGAGTCCCTCAGCTAGCAGCCAAAGTAAGGTGATGTTCTCTTAGTGTACTCCGACAGCCAGAGTGCTTTAGGGTGCTGTACCCAAGGCCTGGAATGTCATCAGCATCCAGATGGCAGGTTGCCTCCCTTTCTACTTTCGAACAACTCTCAGAAACCACCCCCTCAACAATTGTCTCTTGACTATTACAGAGGGAGCCTTCTCTCTACCTCGCTCTCTCCAAAAATGCAACTCCTACAACCCTTTGCTCACGACTTCAGCTCACGACTCCTGAAAAAGGTGGCTTGTGCTTATATATGGTCAAAGTGACACAACATTGTGCAGCTGTTCAGGGTTTACATCCTTTCCCTGGGCCCCTGTGTGCCTTTGATGTTTGCACATTTGCCTCAGAGAAGGCACAGTGCTGTTTACATTGCTACATTGGTTTGTATAATGCCCAGCCAACTAACACTCGGCAAATACTGGTTTAATAAAGGCACCCGGCAGTGACTCAGCATCTATGCCTACTTGCCTTCCCAGGGACTCTTGGTCACCATGTTTAACTGCAGTTTCTGCAAAGTACAGCTGCAAACGAGCATAGTAGTGCCTTTCAAAAGCCAGAAGTGTCCTAGGGGCAGCTTTGCCCATAAGGACTGTCCTGAAGGGGTGATTTGGACAGAAGATACCAAGACAGAGGTGGTCCAAAGCCAACTTTCCAAATGAAATGCAACTGCCCAAGAATCTCTCTAAGTCCCAGAGTTTCCTTAGATCTTACAATCAGTGCACCATCTAACCGACTCACTCTAATTCTCCTGGAAAATCCTGCCTGTGACAACTTGAGAGAAGAGAGAAACTGCCCAAAGACCTATGGCTCACACCATGCAAGATAAAGGGAGAAGGCCTGGATGTTCACAGTATCTGTGCTGACACATTTCAGCATCTGTTCTAGTTTGTCATTGCGTCCCCAGAATCTACACATTGCCCAGCACACAGAAGAGTTCACCAAATGTTTGTCAGTAAATAAATATTATCATAAAATGACAAATACTTCTATGTAGGTCTGTCTTCAGTGCTAGTATGAAACACCCAAATTCTGAGCTGCTCCTTATCTGATATTTAAATTCTGTAATGCTGGTTAATCTCAGTTCCATTTCTCCTCTGTCTTTATTCAATGGAAAGCCAACAACACGTACATAATAAGGTAATATAGCCAGTTTGCCTCAACACTACCACTGAAATGTTTTTGGAGTCTCCTAGACAGGTCTGTTATTTAATTCTTTTAGTTATCCCTAGGTCCTCCAGAAGACATATCTTATTATATTCTCACCTCTTAGTCTTCCTGAATTTTGGCCCTGGTATTGTTACTGGTACCAATCATACAGAATACATATTATCAGGTTTGTTAATTAATTACTACAAATTAATTGCTACCAGGTATAAATAAATTAATTACTTATGAGACCACGTTCACTACTTGGTTCACTGCCATCCGATTCTTCACCTTCCTGGATCTTAAAGAGAAAACAAACTATAGTCTTGAACCCAATGTCTAAGATTATTTTAAACCATTATTTCCTCCCTTTTCTGGTTCTAGCATTGTAATCTACACAAGAACTGCACCAGCCTCCTTCACACCACTGTGAATACTCACAGTTAGATACTGTAAAATACCACAGTTAGATGTAGGGAAAAGCATTCATCAAGTTTAAAGGGTTGTGGAAACAGCAAGTCTTTGACTGTGATTCTGTGGACCCCAGAGAAGGAAGCTGGTGTGATTCTGTGTCTTTATTTAAAGAACTCGAAGAAAGTAAATAGAAAATATTCTTGATACCTGAATGTATCATTAGAAGGACCAGGAAGCTGTTTTATACTGATGTTAAGTATTTCCACTCTGTGTTTTCAATTGTAAGTTGAATTCCCCTGAATGAAGGAATGGGGTAGGATGAACACCCTTCCTCATGTTCTCTGATCGAGAAACGGCTGTACCGGTGCACACACACATATCAATGCACACCAAAATATTTATGCATATTAAATGCACGTAGCATATTTAATTTGCAGACTCTAATATGTAATTTAGTAACTCAGTACTTTCAGGACCTTCCAGGTTAAAGTAAACTTTGGCTCAATTAAAAAATGTTATAAACCATGCTTGGCCCTAATTGTGCCCAATTAACCAAAGCAAGTATTTTATAATTATGGGAAATACACACTTTCAAATACATCTGTCTTTGAAAATGTAATAGTACAAGCTTGTCTTTCTTTTCCTTCCTTCCCTCCCTTCCATCTTTTCTCTGTGAAGTTGAATTGGTTCAAAATGTCATATATGATGAACTAATAATTACATAAAAATAAAGTAGGACTTGTGCAGCAGCTTTTTTAAAGGACAGAGGGAAACTGAGATGTGAAGATTCCCAAAGACTCTGAGTATAACAGTTACCCACGAGATAGTGCAAACTGAAGAACAGCAATAACCAGAGCTAGGGGCTCAAGGCGATGAACACGTGGTGTCGGGACGGTATCAGAGTTCAGTCTGGCGGCAGGTTCAGGGGAGCCCAGACTCCAGGGAGAAAGTGACTTTCCTCGTTGACATGGTTTTCAAACACCCTCCCTTGACCATATTCCCCTCAGATGCTGTTCCCCAAGCAGCACAGCACTCTTAAAACCATCTCCGAATTTTTCTCGGAATGCTCAAACAATGGTGTCATGCATGAGAGAGAAAAAACTCACTTTAAAGAAGAGCTGCCTTCTCGGCATTTTGGCACATAAAAAGATCATTGGTATTCCAAGTAAGTAAAATGAAGGAATAAGAAAAAATAGTGAGTTAGTACCATAGAATGAAAAGAAAGAAATGAGAGATCATTCAGCTACACTGAAGCGATCCCATGACAAAGAATGTGAGCATTAAATATATACCAGGTATAACACTGTAAAAACAAAGTTGTAGTGCAACTCACATCATCGCAAATCCTACATAGAAAGGAAAAGAATGTTCTGCCTGTGATAAGCTTTAAGCGATTTTTAAAGTAAACATTCAGCTACTAATACTAAGGAAAACGTGTTCATATAGTGATTCTTAGTTTACAAAGTGCTTTTACAACTCCTATTCACACTTGAGAGATGCCGTCTCTGGGCAGGTGCCCGCGGTCAGGAGCCTGAGTGGGTGACTCTGTCTCTGGGCTGCCCTCACTCTCGCACCTTAGCCAGCATGTACCGAGGGTCTACTGGGGTTACCAGCCCGGTGCGCTCTGCACTGCACAGTGATAAATGAGAAACAGAATGGAGCTAAGCTGTGGTGTTTTCCCTCCCGAATCTCACCGTCTCCTGGAGAGCTAAAATTGATCAGGAAAGTGACCAGGGAAGTTGTGTCCAAACTGCAGGTCAAAACCACAGGGATGCCTGGAACTCAGCCAGCTGTGTCTGTTAAAATTGAATGGTCTGAAGAATATGAAGGAATCCAGGGTTCCCTCAAAGGTCTTTACAGTTGGGTGGAAAGTATGTTTACATTTTGTAAGAGCCAAAGAAATAAATATGAAATCCAATCAAGCGATGTGGGGGTTGCAGGTTTCCGTTTGGAGCAGTGGCTGTGGCCATTGTAAGTTCAAAGTGTTGACCAGCTAGCCACACACTGGGAATCTAGCCCCAACCTAACCTCGGGTACCTGTGCAACCTCCCGTCTGCTGGAAAGTAACTAGATGGGTAACTGATCGGGTCTCTGTGCAGAGTATCAGCCCCAGAGAGCGGCAGAATCCTCCAGGACCACTCTACCCACCCACACATTTCACAACCCCCTTCTTCAATTTATTGTTCTCCTTAGCATTTACCAACATCTAGTATGCTATGTCCTTCATTTAATTTATGTTATATACTTTAACCTCTTCCCTAGAATATGAACCTCCTGAGGGCGGACATTTTTATTTTGGTTGCTTGTGTTTTTCTGGAACCTAGAATAGTGCCTGGCACATAGATATTTTAAATAATTATTGAATTAAGAAATAAAACCAAAGCTATAGAACTAGTATATTTGTGGGAAGGCATCTGAATATTTGGTGTTTTATTTTATGTTTGAGAGAATTTGGTCTATTGAGAGACTATCAGGCTTATAACTACAATTTGTTTAATTTGGTAATTGATTTAAATGTGATTTTAAGGGGAAATCCTACAGAATTTGCAACTAATATTATAACGTTTAAGAGAATTTTAGATTTTATTGTATTTACATATTTAATTTTTAGATTTAAGTTCTTGGGGATCTTAGTCAATTAGAAAATTGAAGTTCTTAAATACGAAATTGAGTATATTAGCTAAACTTGTACACCTGTTGATATCCTATTGTTTAAATATCACTATTCCAAATTCTTTTAAAAGCAATTATTAACATTCTCTCATTTTATAAATTGAATAAGACTTGCAGGCTGCACTTCAAAGTGTAAGTTTTCTGCATCTGACTTTAATGAATTAAATGTTAACTTTTAAATTACAAATAAACCTCCAGACAGTCCTCTCAGGAGGACAGAGGTCTGAATCACCACAACACGCACTGCAGGTGAGGGGCTGCTCGGCGCAGAGAAAGGAGCACAGGCTTCGAGGCAGAAAACCAAGCTCCTGATCCAGCGCCCCCCGCGGATGGGAAACTAGCCCACGCAAATCCCCTGCTGTTTTGGAGAGCTTTCATCTGCAAAGTGAGGAGACTGTATGAAGTTATTAATTAAGTCCCTCCGGATTCTAAATTATGATGCTACTTCTTAAGGACAATAAAACAGATCCAAAATGCTGTGGGAGTGGAGAAGAGAGGAGGATTACTTCCAGTGGGAAAATCAGGAGCTCATTAGTGGGACCTGACAAGTCGAAATGCGGGGAAACAGCATTTGAAGTGGACGATACCACCTGAGCAAACATGGGGACGCAGAAAGTGGGTTTGGAAAACGCGGAGTCAGAGAAAACATCCGCTGGTGGGCCAGCCATCCAGTCTGGCCACGGGAGCACTTCACCACTGTGCTGAGGGACGTGCGTCGTAGCTCAGAAACGAATGTGTGAGTGGCTGCTACCATATCTGCTAGGATGTCGGAGATAGTTTCACAGCACAATGATAGCATTTAGTTAGGACCTAAACACATAGTTGATTATCAAAATTATTATATCTATTTATATTAATATTAGATTTTACAAGAAGAATATGCTTTAAATTACACAGTGATTTCTTGGATGTTTACTTAAAACTAAGCTTATACTACTTTATAGAATAAGGCTAATGAGGACTCAAATATCATGTTACAGAGTCCATCTTGAGCTCCACGAAACTGAGAGAATCCCCACATAATGTGATATTTCCGTAAAAGATTTCCTCTGCCCTAAATTCTCAACAAAGCCAAAAATACTCTCCATGGAAAGGTCAGTGAAATATGGAGATGAATGGATTCATCTTCATCAATATTTCAAATGCTAGCAGGCCATCAGTGAGGACTTGGGGGAGGTAGCACATTCAGGGAAAGAAGTGTTTTTTTCAGGTTTAATTCAATAACTACTTGCAACACACAGAATAATGGTTTTAAGCAACATAAGAATATGGACATATTTTCTCATACATGTCAATAAACTAGCTAATCAGAGCAGGCCACATGCATGTGACAGAAGAAAACACCACCAAATGATCATGGGTTTTGTTTCTATAAATGAGACTTTCAACTGTCCAGTCACAATAATTTAACAGGTGTCGCTGACCCAAGGTTTTCAACTTCCTGCAAACAAGCTACCCAGGCAAACCATCCCCCGAGGCAGTGGGCTGCAGCTCTCTCCTCCTCACCCCTCCTCTGCCACGTTGGACCCTCCACACCAGGAGAGCAAGCAAGACACGGAACCCAAAGCACGCGGTTATTTGCACGTCTCACACCGAGAGTCTAAGTGTGTGCTCAGTATTTGCTTAATGGATATGGGGAGGAATTAAGTACCTATTTCTTTGTTTGTAAAATCCACATCAGCTCTCCAGCCAGTCACTACTTTTCTTTTGAGCTGCCCCACATCAGAACTCTATTTGCACAAAAATTTTGATTGTGCACCGCAGAATTTATATTAAAGATGTTATAGGGGAAAGTAGAAATCATTTGTAGCATTTCTTGGGAAAACATTTTTAGAAACATCTCTTGTCCTAAGTTTCTCTCTTCAGCTTCCTGGTATCTTGTTCTGTCTTCCACTCTCTCTATTTCTTGTCTCTCTAGGACTCAGTCTTTGTGGGCCTTTTCCTCCCCTTCCCAAATTTTCCCCTTACCTTTTCCATAAACCTTCACTGTCATTTTCTTCAGAAGAGCAACTTAGCTCTATCTTAATGCTGACATACCTCTACTCCATGGTCATCTATGATATTAGTGACTCAGTACTATTCATTCCATCATTCACCATTTTCCCCACAAGCATTTACAGATTCCTTTCCATGAACCAGTCATTTCTAGTCACTGGGCATATGGCAATGAAGAAAACAGTCAAAGTCCCTGCCTTCAAGGAACTTAAATGCTCATTGGGAGACACAGAAACAAGTAATTATGCACAGCATAAAAGGACACAGTTCTCTGAAGAAAAAGAAAGTAAAGGGGATAGACGGTGACGAGGTCACATCTATATGCAATTTATATATGGATATGTACACATACATACTAAAAGCTTTTGTGTCTTATTGTTAAAACATCTAAAATAGCAAGAGCAGAAATCTGTATTTGTCATTAGAAGCTTTTCAGAATACTCAGAAATCTTAAGTGTGCTGCTAAGCAACTGATACCGGAATCTTCAAAGCCCTGCCCTCCAGAGCCCGCATGCTTTGCAGGCCTTCCGCACGGCCGCTCGCACTGCCGTCCTGCATTGCCGTCCTGCATCCCGGCCACAGGGAGCGGATCTCACTCCCGTCCACTCCGCGCACCCAACACGTCCAAGCTGTACGAGTAGGAGTGAGTGGTGTTGCTAATGTGTCCTTCGGTTTCCTCGCCTGTGAGAGGAGAAGGACATTACCTTCCCAATGACTTTGTTGTGTTTATTAACATGATTTTTTCATTTTATCGCATGGTATCCGGCATTTTCAAAAAACACTCAACACTAAATAAAATATTACTGTTATTATCACCGCCAATGTGAATCAGTTCTAATTAGCCCTGTAGTACTCTAAAAATTCCATCGGATGGAAATAGGTCATGGGATCAGTTCTCTGGGCCATGACCCACAGGGAGCACTCTTCTTGGCTACCCTCCCCAGAAGATGACCCACGTCAAATTCCTCTTTGTTTCACGTTGGCAGGTGCTGCCCTGTGCCCGCGGAGGGACAGTGTAGGAGAGTGGTGGAGGTCATCCTCTGGACTTGGATGGACCTAGCGTTGAATCCTGCCTTCCTCACTTAATTTCTGACCTGCCATTCCCGTTTATAATTGAGTTAAAAGCAATGGTATCTATCCCACGGTGTTAAATAAGGATTCAATAAAACAATGCATGTCACGTTCTTGGCATATGCTACTAAGAGTAACAGCAAACATTTAGAAAGTACTTACCATGTGCCGGGCACTGTTATAAGAACACTGCTTGTATTCACTTGTTAAATCCTCATTACAATCCTGTGACTTAGGCGTTATTATTACCCTCACTTTACATATCAGAAACCAGGGCCCAGAGAAATGAAGTAACTTGCTCAGGGTCATGTTAATGGTGATCCTGGAAGGATGAAAACCCAGGCAGTTTGCCTTGATTCTGCAATTGTAACCACTACTCCCTGCTGTCTCTCAATATTAAGTACTTCTCAAATATTTGCCATTTCTATACTAATCAATAAATAGTTGTTGAAATATTTATTTGACAAATCAATACTTGTGAAGTACTTATTTATTATTTGCTATATAGCTCTCTAAGTGCCAAATCTTATCATAGTCCACAAAAAATGCACCCTCTCACTGCTAAGTTCGATAAAGCAACTTCTCAGATTCTGCCTACCAAGAATATCAAGAAAACAAGGTGTATATTAGGGAAGGCAATTCAAAATACGTCCCCATATACCAGCGATTTTTAACACTGGTGTGCCACATTTTTAAAACAGGCAATACTGACTACTTAGGAGCACTGACCTCTTTTCTCTTAGATAATCAAATTTAAAAAAAAATGACAATAGCCAATGCAACAATAGCTGTCTACTGTGAAGAAATCAAAATTATAGTATTTTTTGTGTGCCATAGAACTTTAGTAATTAGTTTATGTGTGCCACAAGAAAAAGATTGAAAATTGCTACCATATACTATAATATCTATCATTTGCATTATGAGATTTTATAAGAATTTTAATTGCAACAATAGTATATGATGTGTTGCAAATGATTGACTTCATCTTATGTATACATCAATACTTACTTTGCAACTTCTATTTAGAGGAATATTAAAACAATAGGAAGTAGCTCTGAAGACAGTAAGAATGTTCTTAATACTACTTTTAAAAATCATGACTCAAAATGTCTAACACTTAGCTTCTGTAGTTTGAGGTTTACAATTATATTGGCTGAAATTTGTACAAGAAAATTTTTCATTGAGTAATCGATCCCTACAATATAAGAGATTTGGCTGGTTGCTATTTGGCAGGGGAAGGTGGGATTACTTTATTGTTTTGAAACAAAATAACATACTTTGTTCACAAAGCAAGAATTTTTTCCATGCAGTATTAATGAAAAGGATATAATTGTATTTATTTTTCTACAGCTTCATTCCTTGCTTCATTTTCTATTCTTATCCTTGTTTACTTCATTTCTTCTATTTCTAATCTACATTATCTCGCTGTGTTCCATATATCTCTATGAATCACTCTAACAAGATGAGGGTAAAGAAATGTCCTGTGAGCAACATATAATGTAAAATATGCATGATGTTTTTACATTAATGGAATTCACCATCAGGCGAGAGTAATCTAACATGTATTACTGCATGTCATTCATGGACTTCCGAGAACCCTCTGACTAGAATGTCTCAATATAAAAAATAGTGTAGTAGGCCCCCAAACACATCAAGGTCCTTATGTACATGTGACTCAGTTAAGAATCTTGAGAATGGGGAGATGATCTTGGGTTATCCAGGTGGGCTCTAAAGGGAATCAGAAGTGTTCTTAGAAAATGGGTGCAGCCGGGTCCTGTGAGGCCCAGGTCCCGCAGGTAGGAGAAGTGCGTGCCCCTCGGGACCCAGAGACTGCGCACCCGTGGACCCGGAAAAGCCCAGGCACTCCCCGGGACCTGTGAGGCCCAGGCCCCGCAGGTAGGAGAAGTGCGCGCCCCTCGGG
>CM052541.1:162758003-162823138 GCA_028533065.1 Trachops cirrhosus | reverse complement strand
CTAGGATTCTCTCCTTCATTTTAATCTTGGCTAATGTAATTATGATGTGCCTTGGTGTGTTTCTCCTTGGGTCCAAATTCTTTGGGATTCTCAGCTTCCTGGACTTTCTGGAAGTCTATTTCCTTTGCCAGATTGGGGAAGTTCTTTATTATTTGTTCAAATAACTTTTCCACTTGTTGCTCTTCCTCTTCCCCTTCTGGTACCCCTGTAATTCAGATGTTGGAACGTTTAAAGATGTCCTGGAGGTTCCTAAGCCTCTCATTTTTTTGAATTCTCATTTCTTCATTCTTTTCTGGTTGTATATTTTTTTCTTTCTTCTGGTCCACTCCATTGATTTGAGTCCCAGTTTCCTTCCCGTCACTATTGGTTCCCTGTACATTTGCCTTTATTTCACTTAGCATAGCCTTCATTTTTTTCATCTAATTTGCAACCAAATTCAACCAATTCTGTGAGCATCCTGACCACCAGTGCTTCGAACTGTGCATCTGATAGGCTGGCTATCTCTTTGTCCCTTAGTTGTATTTGTTCTGAAACTTTGATCTGTTCTTTCATTTGGGCCATTTTTTTTTTTTGTCTTGATGTGCCTGTTACGTAGTGAGGGGTGGAGCCTTAAGTGTTCACCAGGGTGGGGCAACCCAGTTGCTGCATTGTGACGCTATATGTGGGACAGGGGTCAGAGAGGGAACAATGGTGCTTTCCCTGCTCTCTGCCAGACTTCAGTCCCTTCCGCGGCTTCCCCCAAGCAAACTGGGCCTTTCTGGTGTTGATTCCCGTATGGGTGGGCTTGTGCACATTCTAGGACCCTGT
This sequence comes from Trachops cirrhosus, assembly GCA_028533065.1. Classification (NCBI taxonomy): domain Eukaryota; kingdom Metazoa; phylum Chordata; class Mammalia; order Chiroptera; family Phyllostomidae; genus Trachops; species Trachops cirrhosus. The sequence goes on along the minus strand of CM052541.1, from coordinate 162,822,331 downwards.
GGGTCTCTCCAACGAACTCTCTTGTGAGGCTGGGAGTCTCTCCTGGCACCTCAACCCCCACAGGTGTTTTCAGTCGGTGTTTTGAGGCTTTATTTCCCCGTGCCGAGTCCCTGGGTTGCGTGGTCTGTCTTCTTCCCCAGTTTCACCTGGTTTATCTGTGTGCGAATGTGGGACCACCCAGTCCGACAGCTGCCTTGTACATCACGCCGCTCCACAGTCCGCTGTCTTGCTGGGTCTGCCCGCTGCCACTGCAGGCCTAGGGTCCGCCAACCACTGCTTTTTTTGCCCAGCTGCCCAACTCTGCCCCTCCTATTGGTCTGGATGAACGTGTCTACTTTAATTCCTTGGTTGCCGCACTTCCACACAGTTCAATTTTCTGTCAGTACTGGTTGTTTTTTTGTTTCTAAATTTTTGTTGTCCTTATTTTGGTTGTGCGAGGAGGCACAGTGTGTCTACCTATGCCTCCATCTTGGCCGGAAGTCTAAAATCATTTTTAAAGACTAATCTTTTTTCCACACTATTTATTTATTTATTTATTTATTTTTAAGAGTAATCTTTTAAAAAAATTTTAAAGCTGTTTATTACATTTTTTAAAAAAGACTGTTCAAAACAATCATTTGCCTTCAGTCTTCAATTCAATTTGATTCAGTAAATATTTACTATAAAATCAGTTAAATTTAGTAAAACATTTTTTGAAACTGGACAACTTCCTTTTTTTCACCCTTTTTCTTTTTTTTATTGTTATTCTACTATAGTTATCTCAATTTTCCCCCTTTGCCCTCCTCCACCCATCCCACCCCTAGTTCCACAGTCAATCCCAACACTGTTGTCTGTGTCCATGGGTCATTCATACATGTTCCTTCACTGGTCCCTTCCTCTTCTTTCCACCTTTATCTCCCTCCTCCCTCCCCTCTGGCTGCTGTCAGTCTGTTCCATGTATCTATATCTTGGTTCTATTTTGCTGGTTAGTTTATTTTGTTCATTAGACCCCTTTTACAAGTGAGACCATATGGCGTTGGTCTTTCACTGATTGACTTATTTCGCTTAACATAATATTCCATCATGCTGTCCCAAAAGGTAGGAGCCCCTTCTTTCTTTCTGTTGCACAGTATTCCATTGAGTAAATGTACCAGAGCTTTTTGATCCACCATCTACTGATGGGCATTTAGGCTGTTTCCAGCACTTGGCTATTGTAAATAGCACTGCTAAGAACATATGAGTGCATAAGTTCTTTTGAATTCGTGTTTTTTTTTGATTCTTAGAGTATGCTCCCAGCAGTGAAATTGCTAGGTCAAAAGACAGTTCCATTTTTAGTTTTTTGAGGAAGTTCCATAGTGTTTTCCAAAGTGGCTGTACCAGTCTACATTCTCAACAACAGTGTACTAGGGTTCCCTTTTCTCTATATCTTCACCAGCATTTGTTGTTTGTTGATTTATTAATGATGGGCATTCTGACAGGTATGTCAGAATATCTCATTGTGGTTTTAATTTTCATCCCTCTGATGGCTAGTGATGTTGAGCATCTTTTCAAATGTCTGTGGGCCATCTGTTCTTGGAGAAGTGTCTATGCAGGTCCTTTGCCCATTTTTTAATTGGATTACTTGTCTTCCTGGTGTTGAGTCATATGAATTCTTTATATATTTTGGAGATTAAGCCCTTGTCCGATGTATCATTGGCAAATATGTTCTTCCACATGGTGGGTTCCCATTTTTATTTAGATGGTTTCTTTAGCTGTAAAGAAGCTTTTTAATTTGATGTAGGCCCATTTATTTTTTCCTTTATTTCCCTTGCCCTAGGAGATATATTGGTAAAAATATTGCTATGTGGGATATCTGAAATTTTCCACTAAGACTTTTATGGTATCATGACTTATATTTAAGTCTTTGATCCATTTTGAGTTTATTCTGGTGTATGGTGCAAGTGGGTGGTCTAGTTTCATTTTTTTTTTAATGTATCAGTACAGTTCTCCTGACACCACTTATTGAAGAGACTATTTTTACCTCATTGTATGCTCATGCCCCTTTTATCAAATGTTAATTGGCCACAGAGACATGGTTAATTTCTGGATTCTCTATTCTGTTCCATTAATCTATGTGTCTGTGCTTATGCCAGTACCAGGGTGTTTTGATTACAGTGGCCTTGTAGTGTAGTTTTATATCAGGTATTGTGATTCCTCCGAGTTTATTCTTCTTTCTCAAGATTGCTGAGGCTATTTGGGGTCTTCTGTGGTTCCATATAAATTTTTGGGATATTTGTTTTAGATCAGTGAAATATGCCATTGGTATTTTAATAGAGATTACATCGAATCTATGGATTGCTTTGGGTAGTATGGATATTTTAATGATGTTAATTTATCCAATCTGTGAACAAAGTATATGCTTCCATTTATTTGTATCTTCCTCAGTTTCTTTATTCAGTGTTCTACAGTTTTTTGAGTATAGGTCTCTTACCTCCTTGGTTAAATTTATTCTTAGGTACTTTATTTTTCTTGTTGCTATAGTAAATGGGATTTTTTCCTAGTTTCTTTTTTCTGATAGTTAATTGTTGGTGTACAAAAATACCATCAGTTTCTGAATATTGGCTTTGTATTCTACTACTTTGACAAATTTACTTATTAGTTTGAGTAGTGTTTTGGTGAAGACTATGGGGTTTCCTATGTATACTGTCATGTCATCTGCAAATAATGACAATTTTACTTCCTGCTCAATTTGGATTCCTTCCTTTCTTGTCTGATCTCTGTGGCTAGAACTTCCAGTACTATGTCAAATAAGAGCAATGAAAGTGGACACACTTGTTTTGTTCCTGCTATTAAGGGAAAAGCTTTTAGTTTTTGCCCATTGAGTATGATGTTGGCAGTAGGTTCCTTATATATGACCTTTATTATGTTGAGGAATGCTCCCTCTATTCTCACTTAGCTGAGTGTTTTTATCATAAATCAGTGCTGGATTTTTATTAAGTGCTTTTTCACTGTCCAGTGCTTTTTCACTATCCATCACATGGTTTTTATCCTTCATTTTGTTTTATGTGGCATCATGTTTATTGATTTGTAAATATTGTACCATCCTTGTATCCCTGGGATAAACCACACTTGATCATGATGTATAATCTTTTTAATGTATCACTCTATCTAAATTGCCAATATTTTATTGAGGATTTTAGCATCTATGTTCATCAGACATATTGGCCTGTAATTTTCTTTCTTTGTTGTGTCTTTACCTGTTTTAGAATTAGGATAATACTAGCCTTGTAAGAAGAGTTTGGGAGTCTTCTCAAAGACTCCTCTTCTTGAATTTTTTTGTATTAGTTTGAGAATGATAGGAGTTAGTTCTTTGTTAAATGCTTGGTAAAATTTGCCTGTGAAGCATCTGCTCCAGGCCTTTTATGTGCCAGGAGTTTTTTGCATACTGCTTCGATGTCACTAGTTGTTATTGGTGTATTCAAGCTTTCTGCTTCTTGATTCAGTTTTGAAAGACTGAATGTTTCTAGAAATTCATCCATTGTTCCCAGGTTGTCCAATTTCTTGGCATATAGGTGTTCATCATAATTTCTTACAATAATTTGTATTTCTGTGGTATCAGTGTTTACTTTTCCTCTTTTGTTTCTGATTCTATTTATTTGGGTCCTCTCTCTTTTTTTCTTGGTGAGTCTGGTTAATGGTTTGTTAATTTTGTTTAACTTTTTAAAGAGCTAGCTCCTGGATTCATTGATCCTTTGAATTGCTTTTTTAGTTTCTATGTCATTCAGTTATGGTCTGATCTTGATTATTTCCTTCCACACTTTCTGGACTTTGTTTGTTGTTGTTCCTCTAGTTCTTTTAGATGAAGGGTTAGGTTGTTTATTTGAGAATTTTCTATTGTCTTTAGGTAAACCTGTATTGCTATGAATTTCCCTCTGAGGACTGCCTTTCCTGTGCCTCGTAGGTTTTGGGTTGTTTTGTATTCATTTACATTTGTTTCCAAATACTTTTTGATTTCTTCCTTGACATCACTGTTAACCTATTTATTATTTAATAATATGTTATTCAGTCTCTATGTATTTGAATGTTTTTGAGTTTTCTTTAATGTTGGTTTCCAGCTTCAACCCATTGTTATCTAAGAAGATGGTTGGTAAGTTTTCTTGAATTTGTCAAGGTTTGTGCTGCACAATGTGGTCTGTCTTTGAAAATGATCCATGTGCATTTGAAAGAAATGTATGTTTTGCTTCTTTGGGGTGAAATGCTCTGTAAATATCAATTAAGTCCATTCGATTTAGGGTATCATTCAATGCCATGATATTTTTGTTGACTTTTTGTTTGGACAATCTATCCATTGTTGATACTGGGGTGTTGAAATCTCCTATGATGACTGTATTGCTATCAATCTCCTTCTTAAAATTCTCCAATATTTGTCTTATATATTTAGGAGCTACTATGTTGGGTACATATATGATTACAAGGGTTATATCCTCTTGTTGGACATGTCCCTTAAGTATTACGTAGTGGGTGTCTTTGTCTCTTGTTATGGACTTTGTTTTGAAGTCAATTTTGTCTGATATAAATATTGCTATCCCAGTTGTTTTTTTAAATGTCCATTTGCTTGGAATATTTTTTTCTATCCCTTGACTTTCAGCTTGTGTAGATATTTTGATCTGAGGTGGGTCTCTTGTAGGCAGCATATATGTGGATCATGTTTTCTCATCCATTCAGCTATCCTATGTCTTTTGATTGCGGCATTTAATCCATTTACATTTAAGATTATTATTGACAGGTATTTATTCACTGCCATTATTTCTTTTGTGACTGTGTTCCTCTATCTCTCTCTCGCTCTCTCACTCATGCTCACTCTTTCTTTTTGTCCATCTTCTTAAAGCGGTCCCTTTAGCATCTCTTGCAATGATGGTTTGGTGGAGATGTCCATCTTCTTAAAGCGGTCCCTTTAGCATCTCTTGCAATGATGCTTTGGTGGAGAGGTACTCTTTTAGCCTTTTTTTTCAGTCTGGGAAACTCTTATTTCACCTTCCATTTTAAATGAGAGTCTTGCTGGGTAGAGTAGTCTTGGTTGCAGGTCTTTGGTTTTCATTACTTGGAATATTTCATGCCATTCCCTTCTGGCTTGTAGTGTTTCTTCTGAGAAATCAGCTGATAGCTTTATCGAAGCTCCTTTGTATGTTACTAGCTGTTTTTCTTGCTACCTTCAAGGTTCTCTCCTTGTCTTTAAAGTTTACCATTTTGATTATAATGTATCTTGTATTGGGCCTCTTTGGGTTCATCTTGATTGGGGCTTTCTGTGCTTCCTGAACTTGCATGAGTTTTTCCCTTATCAAGTTAGGGAAATTCTCTGGCATTATTTTTTCAAACAGGCTTTCTCTCCCTTGTTCCTTTTCATCTCCTTCTGGTATCCTTATGATGCAAATGTTGTTATGTTTCATGTTGTCCTGCAGCTCCCTTAAACTATCTTCTTTCTTTTTGAGTACTTTTTCATTTTGTTGCTCTGACTGGGTGTTTTCTTCTACCTTGTCTTCTAACATGCTGATTCAATCCTCTGCTTCATCTAGCCTGTTTCTATTTCCTTCTAGTGTGTTCTTCATTTCAGATATTGTATTCTTCATTTCCTCTTGCCTCTTATTCATAGTTTCTATGTTCTTTTTCATGCTGATGTAGTTCCCACTAAGTTCCTTGTAGTTCTCAGTGAATTCCTTTATCATCCGTATAACCATTATTTTGAACTCTATGTCTGGTAAATAGCTTGCCTTCATTTTATTTAGCACTCTTTCGGGGATTCCTCCTTTCCCTTTGATTGGGGGTTGTTTCTTGGTCTCCCTATTTTTGGTGACTATATTTATTTGTTTCTACATATAATATTAATGTGCTTTGATTCTCTGTATTTGTGGGGTGGTCTTATGTGGTAGGAGAGCTGTGGGACTTGGTGGTGCAGTCTCCTTGATCTCCTGAGCTGGATGCTCTAGGCATGCCCTATATGCAATTTATGTGGGCTCTCTTGTTGTAATTGGGTTTTTATTGTCATTGACTTGTTTATTGATGGGTTATCCCCTCTGGCTGGCTGACTGAGAGTCACAGCCCCTACTAAATCTTGTATGCTGTTGTACAGGAGCAGTCAGAACAAAACAAAACAACCCAGCAAACAAAACCCACACCAGAAAAAATGCCCACCAACCACTGCCATGATGTTAATAACAAATGCACTAAGATTAATAAAGATGGAAAGAGAATAAGAGAACTATACAAAAGGAAAAAAGAATATGAGGTGACTAATGGAAAGAAAAATGATTTTGAGAGGGTAGAGAGAGGAGAAATAATGAGTACAGAATGGAAACAAAGTAAAGAAAAGGAGTAAATAAAATTTGCAGTGTAAGTAAAATAGGGAGTGAATAGAGCAAAATTGAGTAAGAAAAGGGAAGCATACAATATGAAATTTGAAAAAAATAGTGAAAAAATGGGAACCAAATTGAAGAAAAACAACCACCACAGTGATATCCACCACAAATGAGCAAAAATTAATAAAGGTGGAAAGAGAATAAGAATATTATAAAAAAGAAAAAAGAAGGAAAATAAAAAAAATTGTGAGATTTCTAAAGGATAGAAAAATGATTTTGAGAGGACAGAGGATGAAGAAATAATAAGCAGAAAGGTTATTAACCAGCCTAAGAAAGGGAGAAAACAAAATTTACAGTGAAAGTAAGACAAGGCAGGAGAAATGCAAAATGGAGTAGGACAGGGGAACAGTAAAATATGAGATAAAATTAAAAAATAATGAAAAACTAGGAATAAAATTGAAGAAATGCAACAACCCCAATATCAATTACAACTAAACAAATATTAATAAAGATGGAACAAGAATAGAATATTATAAGAAAGGGAAAAATAATGTGAGATGACTAATGGAAAAAATGGTTTTAAGAAGATGGAGGTAGGAGAAATAGTAAGAGTTAAGAATGGAAACAAGGCAATGAAAGGAGAAAAAATAAAATTTAAAACAAAAATAAGGAAGGATAAAGGTAAAATGGAGTAAGAGAGGATAAGAGTAAAATATGAGATTTGAAATAAAATTAAAATAAATATAAACATTATATATTAATAAAATTTAAAAAATGATGAAGTAATAGGAACAAAATTGAAGACAAAGAATGCTAAAAAGCTATGCAGGAGAAAACATAACAAAAATAATGAAAAAAGAATAAGTTGGGATTCATCTCAGCAGAGTCTAGTGTATGTTTGCCTATTGTCTTCTCCTTCAGGACCTGTCCTAGTATTGTCAGCTGGTGTCCCAGTCTAGCCTTAGGCAGCCTTTCTGAGGCTACAAACAATCCACAGTCTGTGGCTGTCTCCTTCAGGCTTGGCTGATCCTCACTGTTCTGCCCTGCTGTCTCTTTATCAGCAGGAGGCCCACGGGTGGGCCCTCGGTAGTACCACATGTACCACTTCCACCTGCCTCTACAGGGGTCCTGTATATGACATACAGGACCATCCCCTGGCCTCTCCCCATTAAATGCCAGTAGAAACTCTTTAGTTGTGACAGTAACAAATTTCTCCGGACATTGTCAAATGTCTCCTGGGAGAGCAAAGCTACCCCCAGGTGAGAACCATAGCTTTAACTTTTTCTTGAAGATCCAGAATCCTTATGAATAAAAATTATTATCTTGTATAATTCAGGGAGGACTGCAGTACAGGGAGATCCTTTGGACCTAGCCAGGGAGGGGACTGTTGCCCATTTTTTCCACACAGATGTGCTCTTAGAGTTTTCCTGTCTCTATCATTGTTGGTCATTCCTCATCTGCTGTGGGAACAGACACCATTGTCCAAGAAAGGACTCCGAGGGGCTTTACCTCATTTCCAGAGAGAGAGGGGAAGAGCAGGAGAAGGCGGCATGATCAGCATGGCTGCTGCCCTCTGCCTCGGCATGAGGGCAGTACTAGAAGTTCTTTCTCTTTTTTGATGGAACCGATCCATATCGGCACACACATCTACTGTCACGGTCATAAACACTGTTGAGCTTTTTTGTTTAGTAAGTGATAGTCGTTATCCTGGAGCTATAAATATATTTTCATGTATTTTCTTCTAAAGGATTTGACATTTTGTTTTCCATATTTAAATAATAATTTCTTCCATTGTCTCACCCATGATTATAGTAACTAATTCCATTCATTTAAGTTTTCTTTAATATCTTTCAATAAAGTTTTAATCTCTTAATAGAGACCTTGAACCTCTTTTGTTAGATTCATTCCTAGGTTCCTTGTATTTTGTTACTATTAAAAGAGTACCTTTATAATTATAATTTCAAGCTTAGATGTTTAGATGTTTAGAAATATAATAAAGTTTCTTAATATTGATTTTGCATTCAGTAAACTTGTTAAATTCTCATTTGTTGTAGATACTTTTGGGTTATCTAGGTAGATAGATAATCTCCAAAACCAACTGTCTATATGTCTAATTAACTATTACTCATCTATATGTATTTATCTACTGCTCAGTACAAGAACTAAACAGAAGTGGCAAGTGTAAACATTTTTGTCTTCTTTCTATACAGATTTTGTGTAAAATGTGTATACATTTCAAAAGTATAAACATTTTGTCTTCTTTAAAGTTATGAATTTTAAAGCAAAATTTCTAATTTTTAATCATTTAGGATAATATAATAGATTTTTGGTAGCAATTCCTTTCAGTTTCTTGTTTTCTTACGTTTTCAAAACCTTGAGTAGATGTTGATTTTTTTTGCAAGTGATTTTTCTTCATCTAGTGAGTTAAATATAGTTTTTCTTGAATCTTTTATTATAGGGAATTATATTAATGCACTCTCTAACATAAATCTGCTCTGTATCCTTGGGATAAACCCAGCTTAGCTTGCTAATATTTTGTTTAGAATATTTGAGTCTGCACTTGTGAGTGACTTTTTAAGTGGGATGACTAGCTCTTCACGTTTGTCTTTCTTTCCTCTGATACAGGTAAGGTTTTAGATTTCCTTCTGAGTGTCACGATACTGAGAGCTCAAATTTTGCCATGTAGTGCTTTTAGTATTTAACTCTAAATAATTTTACATTTTATTTTTATTTCTTTTTTGACCTAAGAATACTTTTAGAATTATGTTTTTAGTATCTAACTTAATGAGATATCTTTTTGTTTTTTATTCTCAGTTTAACTACATGTGTTTAACAAAGGTGGTCTTTTTGACATTACCTCTTTGAAATTTGTTGAGACATACTATATTATCTAATATATAGTCGTTTAAATTCTTCATTTATGTTTAAAGGAATGTATATACCCCCATTCATAAATACCTACATTCCATTTTTTAAAAGATTTTATTTATTTACTTTTTGGAGTGAGGGGGAGGAAGGGAGGGAGAAAGAGAGGAAGAGAAACACCAATGTGAGGTTGCTTCTTGTGTGCTCCCCTCCGGGGTCCTGGCTTGCAACCCAGGCATGTGCCCTGACTGGGAATTGAACCAGTGACCATTTGCTTCATAGGTCGACGCTCATTGGACTGAGCTGCACCAGCCAGGGCCTATATTCCATTTAGATCAAACTTGTTTATTATGTTGTGGAAATCTATATCCTTATTGATTTTTCTGCACATTCAATCAATTATTAAAAGTTGTGTGTGAAAGGTTTCCATTATAATGGTGTACTTAATGTCTCCTCTTTAGAAGACATTATATCCTTCCAGTGAAGTTAATTTTTTATCTTTGTATACTGACTCTCTTTATTTTGCCTTGAAATACTGCTTATGCAAATATTAACATAACTATGTTATATTTCTTTGGCTTTGTATTTACTTGATAGAACTTTTTCCAGCTTTTAGCTTCAGTCTTTCTCTGTTGTCTCTTGTGAAAAACATGCTGTGGTGGTTTTGTTTGTTTGTTTGTTTTACATAGTCTGACAATCTATTTCTTTCACATTGTGTGTAATTACTTCACATAGAGTCATTTATTTCTACCATATTACTATATACATTTTTTATTTTGAACCCTGTCATTTTTCTTATTTCAATATTTTCCTGTAATTGTTTCAATATATACATAATAATTCTATTCTTTAGTTGATTTTCTTAATAGTTTCACATGCATATTTAGAATGTTTAAAGTTAGGGTGTGTGTGTGTGAGAGAGAGGTTATTATTTGACAGAGTCCAAAATAAAATTGTTAATATATACTTACGTCAGTATTATTAGCTTGGGTTTTTTATTACAATAAAAATTAAAACATGACCTCTGATAGTAAAATGAAACACGTGGCATTCTCTTTGGCTTTCACTTACCCATCTAACCTTATCTATAACTAATTCCCAGATTTAACCCTTCATTTCGGGGGGTATATTGACCAGCCTTCCTTCACCTGAACATCTTCTCACTCATCCCCATGCTTTTGTCATCTCCTTAGAAAGACCTTGTCCCACCAACCACCCTGCGACTCCATGTGTGTGTGCATATAATCTCCTTGGAAGTATGTAGTTTTGTCCCCATTTTACAGACAAAGAAACCGAGGCTTATTTCATTGAGATTATTTGTGACTTAGGTCAGACAGTTAATAACAGTACAACTGGATATGATCCCAGACTAAATTCCTCAACCTATGTTCTTAACACAAATAGCAGTCTGCCTCCAATTTCTAATTTCCTTTCCCTCCACTCTTGGGAACAATTACTGTCACAGCTCATACAGAAATAATATCAGAGAGTAGTCAGTGAAACTATAAACTAAAAACCAAGTTTAATGGACTAAATTCGCCTAAAATAAGTGTTGTATACTATTAATGAGAAAATGTGAGCGGAAAAAGGAGAAAAAAGCACCCCGACTTTCTCTGAGAAATATTGACTTACCTCTGTGTCAGGACGTTCCACTTTGAGTGCATCTAATGACGCCATTAACCAGTCCCTTGTCTTTCCACGGGAGGAAGAAAAGGGCTGCTCTGTGCATGAGCTGGGTCAGCAGTTTAAAGCATTCACTAGGAAAATGAAAATCAACACAACCCGACAACCCACAGGAACTCTCAAGCAGTGTGACATTTCAAACCAGTTCAGAAAGGAAAATGCGTAATTATCCCCCATAACTGTCAAATGAGCGTAGCAGCTGCATAACTGCTGGTGAATAGAATCAATCGGAGAGCAAACAGGATCCATCAAACTGCCGGAATAATTCAATGTCTTGTTAAAAAAGATTTACTTCCCCTTTTAACTCTTCTTATTTATTCAAGGAGTTTTGCTTTTTACCTTAATTTTTCAAAAAAGTTCTACCTTTATCTCCAAACCACTCTCACTGAAACACCACGCTGCACTGACGTAGACCCACAGGCTCACTCTGGTGATGACGACTCGCAGTGAGAAGAGTCGCCATGGATTTCTACCGCTTCACAAGCTCAATGCTCCGCCCAGATCTGTCATTTTCTTTTCTTTTCTTTTTTTTTTCAGATCTGTCATTTTCATAAAGAACTGCATGAGATTTGAAGTACACAATGTCATTATTTAAGTTAAGGGAAATTTTTTCTATACTTTATATGCTGCTATTGAGCATTTATTCCACCTTTTATTCTAACATTATGGTTCTATTTGCTGTTAACCCAGACTTGCTTGCCATTGTACTAACTTTTGCTTGGCACGTGATATCCTTACATCATTCTAAGAAATCTATTCTTCCTTCAGTACTTTTTGTCTCTTAGATTGTTTCATTTCTTCCAATAAGTTCCATTACTTAATTTCATGAGTCTTTTTTTTTAAAGAGTATAAATTGCTGCCTTCTTATTTGTAATGCCCTAAAACTATTTGTAACTCTCATGGTTTCACACTTATGACAAATGCAATGACTTTTTTATGCTCCTTCATGTGGACTATGGGTGATTCCGGCATAATTGAACTCATTTGGCTGCCTCTAATTTTTTGATCTTGGTTTTTTCCTTCAAGTCAGTCACCATATTGTTAGCAATGAGCTAATCATTTTTACTATAGAAAACTGTCCATAACCCAGGGGCATTGATCAAAATTTATTTTGCCTGATATTTTATATATGTTTTCCTAAAATAAAAACAAGTAAGACAACACTTTAAAAAATAAACGACTCCTAGATTAAACACACCAGGAAATATGATTTTCCATTTATCATAATGATAGAAAACTGGCTTTGGAAATATATTTATTTATATTTATTTTAAGAAATAAATTAATTTAAATAAAAATATTAAATAGGTAACAGCTTATTTGGATATGGCAAAATGGTTGTAAATGGTAATACCAGAGGAATCAGTGATCTAAAGTGAACAGATTCAAAATTGCAGTGCCCAAGATGAACACCAGAGGGTGCCAAATCATAGGCACTTTAAAACAAAAACATGACTTATAAAAGATGACCTCATTTCAATGACAACAAGTCCAGTGATGATAATAGCTATCACTTCTTGATTATCTATTTTGTTTTAAGAATTTTGCTGGGCAATTTACATACATAAACTCATTAATTTCTCACAGTGTCTGTTAAAATTAGTAATTATTATCTCAATTTTCTAGATGAGATAATAAAATGTTACTGTTTTGTTTCAATTTGATCTTTTGAATGTGATATTGTTCCATACGTGCATGGTGCTAAGGCTTTGATATAGGTTATATAAATTACAATTTTCAAGAATCTTGTGGCTTAGATTACATTGCATTTCTTTTTTGTAGAAGAAAGAACTGGGGTTTAGAGAGATTAATGAATTTACCCAAGATTACCAGTTATTGGTGAAAGCTAGTCTGTTTTTAAAGCTAAAGCTTCAGCTTTTACTAAGTCAAACAGCTTCTCAAGGATCTCACAGTAAATCCTTTCTCTCAATCTCTTCCTGTTTCTCTTCAAGCACGTTAAATACATAACACTGACTGTACTAATTACAATGGCATATGGCAGTGTGGTAGTAGGTTTAAAATGTAACAGCAATCATCACACAAGCCACAGCAATGTTGATACAACTGTTGGAAGGTTTTTACAATATTATCATGTATATTTATCAGGAAAAAAGAAGCACAAGAATGAGCCACTAGACTTAAATAAATTCACCACTGTACTCTAGATGCATTTCATGATGTAATAAAGTGACTTCTTAAAAGGTAAGAGTAAATTTGAACCTAAAACCATATTTGGCTACAGCACTTTGGGTTATTTTAGAAAGGCAAGAATTAAATACCAAGAGAGTACTCTACTTAAAAAGAGAGAGTCACTGTCAAAGAGGGATTCCAGGGTAATTGTTATAATTATTAAGGTTTTAATAATCATCATGTGATTCATCATATTTATGCTGCTAGGTGCATTTCACTAGAACCTAGAATGTTCATTATAAGATACTTTTATTTTAGTTTCTACTAAGTAGAAGTATCATGAAAGAAATTTAAACTGTGAATTTTAAAATGTGATAGTATTCCTACATTAGGCTATTTACTAATAAATCACATGAGAAAAATATAAATAGAATAGCCCTGGGTCCTGACAGCTAAGATAACGATCGAATTAAAGAACCGGCCTTTGCACAGGTTTCTCCGGTTCGTGTGTTCTGGCCCTTTGAACAAACACTCCTCTCTGACAAGCCTTTCTATATTTGGTCACCGGATTGTTCTCTAAACTGCTGAAGCTTTTGGATCCTGTTATAAGTACGATCTTGCAAATTGTGAGAAGTTATAATTGATATGATGACTTCAATAGTTTGAATCTAGGCCAAAAATGACAATGTTTGAATTGTCAAACACACTTGTTTTTTAATGGGGCACTTTGAAGGGATGGGAGGGCTACTTGCACTGCATGGCTCCATCCCTGAATCTGGACAATTTCATGGTTACACCAGCGAGACCTTGACAGATTGTCATCACTAGTACCTGAGCTAACATCCTCTTTGTTGTCCTATCTAATCTTTGGGTTGGCAGGTGGTGGCAATAACATTTTCCTCATAATTTTGAGTCTATTTCTTCTTAGAAAGGCTCCTCTGTATAGTCACTTTGGAACCAATAAATTACTATCTTTAAAATTTTAATTTATTTTTATTATTTTACAAAAATACAATTTGCAAATTAGTGACACCTTTATCATACATGACTATGCATGTGCACACGCACACACACATCCATACCAGTGGTGTGTCGGTAAATCGCCTCTCTGCTCCGCCCTCTCTCCCAACCCCCATCTCAAAGGCCCTGGTTTCCACAGTTTCTGCAGTGTAAACACCCCCATCTTTGCCAATTTGAAACTACCAACTTGATATTACTGAACAAGGATTCTGGAAGAGATGAACATAATTGATTCTCCAAAGCTGACGGAGGCCAGCCTCAGGGCATGCACACTCACACATAAAGGGTTGTGTGTGCGGAGGGTATATTTACACCCACAATGGTGTCTTGACAGCCCTGTGCTCTCACATCTCCTCAGCGCATCCTCTGACTTCAGCCATGCTAGGGCCATCAGTTGCCAGGAAGTGAGACCTGGCAGCACCTTCCTCAGACTTCCATCTTGGGAGCTCTCTGCCACTACTCCACAGGATGCCCTTGAGATTTAGGTGCAAACATGGAAGTATGAGCGAGTGACTGTCTCACGGAGCAATCCTTGACTAATGGGGATCAGAACAGGTGGATGAACATCTCTGCTTCTGTGTCTGGAGCGGGCAATTGCGACACACAGTCTACATGGCTCTTCAGAGGGTCCTGTGCGATAGAGCGCAGAGCCTGGATGACGCATCCGCGGGTACGCTCTCCTTCCTTCCCGGTTCATCCCCCCAGTGGCTTCCTTCTGTTCCTTGAATTCACGTCCCAAAATAAACTACTGCCTTCAAGCAAGATCTCATCTTGGGCTCTCCTTTTTTGGTGGGCACAGCCTGAGATTCTAGGCTTATTTCCAAGGCTATATAATGACAGCAATTTGATGAAATATAATCATCACCAACACTACCAAGTAGGTCACTAGTTAATGTTTGTCTACAAAATACTTAATTTGCATTCCTTTTAGTTTAACTGGAAATTAAGGCCATTTGGCTTAGATTGTAACTTTTAATAAAGAAAAGATAGCTATGTAATAAAATCTAAATGGTCCTTATAAAAGGGAGAATTACTTGAGATGCAGCCATCTATAACATCAATTTTCTTGAGCATGTTCTATTTAAGGTATATATACCAACAAATTATCAAAGCCAAATAAATACACATTACTCAGTAAGCTATCTCTTTCTCCTGCCCATATCTACAAAAAATTAATTCTTATAATGACATACTAGAAGTATATGTTTAAGAGGACACAGAATTCTTATGTAGTGTAGGAATTTAAAATGGTGATGGAAACAATTTTCATAATATTAAAATAGCAGAACATTGTGATTAAGTTAATTTTCACATCCCTAAGTAAAAAGAAAATATTAATAATGGACTCAGAAGGTAGTTTTAAGCCATAATCATTCTGAGTTTTAGCTTGGTTTATATTATTTTTGGCTTAACTTTAAACTATTTAAGTGTGGTAAGATAGCTATTATGATTCATGTATTTTTGTGTTTTTCTTCTCTTTCAGATAGTCAGAAATAAAAACTTAATATTGAGGTCAGCTAATTCAAATAAAATAAAACAAGAAACACTTTAAACACACAACATATCAAATAGAGAAGACAAATATAAAATTTAAATATTCTTGAAGACTTTAATGGGAAATACTCAAATATATAACCAGATTAGTAATACTATATTTAAGTTGCTTATTTAGAAAAAATAATTTTAATTTTTCCCAATTTTAAAACATAACATTTGAACACAAAATAAAGACATGAACATAATGAGAATTTAGAACATACAAAAAAATAGAAGAAAACAAAAACCACTCTAATATTATTTCAGTGGCACCGGAACCCCAGTGTTTTTAATTTCATCTGCCTGTGTGCACTGGCCCAAATAAATGTAGAAAGTTTGTAGTATAGAAAGAAAAAAATAGTTTAATATTGAATTGACCAATCTGGAGACAGGAAGCTAATGCTGAAAACCTGACTCTCCAATGGAAGTTATAGATTACATATGGAAAAATCACAAGATACCATGGTTTAGGGGGTTCAGGTTGTGCTGGGAGCTGATTGGTTGGAGGCCACATAAGGGTAACTGATCATTTCTTCAGATTTTAAGGGCAGTTCAGAGGGCTACTCCAGTGTCCTTCTGTCTGGCATCATGAACACGTAGCCTAATGGTTGTTCCACCTTAGGCCTCAGGAGCTGAAACATAACTTTGGTCAAGCTGTCATTTCCAGCCGCCAGAGGCCCGGACCTTGTGACTATTGGTCAGGTCCCTGGCTACTGTCTTCTGCTACCCTGGGGTTGTTGATTATCCTAGGGAAAGGCTAGGTCTCTAAAGGATCTATCTATCTATCTATCTATCTATCTATCTATCTATCTATCATCTATTGCCATATCTATCTATATATATATAGAGAGAATAGAGTATATACCTATATGTATATATCTAGATCTAGATCTATCTCTCTATACATATTCTTACTCTATATATCTATATATATAGAGAAAGATAATTTCTAGAGCTAGTGTTTAAAATTTAATTTAATAAAAGTTGTAAGGACCCTCAGTTTCAGGTGTAAAAACATTTTTTTTCCTTTTTTTGTGTGTGTATGGAAGTTTTAAAACTTTTAAAGAATTTCATTAAAGTACAAATGACATTAAACTCTTAAATTTAAAGTGCACAATTAAATGCATTTCTACATACTGTATATGTAAGTCATGACCACAATTAAGTTAATGGACATTTTCCAAAGTTTCCCCAGGTCTCTTTGTAATCCATCCTCCAACCTCTTCCTTCTCTCTGCTTGGGATTTCAAGGGCACATACATCAGAACTTTTGATCTTGATCCACAGATCCTTAAGGTTCTATATATTTCTCTTTGATCTTTTTTCTTTTTGTTCTTCAGATAACAATAATTTTTATTGATCTGTCTTCACATTTACTGACTCTTTAGTGTGTTATCTCCATTATATTTTTGAACTCATCCAGTGAAGCTTTCCATATATTATGTTGTTTGATTTTAATTTTTTGTCTGGTTCTTTTTAAAATAGTTTCTATGTCTTTGTTGAGCTTTCTGTTTTCATTCATTTTCCTTTTTTCAGCTTTCTTCCCTCCACAATGCCCCTCTTGTCCTGCCTTCTTTCTGTGGTTCTGAAGGCAGGTAAGCTGGCAGAGGTTTCTGCAGAGTTCTAGCAGCTACGCCCTCTGAAACCGTGCCTGTGGGGCAGAATCTTCCGAGGGAACCTAAGACCCTTACCACCTCGGGGTAGTACCGTCTGCACGTCTGGACTCCCCACCACAGTCTGCCTGGTCTTGTTTATTCTCAGCCTTTTCAGGTAGCAAGTTTTTATCTTTGTTGTCCGCAGCAGGGTGAGATCAGTTACTGGGGGGATTGCATCACTGTATCAGAACCCATACTCTTCAGGAGCATTTACTTTTGTTTTATAAAACAATGTTTAGATAAAATAAAAGTATTATGCAAAGAGCTTGAATTTTCTAATAAAATCGTCTACCAATAGCTTTAAACACATTTGATCAGCCTCAAAGAAGTTTGGGGTTAAAGATTTGGGGCCTCATTTTGGTTTGTTGAAGAGTAACAGCGGTTTGAGCTGAGAGAGCCATCTGGAAATAGGTTCCAGAGGGTCATTTGGTTGCATTTGATACTTCCTAGTTCTGCTCCTGGATACATACCTAATGAATTAAATTATTGTGATTTTCCAGGCTTTCATTAATGTGTTTGTATAGAAGATAAGTGGCAAGAATAGTGTTTTTAAGGGCTCTTAGCAAGAATGTGACAGATGTTTGAAGCTGTTTCCTAATGACCTGGTAATTGTTCAGCAACAGTATTAGAATGACTGAGAGTCGTTAATAGAAACAGTTTATTGCCTGGGGTAGTCTTAAAACATAATCTGATTTCATAATTACTGTTAGTCTAATACTGAATGAAGTCTGAATACAGAGTAGTGGAAGGTATGACCAGTTGTATCAATCGACGCTTTCTAAATACCTTTCATTTAACAAAACACCACCAGTATTTATCCATATAGTAGATATTTGATAAATAATCATCATGAAGCAACTCTGAGAATGATACAGTGATTCTGAGGGCCCCTCGGGGTTACAGGAAACTTGGCAGTGATGTGTGTGGTGTCTCATTCACAGATTTACTCCTGCAGGACTGAATGGTTCTCGAGATGAGCGAGCAACACGACTCCCAAAGCTCTTTGAGCAGCCTTTATTCTCCTTGCTCAGGATTCCGGCTTATGGCGTCCTGGAGTTAATTGCGGTCGCCCGCCTTCCTGCAGGGCCAGCTGCTTTTTGTGGTCAGAGGAGATAAACAGAGGCTCAATGGGAGATCTATTTCTGGGTGTTGAAAGGGCCTCTGTGCTGCTGGTCGAGGGGGAAATCATCTAACCTCCCTCGCGGGATGCCTGCCTGGGTGATTCCTTGGGGCTGTCATCCTGACGCTGGCTCTTCCTGTGCCCAAGTTCTATAGTGGCTTGTCTCAGAGAAACAAACCTTAAAACGCTTTAAAGGATGCAATCGTGTCTAACTTGAAAAGTCAAAATTCAAATTTAGAAAGACACTATGTGTCTAAATTCAAAGTTTGCTGGCCAAAATAAGAAGCATATTAATGGGGGGTGGTCACAGTTACAACCCAGCAATTGTTATTTCAATAATAACATTCTCTGAGTCAAGAGCTCCCTGCCTGAGGGAAGGGAGAAGGGATTGCCCATTCACTGAATACCATGTCGGGGCTCCTGGATAACAGCATCCACAGCATATGTATTCCTACTGCGCAGTTGTTAAAACAAAATTTAACTTTATAAAGTTGTGAGGGAAGTTTTTAATTGCTGCAGTGTAATTTTGTTACATGTTACTGTTGATTGGACATGCTACAGCATGTTAGAGATCTGGCTTCCCCATATTCCAGGGGAGAAAACTTGGCTGCAGAGAGACTGAACACCTGGTCCAAGGTCACAGTCCCCGTGAGCAGGCAATGGAATTGACTGGGAATGCAAGTCAAGAATGAAATTCCTGGGTACAAAGGTAGCATTATGAATAAGCTCTCTGTTTTACAATGATTTTCATTTCTGAACAGAAATAGCCATATGTCTACAACTGATACACTTTTTAGATATTTTTCACTATTACTAATTGATTATACAAAAATACCTACTGTAAAAGGAAACAGAAAAATGTCATCCCATCTTCAGGAAATAAATGAGCGGCCCAAATGATTTTCTAATAAAATGGGAGCTGCCTATGTTGCTATTTAATAACTTTTTAGACTCATTTAAATTAGGAATCACTTTCACAAGAGGGAGGATGCTTTTTAATTTCAATGAAACATATGTGGAAACAGGCTCTGAAAATTTAGGTGACTTTCCCATTTTAATGTAAGATGTTGCTACTATTGTACTGTAACAAACAGTCACTCGTTTCTCTAGAAGGAAAACAGTGCCTGTGTTGAGTGGGCTTTGTGTCTTAGCGGAGATCCCCCCGCATCCTAGAATGAGGTCATTCTGGGGAGCAGCAGCTGTGGAGTGAGCTTTCCAGTGGAAACCTGGGGTGTTCTCTAGATTGCGCTCCAGCCCGTCTCAGGGATGGCTGGAAACTGCCCCAGTCTTCCAGAGAATTCCATATAGGGAAGAGGAGAGTGCTCACTCCTTCAACAATGTTTGTTAAGCCACTGACCACGATGTACCAGATGGCGTTCTAGTTACTGAGCCACGACACAGCAGGCACTTAATCTCACAACAACCCTTCCAGGTGAGCGGATTCTGGTTTTACAGATGAGAAAGTGGGGCACAGAGAGGGTGAGTGACTTGTCTCAGTCCCTTGAGATACACAGTAGAGCCTAGATTTGTAATCTCGTTTGTCCGGACCCAGTGTCTGTCTATCTTATGTTAATGCTATCATTTCTATCATGCCTGGTGTGTGTGCGTATGTATGTATGTATTTACCATAAATAAAATGTGTGAGGCATAGTTATACTAAAATTACTGGTTGTTGATCCGAAGCTGAATTTAACTGAGACTGAGCGTGCTGTGTTCAGGCGGGGTCGTCTCCTCACGGCCAGCAAAGCGGCAGCAGGACATCATGGCTTTGCTCTCATCTTAGGTTGGATCAGGACCCACAGATGGTATCTCATTTTACTTGACTGCCTCTTTAAAGACCCTATCTCCAAATAGAGTGACGTTCTGAGGTTATGGGGTTAGGACCTAAATATGTTGTTATTGGTAGAAAGTGAGTTCTTGCGGTGTCTAGAGGAAAACAAATTCCTAAGACCAGCACGGGAGGATGAGGCTCTGAGTGGACTTTATTGATGATGTGAAATTAAGGGGGTTCCCCTCCTGGCTTCCCAATGTCTTATCTCCATCTCTCTTACCATGGATGAAGTGCAAGCTTGTCTTCAGTAGGGTTAACACAAAAGCCAGTATCCAGAATTTCTGCTTCATGTTCAAGTGCAGTCCAGGCCGGCATCCGGCTGGCTCAGAGAGTGTTTCCAGCTGCAGTCTATTGCTGGGCTGCGACATTCAGGTTGCCTCTTGGAGCCTGAGTGTGGAGACCACAAGGCCATGGGACATGAGATGACTAGGGCCACATATCTATGAACAGAGTAATGTGCAACTTGCATGGGGCAAGTGTGGGTCACTGCGGTGGGGGGAGGGGAGAAAGAGAGACAGAGAGAGATTAGTTCTTTTGGAGTCCATGCCCCTGCTGTAGGCCCCAGTAGCTGCTAGATCCACCTGGTCACATGCTCCCAGATGGGAGTGTGTCTGAATGCATGGGACAAGCGCATCACCTGGTGCGTGAGGGAGACAGAGAGATTCTTTATTTCTCCGGGATTATATTAGTTTAGGTTTGGGATTGTCCGGGTGCTTTATCAAAAGAACCAATCAACTCTCTAAGATTTCATGAGCCTTGGATGGGTTTATATCCCCTAGTTAGACTGACAGGACTCTATGCTCCAGCACTTCCCTGTGCACCCACCCAACAATCCAGTACCAGAGTGGGGAGCGGGGGAGTGTTAATCCCCTTGGTGGAGCAGCACTGTAATCCAGTGGGGTGTGAAGCTATAGCTTCCTGGCTAACAAGAAGGCTTATGCTTCCCAATTTACTAACCTCAATATCTAGTTCCCTTTGCTTCCCTTTCTCATCTATAGTTAGCTAAATACCAGTGGTAACACTATGAATTTTGGAGGGTCACAATTTAACCCATAACATGTTCATACTCAGTGAGAGTGGGCTTTAAATCTAATAACTGAAGATACTGAAACTGAGGGTCCTTATGACTTTGATTAAATTTAGCTTTAAATTCTAGTTCTAGAAATCATCTCTTCATATGTCTCTCTGTATCTCTCACTACACACACACCTACATTACATGGTGTGTCCAGAAAAAGTCCAGCCATTGTTAATTTAACGAGAATGGTTTGTACATCACTGATGAGAGTGGGCTGGCATGCGCATGCTGAACAGTGATGACCTCATTGTACTGGTCAGTGGGGGCGGTAGGTGCTGTTGAGTGAGCATGTGTACTGTGTGACCGTCACGTTCAAAATGACTGAGTAGAGCAACTAGTCTGCATCACATTTTGCACTAAGCTTGAACATTCCTCTGTGGAAACTTTTTGGATTATTCAGAAGGCTTTGGGGATGATGCAATGAGTGCAGAACAAATAAAAGTGTGGCACAAATGCTTCAAAGGTGGTCGAGAATCTGTTGAAAGTGCTCCGCATTCTGGAAGGCCTGCAACAAGCAGAACACCTGAGAATGCGGAACGAGCTTGAGCTGCAATCAACAAAGATCAGCGACTGACAGTGGGAGAACTAGAAGCTGATCAGGGGATTCCAAGGACTACTGTGTCCAAGATTTTGATGCAGAATCTTGGCCTGCAATGTGTCATGGCAAAATTTGTTCTGTGGCTTCTGCTACCAGAGCAGAAGGAACATCATGCTGCAGTTGCTAATGACTTGATTCAAACTGCTACCAATGAACCAGATTTCCTAAAGACATTCATAACTGTAGATGAATAGTGGGTCTGTGGCTATGATCCGAAAACAAAGGCCCAGTCATCCCAATGGAAGTTGTCTGGTTCTGCATACCCGAAGAAGGTGCAGCAAATTTGCAGCTGATGGCAATTCCAACAAAGGATTTTGCAGTGTTTTGAAGAGTAGAAGAGATGCTGGGAGAACTGCGTGAGGACCCAAGGCTCCTACTTTGAAGGGACTGAAGAGTCATTGTCTTACGCACAGTGTTTAATTGTATCTTGTGCCTTTTTCAATAAATGTCTCTATTTTTCATAGTATGTGGCTGGATACTTTCTGGACAGACCATATCCATATCTATATCTACATCTACATCTGTATCTATATTTGCATCTCTATCTCAGAGATCTAACCTTTCTCCCTGGATAATCAACAACTCTGAGGCAGAAGACAGTAGCTGAGACCTAATGATTATACTGTCCAAACCTCTGGCAGGCTAAAGATAATATCTTTTTAGAAAACGTTTTATTTATTTATTTTTAGAGAGAGGGGAAGGGAAGGAGAAGGAGAGGGAGAGAGACATCTGTGTGTGGTTGCCTCTCACATGTGCCCCACTGAGGACCTGGCCCACAACTCAGGTATGTGCCTGGACTGGGAATCAAACCTGCAACCCTTTGGTTCACAGGTCGTGCTCAATCCTCTGAGCTACACCAGTCAGGGCTAACGATAACATCTTAACCTAAGTTATATTTCAGCTCCTCAGCCCAAAAGTGGAACAATCCCCTGGCTACTTTCTCATGAGATCAGGCAGAGGGACCCTGCAACAGACCTCAGAATTGTCTCCAAGACCTGAAGAAATGATTGATTAGCCTTATATCATCTGCAACCAATCAGTTCCCAGCACAACCCTGAACTCCCTAACCTATGGTATGGGGTTTTGCCCTATATCATCTATAACCTACATGCCATCGAAGTGTTTGGCTTCCCATTTTCTTGGGCAGCACCATTCATAATAAAATAAGCAACTGTTCTCCACTGCAATTCTTGGTGTCTAGTGTTTGACTCGGCCAACACTGGGTAGGTGAACTCTTTCTGTTCAAGAACAATACTGCAAGTAAAAGAACGCCAAAGATTGTTGGCAACTACCATTAGCTAGGAAAGAGGCATGAAGCAGGTTCTTCTCCAGAATGTTCAGAAGGAACCACTCTTGCTGACACTTTGATTTTGGACCTCTAGCCTCTAGAACTGAGAGAGAATACATTGCTGTTTTCACCTAGCTTGTAGGAAATGAATACAACTGCCTTGCTCAGAAGTGATCTGCAGAGTATTTCTCTGCAGAGGAGGCCACAGTGATGAATCCCAGGTGGTACCAGCAGGCTGGCATCTGGCAGGAGAAGATGCTGGGACTGAGAACCCTGGAGGAGAAGCAGTTTTGGTAGAGCAGGAGGAGGCAGGGAACCAGTCTGTGCAAAGATGCAGGGGCTTGCCACAGCCTGTCTGGGTTAGAGAATGCTAGAACTGAAGAGTTTGAACTAACTTTCTCCAAAGAGGGCATACAGATGGTCAATAGGCATAGGAAAGGGTACTCAATATCACTAACCATCAGAGAAATGCAAATCAAAACCACAATGAAATATCACCTCACACTAGTCAGAATGGCTATCATCAATAAATCAACAAATAACAAGTGCTGGTGAGGATGTTGAGAAAGGGGAACCCTCATGCAGTGTTGGTAGGAATGCAGACTGGTGCAGCCACTGTGGAAAGCAGTATGGAGATACCTCAAAAAATTAAAAAAGAACTGCCTTTTGACCTAGCAATCCCTCTTCCAGGAATATAGCCAAAGAAACCCAAAACACTAATTTTAAAGAACATAAGCACCCCTATGTTCAATGCAGCATTTTTCACAATCACCAAGCTATAGAAGCAGCCCAAGTGTCCATCAAAAACTATGGATAAAACTATGGGACTTTTACATAATATAATTCTACTCAGTTGCACAAAAGAAGAAATTTTACCCTTTGCAACAGTATGGATGGACCCAAAGAATATTATGCTAAGTGAAATAAGCCAGTCAGAGAAAGACAAATACCATGTAATTTCGCTCATATGTGGAATCTAATGAACAAACTGAACTAACAAGCAGAATAGAGACAGACTCATAGACAGAGAGAGCAAGTTGACAGCTCTGGGGTGGGGGTGGGGATTAGGTTGTAGAGAGACGGAGCAAAAAGGAAAAAAGACTCATGGACATGGACAACAGTGTGGTGATTGTGGGGGGCGGGGAGTGGTATAAGGAGGATAAATGGTAATGGAAAAACACAATAAAAATAAAAAATAAAAAATTGCACATACTGATATTCGTTTTCCTTTCTCTTGGGTTACAGTTTCAGTGAGATGTAGAAAATTTGTGAGCCACGTTTATGAACAGTGACCTGGCAAATAGAAGATGCAACCAGCATACTTCAGGCAACTGTTTTCTAACCTCCCCATAAAATTAACTTAATTTAAAAATTGATTCTTCAGTTAAGACAGCAAACCACTTTCCTCTTAAACACTCAGTAAAGCAAACAACCCCAACTTCGTAACTGTCTTATAATCATTAACAAGTAAGTACTCAGATGCTGTCTTCTTTGGGAGGAGACCCGCCCTCGCCCAGGTCCCCGGTCCAGGCAGTGGAGCGACAGCAGAGGCCGGCCTGGGGCGGGCAGTGTGGAGCCGCGCGCAGGCGGCACACTGCGTAGCCTGCTTCCCGCGGGACACTCAAGCAGAATGCGCACACCCCTGCCCCCACCACCCAGCCCCACCATCCATATCCTGCCAGGTAGGGCTGCTGGGGACAAAGATGCTCCTGTGCACTAGCCTCCGCTTCCCCTGAAGCAAAGCTTTTGGAGACCTCCATCCCGGGACTGCAATGTCCTCGGAGTTCCTCCATTGGACCCCAGTGCACCTGCGCGGGGCCTGCTCCCTGCGCCCGAAAGCCTCAGTCTATCGGTGCGGGACAGCCGGTGTCTTCCTGCAGGCACTCGCCCTGACAGGCCTTCTCTGCTCTGCACAAAGGCAATTCTGACTTGTTTTTGTTTTTTGTTGCTGTTTGGGAGTTGGAGATTTGAGTGAAGAATGTTGAAATTGTGAAAGGGCATCTCCCTTTTTCAAATTATTATCATTGTTGTTGTTTTCTCAGAGGATGTCGTAATTTGCCCCGGGGAGGAAACTGCATACTGGCCAGCAGCAGCACTGAGTTTGAATTAAGCCCTTGTTGCACGACTACCAAGATATCACCGAACTTTCCTTATTTCTAGTGTTCTTTCCAGCTCCTGCTGCTCTGTTAATTCAAATCTAGTGCACTCGCTCATTTGGAGAAGGAACACTAATTTGAACCCCTGGCTTCATCATTTCTGGAGTTGAGGATTCCTGGAAAAATCTCTAAACTTTTCTGAAGAGTTTTGCTTTTATTCTACAAGCATTTCAATGCCTGTGATGTACCTACTAGTTGCTATAGAAGGTCCAGGGGACACATGATCGCTGACCTCAGAGGATTCATATTCTTGCTAGAAAGCCTCAAACATAACACAGGCTAAAATAATTCACCGATTTGTTGGTGATTATAGAATATGTGAAAGGAAGTTCTGTTTCATGTTGAGGCCATCCAGTCTAGCCCGCTTTGTCTAGGGGGCAAGCACCGCCCTCAGCTACACTCTCACTTCCACAGCATTTGCTGCTTTTTCACACCCAACACGCAGTGTTCACACTGATCTTCACTGTTGTCTGCGCTTTTCTCAAACCATGACACAGAACCCAACTCAGCCCACCTTCCAAACAGCACACCCATGAATTTCTGTTCATTTCTGCTTCTCCATTCTTAGAATCTAGTGCAGAAATGGCTTCACTCTTTCGAGATTCACTTCTGTACACGTAATATTTGACACTTTCCAATATTACCTTTTAATTTCCTTAAATTTCAAATCTATTGGAAGAAAGACAAGATTCTTCTCTTTTAAAAACTTTATTAGGCGTGGCAGGGCGATGTAGCATGATGTACTTACTGCACACACCACAGGAGCACACAGGGCTCCACACCACCCGTACAACAGCCAGACGGTGACCATCAGACAGGTGATGCCCATTACAGGTTCATCCAAGTAGACTGCTATTACGTCCTTCCATGAGATCTGACCTCATAATTAAGACCACCCTTCCATTCTAAAACAGTCAACAAAAACAATAAAAAGAAAGCTCAACCACAATAAAAGGCCATAGGGACCTTTGAAAGTCTAAAATTAGACTCCAAAATATCACAAGGTATTCATTTGGAAGGACTTGCTCCTAAAATTTGTGTGATGTGACATTGGGTGTTTTTACTGCCAGCAGCAAGAGAGACTGCATTTACTAAGGAGGAGCAGTACACTGATACACAGCTACTGAAAATTCTTGAGGTAATAGATTTCTGAATTTCACTGATTAAAAAAAATCTGTTAATTTCCAGGTCCTGTCCAGCAGGACATATCTGTTGGCAGGAAGATTATTTTCCTTTTTGTCAAATATTTACACATATTTGCATATACAGCCTGTGTCTTTGTCTTTTCTAAGCATATGATTTATTTTAATTATTCATTATACATTCATCATGAAAAGGCAAATTATATACTATAGTACATAAAGAATACAACAAAACTAGTTTTTGTATAAAGCTAACACAAAAAGCAAGACCAACACGAGTAAAATAATATATTATACAAAATGTCTTATGTGGATACAGCCCACTGTGAATGAATAACTACATATAAATTGCAAACACCATGGTTTTTCAGCATCTGTGTGGACGTCAATGACAGAGAACATATTGCCAAAGACAAATTGTAGAGAACTGGTCAAATTCTTTTATTTTTAATGCTTTTTTTGCAGTGGAACTGTGTCTTAATAAAAACTACAGATAAAGACTGATAGACATTCTACCTCCTGTTTTAAACTTTAATAATCATCATTCTTTTTTTGTGGTTTAAAAATATGTTTCAGTTATAATGGTTTCAATTTATGGTGTTTAATATACTTTTAATACTTCGCCTTAACAATGAACAATGAATTTAAGAAAAATACATTGACTAACCTGCTGTTCTAGAGATAATACAGCGGAAAGGTATCAATATGTGGTCTATATATATCCCTAAAGGTACACTGTCTCATCAGGGCTTTAAATAGAGGGACTAAGGAATACTCACAAAAAATATATGGCTCTTTAGATAAGAAATAAAGTCAAGTGAAAAAAATAAGGCACCAATAACATATATAAATGTTACATACTCTCATCACACAAAGCACCGTATGAAAGGTTAAAGGGAACTATACATTAGTGCTATTGGAAAATGGTAATGAACCCAGTTTCCCTAGCTTTTATTCACCAATTTCTTTCTTTTCAGTAAAACAGGGAAAATTATACATTACATTAAGAGCACAATTCATGGAACCAACACACCAAAATAATCATTTGGCAATAAGAAGCTGATTACTCTAATAGTAAGAAATTAAGGTCCTAAATATTCCTTAATTCCTAACATTTTCATTTCAACAGAATTTGTTTTTCCTTTCCAATTTTATTTCAGAGATTTCTACATGATATTAATATCATTTATTTTTTATTTATTTCTACCTGCCTCTTCCTTAAAATATTCACAATTATTTCCTCCACATAGTTTTCTTAATATCCAAGTAAATAATTTGACTAATAACATGTAAAAAAGATTACAATAAAATTACATACTTTCCAATATCATTGAAGTAGGAAAGAAAATCTCTGTTCAACTATTCTAATTTTAAAGAAAAATACTGTCACATTATTTGGAAAATAACTACAAATTTTACACAAAATGAAAAATACATAATATAAAGAAATGATGAACAAGATCTGGAACAAACTACTAGTGAGAGTCATCCACCTTACAATTAAAAATTTCTTCTCATTTGCTATTGCTCATGAAAATTCACTTAAAATGGGATATATTCTGATATTTCAAATAGGACATGACAATTATTTCTTAGAACTGCAATTTCTGAATATATAGTAATATATTAAAAATCCAAACATTTCCATTTTAGTAGTTTACACTCTTTGTGAAAAAGGTGAATGTGAATAATTTAATTGTCCCAGTTTACAATAGGTATACATACATATAAATATATTGTTTCATGAATGTCTTATAAGCAATTTTGTTTAAAATAAAAATAAAACAACTAATCATTGTGGCATCTAAATAAATAATGTGCTAACATAACATTTTAATGCTACTGTTTTTCTATTCCTTCTACATAAAATTATTTCTATGATCTCTCAAAATTTACTTCTTAATAATTGCTTTCATAAACAAGGTTGTCAATTAATTTTGATATTAAAAATCTGTAACAGATTGTCCTTGTCAAAGTAAATGGATTTCTATATCTATATCTACATAGATGTATATCAATTACTGTTCTAGGTTTCATATAAATTATAAGGTTGGTTTACTTTTTTTAATACCATCTACAGAATTTTAATTATAATGACAATGATCAAACTATTGCCATATGGAACTTTTAAAAAAATGCATCTTAGAAAAATGGTTTATAGTTAGCTGTTAAAAAGTCATATACTTTATCTAGAATTTTTTTATAAAGGAACATAAAGCATAATATTTATATCAAATATTAGGTAGTATTTACTTGGACAATGAAAGTACATTTGGGCAAACTGAGAACATAATATGTTAATGAAAAAAATGTTATTTTTAAGAATTTACCAGATTATTGAGACTATTTCCCCATGTGGGGCATGAGCTGAACACTGAACAGCTCTGTAGGGAGCTGATGAAAGCCCAGCTTGCCAGCTACAAGGAAGAATCTATTTTTGCAATTTCTGGGGCTCTTTAAGACCTGATTGACTTTCCCACATCATGTACTAAACCAATACTAAATATATCTTGAGTGCGGCTTACATCTAAATCATATCAATGAAGAAGTTGAACATTTGCAAATAACAAATTTCTCCAGAATAGGGCTAATATCAGTTGGAGTCAATGTGATCTATTTCATGTTTTCAAAAGTCCTAATTATGAATTCATGCTTGAGTCTTATATACAAATGTTACACTATATAAATATGCAGCCCCCAGTTCAAGCTGTAGGACTTTGGCTAAAACAGAGACCATAAACCATACATTTAGCCATTTCGGATGAATCATGAATGACTTGTGTCAAGCTTGGATGCAGGTCCACAGGCGCTTGCTGGTCAACTAATACGCAAGCACAATATTGACCTTACAATATTCATGAAGCAATTTCTGAAGCTTGGTTGTAGAGTATTTTAGGCTCTATTATCCAACTGACATCTTCTCATTCATTTTACTTCTCGTCAGAGGGCTGGGCAGGGTTCTCCAATTCTGTCCAAGGTACTCCTGATACATTTCAATTTACAGATAAAATAAGCCAAAATAAATTATGTTCACTACCATTGCCAAATTATGAAGTCCTTTCAGTGTTTGAATTTCATTTCACTAGAGTCAAAGGAATTAATGGTGAGAAGAACTTAGGCCACATTTGGCCAAAATGGAAAGGGAACTGCAGAGCGAAAAAGTAAAACAACCAAGAAATCTAGAAGAAAATAGGAATGTGATGTTGAAGTGTGAGAGTATCACTTCACAAGCAGGGAAGAAAGTCATTTAATATTAATGGAAAAATACAATAAAGATTGAATAGAAAAAAATAATAACTATTTCATCTTAAACAATTATATTAATGATGGAACAGAGTGACTAAAATTTGGGATAGGTCTGAAAAAATATTTTTAATGTAATAAATCTGCATAATTTAGGTGATGTAGAGATAAATACACCTAATGAAATTTATTTTTATGAGCTAAAAGGAAGTGGAAGAAAAAATGTTGGCAATCTTTTGTGTGTTTTTTAAAAAATAATTTATTGCCTCTTATGTCCATTTTGTTATTCTCAAAACAGTATTCTCTTCTTCAGGCAAAACAAAAATGTAGTTTGCCACAGGCATAATTACATGCTTCTAAAATTGGCACTATGTATGTGAAATACGAAAGCTTCAGGTAATGCTCCAAAAGGACAGCTACAAGTCTTGCACTACTGTGACTCTGCTTCTTGGATTTGGTTATGTCAACTGGGGCTTCCAGCCTCGCAACAGTGATGTACAATAGAAGCCCCCCCACTGTTAACTGTGAAATGAGTATTCTATCCTTAGAACCACGTTTGCAAAGAGTTCCACTGCATTTCTCTTCTAAAGGTTTGCATCACTGATTTGCATCCAACAGATAATATTTTACAGTCTTGAATACTCCCCAACTTTTTGGCCTCTGTTTTTGTTCAGATCATATCTTAACAATTCTATAAAATTATTTCCATTCTATTAAAGTAATAAGTGTGGTTGTACATATTAAAAATGGGATTTTGGAACTTATTTTCCATAGGAGGTGGAAAATGCCATAATTATGTTGTAAGGATTTGAAAAACAAATATTCTAAAACTTGCTATTGGTGACAGTTTTCATTTACTTTTATTTCTAGTCAGTGGAATTTGTTTTAGAGATTTCATGAAATATGAAAATGCATTTAAAACTTGCAGTAGAAATTAACTTGGTATTTTAACAAACATTTTAACAAGGTTATAAGGTAACATTTATTAAATGCTTGCTATGTTAGAGCTCCTATTACCAATTTCTAAGATTACTATAATTTCAGAAACTTGGCTACAGTTTTTTAGGTATATTTTACTTGCTCTAAATTTTCAGCTTCAGACTGCACCCCAAATTTAAAGAAGTGACACATATTTGCTAACGTTGTTGTGTGTTATTCTACTGCCTCCATCAAATATATGTAATCAGTTTCTTTAAATCTGTCAAATTATTTAAATGGCACAAATATTTTAAAGTGCATTGATTTTAAGGCTATATTACTAATAGATATTAGCACAAAAAAATAAAGCTGACCACAAAAAAAATTACTTTCAATAGCTGGGACAGATTTCAGCCACAAACAGGAAAGGATGAGCACACAAACCCAATGGGAAGACTCGCATTAAGGCATATGTGCAGCTTAGAAAATTAAAATCTAAATGGCTTTTGGCATAAATTAAAAAAAATTTTGTACTACTTAATGAAGTACATCAATTAGTATTATTTAGGCCACAAAGTTAAAAAAAAATAATTATGAAGTTAACAGGGCAGGCAGCACAAAAGTCTAATGTTAAAAACATTAAAAAGAGGGAGAAGCTGGATGGCTGTCTTGGCAAATGTACTGTAATCTGACAAAGGTCAGGAAGGAATGCTGATGCATTGCACACGCCACCGTGAGTTTTCACCCCCTCTTGTCTCTCCTCTTGTCTTCTAGTCGACAGGAGCTAGAGTGACAGAGGAGTGGAGATAAATGAGGTTGGGGAGAGTCACTGGGGACTGGGAGAGGTTACGGTGGTTTAAGGGTATTTTAGGGGAGCCATGGGCCATAGATTTGGGTGGTAGGATTGAAAGATAAAGGCTCAACTGGGGCTTTGGGACTCAGGAGATGGTGGGTGTGAGGAGAGGTACCTCCTGACAGGCACCTCCTGACAGGCACCACTGACTCCGACACCACTGCGGAGAAAGTACCATTAAGGGTATCAGGTTGGACTTGACTGGTATTTAATTATCTTCAACTGCTTTCCTGTCTCTTTTACTTTCAGGATACAATAGCACCTATCAGAAAATCAAGGGGTGGCGAGAGGATGTTGTTTGTACCAAAGGGTTGGACCCCTCGCATTACCTCCACAGGCAGAGGTTCTTAGGGAACGGCTAGGATTCACTGTATGAGGAATGTTTCACGTTATTCCACAATTTTAAATGTCCCAACAAACCACCGAACCTCACATACAATCTATTTATTTTTCTATGGATAATTGTGGCTGTTCATAATTGGCAAATACTGCTTCCTACTTTTCACAATGGCATAGTTAAGTTCCTCTGTGCAGCAACATGCATGAACATGGATAATGTTTACGAAAAATGTGACAAACGTGACTGACTTGGTTATTTCATTTAAATCCCTCAAGTTTTACAACTAGGCCGTCCAAATATCAATGCATCTTTCTCGGATATCTTGTAGATGTCTCATTACATGTTATTTTAATTGGAATAAGATTCATTTTCTTTTATATGTTTTGGCCAGATTTTTATTTGGCTATTAAGCAGGAGTAAAATTATCCTGCAAAAGATGCTTTTTCTTTAAAAATTATGCACTTCTATGTAATCTTTTTTCATCTAAGAAAAAGATATCAAATATATTAATGATGTCTATGACCTCATTCACTGAAAATGTATTAAAATTTTATTACAAATGTCTTATAAAAACCAAATTTAAAAATTATGGAAATGTCAACATAAAGCGACAATAATCTATATAAAGGATCTTCAGTGATACTCTATATTAGAGAAGTAAAACAATCTTGTACGTTCAATAGGGGACTAATTAAATAAATTAAAGTATAGCTTCACAGTGGAATATGTAGTAATTTATAAAATAATGAGGCAAATCTATTTAAACTCTTATGGAAAAGAATCTACCAATATATACTAGAATAAAAATAGTCACAGGACAGTAAGAATGTTATTATTCCATTTGTACAAAACTAATATACACACAGATATGTGCACACACAGACATTTACCTGTATATTTGTAGAAAGTGTCCAGAGGGACAGAAACCAAATTACTAACAGTGGCTACCCCTAGAAAATAAGGGGTCAGTTAAACAGATAAATTTGTGTTTTATAATTCCATATGGTTTTGATTTTTTTACAAAAGGTATACAGGGTGGGAAAAAGTAGGTTTACAGTTATGAGTACACAAAAGTTTATTCTTGTATTATTACTTATTAATTATTATTTTGCATATGAAAAACTGTAGACCTCCTTTTGCCCACCTTTGTATATTAAATTCACAATAAAAACATAAAAGGACAAGCTTTGGATAGAAAGATATTTCTTTTGTGTGTATGTTTCCTTCTCTAAAGTAGTCTAGAATTCATCCTGGAAGCTACACATACATGAGTTTTAAAAAGTCTGTGCTCTAGGACAAGGACGGCCCTGTGCCGCACGGTGCGTGCCTGACCAGACAGCCTGCACTGAACAGACGCCACTTTGTAACTGGAAAACTGGGACATTTCCAAATAATATAAAAATATTTCCCAAAGATAAGTTATTCAAAGAAAGAAATAAAAATCCCTGAGTAGGCCAAATATGACAGATACAATGACCTAAGAAGATAGATTATCTAAGACCAGAGGACACATTAGTTAGCCAGTTGGTATATATGTTTGTGGCATCTGTATTTATATGCATCTATGGAAATATTATATATGTATACATATATATCATACATAAATACATGGATAATATATACCCACATATTTCTATGGAAATATTATATATACATACATATATATCATACATAAACATATCCACTAGATTTAGAATTATCATACTCACATATCGTCTAACACCTAAGTCTGGGAAAGGCAAGTTCACAAATATTTAGCACTTTATGACACAATTACATGGATTCAGGATGGAAATTCTCCTATCAGTTTAACACTAGAGCATGTAGTACAGGCTCAATGAATATTTGTCAAATGAATGGATGGACAGATGGCTGAAAGGAAATATATTTTTTAAGACTAAAGCACATCACTTTTTGTTGTATCATGTTATGCTTCAGTAATATGTCATTACAGAACCATAAATGGTACAGCCTCCTCTAACTGGAAACTGTCTAGTCCCAAAGCTACAGTGTCATTCTGAGTGTCATTTAGAAAGAATGGAAATGTGCTGGTTTGTTATCCATGCAAGTAAACTCCATTGTCACAAACTTCTTAGGTCAAATAAAAGTCATAAGTGCTCTTAAACCTTGGAGACCTACAAGACAACCTATCCATGTTAATGCATGTTTTCTCACATAATCTATTTCAATTCAGACAAGGTTGCTGTGAAATTAATGCTATATCTATGCAGATAGGTAATTTTAAGGATCAGAAACAAATAAAAACTAGGCTTCTTAGGGGTCTTCTTTTCTGATGATGACCTTTTGTGATGAGAACAAAGGAATAACATAATTTAGTTACTTGTCCTTTTCTTATATTTAAAGACATCTCAGCTTGGTAAAACTTCCTGAAAATATTTCCTTCATTTTTTGGTTTCCTTCTCCAAAAGCACTTTATATTTTAAATAGACCTAGACACACAAAAGTTTTGTTGTCAGATTATCCCTCCATAAGAAGATACCAACACGTTATTATGCATATGAACAGTAAACATAAGGAAAATCCTTCAAAACTAGTATTTGTTTTCATGAAAAACTTGGGGAAATATTAAAAAGAGAGAGAAATAAAGAGGTAAGAAAGAGGGTGGGTAGTTAATACTACACCTTTCCCTAAAGCAAAATTATCAGTAATTAAAAGTTGTTTAAAAATTTAGCAGAATAAAGATTATTTAAAGGCGTCAGCAGTTCTCTCTACAACAAATTTGCTACTTAAATTAACTAATTTTGCCTAAAGGATTTATTCTTATAGTGAAGCATGTATGCCAAAATAGATGAAATTGGAAAAGACTGAATGTTCAGGTCTTGAAAATTTGCTAAAAATCAGTCAATGAGTTTTGTCAGTTTATAAAGTTTGATAATCCTTGGGGTGATGAGGCACACATTTCTGTGTGTGTGTGTGACGAAGAGAGAGCAAGAAATAGAAAGGGTCAACATCAAAATAGCCTGTTGTCTATATTGACTTTAATTCAGCACACTCCCAAATTATGCCCACAAAGGAACCATCACCTTTAAATATATCTATGAAAACATGGAAAAATAGTATAGAGGCATGGAACTTCACAAGTACAAGGTTATTGGGCCTCATTTTAACACAGATATTTATACACACACACATTCATATCCCTACACATATACAGTTCAGTAACTCATGACTCTTTTTATTAATTTAGTTTCATTAGTTCCCTTTTGGGCACTGAGATTTTTGACAAGTATGTCATCTGAAGGATGAAGGGATTGTACTGTTTGGGCCACAGATGAGAACAGGAGTATGTGGTGAGCCTTTATCTTCTGAGAAGTGGCTTTGTTTGTTGGTACAGGTGGGACTTCAGCTGTTCACACCAAGTCTAACAGGATGGCCCGGAGGAGGGTTCAGGTAGAAAGATAGTCCAAGCAATTCTCAGGTGAGGCACTCTCAGACAATTCTGAGGGTAACTGGTTCTTATCTAAAATAATTTCTTCCAAGACGCATTAAGAAGGTCAGAATTATGGTATAGATGTTTATAGTGTAAGGAAGTGACCATTGTTTAAAAGCAGCAATCAGTATAAGGGAAGGACAGGATACCATGTTGGGAGTGCATCGGAGCTGGAGGCATTGTGGACTGCAGAGAACCACGGGGACTCCAGATGGCAGAAGGTTCCTCTCGGTATGTTTCAGGACGCGACTCTCCGCTGGGTGTGCCCTTCTGTGTAGCTCCTACCCGGACCAGCTTAGTTAGATGAAATCATCTGCATTTCACCAGTGCATGCCTGTCCGTGATCGTTTTCTCTGTTTTTTACAAAGGCAATAGATAGGAAATACAAATAAACCTAGGGGTTAAAAAACATTAAGCTCATTAGGAGGAGAGGCATTTAGGCTTATAGAATTGAAAATTTTCTATTTGGCAATGATTTACACATAATCACTGTTTAGCAATAGATGGAGATAAAAAGAGGGAAGAGACCTAGGCTACATGTGTTTACTTCTACACGATTTCATTATTACTTTTCTTTTGCTCTCTCCCTGCTTTAACAACCTCAGTGACTGACACCAGTTTGAAGATGGGATATTTTCTCTCCAACCATCAAACCTGAGGTGTAAGTCTTCTTCATTAACTCTGCTTACACCAGTTGCATGCTCTGATATTCGCACTTCCTTTTCAGGCACACTAACGTATTACTGCACAACGTTGGCCGTGGCGCCAAACGTCAGGTTTCCTTCCCAGCTCTACCACTTACTATTGGCCTGGGAAGCCTTAATTTTCTCAACTGTAAAATGCAGATAATAACAGTATCTACTATATAAAGTCCCACTCATTGTAATAATTGAAATGTTAGTTACTTTATAATTCTCTTATCCATGCAAATTACTTGCCAAATAAAACTTTACATATGAAAAGTTATGTTTTCAGAGGAAAATTCCATCCACTAATTGAAACAACCATCAGAGGCACCTTCATCTATAGCATTTAGTTGAGTATTCTCTAAAGCAATGGTTCTCCACGTGTGGTCTCTGGACCAGCAGCATCAGCATCACCTAAGAAATTTTTAGAACTAGGAAACCAAGGGCCCTGCACCAACACTGAACCAAAAACTGTGGGGAGGGACCAGCAACCCGTGCTTTAAACAACCCTCCAGGTTATTCTAAAGCATGGTAGAGTCTGAGAAACCACTGCTTTAAAACATATATTTTAATACATTTGTATGAATAAACTATATGAGTCAATGATACACTTTCCACTTGTCAGTGCTCGGTATATGCTGCGTATATGTTCTTATCACATCAAAGGTATCTTTTTCCATCCAGGGCACTCTTTCACTATAACAAACCAAACACCGAAGGGTGTACCAGAGGCTCCTTTCTTTGATGCTTCGACTTGAACTCAGAATTGGAAAATCTGGGTTCTAGTCCACTGGACTCTTTCACTAAAATACTAGTTGTGTTCATACTGGTGTTAAAAGGGGGTTAATAATGCTTCATAATACACATGGTTCAAAGTGTCCATAGATGGAGCAAACACCACACAAATGTATCCCGTATGGAACACGAGGCTCTGAATGTGTAAATCATACATTGGTTGCCTATCTAAAGCGAGCATTGAACAGATATCATGTCCACTTAACAACAGACTTGCAGTACAGCATTTACACACATACTCTACGGCACTCAGAGAATTCTCATCTCAGGTATGTTAAGTGTTTCTTACCGATTACAACTGCTATGGCCCCTAGTGCTAATCCCAGGACCAGGATTAGAGGTGCAACAAATAATTTTCCAGCTGGAAAACAAAAGGCAAAATCAGCATTGTTTTTTTCATATCAGAGAGTGTATGTTATTTTCTTTTAAAGAAGTCTGGTTATAATTAGGGCAATATTTTTCTAAGGAAATACATCAGGTGTAGAACAAACATATATATGTAGGTTTAGTAAGTTCACTGAAGTCCTGGGCACATTAGTCACACATTTCAGAAATAACTTATCCTTTATAAGAAAAAAAAATCCAAAGCTGCTGGCTCACTTTATTCTACCAGGGCCATGTGTGCTTTTCCTTTAGATCTCTTCCATTTTCAACTTTCAAGGTTCTGGAAGATTAAGAAGGGAGTGGAACATTCTGAGCTGTGTCTCGAAATCGAATTGGCTCACAAAATGGAAAGCTAGTGGGTGCCATGGAGAGCTTCTGCTGAAGCCCACATCTGAAAAAGTGACTTATTTTACTTGAGTACAAATAAAACTAATGATATGTACACCTAATAAACAACTACAAGTGAAATATGTTTCAGCACTATTGTTAGAGAAAACTACCAATTAACATACAGTACATTGAAAGTTAAGGAAGTGAATCATTTAACAAATTTAAAAAGGAAGCGCTCTATAGTAAGTGCCAAGGCTAAACGCAGACAAGGAGGCCACATGGCATCAACCAGCCTTTATCCTTCCTAAATTAATAATTGAGCACCGATTATAATAAACTCTACTTACATGCAAACACAGCAGAGTTTACAGTTGGAACCCCACTAACTTTGAAAGGCACTAGCACACATGCACACAAAAACCTATTAATATGTAACATCTTGTCATTGTGTAGTAACCTTGATCCTGAGGCATGTGAGCCCGCAGTGTAGCTACAGAGCCCCAGCGCAAGAACAGAGGAGGGAGGAGTGGAGGGGCTTTGCAGTAGAATCGCATGGCTGTTTAAGAAGAAACCAGCGATCCATTCTACGAGTGAAAGACAGTAATTTAGAATACCCAATTATATGAAAAAAATAGAATCATAACGGAGTAAGACAAAAATGTCCATGTTTTTAATTGTGAAATGGTCATTGGAACCCAGTGGAACCATAATCAGGCTGATAGAAAATACAGTTTTTAACATCTGATTTAAAAAGATTGTCATTCAACTGACACAATGTTTAACCCTGGGTTTTACTTATATTTTTCACCATGACAGAATCCAATTAAGCAATACTAAATCTCACTGAACAATTACATTTTGTACATTCTAAAAGCTATGCTGAACTGTTTAGAATATATTGGCTTGCATATTTTAAAAAGTCTGTTTATTTTCCTGCACATGTAGCTCAGTAAGTTCATTCATATTTCCTTTTAAAATAATTATTAGTATATTTTCACAATAGCTATGAAATTTGACTACAAAGTAATAGCACTGATTTTTTTCAAACATTACAGAACTCCAAGACCCAGCGACCTGCTTTCTTTCTCTGGGAAGTAATAAACTTATTCCAATCATGCAATCAATGCTTAATATATGTTTAAGTCTACTTTTGAAACTGTCTTGAGGGATTAAGCATACACTCTTTCATTCTTAGATCACTAACAATTCTTTTAAAATACCACTCTCAATATTTAAAATAATACTTCATCATATCCACTTATCATATCTAATTTATTCTTACACTTATTTTCTCCTTCTCTTGTTATTTTAAATTATACTTGCAAATAAACCATTGTTGGTCTATCAAAAAAATTTTTAAATGTTCTTCACATTACTATCATTTTTATTTGCAAAAAATTGCACAAAATTTCCAATTCATTCAGTGGAGTATGGAAGTCCAGCACTGAGTATTAACTTGACAACATATTTGGTAATCAATAGTCCACGAATGCATTTTATTTTAAGTTGCATGTCTTTACTACTAACACTTTAAACATGTTTATTGGCTATTTCTATTTCTTCAATTTTAGTTCCAGA
Organism: Trachops cirrhosus; assembly: GCA_028533065.1. Classification (NCBI taxonomy): domain Eukaryota; kingdom Metazoa; phylum Chordata; class Mammalia; order Chiroptera; family Phyllostomidae; genus Trachops; species Trachops cirrhosus. The sequence continues at coordinate 162,783,342 of CM052541.1, read as the reverse complement.
CTTCTTTGTCCTTAAAAAAATATATATATATTATTGGAGGGGGCTCCACTGTTTTTGTCTATATAAATTATTTACAATCTGGAAATCAATTAAATATTTATATTTTCTTTGCCCTTATGTGTTCTAATTTAATGCTTTGAATATTTGCATGAATTATATGAGAATGAAGCATTTTTCCTCAGTCACTTTTATTCCCAAAACCATTCATTGAATAATCGGCCTACTTTTTACCAGGGAGACACTCCCATTGTCAGAGGCTGCCAATCACCCTCCAGTTTATGATCTTCCTTACTCTCTAGGGGCAGAACCTCTAGATTGCAGAACCTCTTGATCTGCAGCTAGCACGAGGCCACATGTAAAGCAGACCATGGCTCCCATCCCCCAGCTGTGAGAGAAAAGCAGAACCCTTCTCTGTCTCTGTCCAAGAACACCCTCGGGGCAGTGGTCCCAAACTGAGGGAGCAAACTGGGTTGCATCACACAAGGAGAGAGGGTGAGAAGGCTTTGCTCTGATCAGTCCATCTTCCTCCTTATACAGCAGGATAAAGGTAGGCTTGTGACGCACGGAGTAACCCCTTTTCCTGCCTTCCATGCAGACAGGAGAGGTGGGCAGCGCTGCACTGGAGGTTTACGCCCAACAGGAGTTAGAGGCAGCTGTGCTGCAGGTGGGGAGATAGGAGTGGGAGGAGGGAGAGCTTATCTTAACACCGGCTGCTCCCTACGTTGTCAGGTTTGGCCTGACACATGTGTGCACACATGGAATACAAAATAGGCCCACAGAAACCCATTTACAGAAAGTCGACCATAAAACTTTTAAATAAAACAGAAAAAAATGGTACAGAGGAAATATTTCCCTGCTGACACTGTCAACAAGCTGTCCGTTCTACAGGCTGTTAAATAACTCGACTCTTGTTTGAACTGAGAAGAGGGTTCTGGTGAATGGAAGAAACCACCTTGCCACACAATGGCACTGAAGTAGGAAAGAAAAGAACCAGCAACGCAGGAAATTGAAGATTTTGTGTTTTTAGGTTATTCTGTGTATATATGTGCTTACAAATAGGTTACGGCTCAACACTTAAATCTGCAATTAGTTTTCTCATGATATTACTGTTATAAATAAGGGTTAGAGTCCCTGGCTATCCCTCCCAAATCTGCTTAACTAATAAGTAAATATTGGTTATATAATTATAGTATATACCATTATAAGCAAATAAACAAAATCATTGAAAATTATTAAAACCAATCTTGACTATATTGAATTCTGTTGGCAATGGAAAATTATGTTTAAATTTCAGGAGGGACATTTTTATAGAAATCAGACAAGATTTTAGAAAATGATGACACCAGTCTCCATAAGTTAAAGTGAATTTTAAAATACATGTACTCTCTTTTACCTGATGGAACTATATCATCAGGTCAGCTTTGGTCTGATTAACCACCATATATATATATAGGATTCTGGAGAGGGGAGTGGTTTACAACAGCAGTAATGGAGGGCTAAAGAGAGATGTAAAGACATCGTCATGAAGGAACTAGGCAAAAAGAGGCAGAAAAGCTGAAATGTGCACGATGTTAAGTATTGCACAGAATAGGAAAGACTGCCATAGAAAGACATACTGGAGTTCTTTGTGATGAACAGAGAGGAAGAAGTCCCACAGCGGGTACACTCCAGAGGAGTACGGTGCTGTGGGAAGAAACAGCTGCTAGGGCTGGAGAACACTGCCTCACACAAAGCTGGTGGCGTTAGGCCAGAGTGGGGATCTGTGTTTACGTTTGCATATTTGTGTGTGATATTGTGTGTTGAGGATGAAGCGGGAGGAAAAAGGTCAATCCAGAAAAACCTGCACTTGGATATCTAAACTTGGGTTTGTATGCAAGGAGGGCATTTAATACTCATTACATTACTGTTAGCTATGAATATTAACTATTCACACAATAGAAAATATATACAATGACTTATCAACTATACAGATACAATGGAACTCCATTAGAGGGCTCTGAAACACATGGACTTTTTTTTATTGTATTGCACATCCTCCGTGAAAGAACAGAGGGTATGTGGAAGATTTGCTGTTAGGTGTTCTCAATACAAAAATAAATGTGATATTGTTTCTCTCAACAAGTGCTTTACAATAGTTTCAGAAATTTAAAAGACTAATGACTTCATATTTCAGCAGTGTAATTAATAATTTGTTTTTTGAACAAAATCTGCTTGCTCATGTAAGGTCCTGCTAACAAACTTAAGTTTTTAATTTTAAACTCAAAGGGAGAGAGAACACCTTTCTCCTGTTTTGGGGTTTAGGCCCCACTAGAACACCCGACAGGTGGTTGGCATTATCACGGCTATTGCATTTCTAAGTGCTAGCATCCCTGAGTACTTCCAAGGGAAGAGTCTTCAAAGTCATGTTGGATACTCACCACAGACAGACCCTCTCACTAATCTCCTTAGATGAGGTCTCTCTGGGAGGTAGCGATATTTGCATCCAAATATACTGAGGTTTGATGTGTGGTCTCCAAAGAAACGGAGCTGGCGGTATCTCTCCCCACATCGATAACAAAAATTAGTGTTACATTGTGAACAGGTCATATGATCACATCCTTCAGTTCTCTGGATGTGGATCTGTATCAGCAAAACAGGGAAAGGGAAGGAAAGGCTATTAAAAATTTTAACAACTAAATCTGGCAAGTGTTACAAAACAATACAAACTTCTCCAATATAAAAGCCGTACATTGCATTCCTGAGGCTGTCAATTTGCTCGTAATCAATCACGTTCTCCAAGATCACATTTGTATCAAATACTTCATGTGTACAAAGTTCAATAATGTTTCAGGTACTCATCCTGTTGGCTGATTATGGCTAATACATAAACTAACACATTCCAAAGACAACTCATGTATCTTTCTAGACCGAGGCATTTTAAAATGCCAAGAAAGTGGATTTTGCTTATACTACGATCAGCAAGAGCAAGGTGACTTAGGGAATAAGAGGAGATAAAAAGCTTTTCTTAAAAGCAAGGATTATGTAAAACTTTTTGTGAACAAACATCAAGAATGAGAGGGCGCCTTTTGTGGAAGGAATTAATAGTATACTCACAATACCATTTTAGTTTCCAACTCTATCATTTGAAAATACATTTATATAACTGTGCATAATTCTATCTGTGCAACTAAGGACCTTCCTCAATTGTTGCCATCAACTTACACAATATAACTTATACAATTATATAATTGTATAATTGTATATAATTAATACAATTATATAATTTATACAATTGTATAAATACAGTTTCATCCTTAATGTAACAAGGGTTTTATTCTTGAGCAGTCCACCATATACCCAATATGGCAGTCACTGTCTCAAGCACTGAGGCCATGTTATAATCAAGATTTTACTTGGAGATATAATTGGATGCTTGATACAGAATCCTCATGGACACTCATAAAGTGAGCCATCTTTCACTCCAGTAAGAGCACACTTAGTTTCTTAGGTGAGCGTTCATGAAAAAGAACTAAGTATTTCATTATAAGAGGTTTGATAACACTGTCCAACAGTCATGTGATTGAAATAGAAACAATGATAAAGTCTTCCCATTTCACTACAGAGTAGGCATTTGCATTCAAGTCACAGCTCACTTATTCTTACCACACATGTATTTTAAAAAACTTTTTAAATTGACTTTAGAGAGAAGAAGAGAGAGAGAGATCTTGATTTGCTGTTTCACTTGTTTTATGCATTCGATTGCTTCTTGTATGTGCCCTGACTGGGGATTGAACCCGCAAACCTGGCATATCAGGACAAAGTTCTGACCAGCTGAGCTATCCTGCCAGGGTATGCATCTATCTATCTATCGATCTATCTATCTATCTATCTATCTATCTATCTATCTATCTACCTATCTATCTATCTATCTATCTATCTACTACCTATCTACCTACCTACCTACCTATCTACCTATCATCTATCTATTTATTCCTCTTTGTTTAGAAAATATATTTAAAATATTCCTAATACCATTTTGACTACTGAAAGTTTCTACCCATGACTTTACTTTGGGACTAGTATTCAGTGAATATTTTAATGCAGAGCACTTCACAATTAACATGTGAGTTAAACCTTTCTATGGCTGCCTGACCCTTCAGCTAAGCCTTGGCCACAGCCCACAACTTCACATATTTCATGTGAAATAATGCTCTTCTTCCCTGGATGCACAGTGCAGCCCCCTAAGCTCTGTAGCAGTGAAGTTACAATTATACTCTTCAACTGGACAATGATTGTGAAGATGGGACAAAATCATACAGGAAAAAAATATCTTTAATGTAAAAAGAGAAATTAAAAGGTTGAGAGATAAAGAAAATACTTCATTTCAAAATATAACCACTTTATAGGTTTTACAAATAAACATTTTAAAGTTGTTAATTCCAAATTACAGGCAGTATTTCAGTCTCAGTGATTAAATAATGAAAATTTTGAACTCTGATGTAAAGAAATAATACAACTTTTAAGAGGACTTCTCAGGTTATTTTCAAAATAATAAAAGATAGTAATCATAGTAATGGTGAAAGTTTCATTTGAGCAGTATATGTATTTTTGTATCTGTGTATCTATCTACCTACCTACCTACATACATACCAACCTGCCTACGTAGTTATCTACCTACCTGTCTACCTACCTATCTGGAAAGCTCCTAGGTAATGGTGACAATATTGGAGAAATAATAACTAAGCGGAGGCCAGCACAGTACAGGCAGCACACAGCAGGCACTCAGGACATGGTAAGTTACCAAGAAAGAAAGTGTATTAAGTTTCTAGCAGGATGTCAGATATTCAAAGTCATTAGTCTGATTATAAGTTAAATGTCCATTCCCTCTCAGTGGTGGCTTGATTCTTGGCAGGTGAGCCTCACCTACCTGGGGAGATTGAAAGAACTGAAGTTTTCATTCTGAGAAGCCCTCTGTCTAAATTTTGGCACCATTAGCTGTATAAAAACATATAAAGCTTACTTGACTTTTCCTAAGACTCAGTTTCAATGATATTACTTACATGAGAATAAAAATGTGATAATACATGTACAGTGCTTGACCCGCTGTTTGGCACATATTGAGTCAGATCAATATGACATTGGTTTCTACCTGTCGCTTTCCCTTTACCCACCTAAAAACATGAGAATCCAAATACCTGGGCAATGTAAGGGCACACCTCCTGATTGCCAGGTGGTCCCCTTTCTCACTTCTTCACATGGGTAATTCTTAGGTGAATGGTGAACTAGAGAACACCTTCTTAGACAGGTAAAGGCATATGAGCATCTAAGGGTTACTAACAAGTCATTATTTGGTCAAAATAAGCAAAACTTACTTTTTTATGCTACTGGCCAACCCATCCTTTTAAAATGGTATTGAAATTTTTTTCTTTTACCTAACAGCGTAGTCAGAGTCGATCCAGGTTTCACAGGGCCCAAAATTATCTAATTTGAGGGGCCCTCTTTAAAGAGAAGAACGTAAATTACAAACACAAACTAGGTACATGGCCTGAAAAGGGACTTGTTCAGGTGAAGGTCTATGGAGCTTAAGCTTTTCAGCTTCTTGCCAAATCCACTCTTAGCTCAGCGTTTCCTCTCTGCTGTGCCCGTTTCTGGGAGCGATTCTGAAGAATGATCATGGTGCCCACACCCACTCGGCACAGGGGATGGCATTCAGGAGTCACGTGGGCCACAGGTCTTGCCAGACCCTGGCACCATGTCTGATCCTTCTGTAAACCACCTGAGCACTAGGTGAGAACATGTCCAGAGAGAACTGCTGAGCAGCCAAAATAAAGGTTACTTCGTCACACACTCAATGTCTTAATGGTATATTGTATTTGATCTTAAAATGGAGACAGTAAAGCTCAACATTTCCTGGTCACACAGCATAGTATTTGACTTACAAAGAGAAAAGGACTAATATTTGTTCAGAGCCCATTATGTGCAAAGCATTGTAAATAGATTAGCGCCTTTAAGCCTCATAACTGTACCACAAGATTGGCATTCTTACTCATAAACAGAGCTTAGAAAAGTAATCTACTAGAGTGAATGGAGAAAGGATTTTGATTCATATCTGTTTATTATAAAACCAGAGGTCAATTATATTCTTGGTTAAATGACAGCATAATCTTTGCATTAGCTAGACAAACATGTTTGCTCTCCTGTTCAAGGCAAATCTGAGCCTTTCCACATTTTAGCTTTCTTCTGTGGGAGGGAGGGGGGAGCAACTCATTTGTTCCTTTAAAACAGTATCAAAACTTTTTCCTAACAGGAAGTTTGTTCTAATAAGTTAAATCTGTCACTGACAGTTCATTTGCCTCAATTTTACCTACAATTGTCACTGTCATTTTCTATCTGTGTGTAATATGGTTTCATTGGGTTCTAAAATCTTTTGAGATACATTAACTGTTTCATTTAAATCACAAAGATGGCAGTTTATAGTCTCTCTGAACAGTCTTATTTCTAAAATTATATTCTGAAAATGGCAGGCAACTAAAATATTGTTGGTCCGATAATGTTTCTGCACAGGAGGTGATAAAATTCCAAGCTCTCACAATATTACTAACCTTGCACTTTGCAGGATGCACAATGTTAGTAGTATGGTTTATAGATTAATTTGAATACTTTATACACATAAAAGGCAATAATTTAGTCATGAAAAAATGATTTCATAATTTACCAACTGTTAAATATACAGCACTTGCTTTAATACTACTGTGAATATATCTTGATTATATGTGAATAATATTATAATGATACTAACAGAAACGAATTGATACAAGTTAATGCGCAACAAGAGACATTATTTTTCATATCTCCTAAGCAAGTTGCAATTTTGTACTCCTAATACCCAGGGGATAGTAAATTTCATATGCTAAATGAGTTCCCTGTATATTTTGTTAAAGATCACACTTTGACAATACCATCTTTATTTTTAAAATATAGTCTTAAAAATGTAGGCCTAAATTATGTTTACATAAATTTCATTTTATTTCTCAATGAAGCTGTTTTATTATAGCTTCAAAACATTCATCAAGTTAGTTCTGCTAAAACAAAAAATGAACCACCCAACTGGCTATAATTTAGAATCAAAATTTTGTTTTTACTTAAGAGATGGAGACAGTAGGATAGATGAGATATTCCTAATTCACTAGTTTAACTGACTACTCATAAACCACAAATGCCACTTGCTTTGCTATTACTCATAGAATTTCTTTTTCCACTATTACAAATAAGGATGGCTGATATTCAAGTTCAGTATTTAATCACTGAATGTAGCTTACACCTCTTTACACTATGAGTCATGAGGTGAATGTTCAGAATATGCTAGATATCTCTTTGATAAGAGTTTTTGATATTAAGTCTACACTGTAGTAGACAGAAATAACAATATGGACCATTTTTGAGCCTATGCTATTCTTCATAGGACATACCAACACCTGTAATAAGAGATTATTCATAAAATATATATATTTTAGTATCTACCCTCTTTATATTGTTACATTTAATAAAACGTCCACAGATTTCTAAAAATAGAACTAGAATTAAGCCTTCTACTTTCATACAGATTCTTCTTGATCATAAGGCAAAAGAGTTAAGAATAAATGAACTGCTAAATATGCAACCCATTTTAGAATTTAATCAGCACATATCTGCCTACAAGAATTTATCTCCTTCACCAAGAAATGAGAGCTTATTTTATTCTTAAAGCAGGAAATAATAAATAAGTTAATTGTTATATATTATTGTCACCAAAAAATTTACTCTGTGCTTTTATATGTATTTGCATTGGTGGCTTTTGATATCTGGAAGGCTTGATCAGAAACAAGTATGAAAAAAGTTAAAAAATGTCCCTTGAGTAATGCTTAGTTCTTAGTTCACTATACCAATTCTTCATAACATAAACATTTTAAAAATGAAAACATATAAACAAAGCCTTCAAGGATACAATAAAAATATTTTGAACCTACAATTCTTGTCCAACTGTAAAATTAATACATAGGGCCAAAAAAAAAAAACAGTTCCAGAGACACTAAGTCTCCTATGAATCCTTTCTGGGGCCATGATGCAAGGAAATATTTCATAGGTGAATGTAAAATTCAAGAAAAGAGAACATCAGTACATAACAAAAGTGATGTTAAGAAATCTGAGAGAAAACACTGGAAAGCAATCAGCCCAATTAGATATAGGAAGTCTGTTGGTTTCAAGAACACCTTCAAAAAATAACAATGGAATATACATTAAGCAATAAAATTCCTCAGCAGCTAAATATTAAATAACGTGATAAGTAATGTGGCTATTTCTACTTTCAATAAGGCAAAAAGAACAGCAATGAGAACTTTCAGGAAAAATAAAACAATATAAAAGGCATGTAAGTCCCAAATATGAGGCATAACAAAATATGGAATAAATTAATTGATACTGAGCAAGGATGCTAGGGACATGTTTCCTAGAAGGTGTGATCTCATAGGAAAGGAAATGTAATCCAAGTTCCATAATTATATGTACTTGATTATGTAAACACCCAACGGACTTTTAAATGTCAGAATCATCTTTTAGAAAAAACAGAAGTATTAAATATTATATTAGAATAGAATGTGAATGTCATTAAATTTGACAATATAAAAACAAAGTTACAGCTTGAAGACTTGGAAATGGGAGGAAGCAAATAGAATTGTAGGAGAGCTAGATCCTCATTACCATCTAAAATTGTTAAGATTGCTGCACAGAAAAATTAGTACATTATTTAAAGGTAAAAGATCATCAAAAGAAGCATCAAAATAATAACACAAATTGGAAGAAGAAAGGGAATGGGTAGATATGAATTCTCATCTGTTATGTCACACTAGAAGTAGTTGCCTCTATTTATAGTAGACTACACTGCAAGGGATAAAATGTTGATTTCAAAATTATTTGGTGCCTCCTGCCATGTTAGCTTTTTAAAGCCAGTACTCTGATAACTTTAATTGTCCTTCAATGTACTGGTTTTCTCTGTTACAGGAAATTTTATACATATTTCAAGTTAAGTCTTATGATCGATTTATGACATAAATTCTTTCAAGAAGAATGTAGAGTACTGTCCTGTTCTTATTCTCCAGGGTAGAGTTGTACTAAAAATTAGCCCCTAATTTTATTTTTCTTCTTTATCACACTTCCCTTGAGCCCATGCTTCATGTTCTCAGAAATCTTCAGATGCCAGTTTTCCCTCCTTCATATTCACTTTCACCTCTTCCCCTTTGTGACTGTACATCGCTTAGCCTGCCAATAGTTTGGGTACCACCACATCCTAGTAAATCCTTCCTTTAATTCCACATGACCTTCTGGTCAATAATTACCCTCATCCTTCTATTTTTACCACGCTTCTTAAAAGAACACTCTATACTCAACTGCTTTTCTTAGTCACCTTCTTAGAAGGCTGCAACCCCATGTTACTGAAACATCGAGATCATCTATCTTTCTCCAAGAAACATTCATTCATGCATGCATTGAACAAATGTTTATTTGTCCATTGATAAAATCTGATAAGGTCCTGACCTTAAAGAGCTTATAGTCCAAGGTGTAGAAACAGATTAACTAATTGTGCAAATAAATATGCACTCATAAGCTAGAACAAATGCTCTGAAGTGAAAGAATAAGTTGTGAAGAGAGTACTTAACAGGAGGAGCTAGATTTGGTCTAAGAATCAGAAGAGGCTTCTCTAAGCGAGTAACATTTGATCCGAGAAACGAAGGACAAGTAGCAGTTCATCAGTTAAGGACTCAGAGGTAGGCAGAACATCCCCAGCACAGCGCATCCATGACATTGTATCCATGGACTGAGAAGCAGCCTGTACTGTAAGTGCTGCCCCAGCATTTCTCCCTCTGATGTTTTAAAACTCTTCAATTAGCTATATCCCTCCACTCAAACCCTCTACTCTCCCAGTCGATAAGATCTAAAAGGGCCCAGATCATGTTCATCTTGTTTATTGTTTTTAATATTAAAGAGACTTGGAAAGGTCCTGTCACATAGCATCTCAATAAATATTTATCTAAAATAACCAAATGAGAATTATCCATGACCTTCTAATTATCAAATCCAATTTTTAAATTCTTATCTAATTGTATCTATCAGTGTCATTAAATCAGTTGACCACTACTTCTTTCTGACCTTTCATATACTCTGGCTTTAAGAGCATTCTTTTTCTGGGTACTCCTCTTACCTCCCTTAGGTCCCTATTTCATCACCTATCCCTAATGCCACCCATGGCTCACCACTTTGAATATACTCTTTAGGTAATTTCTTCCATACCCAAATGGTTTCAGCTTTCATCAATAAGATCTCTCTCCTTAATTTCCACTGTGGGCCTGGTTCCTGAACTGCAGATGATTTTCTGGCCATCCATACCTATATGCCTGAAAGCCATTTCAAACTCAAATAAGAAAAACCAAATCCATCATTATTCCATGTCCTCCCGACCCAACAACAACAAAATAAAACTAGGCCCATCTCCGTATCTTATCTCAGTTTATGGCACCTCCACCCATTCAGACACCCAAGCTAGGTATCTGGAGGATATTCCCCTTTTATTTGCCATGTCCAAGGTCAGACAGTTTTAGGCCCAAGGTATTTATCTAATCCTTCTCCTCTCCAGTTTTTTGACCAGTAGCTTACTCGTATTGTCATCATTTTCTTCTAGATGTCTACAACTATCTTCATACAATCAACAACAACCAGCCTGAAATATAAATCTATACCACCATTCCCCTGTTTACAGCTTTTCAGTCTGGAAGATAAAATCCTTGTTTCTTAAGGTTGCATGCAAAGCTCAGGCTTGTTTCCTTATATAGATAGCCCCACCTTTCACCACTTCCCTCTGTGAACCTTACTCTAAGGGAACCACAAAGTACTTGTGGCTATTTTCTGCAGCACACACTTCCTGGCTCTGTGCCCTTGTACTTTTCATCGTAACACTCCCGTTCCTGGATACCGTCACCGTGGATCATGCCAAAATCTGTCCAATGATCTTTAACAACCTAGCTCTTTCTGGATTCCCCAAGATGAATGAGATGTCCCTTTCATCATGAACCGTCTTGCTCTGTGCAAAGCCCTACTGAAGTACAGCAGTGTTTTATCATTGTGGGTGTTAACTAGTGTGTCTCTCTTTCTGTGAGACTCATGACAAAAAGGGCTGTGTTTAAAGAGCACATAATGGATTCTCACTAAAAGTCCATGTAAGGAGTAAAGAAAAATGGCATTCGTTCACTCAAGAATTTTCCGTTTAGTGCTACATAGGACCCAGCACTGCTCTAAATGCTGAAGCTACTTTATGGACCAAGATAGGTCAGAATCCTTGCTCTCCGGCTGTAAAATACATCCACTATTTTAAATAGTGATGTGTAACATTGTGCCATGGAGAAACAATAAAGCATATAAGGGGCATATTATCAGTTAAGGTAGGGGAAGGTGGTTACTGAGACGCTGAATTTTGTTCAAAGACATGAAGGTGGGGTCTGGTCATCGACACATCTGAGAAAAGAATATTCCAGGCAAACGGAAGAGCAAGTATAGAGACCCTGAGAAGGGAACACGCCTGATGTTTCTGAACTGCAGCAAGGAGGGCAGCATCGCTGGAGGAGGATGAAAGAAGTAGCAGGTGATGTCAGAGAAATAATGGTGTTGAGGCGTGTCCACAGTGTGACCTTGTAGGGCTGTCTAAACTTTTCGCACCTCTGGCCATACTGGGAGAAGAGTTATCTTGGGCCACACATTAAATATATCGTGACAAGTAATCATAAAAAAAATCTCATAATGTTTTAAGTAAATTTACACTTTTGTATTGAGCTGCATTCACAGCCATCCTGGGCCGCATGCGGCCTGAGGGCCTTATGTTGGACATCCCTGCCTTATAGGGGCATTATACGAAATAACTTCAGCTTTGTGTGAGGTGGGGGCCATGGAAGGTTTTGAGAGAGGGTGATGTAATCTGCCTTATGTTTAATAGCCTCACTTCTGCGTTAAAAACACTGTGAAGAGTAAGAAAACAGTCAGGAGGCCATTGCAAAAATCTTGGAGAGAGAAAGATGATGATGACCTGTAACCGGTTTAATGACAGGGCGTGCTGAGATGTGGTCAGATCCTGAATACATCTCGAGGCACAATATGTAAAACTTCATGACTAATGGATGTGGGGTATGAGAGAAAGAGTGTCTGGGATGATACAAATTCTTGACCTGAGCAGCTAGAGTGCTGGCGTTGCTATTTACTGAGATGGGGAAATGAAGAGAAGAACCGCTTGGGGAGAGGAGAATACACAGTGTTGGAGAAGTCTATTAAGGCAAATGAAGACACTGAGCAGGCATTTGGGAATATACCTTTCTCCACGGACCCCAAACCTTTTTTCTGCTATTTAATGCTGCCACCAGTAAAACTTGCACCCTGTTTTGAGTTCTAAGTATGCAAACACTCCCCTGTCCACACTGCTCACTAGACTTTAGACCACTCGGAGCTTTCATCTATAACTGAGGCTCTCAACAAGGGCTCTCAGCCCGTGGAAATGCCTCAGAATTTTTTTTTGGTAGGGGGATGTTTTATTGTCACAAAGGTGGCCGATGCTGGCATTTATGGCTGTCCTGCAATGCTGGGGCCATCTTGCATATACTTTTCTAACGCATTAGACATTGATGTAGGTGAAAATCTGTTTATAAATATCTGGACATCAAACTCAGCTTCATTTTACATATAAATGCAAAATAATGTTTGCATGGTTTTAACAGATAATGGATTATTTTTCAGTTACATAATTACTAAGTAAAATGAGAATAGGTCAATTGTTTTAGAATTTAACTTTGTTTATCAGTCCAAAAATGAGTTTCATGGTTTTAATATATACTGAGTTCTCTAGAACTGTAACTACATAAATTCATAAGCATATGTACAGATATACTTATTTGGTCCTTATTTTAAAATGGCAATTATATAGAATAAGTATTGATAACATTTCAGCTTCACTTTAAGTTTCTTAAATCCAAGGTTTTCTTAAATCCAAAGTTATGCATTATAAATAGCTACAAAAAATTGACTACTTTATGTCTTTTAATATCTTGGTACCTGAGCATTTATATGTTGAAATACATGTAATTTCATTACAATAGTTTCATTTATTTCTATTGTACATTATATTTAGGACAATATATTAATTTTTAAATAAAATAATATATGTAGTAACATTTTAATTTAATCTCAGGATAGTAAACAAATTTTATAGTTATTTTTCACAAAAACAGGGCAATGGATGCAATACAGTTTATATCTTAGGAAGTATCTGCCATTAAATAATCAGGCTCTCCCCCACAACTAAGGTCTGGACTTTGGCACACTAAGAAAACAGTAGTGGTGATAACCACTACTCCGAAAGCAGTGACTTCAAGCAGTGTGGAGAGTGAAAATGCATAATTAGTGGTGAAGGAGAAGTCATTTTGTTTTCCAAACGGCCCTATTTGAAAGTAGTCATGGGCCCCACCCCCCTCATATGCTTTGCCAGTGGTGTGTGTGGTGCCAGAGAACTGTGGGATTATCTCCAAGATCTAACATTCACACTCCAAGTTCTTCAGCAACCACTGACGACACAGCTACCGCTTGGCTATAAGAGCCCACAGACGTGGCTTTCGTGCTAATTTTATGTGAAAAGCACCAAATTAAGCATTCTCTGAAAATACATTCTTGTCCACAGCATCCTATTATAGGATTTAGGGTAATAAAATATCTAAAGGGAAATATAATAAGTAAATTTCCTTAATTCCAATATCACAATACATTATTGAAGGACATAGTTCACTTTCCCCTATTACTTAACTTTTCTGAACATTTCTACATCTTGAAATGGCAGTCATTCCCCTTTCCTCACAACATTCTTTTGAAAATTAAATGAGATAACAAATGTAACTTACATACGGCATTACTATGTTTTACCAAAAGGTATTGAATAATTAAAATCTGGAAGGCACGTTGGAACTTAGCATCTGAAAACTGGAATTTGTAAAATTCCTAAGTACTGATTTTAACTCTTAGCTTCTAACTCACCAAATTTACAAAAAGCAAATAATCAGTTCACTGTAGTCCTGCAGTGACAAGCAATGGCAGAAGGAAAGACGAGCAAAGGCTTGCACGGGCGCAGAGCCTGCCTAATGGAGGAGTGATCGTAATCCATGAGGCAAACTGGCAATAATCCTTTCATATTATTTTCATAAAAGCTTTACCCAGTGCACACATCTCCATTTTCCAATGCAAAATTTGAAGTTTAAAATCAATATTCATACGCAGCCTTCCTCAATTTCAAAATGCAATGCAAATGAGTATAGTTCATACATAAAAATGTCAATTTAGTTATGTAATATAAATGTTCTTCTAAAATGAAACAGCAAATATTCTTTTTCTCCACACCTGCAATAATAAAATTATACACACAATTCACTTCAATGTTGTAATGATGGTATTCAGTGATATCCAGATGCACATGTTTCTGGCCTTTCCTCCTCAAGAGCAAAGGTGAGATAACTCACCTTGCACTTTGGACACTTCTGGGCATTCCTCTGCCCATGCTCAATTTCGCTGGCCCAGTGACGCAACAGTTTGTCTCCCTTTTTGTACTCCTTGCAGTTAACGCCTTCATGCCAAGGAGAGTGGCACTTAAAACACCAGACGAATTGGCAAGTGGGGCACTGGATCTGTGTAAGGAAAAGTAGGATTAAGTACTAGTAGAAACACTAAATGTGTCTAAAGGATAAAAATGGTGATGCTTGGGGAAATTACAGTAGCTAAAAGGTTACCACTTGTTCAGATTTAAAGCATCTTCCCTCTACAAGATGTAAACGACAGTAAAATATGACTATTTTATTATTGAAAGAGAAAAGAGGTGTTTTGGCATAGATGATTTGGCTGTATGTGAGACGTAAATTATGCTATACTAAAGTATGCTACACTATGCTATACTTTGCTATACTTAGCTATAAACTATGCTATACTTTGTATGCTATACTAAAATTAAACACTTGGGACATCCTGGAAATCAACTTGGTCTTATTGCTTTCCCCTAGACTGAAACACAGAGTAAAACCTGAAGGTTCACGATGCCCCAACTCCACACACTCAGGCTGCCCTTAAATTTGCCTTTCTCTTGACCCAATTTCCCAAGCATTTCCATTGCTCTTCTTATCAATGGCTTCATTCACTTTTATAAAAATCAAAACCTCACAGATGCTTCAACAAATAAAAAAACACTGGCAAGTAAACTGCTATACTACCATCTGCCACAAAGCTCTGCCTAAAATAATGGACAATCCTTTTTTAATTATAAAAATAATACAAAGGATCTTGTAAGAAATATATCAGTCTTGAGGGTTCTGTGGCCTGTTAGCTAGAAACCCATCAGAACGATGTCTTTGTATTTTCATTGAGTGGCAGTACATGGGAGAGTGTGTGTGTGTTCATTGAAAATATTTGTCTTCCATGTGACATGGAAGACTTTATCTGACTTCCTTTATTTTGAATGACAGTGGGTATCTCCTTCTCACAGTGTTTCTGGTCCTCACCCTCTGAAAACATATGAACATAACTTGACTTTCCTTGACCTGTTTGATTAAAGTGACTTCTAATTATGAACAATACTGATAACTGACTAGTCTTCTCTGAGCTCCTGCATATGAACTACTTCACTGTAACATATGTGCATTTACTGACTACATTCTGAAAATCAGTTAAAATTTCTTTTGGTAAACTATACAAAATTGTTACTTTTTTTGGAAAACTACTCTTGACAATGGTGGTTCCAATGTATATATTAATTAAGGGGCAATAATAACTACAACTCTTCCTTTCATAACTCAAAGCACTGCAGTTGTCACTTATGTCATGAATAATGTTCTTTCCATGCAAATATGAAGTCACAAAAGTACTTGTCTTTATATCAAAACAAAATAATTTCTGTCAGAAAAGTTTAAAACCTTCATGTTTTATGTTTTTTGCAATTATGTCATATGGCAATGTTTATACTGCTGCAATACACACATTACTTAATTTTATCACAAAATAATACTGCAAAGTAGGTGAGAACACCACAAGTTTACAGAGGGGGGGAACATAAGGCTCAGAGATTAAATAACTTGCCCCAATTAATACAGCAAGTATGTGTTAAAAAGAAATTTCAACAAAATGTCTGGCTCCAGGATCAGAATTTTTTTCACTGTGCCAAAACTCTTTCTCACACTAAACAGCATCTTTTTTTGATGACTGAAAACCAAACTGTAGAAGTCAAAGGCCATGTGATTAAAGTAGTCAGTAAGTCAGAATTTTCCAGGATTACCAACATAAGGGGAAATTTAAAAATCTTTTCAAGATTTTACTCACATAAATTAAGATAACCCTTGGAATTTTTAGAAAAAGGGATGTTACTAGTAAGTCACTTAACCACCTTTGACTTTTCTGATCATTACAGTGTAAATAAGTCATATTTAAAGTAAGAAACTGAGTTAAAATGTGTGAGCTCCAAATGATAAAAGAATATAACATGATCATTCCCCTATGTCACTGAACCATGAAGAAAAGATCTAAATATTGCAAGGGGTCTACATGCATGTAATTTTCAAAGGTAATGAATGAAATGAGGAAGATGTTGAAAGATTTTGCTTTTACTCAAGTATCTGCCATTATGTCAGATGGGTCTAAATACTTAATTCAGTTCTGTTACACTAGACATTACTCATAATCATAAATCACTGGACTCTAACATCATCAAATAAAAATAACTCTCTGGTTTTAAATGTCAGTCTTAGATTACATTTATGAAATGAATAGAAGAATGAATGTAATGGTACTTTGAAACTGGGATTTAATTCTATGGATGTTAGACATTATAATGGTCCAAGGATATTTGGGACCGAGGGATGAACTATCACATCTATGAATCTCTAATGAAGACAATTAGAAATGTATGATTCTCCTAAGGTCCCAGAATGATAAGGAATCTGACACTTGGTGTCAATACCAGGGACTCTGGCTATTAAATGCTACTGCAGATCCTACTGCCAATCCTTGCCATCAACACAGACTTGGTGACAAATTTGTGAAAGGAGTTTTGAATCAATTTTTCAAGTAAGGATGAGTAATTCAAATTTAGGCTCTACTGCTTACTGTCTCTCACTGCAAATATTAAACTAACTATTTCTTTGCTTTGGATCAAGAAATAAAGGGACTAATAGCTAACTTCAATCACCTCATTATTCAGAGGCTGCACCTGAATGGTCTAAATACCGATTTTTTGGTCTGAAAATGCCTTATGCGTTCTGACCTTAACCATGTTCAAAATCGGCCTTACATAACATCCATGGAGACATCAACAGTGCATCTTCCTCCATTACTTGCTTTATACTTATGAAATAAGTATACTCCACATGAGATGCCATCTCACAACCACAAATTCCCACCCAGAGTGCTTGCCCTCTGAGTACTTCTATTCACACAGAGGTCACCATTCTCCATCTTTGCCATCCAGGTGTAGCCAGAGGAGCAGCACCGTCGGCATCACCTGGGAGCTTACTGGAAACAAAGAATCACGCCACATCCCAGACCTACTGACTCAGAGCTGCATTTAACAAGGTCCCCAGATAGACAGGCTGAATTTTGAGAAGCACTGCTCTATAGCATGTGAAACCATCTCCCTGGCCACAACTGATCTACACCATGAATGAGCCCCTATGCCAAAAACAGGTGTCCAGTTGCTGGAAAGCAGCCTACAAGGTGGCTGACATATCCTTTGTGTAGTCGGGCACCTACTGTTGAATAGATATTAACCAAGTTAGACATTCTTTCTTGAGGAGTAAAATGGTGATACACACATTCTACCTTTGCTGTGAAGGCAAAGACAGAGGACAGCTTAGTGACCACAGTGCAGACCACAGGAGAAAGGGGAACAGCAGTCACGGCTAGTGAGACAATAAAGGGAACCTCATGCTACCAGCGCTAGGGCCTAATTCTCCGTGAGGCCTGCCGGGGAGGTTGCTGAGACAGCCTGCCTGCCCTTCGGCTTCCTAGGGAGCCTGACAGTAAACCTCCTTAACTGACATAGCTTGAGAGAGAACATCTCTGCTTCTTGTAATTGGAGAAAGTACAATGAACACAATCTGTCTACTGAAATCTTACCCAGATCAAATGCTGCTTGCTTCAAGATGTCTTCCCCGTTCGTACCAACCAGATTCGGTATCTGTCTTACAGAATGTGTAGATGTCCAATCTCCCTAACAGCCTGCAAGTTCACTGAGGGCAAAGGCCGCGCCTCATTCATCTCGTATGTCCTGAGTTAAGCGGCACAGAGTTTCTGGCACATGGAAGGTGCTCAGTAAATCATACTGGCTAACATTACATGAATTCAAAGAAAAGCCAACACATCTAATTTATGAGCAGCGACTGAGATGATATTACTTCTTAGGTTAGCAGATGATGTTTACTAAATATTTTAACCACATGACATTTTACTGAGCATCATGATTAATGTGCAAACTCTTCTACAAGAGGCAGGGATGAAAATGTTTCAAGAATAAAGTTAGCAGAGTTAGGAATCTTAACTTGTCCCAGAATCCATGAAATGTAAAATAGCTTTATATTGTATTTTTAACTTTTGAATTCCTTTACTTCTCCCAGAAATCTGGGCTATAATAACACTCAGATGACAGGTTAAACCAACTCACTTTACCTAAGCAAATGGTATTTTCTCTTGACAGTTCATCATGCCAAAAAAAATATAACCCACAAAATAAAAAAATTCAAAGCCAAAGAGCACTCCAATTAAATTTTTCTGTGTCTAAATTGTATACACTCTTAATGTACATATTGGGTTGGCCAAAAAGTCTGTGTGTTTTTTTTCTGTAAAACAAAAGACACATGCTTCATTTTCACCAATGATTTTATTGATTTGGATATTTTGAGTAAGTTGGCTATCCCCAATGTGCTGTAGCACTGATTGTTTTCAATTAATGTCTTGATTTGATCACTACCAGTTTCAACTGGTCTACCTGACTATGGAGCATCGTCCAGCGAGAAATATCCAGCATGAAGCTTTGCAAACCACTTTTGACATTGTCAAATCTGTCAATCTGTCATTGCACCTTCTCCATACATTGACAAGTCTTTTTGCATTTCAGTTGTATTTTAATCTTCTTGAAGTAATAAAACATATTGTGTCGAAAATGTTCTGTATTTTCTTCTATCTTCAATATTAAAATAGCTATACAAAAATTCACCAATTTTGGTAAGGTTTTTAATGCACACTGATATGACAGCTGTCACAATAACAATCTAACAACATTGTTCCAAGTGAAGTTAAAGACAACTACGTACTAGAGACAACTTATGGGGAAAAAATGAATGTTTTGGCCAACCCAAGCATTATTTTAAATAAATCACAAAATTATTGCCTATCAAACTCAAAATATTAGACAACATCCATGTGTGAATTTAGCATTTCAAATGTAAGTTAACCAGTTTCCAAGAATAATTTGCTTTTTTAGAACTTCAGGCTAAGACAAATACTCAATAATAAGACATATTCATCAATCCGCTTGCTTATAAAACAAATATTTATTGAGCACCTTCAAGCAAAAGGTACTAAATATCCTGGTGTTAGGCCCATAAAAAAAGAATGTAAATACTTTTCCTCAAGGAATTTACTGAAGGGAGACAGACATAAGCTCAGAAAGGTAACTAACCATGTACTAACCGCCACAGTAGAAGCTTAGACAAGTGGGTGCCACGGGAAAGATGCTTCAGGGAAGGCTAGAGGGTAGTGTTCAGAGAGAATATGGTCTCGAAATATGAGTGGAATGTCCCTGGGAAGAGTGATGGGGTCACACTTCAGGACCCACCACAGAGGCTTGAGAGCACAAGGTACAGTGGAGAATAGCAAGAGTTCTAGCATAGCTCAGACAGAGATGTCACTTCAGCTGGCTTGGCCTCGAGATTTGCCGCGGTGTCCCCAAACTGGGTCCAATTAGTCTCACATTAGTGCACCTACACTCTCACTGTTTCTATCAAAACACACTGTGGTCCCCAAAACTCATGTGCAATGTGGAAAACTTACGGCTGTCAGACTAGGGTTTGCCTAAAGAGACTGACCAGTATGTAAATAGGCAGGTCTCATAGTTATAAAAAGTTTTTAACAATGTAAGATGGTTTTCTTGAAGAGGAGAATATTCTGAAGAAATGCACGGTATTAGAAAAGACGAGAAAAGATGTCTTTGATGTTCAAGCAAGCACTGACTCCTTCCTTAAGAGATCAAATCCTAAAGCAAGATGGCAGAGGAGGGAGGTTCTCCACATGGGAAACCATGGTTTGACTTCTTTCTGATTACCGGTATATCTCAGGTGTACACCACTGCAGTTTGACATACACTACAAAGTGATCACCACCAAAATCTACCTACCATTCTTTACCATGCAACTGACACCCCTCAACATTTTGAACTCTATCACCCCCAACCCACTTCCCCTTGGGTAACCACCAATGTGTTCTCTGTATCTAAGAGTTTGTTTTTGTCTCACTCAGAATTTTTTTTTTTGCCTTGATTCTTATCCCCTAAGGCTTTACCTCCTACTTGGGGATTTCTCCCTGACGACAGTGCCAGTAACACATGGGTTTCATGAAGCACTGCTCCTGATCACCATCTAAATTTGGCCAAGTTACCCTTCCCTTGATTTTTCACAGCATCACTGAAACTATGCTGGAAAATGAAACAGAAACTTTCTTAAGGGTTAGGGACCAAACAGGGACAAAAGTGTCCAATAGTGCCTGGACTACCCGGGAGGCATTTGGTAGAGAGGATTCATGCACACGGTGACGACAGCAGCATTAGGTTCCCTTACAGACCTAAGAGGGTAAATGTGGCCGAGTAAGAATACAGGGTGCGGCTGGTGAAAAATGCACAGTCCGAACTAACATCTTCTAGGCCACTTTATAGTGAGGTCCAGACCTGGCTTAATTTTCTACCCACTATTCAGCAGGCCATCAGAGAGAAATGATTCTTCACTTGTCTCTTGTGCTGAAGATCCAAGGGAATGATGTGATACGGTGAAGAAAAAAACACACACAAACAGTTCTCAGTCCTACTGCAGGTCAGTTTAGGGCAGTTGTGAGTCTTGATTATTACAATTATTGTAGTTTTTTTTTGTCAGAGGTAGGCTAAAATATCAAAAGAATCCCAGTATTTGGCTTTTGCTATTAGAAGTTCAAGCACAAGTAAAGACTCTATAAAATATTATGGCTAATTTGTATATCAAGAAAGCAACAAAGAACAACTTTAGCAAAGTATCTCATCAGTAACTACAGGGAGAAATGCATCCTAATACAGTTTAGTAGCACTGCCTCATAGCTGTGTGATATATATTTTTTCAAAGGTAACATACGTAACACTCTATTTGTTTAAGTTGGCTTCTTTAAACTGGGCTAGATGACTTCACCTTTCACTTCCTCACAAATCCATGCTAGCAATAATCATTTAAGAAACAACATTTATTTTCTATCAACTCCTGACATCAATGATGCATTAATGCCAAGAAAACAGTGTGTATCATAAACTAAACTGATCTTGCAAGGCAGATGCACAATCTAATTCTCAGTTTGCAAACACTGTCAACTAAAAGTGATGGTATCGGAAAAAATGAAGAGCAGGGCAGCACACTGCCTATACTTACATGGGAAAGCTTTAAACATTTTTATATATTGAAAAAATCTCAAACATCTTCATGAGAAGGAAGCTTAAGCACTGTTCATTCATTTATCCATTCATCTAATTTGTGCATACAAGCAAATTATTTATCAGAAGTACAACTGAAGAGGTATAGCTGGGATATGAACAAACAAAAAACTGATAGGCCCCCAGAAGCAGAAAAAGTGGACAGCCATTGCCATTGCTAGGGCTCAATAGCAAAGGGAGTAAAGATGTTTCTGGAGCCCAGTGAGAATAGGAAACATGGGGGAGGATACAGGTAGGGTCACGTGGAGGTACTGCCTGAGCTTCGCCTGACTTAGGAAGACAGTGAGAAAGTAGTGCATCTACTATTCTCTCCTTATCCTTCTAGCTTCTGCCAATGCCAACCTTAGGCCAAATGTAAATAGAAATTGAGATGGTAAGGAGTCTGGAGAACCATTCCAAAGAGGCACTTCCTAGAGTACAGGAGGAGAAGTCAGAGAAGGTTCAGTAATAGACACAGGAAGAGGGTCAAATCAGTATTACCTGAATTTCAGCCTTTCACTTCAGCATTCTTTAAAGTATATCAATTAGGAATAACAAACCCATTGATTTGATTATATTCTTAAAGACCTTAGAAAAGTTTTTTACCACAAATACATTCCTTCCACAAATACATTCCAGGAAGGAATGTATTTGGGCAGTTTTGTAAGATGTAATTGCAAGTCAGAAGGTTTATACTTAGAAGAGAGAAACAAGAATGCTAAACATATAAAGAACACAGCAAGTTTCCCAGGACATTGGTTTTTTTCGTGTACATCACAATGAGTTGAGATGACATTTTGTGAGTTACCAAGGTTTTGTTTAATGTTCGTGGGAAGAATGGTGGGGACTATTCTTTGTTTTGCCTCAAGGAAACCATAAAGAGAATCATTGCTAATGTGTTCCCTGTGTTGACTTATGTATGCCCTTCAACGCGCTTCAAATCCACATGAAAAGGGGGATCGTTTATTGGTTTAAACTTGCAAATAAGAAGGAAACCTAGAACTGTCCGCACTTCAGTAAAATAATGTTATTTAATCATTTTCAATCCTCTTCTCTCTTCCTTGAAAAAATATAATATTCCTTACTTCCCCAAAGATACTCTTTTCATTTCTGGGAATTCAAGGATCATCATTTCCCCACCCCTCCCCCAAATATTACTGCTTTCCTGGAAATCTCTTTGGTGCCCCAAAGGGTCTTCAAACTTAACATTATTAACACATTTTAATCTGAATTAGATTTCCACTTCCCAAACCTACTCGTCTTCCTCAAGACACAATTTCATCCTTCCTTTACTCCCAGCAACCATCAGCCACCCAATCTTGTATTCCACCTCTATTCTTTTTGGTTTCTCCATCCCCTTCCCAATAGCTTAGGGTTGCTCATTCTGCTGCCATTGCCAAAAAGGAGGACAAGCACAATAACCTCTAGCATATGTTGAAAGCACTTAGGATGTCAGCGATGGTGCTAAGAACTTTATATGTGTGACCTCACTTAATCCTTACTACACACTCATGGCATTTACCACTAAATGAGGTAGAAACTGTACTCAAAGTTACAGAGCTAGTATGTGGCAGGCTGAGAGTTTCAATCTTATTTAAAACTAGTGCTCTTCCTGCTTTTTCCAGCATGACAAATTCAAATGTTCAAGGTTTAGTTTAATGTTTTTATTCTTTAATGAAGCCTTCCCAATCTCTCCTACCCTTTGTTTTTCTATGCTCTCAGTATTTTCCATCCACGTTTATTATAATACACAATGTTATTTATGCATCTGTTCATTTATTAGTTCCTTCAACAAACATATTTTGAGAGCACAGTCTACCTGACATAGTGCATGATACAGGTTATCAGCAGTAAGCAAGCTTGGACCTGGCCTCCTAGAGACCAGTGGGAAAGAAAGACTTTAAGCAAATAACCATACAAATACACCACAAAATCCCGATGATAACTGTTACAAAGAAAAACTGCAGGTGCTGGTGATGTGTCTGTCCCCAGGCATCACATGAATGCAATTAAAGCCACAACCTCAACTTTTTTATTTCCCCACCACTAACTTGTTCCCTCTACTGATATGCAGTTGGAGTTGAATTAATAAATTGTAGGAACTGTTTAGGTTAGAAATTGGATTTCTAATTGGGAAATGAAATTAACCTTGCAGAAATGGAATGGTAAAACTTTTGGTCTCAATGATAGGAGTTGACAGGAAAAGAAGAAAAATATTATGAATGAAAACGACTCAATCTGATCAAAGCCAAGGTTGTCTTAATGGAAATCTGTCAGTTCAGGAATATACTTGCTGTATTTGATATAGTATGAGTTTGACAGAGTTTAGAACACAATGAAAAGCTGTATTATTCAAACTTTTGCCAGAAGAGAGATGTTGACTAAAGGCCTGGAAGCATAAACTGGCACCTGAGAGTTCTTGTTACTGTTTGCTGCTATATTCAGTTTGCACCTTTTCTATCTGCTCAGCACAAAAAATTTAACAAGTGGTATTTAAAAAAACTATTCAAATGAAATCCAAAATATGGTATTTTAGGTTGCAAATTTTATGTGAGATACAATCAAAGGTGTTTCTTGCTCTAAAATAGTTGTGATATTTTCAAGCAATTTTATTTTTTTAAGATTTTATTTATTTAGCTTTAGAGAAAGGGTAAGGGAGAGAGAAAGAGTTGGGGAGAAACATCAGTGTGTGGTTGCCTTTTGTGTACCCTAGACTAGGGACCTGGCCCGCAAGGCAGGCATGTGCCCTGACTGGGAATTGAACCAGCGACCCTTTGGTTTGCAGGCCAGCACTCAATCCACTGAGCTGCACCATCTAGGGCCAAGCAACTTTAATTTTCTATGATAAATGCATCTGAATTGACAGCAGATGCCATAATGAATGCCCAAGGCATGATATTTTGGATCAAGATATTGTAACTCAATGACTCAAAAAGAATAATATTGAAATATACATTACAAAGTTTTTATCAATAGATCCAAAATGTGCTTTAGGCTATAGACAATATCTTAAAGAGATTTAAATTGCTCAGATGTGTTGCACATTAGTGCAACCTTATTTTTTTTTCTGATTCTGCATTCGAGTACTTGAGTTCACTTCTCTTAAAGTTGGATAAACTATATCAGTTTGGAAGTAGGCTCTGTTTTAGGGAAATGGGATTTAAAATACAGAAAATCTAAAAAGTAGTCTTTGGTTCAGTGCAAAGAACAAAGACCTTAGTCTCAGTTTAGGGTGGTACTGTAATCATGAATGCCGTAGTTGGTTTTTTGGAGTATCCGTGTCCCTACTCATAACATCCAGACAGGTATAGACATGTAAATCAGGTAGTTTATGTGAACGTGAGTGCTTGGAGTTTAATGATGAAAAATGTTATGGAAATATTACACTAAATAGTCAAATCATTGCTTCAGAAATTATTTGAATTAGCCCCAGAAATTCTGTATGATATAAAACACAGGGATTATTTACATATTCTGTTATATATCTTCTTTTTTTTTTATTTATTTTTTTTTTAATTTTTATTTTAGTTTATTCAGTACAGTTTCTATCCTTTATTCCCTTTCCAGCCC
>CM052541.1:162727149-162757503 GCA_028533065.1 Trachops cirrhosus | reverse complement strand
GCGATCTCCTATTTTCATTTATGGCGTGATAATGTTGGCTCTTTGCTCTGTACCTACGTAAAATGACTCAGATTTTTTTTCCCTGGTTGTGGGAGAGTAGAATCTGCTGCATCCTACCACGCCGCCATCTTCTCTCCTCTGTTATATATCTTCTATAAAAGAAGATTAACAACTACAATCATCCTCCAATTTTGTGGCAGCTTTATTTTTCTTGAAAATTGCTTAATATTTAAACTTTATATTGAGATTTGCATCCCTCACCCATTCCTGTGGATTTTAACCGCTTCATAATCAATAAATTTTGTATTGAATTCTTCCCTGCCCAAAGCAACTTCTCCTCTGCTCATCAAAAGTAAAAAAACAAAACAAAACACAACACAGAATTTATTAGATTTCAGATCTTGATCCAGTTGCTCCCTGCTTCCCTTCTTACCTACAACCCAAATGATAGATGGCAGAGGAAACTACTTGTTAAACCATAATCCCCTCAAAGCTACAGAATGAATAATGTAGCAGCTACTGCTTCCAAGCCACGGAACATTGGTGAAAACTTACCTTCAAAGGAGATGACTTCAAACAGCCTTTGAAACCACTTCATCCTGCCATTCTGCTGCAATGACAATGATGAAAACTACTGCCACGGGCCTCATCATTTTTCCACTGCATTTACTGCAAATGTTCCTAATTCTGCTGCATGTTAGAGTCACCTAGTGAGGCTCACAAATCTGCCAGACAATTATTCTGGGGTGGGCCTGGGGCCCTGGTGTGTCTAAAGGCTCTCCAGGTGATTCTAATGTGCAGTCAAGGCTGCAAATCACTGACGTGCTCCCATCGTGGCTACACTAGGTTTGCCTGCCTTCAGTGTGCCCTCCAGTGACATCCTCTGTTACTGCTGCCAGAAGGATCTTTCCGTACTGTCTACAGAATTCAATTCAAACTTACTTCTAAACACAGCGTACAAAACTCTGCAGGGTCTGCTCTTAAATACCTGCCCAGCTGCCCGTCCCCTACTCTCTGTCAGCAAGCTCTACTGAGCGTTTGTTTCCCACATGCCTGCCTCATTCTCCAGGCCTCAGCACAGACTCAGCGCTTGCTCTGAAATGCTCTCCACTGCTCATCCGTTTACCTGCCTGGGGCATGCATCTTCTCTCTGAAGCCTCTCCTGACATCTGAACCCCACTTCTCTATCAGTGTTTTCCAAGCACAAGTGGGATGGGTTTCATGTTTGGTTTATCTGATTTTGCTTTTTGACTAATCATATTGAACTGTCATTTTAGAGCATGTGTCTCTCACCATCATTAGATACTTTCTGGAGCAAGAACCATGTCACATTTTTCTCTGTATCCCCAAACCTAACACAATGCCTAGCACATGCTGTTATTTTGTATTTGCTGAATAAATGAATAAATAGCATTTTATACTATTTTCACTTATTACATACAGACGAGTCAGAGGAGGCTCACATTGGGTGTACTGAACAAGTCAAACTTATACTAAATTTAAAAAGAATCTCAATATTTAGTTAATATTTAGTAATCATAAGGACAATTACCTTAAAGATTAGCCTTTTAATTATGCTACTAGATGAATGTGAAACATGGTTAAAGTCAAAGAAAAACCTTAATTAAATCCTAAAGAGTTCTCTCTTATCACCACCCTCCCCAAAACATACGTTTTTCAGAATCAGAGCCAATATATACTCACCTTAGACTCCGGCAAAGGAAGGAAGCCCACTTAATGCCCACCACAAGTTGGCCTAATTTGGCTGCTCCCATCATGTGACATCTAACCCACAATTCTGGTGAACATGCTTACTTTGTATTTGCTTTCTGATCTGGAAGGGGTGGGAATATGTCCTTTTTTCTTGAAGGTTGTAAAGTGCTTGCATTGAGGACATGGCTTGGTGCTGGAATCAATACGGCCAAGTTCCAAGAAGTATTTATATTTGATGGAGTCTTCATGCGTTAAGTTATAGATGACCGTTGTTTCCTCCAGGAATTCAAAGCATTCTGTGATAGGGCATTTGATTTCTACTTGGCCAAGTTGTACCTGTGTGAGAGAGCAGATGGGAGAAGAAGCAAAAGACATTGGTTATTATGCCTCTTTTCTTTTTGTTCATATAGTATTTTTAACTTAATGATTATAGTAAAGAATTTGCTATTTTTTATGATTTCTAACATAGTACATGGTAATCGCTTTGGTGCCTATGTTGAACAGTACCGAAATAGTTAATCACTAAATGTTTCCCAAATGATTTACAGCATGTTTAAGCATTCTATATCATCATAGTATTTGTGAACTTCAATGGCCCAAACCACAGGCTCACCAAAGAAGCAAATGGTCATCCCATTCTCTGGAAACCCCCAGGTGAGACAGCATTCAGACAGTGTGCCATTAAATGAACAGCTGGGACGACCAGGTGTTTCCAATTTTTCAACCTTACTAAAGAATACCTCGCCACGGAACCGCAGGCACATTTAACTATTTTAAAAGGACAAGGAGGAGAAAATATATATATATATCTTAATAATTTAAAATTTATTGCCAATGTAACTTTATTTTCCCTGACACTTCCATGTAAAGAACATATAATAAGAGTTCCTATCAGAATCACAGGAACAAGTAAGAAAACTAAACCGATCACAACAGTGTAAAAAAAAATCCTATTGAGATCTGGCTATTACTTCAGTAATTTATACAGTGAATTTCTTCAAATGACGATGGAGTTCAGTTAGGAGAGGAGGAAGATACGCTGCAGCACTACATTGCAAATTGCATGTGGGATTTGGATACGGCTACCGTTCAAGATTACTATATAAGATCAAAGCACACACTATGGACACAACTAATGTTTAAACAATAAAGAAAATAAACTAGTTTGGAATAAGGAGTACCTAGAATGTTCTCTGTAAGCGGTGAACAAGAGCTCTTTATATTCATGGCATCATAATCTCTTTTGCTTATTGAGGGTCAGTGACAGGCCAAATGGCAAACAGTGCTAAACCATTTCTTTCTCAGCTGGGTGAACCTGATATGGTGAGAAGGGAAGCACCTCGACCTTGATGAACAGTGCCTGCTGTGAAGACTGGGGGAGGGCTGGGGAAAAGCTACATGGTCAGGGGAAAGGAAAACATCACCACCCAAAACAATAAAAACAAGAACTCTAAACTCATTGTAATTTGTCCTTTAACTTTGCCGTTTATCTGGCAGAGACCTGAGGAAAGGTGGTGAAGAAGCTACGGGCTGCAGGATGCATGGGAACAATATATTTAATACCAGTAAAGGACATGAGTCAGACTGAAAATAAAACGAAAGAGTCTGTATTTTGGTAAAACTGAATTATACCTATCTGTTGAAAGTGTAAATTACTGCACAATTTTATGCTGCTATTGTACAAAACCTGGTCTGGAGAGGTTTTTCAAATATTTGCCCCAAATGATTTTTTTCTACTTTTTTGGATGAGTCTGTCCATAGTTATTACAATCAGATTTTATGACACTTGTTATAGGACCTCTTGTTATAGAGCTATAACAATGTTACTATGTTTAATCATAAATTATTTTCATTTATAGCTCAAGACAGAGGTCCTCTGAAAATTTTTAAATGGACAAAAACTATGTGTGATATTATAACAAACTGGTTTAATGAGATGTACAAGACATTTTAAAATTAACAAAATGTTCCCTCTTAACATTCTATTGACATTTATCAAGCCCATTTCTGAGCCAGGTACTGCATCAGGGACTGAAGTGTTGCAAGTGTCTATTCAGCAAAGAGGCAATTGTGATACAGAGTGGTGAGTGTGCCTGGCAGGATATGGGGGAGGCTTGGTAACTCACGCTTGAGAAGTTCAGAAGAGGCTTCTTGGAAGAAGTGAGGTTTCAAGAGAGATCTTAAGATTAGGAGGACTTAGTCGAACAAGATTAAAGGTGTTTCAAGCAGACAGAAGATAACAACACGGGCAAAGGCCTGGAGGGAAAGGGAACACAGCATAACACAGCAGAGATACCCCCCTCTTTCCCACATCCCAACTGGATCAAATACATACTGTCCTCAGGAATAGGCAAACTAACTTAAAGATGGCAGCCTTAGAGGGACTGAACAATGAGCAGTAAAGACTGAAGGACAAAGTAAGAATTTAGAAAGACAAGGCTGGTCTCAGAGCGCAAGGGCAGAGCATGAAGCCGTCTTACGAGCTTGGATGCTTTTCCTATGAAAATAGAAAACTTCAGTTTTAGCCTATGAACGATGATTTCTTTTCATTCCACACAGAATGGGCTCACTTGGGTCGTCTCAAGTGATGCTTATGTATTGGGAAGTAATACTTGAGGGGGTAACAGCTGGAATTTTTTAGTTCCAGTCCAATGTTCTAAGCTGGCCTCCCTTGCCTATAAATTTATTTATTCTAACTGTGTCAATGAGAACAATAGAAGCAGTAATTTCACAGCCACCCAGGAACAGTCAGGTCTTATAAAAATGGAATATCCTTTAGGGACCAGAACAATGCAAGGCAGCTTAAAGGAGGAGGTCCCTTTGTCACTCCTCCAGCAGGGGTGTTCATTACTATACTACATTAGGGTGCCTACCATCTAACACCCAACCAAGTACCTTGTCTTCTCCTTCGGTGTTTCTCAAATCTGCTGCAAATGTACTCCATTTCCACACAACATGCCATTTCCTTATGCCTTCAGATTTTCTGCACTTCGCCTGTTCCATTCCTTCTTTCTGAAAGCTCCAAAATCCCTCCCCCACTACACTGAGCCAAATGATCTCATATTTTATTAAACAGAAGCACCATGATCATATTCCCTCATTTTCCCACTGCTCACTGTCCCAATCTGTGTTTTTCCCCATCTGTTTTGTCTTCCTTACTTTTACTGCACAGGGCCAGAATCTGCTTTCAGGACAAGTGTGTGAGTCTTTTGACATGTTTGTCGAGAATTCAAGTTTCCTGGCCCACACAGCATGTATGAAATTTTAATCACTGCTGATAAGCTGTCATTGGCAGTGTGAGACAAATTACTCATACAATCCTTTGAATTACTCATACTTCTTCATACTAGCAATACTCCCCTATTCATAATAAAATGTCACCGGTGGCCTACATCTCCTGGCCTCTACATGTCTATCTTTTTCAGAATAATTTCCCGAAAAGATCACTAGCAAAGAGTCATCATGATTAAGCAAAGTACATTCATTTATTTATTAAAAAGGTACATATTTCATCAATTGGAGCATGCATTTTTTCCAACATTTTAATATCTCAAAAGTCAAGATTATCTTACAGTAAATAGTCTCTAGCATTGTGCCATAGTTTAATTTGCAGTGTTTTAATTTTCTTGGTGGCTCATAATACAATACTGCAACCTACAATTGATCATGTCTTATATTTCAATAAGATGTGGTTTTTATGGATTAGGCAGAGTAATGGACTATGGAGAGAAGAGGAAACAGACAGAGCTTCTACTGGAGGAAATGCATAATAAACAGTGAATAAACCAAGCAGATTGTAATCAGTTGTTATGAAGGAAGGTATCTCTGAGGGGTAACAACTTAACTGAGAACTAAAGGGCCTGTAATGCTGAAGACTGTGGGGAGAGACTGTACTCAAAGGAAACAAGGACACGGGCCCCAGGGCAGAAAGTGCTCAGTGTGCCTGATGTGCCTCTGTTCAGAGAACAGAACTGAGTTACTGAAACACATCCTACATGACCCAGAACACACAGGCCCTGTTGGCTGTGGTAAGAAATGTGAATTGTATTCGAAATTCAGTGTGATCCACCGAGTGGTTTTATGGTGAGTGAAATACTCTGATTTATATTAAAAACTTCATTCAGACTCTTCCTGGAGAATGGACTGTAGAAGAACGAAAGTGGAAGCTGAGAGAAGAGTAGGATTGCACCTGTACTTCCCACCCACAGCATCGGGCTGTGGCAGCAGATGTCCAGGCAGTAGATGACAGAGACTGAATTAGGGAGCCACAGATAGGCAGATGAGGTTCATTATGGAAGTAAAACCAAATGGATTTTGGTGATGGATCAGATATGGAGGATGAAGGAAAGGAAGAAATCAAGGATGATTCCAGGTTTTTGCTTGAAATATCCTGATGACTGGAGGGTGCTACTTACTGAGAAGTTTTAAATAAAATATAGTTTATGTGGGTACGTGATATTTGGTGGAAATGATCCACTGCAACTTATTATAGTAACAAGAATGAGGATCACTAATTCATTCAAAAAACATTTTGAGCTCCTACAATATTACACGTAAATGATGTAAAGTAGTTGAAGTCATGGATCTTGCTTTCATGGAATTTGAGGATACAGCAATTAAATTTGTGTTGACAGCCTCTTCTGGCAACTTGGAATTTGATGGTACTAATTCATTTAATATTTTACCCAATGTTTTAAATTTTTATTAGGCATAATCATAAACACATGCAAAAGTCGGCAGATTGGTATTATAAACCCTTAAGTACTCATTCTCTGGCTTCAACAACAATCAGCTCTTGGCCAATCTTGTTTTTTCCTGTGCCCTGACCCATAGGCCATTCCCATATTATTTTGAAGCAAAGACCAGAAATCATATCATTTCATTCATAAATATTGCAGCATGGGTCTATAAAAAACCATGACATCATTAACATGATATCAAATATCTCCCCCAAAGACCATAATTCTTCAATATCAATCTAACAGTTTAAATAATGTGTCATCTATATTCCCTTTATAGGATCTTACATACTTAATATACTTAAAACCAAGGTATTTTAAATTTCTATTGAGTTCAATGCTAATACTATCATTGATGTCACTGGAAAATACACTCTCCGATTCTTTTGAACAAAAAATATGCCATTCTTATACGATAAAATTATTTAAATCTACAACATTCTCCAAGGTGTTAGTAAGAGACACTCTTTTCCACTTACTGTTCAAGCTGGATGGCTAATTTGCCACCTGGGATAACTCAAAATTAATTTAGTAACACAGGTAAAAGAGAGCTCCAGAAAAGTGGCAGGTCAATTAATTAAATCATCCAGATAAAAGAACAGAGGGAGTATAAACCTAGAACTTTGAAGCTCAATTTATCAAATATGTTGTTTATGATTTTTGTCTTGGTTGTAAATGTTGGTCATGATAGTTTACAAGGTGCCTTGGCCTTTTGTTCACTTAATGCCAGGGGATTTCAGACTTCCTTAAAAAAATGGAACATGTTAAGGCGGTGGTGGAGAAGAGTATACCACAACAAAATCAGTAACAGTAATAATGAAATGTATAAGGTACCCCCTATATGCCAAGCACTGTTCTAAGCACTTTCTGTGCATGGATGACTTTGTGGAACACGATAGAGGCAGATTCATTTTCAGGTTCATGGATTTTCCCATAAGTTTATCATCTGTGAGTATAGGAGGTGGTTGCTTTACTGATAAATATGATTTTTTGTTTACTCAGCAGCTATTATGCAGCACTGTGCTAGATGCCTTTAATTATTGAAAATACTAATGAAAACATCAAACCAGATATCCCAAAACTTCTCTCAATCCTAGACAAGATAAATATAAAGAAAACGATACACAGGTGAATAAGGTTAAAGTGCCAAGTACCAAACAAAAAGGAAGTATCTTAAAAGCAATGGAGGAAAAAGACATCCCCACATAAAAAACCTTGGCCCCAGGTACATTGTGGATAAATTCTACTGAGAATTTAAGGACGAAACACCAATAATACATAATTACTCTCTCTTAGAGGATAGGGCAAAGGGGGAGATCACTGCTCAGGTTGTTTTATGAGGCCAGCATGATTGTGATGCCACAACCTGATAAGGACATTGTCAGAAAGGAAAATTACTGACCTATCTCCTCATAAACAGAGATGCAAAAATTCTAAACAAAGTATCAGCAAACCAAATTGAACAATACATGCAAAAGATAATATATAGTCAAAAGGTTAACTCCAAGAATGTGAGGTTGGTTTAACATTAAACAATATATTGATATAACTCACACAATAATATAAGGGTAAAAATTACAGATTATCTCAGCAGAAAAAGTATTTAATAAATTCAACCTTCATTCATGCTACAATCTAAGCAAAGTAGGAAGAAATATAAACTTCCTTAATCCGATATGGTATCTACAAGAAAACCTACAGAAAATATCACATTCAATGATGAAACCGTGAGAATTTTCTTCTTGAGATTAGAAAGGGGGCAAACAGGCACTGCTTTCATTATTTAACACTGACTAGAGCTCACAGTCAATGCAAGAAAAGAAAAAGCAAAATGAAAAGAAAAACAACTGGAAATGAAGATATAAAACCCCCATTTCTTGCAGAATGCATAATAGTATATACAGAAAATCCAAAATAATCTACAGATACACTATAGAATTAATAAGTGAACTTAGCAAATTTGCTGAATAGGTTAGTACACAAAAATCAAATATATTTCTATGTGCTATTAACAAGCAATTTGAAAATAATATAAAAATGTACACTTGAAACCTATGTAATCTTATTAAGCAATGCTACCCTAATAAGTATAATTTAAAAAGATGGAATAATTGAAATACATGAATATTAATAAAAAATAATATCATTATACCAATATTAAAAACATTAGGTATGAATAAATCTAACAGTAGTTGTATAATACCTCTACAGGGAAATATTCTAAATATTTTTCAGAAAATGAAAAGAAGCAAATAAATGAAGGGATATATCAGGTTTTTGAATTGAAAGCTTCAGTATAGTAAAAATGTAAATGCAATCCTTACTGATCTACAGATTCAAGGACATTTCCATAACATCTCTTCCGGTTTTCTTTTCTTCTTTTTCTCCTCCTCCTCCTCCTTTTTTGGTTTTTTGAGGGGAAGGTAGGGTCAAAATTGGAAGCTGATTCTTAAACATGTATGGACAGTCACGATACTTGTGATCTAGAAAAAGGAAGCACTAAGACTTGTCCTACCAGATGTAAGATGAAGCATCAAGCTACAGTAGTTACAACAGTGTGACAGTGATCCAAGGACAGATAAAGTCTCATAACAAGACAACAAAACAAAAAGGAGCACAGAATAGAACCACTTACATATGGGAACTAGAGATATTTACACAGCAGAGCAATGGAGAGGATTTTTTTCCAATAAGTTACACGGAGTCGCTTTCCCTTGGCCTCCAAAATATGCTTCAATATCCTAAAAAAATGTCAAAAGCAAAGAAAAGCAAAAACCATTACTGGTTTCACTATGAAAACTATTCTGCCCTTCCACAAATTGTAATAGATTCTCTAAACAACTGTGAAAAGTGAAATAAGAAAGCAAAAATTTTGCAAATTCTGGTGATTTTGAGGTTTATGAGTAGGAAGACTAGTTAGTGCCTTTGACTCAAGGATGGGCACATTTAAGGTAACAGATTCAGGGAAAATTATTGCAAAGTAGACATGTTGGCCAAGAAAAATCATATAGTAGCTCCCAAAATTTGTTCCTTGTAGACAACAAGGTATTTTAAAAATATTTTTATTGTATTTTTTCCATACCATTTAACTTCTTATATCCCCCTCCTCGCGCCTCACAGAATGTGTTTTCCTACCCTTCCTGGTAAAGGATCTTAAAATATGATGACAGCTACGATGTCCCTCCAGCTTTTTCTCCCAGGAAAGCATCCCCACATTTTAAATTATTCCTCACATCTTGTTTGAAGTCTTTCCTTCTTCCTGGCTTTGTTGGTTTGTAACAAAGTGTGACACCCAAACCAAAGCCATCATGAAGGTACGGTGTGGCCACTGGGAACACAGGATTATTCTCAACCACAGTAAAAACTGAAAGAAAGGAAAACTCTTACAGTTACCAAATTAACTCAAGAAGTAGAAAACTTGAATGGGCCAATGACAATGGAAGACATTAGGGTATGCCTTTTTCTAGGAAAGCATCTATTCTCTGGGTTTGCACCTGTTGCAATAAAATATTCTCTTATGTTCTCCCTCTTTCCCTCTGCAGTTTTATCCTTTTTCTCATCTTGTCTGCTTTTACTTTCTCTGATCATCAAATCAAGGAACCTAAAAGAATTAATCTTTATTTTATTTCTTAAAATAACTAGTTTCAGGGCTTGCTTATATCTTCCTGTTTTCCTTTAAAATTTTTTTATGTTCAATATTTTCCTTTTCTTGCTTTTGTTTCATTTTGTTATTCTTTTTCTAGTTTCTTAAGATGATTCCTTAGTTCCTTTGTCTTCTGCTTTTACTCTTCATGAATATAGTTTTGCTATGTTGTACAATTTTGGCATAAAATGTTTTCACTTACTCTTTTAGTGTTTAATTTCTATGCAGTTAAAACTTTCTGATGATTTTTTTCTAATATTTATATTCAATTTTACCTGATTCTAAACAGAGAGTAAAATTTTAATTTTAAAAATAAGGTTTTATTTCTAGCCCATTAAATAATCTTCTAAAAATGTTTCATGTATGTTAAATTTTCTACTCTAATCAAGAAACATAAGATTCTATATAATGTCTATAAAATCACAGCTTTGATGCTTTAAGTCAATTTTTCTATGAGTTCATTAATTATTTAGCTGCTCCTAAAACAGGAGAACTGAAATTGTTTACTATAATTTTTTCAAAATATCTTTGTGCTTCTAGTTTATATATTCTTGGTTTATACATTTAACTGCAATGTTACTGGTGCAAACAGCCTTATGACATATCTTCATAAATAGTCTTCACCCTATTTGGTGTTTTTACACTTAATCCTCTCACTGCTTCATCAGAAATTAATCCTTTCATTTTTCCCTTTTTTTACTGGCATTTCCCTCCTTCGACTTTGCTCCTTTCTCCTCAGCTTCTTTTTAAAACACTTTGCTGTGAATGATTCTATAGAATAGCTTCAATTCATTACCCAAGTATTTATTCAGGGCAAGCCCCTAGGCTAGCTACTGAGGGGAATTTAAAGATGAATGAATTGCTACCCTCAAGTACTTTTCAGTTTATCAGTGGAGACAGACAAGAGCATAAACAACCACAGTTCCAGCAGAGGCACGAAGGAGAACTGGTGTAGGCTGGAAAAGGAGGTATTTTAGTTAAACAGCAAAGGATGTAAAATAATCATAATGAAATGATTTGGCTATGTCTTATTTCTTTATATAAAAAATCATATGAAAGACACACCTGATAATGTTAGATAAGAAAACATAATAATCATTGTATTTATATAAGTCTGTACAAATATATGCATATATGAAATAACATGAACTGAGGTTTGAAGAAATTACTAAAAATTGATTTTTCAGGTTGTAAAATTATTTTTTCCTATTTAGAATTCTAGTATTTGTGTTAAAATTTTGATCATACAGTAATTTTTTTAAAATTTTGCCTAAGTGTTTTCTGTACTGTAGTAGATGACAGATACGGAACTATTAGCAAAACCTGTGACTAAGACTTAAGATTGGTCTAGAAAGTAAGACAGGATACTGAGAGCTTGGGCATAGGTTCGTACGTATCCAAGCTGACACATGGACACGAAGTTTCTGAACTTGGTAGTCTCTGTTTATACCGTATATCATGGTCCTAATGAATTCTGGGCTTTGTCCTAACACCGCAGGGTGCGGTGGAGGAAGCAGTCACGTCCTAAGGGAACTCAACGCTGTGGGAATCCCATCCCACACACTGCTGCCGTCAGAGCTGCCGTGTCCCTTTTAGGGAGCTGACGTCCAAGGGCGCTTCTTTAAATCCCAAACCTTTGTTCTGGAAAACTGTTTAACAAACGGAACAAAAAAAAATCACTCCTTACAATACTGCTTGTCAACTTGAAGGTAATCCAAGTTTGACACTTTTAAAAAACACATGTTCTGTATTTTCACTTACAACCATTTAAATCGTTTTTTCTTCCCCTACAGGTTTTGGTCTTTCAGTACTGGCAAGCTTCAAAGCTTTCCTAAACGTCAACCAAGTTAACACAGTTCTTTAACGTAAAAAGAGCAATTTCAACAGAGTCTTTCATGCCAAAACAAAGTATCTTTGTGTACCATCCACCCAGTTCTAGGAACAGTCTGTTCATTACCTGGAGTTTGTAGATTCAATAAGGAAAAATATAATTCCCTCCTTCCTGGCTTCTATTCAGTATTTCCTGATATAAAATACTGTTTAGTGTGGAGTGACCAAATTTTCCCTTATATCTATCTCCCAGGAACAAAGTTAAAGTACACTTGATTATAAAAAGAGAAAAAGATATTCTTCAAATTCTTTCTCTTTTGACATTTGAATTTTATATTTCCAAAGAAGAGAGAAATCTTATTCTAGGAGTACAGGAATGTCTTTTAAAAATATGAATTGGATAGAGTAGTGTCCAAAAAAGGCTTGCATGGTCAATGAATATACGATACACTTTTACTGAGAAGTTCTGTGACTGGATTGAAGGAGGATTGGAATACTCAGTGTTGGATTGAAGGAGGATTGGAATACTCAGCGTTAAGTGTCTTGATTTACTACAACTACATTTAAAAAAATTCTACCCTGCCTCAAATGAGTTTTTTAAAGTGATACTAAAACAATAATGACAAAAATTTCTTGACTTTTCTACTGGCCAACAAGGTAAATATTGCTCATGTGTTAACATTGAAATAGTTCAAATGTACATTTTTTGGTTGAAATATTCACTTAAGAAAGCTAGTTAAGATAACACATATAGGAAGACAATAAGATAGAGACCACATCAGAGGACTGGGAACTATAAAGAAATAGAACACATCACAATATTTTAACAGAGTGAGTAATCGTTAAGTAAAACTAAAAATCAAGTTGTTTTTTTAAAAAATCCGTACGCCAAATATAGGTAACATGCAAAGGGAGAATAATAATATAAATGTTTTATATAGTATTTATATATACCACATGTAAGTACTATATATAAATACTATATATACTTCACATACTATACTAAATACTTTGTATTTATGAATACTATTTTGCATTAACATTTTTCAGTTTTATTATATGCTCTTATCTCTTTAATATATTTCATTGATTATGCTATTACAGTTGTCCCATTTTTTCTCCCCTTTCTCTGCCTCTGCCCTGCACTCCCCTCCCACCAGCATTTCCCCACCTTAGTTCATGTCCATGGTTCGTACATGTACATTCTCTGGCATCTCCATTTCCCATACTATTCTTAACCTCCTCCTGTCTATTTTGTACCTACCATTTATGCTTCTCATTCCCTGTACCTTTTCCCCCACTCTCCTCCCTCCCCCTCCCCACTGATAACCCTCCATGTGATCTCCATTTATGTGATTCTGTTCCTGTTCTAGTTGTTTGCTTAGTTTGTTTTTGTTTTTAGGTTCAGTTGATAGTTATGTGTTTGTTGTCATTTTACTGTTCATATTTTTTTATCTTTTTCTTAGATAAGTCCCTTTAACATTTCATATAATAAGGGCTTGGTGATGATGAAGGGCTTTATCTGCCCTTCCATTCTAAATGATAGCTTTGCTGGATAGAGTAATCTTGGATGCAGGTCTTTGCCTTTCATGACTTTGAATATTTCTTACCTCTTTTTTATATTGAATTAAAATAAGTTTTGCCATGATGTGTATTCTATAAATTAAATCCTTTTGGAACTACTCAGAGTATTTGTATATCCAGGAATCCTAACCTGGGGTCCTAAAATTATTTTTGTGTGTTCTGTTTACCTGTGTATTGTTGGGGGCAGAGACCCCTAGATTTTATCAAATACCTCAATGGGTGCCAGACCAAAAAAAAGGGGATTAAGATAGATAAGGAAACTACAAATTGTATTAACAATAGTACAAATGATGTCATGGTCACTCACCAATTCATTTAATAAATACATGTCCTAGGCACTATTACTCTTTGCACATGAAAATAATGCTAACTGTACTATTAGTACATCATTGTTCTTCTGTAATTGCTTTGATTTCTTTTTATCTAGTCAGGGAGATAGCTTTTGGCAGTTATGTCAATCACACACCCTCTTGGTTTCCATGGAATTGAGCATCACCCAGGAAAGCAGAAAAATTCCCGGAGAGTTTAGGGTCTGAATACAGAAACTTGCCTATTATAAAGACTGACTTGATAAACTTTGATTCCCTAGTCTTTTTTAGAGAAAGGTTTTTAATATTTGTTTCAGTTTTAACCTCTCAAAACAGGAACACACAGTGCCTCTTGGCATTCTTTCTACCACAGAAAGCAAGAGTAAAGGCTTAAATTGTAAACCTTCCAGACACTCCTGGTATTGTCAGATGAAATGAATAATAATGAGAATAGCAGCGGCTAATACTACTGAATGTTTAATATCCGTCACTGTTCTAAGTACTTTCTGCCAGTCACCTCATTTTTACCTGATAAAGACCCTACCAGGATCCCGAAGCACGGAAGAGTGAGTAATGTGCCCAAGGGCACACAGAAAGGAAGTGCTGAAGCTTTCACGCAAACCTAGTTACCGCCAGAGCTGGAACACATCGCTGTGCTTCTGCAGATGCCTACCTACACTTGGCAAAGTTACCCGCTTGGAATAATAATGCCATGTGGCTGCTGGCCACTGTGAGGTCTTAAAGGCTTCATCAAACGCAGTCAATGCCCTTCTACACATGACACTTGGATAATCACAAGCCGTCTGACCTTCGTCTGTTTCCTGCAGGCACAACCCTGTAGACAAGCAGATGTTCTCCATGCTCATCTGGACGTCATCACACAGCAGCAGCTCTTCTCTGGGTCTGAGTCACCCTTTATTGACCCGTGAACCATTCCTAATTTTCACCTCCTTCCTCAGTGCCTCACCTCCAACCTTCCCTTTTCAGCTGACTGATACACATGCAGTCAACAACCTCACCTCCCACTTGTCAAGATAAAATTTAAGGTGGTCAGATGAGCACCCCTTTAATTTTCTGTTCCCCACACACATAGGGGTGTATTTTCTTCCTCTTAGCAGAAAGCAGGGCTTCCCAAGATGACTATTTCTTTCTGCCTGCCTCATCAGGGATTTTCAGCTCTCTCTAGGAACTTCAGATAATTAAGCATATAAACATGCTCAAGTTTCTCCCATCATAAAAACAAAACAAAATAACTCATTAGGACCCTCTGTGCCTTAGTCTCTATGTCTTATTCTCCTTCCATTTTCAGCCAAGCTAACTGAACTATTATTTAATGTTCTTGTCTCTATGTTCACTTTTAAAAACCCACTACTGTCTGTGTCACCCCTCCACTTCAAGTCACTTGCTACAAAATTAAGAATGACATTCTCATTACTAAATGCCTCCTCTGCAGAACTGACACTATTGACCTCTGCTTCTTTCTTGACCCATAAGTCATCACATTCTCTTGGTTTTTGCAACTTCCTCCTGTCCCATTTGTGAATTCTTTTAATGTCTATCCCTTAGCACTTCCCAAGTTTCCAGGGTTCCAGTTACCAATACAACAAATTGCTCTCATTGGGTGATCTTTCTGAGTGTTATCCCTCCACTTCCAGGGTTTCAACTCCACACATATGCTGAGGGCTTCCCCAAGTCAAACTCCAGCCCAAATCTCTCTACTGAGCTTCTGAATATTGAAAGCAATTCCCTACACCATGTCTCCAGTCAGACACTTCAAACCCAGACTAAAACATAACTCACTGCCTCCCCATCTCTCACCAACAGTCCTCTCTCCTTCATGTTCCTTTCCATAGGGAGTGGCACAGAAACCAAAGAAAACAAAATACTAGCTCCTCCTAACTTTTATTCTGCCTCATCTCTCTTTCAACTGATCAATCAATAAAATTCTACTTTATTCATACTTCAAAGAACCATTTATGTCTTTTGATCTCCACTGCCACAACACAAACCTGATCGTGATACTGCAATAATTAAAATACCTCAATAATGCCCTTGTGTTCAGCATGAAGTGAAAACTCCCTAGTATGTGAATTAAAGGCCCGGTTCATGATTTCACTACTTTTCTGGATTCCTTATGGCCATTCCCTTCATTGCAGGCTATGCCCCAAGTCATATACTGATGTGCTTCTGGAATATGCTGTTCCTTCTACCTGGGACATTCTTCAAACCCATTTTGTTTGTTTATTTGTTTGTTTTCGTAAATCCTGCAGGTCTTAGCTTAGTTGGTATATTCTTTTGGAAGCCTTTCTAAATCCCTCAAAACTGCATTAGGTAATCTTAAGTCATCTGCAGCATCCTCTGCTCCTGCCTGTCATTTTATCTACCCCAGCAGAGATTGCTTGTTTTTCCTATTATCACGAAAACTCTTTGGGCACAGAAACTGTGCCTTGTTTATTCTTGCAGCTCAAATACTTCCCTCACTACTTGGCGAAGAGTAGGTTCCTATAAATATTGGTTAAAATTCCAAAAGAGGTTAAGATAGCTAGCGTTGGTTTCTGGGTAATGATTAGATAATGGGTCTCCAGCCGCAGAAAACCAAGCAGCAAGGAGAGACACAGGCAACCAAGGGGAGCATGGGGCCACTAGTTCAAGTGCAGCATCAGTAGTAGGGGAGGAAAAAGTTATTTTGTTTGTTTTGCCTAGCATATACTATCATTTTATAAGTAGAATCATTAATGTTCTATTATGGACTATTTTAAGGGGTGCTAGTTGTAGGGAAGGGGGTGAGAGTCAAATTCGCTTTGATGAGTAATTCTAAGAAGATAAAAATGATCGGTCATAACCACCAGTGCAGACACCTCACACTGGCCGGAAGCCCAGCCTCTCTTAAGGGGGAGACACACCCTTGGTTGGACACAGGCTCAGTTGTTGCACCCAAGCTGCAGAGTGAAAGAAAAAGGCTGGGCCTAATTGTAGGAAAGGAAACACTTCTGGCCTCTGTTGGTCAGCTCATTCTTACAGTCCAACTCCTTCAAAGTGTCCCTAGGTTGCTCTGATGAAAGGACATTCCTTCTTTTTCCTTTCTTTCCTTTTATTTTAGCTTTTGTTTCAATGCACCAGTTGCCAAAACTGTTGTGTGGGCTGACCAAAATTCTACTGGATCCCTGTTGTACATAATGGAACTATATAAATTTTATCTAACTTTTTAATAATTTCATAATTTTTGAAGGAGAACAGAAACACATTTTTCTTCCCTAAATCAAAAAGGTGAGGTTTGGGCCTCACCTTCTAGAATTAGTAGGAAAACAGGTACCAGTCACACTGGGGCCTGGAGGACGGGGAATTGTTTGACGGCAGTCCTGGGGCCTCATGTCAATTCAGCTGATAAGTGAGTTTTTAAAGGCAATTTGGGCAACTAAGAAAGAAGAAAAATTAGGCTTTGTCTTATTATCCAAATATAACCAATATTAACATTTTCATAATTTCTTTGTAGAACAGACTATATTGCTTTATTTTCAAGACTTTATTTATTTATTTTTCGAGAAAGGGGAAAGGAAGAAGAAAGAGAGGGAGAAAACACTGATGTGTGGGAGGTACATCTATCGGTTGCCTCTCGAATGCCCTTAGCCACGGACCTGGCCCGCAACCCAGGCTCGTGCCCTGACTGGGAATCGAGCCAGCGACCTTTGGGTTCACAGGTTGGCACTCAATCCATTAAGTCACACCAGCCTGGGATATACTATATTTATTCTATGTGCTTTCCAAATTTAATTTGGTATCTTGCCTTTCTATAGCCTAACGTGAGCATTTTTCATGTTACCATCTGTATCATCATTTCTGAATATTGTATAATGTCTCAGAAAGTAGATGAGCCACAGTTAACCTGTGAGGCTGTTTCCAATTTCGTGCTATTAAATTATGTGGTTATGCATAACTTCATGCATAAGGCTTTTTCTGTATTTCAGATTATTTCCTTAGGATAGATTCCCAGAGTTGGAATTATTGGGTCAAAGTACGTGATTATTATTGAATTCTTGACACATCTTGCCACACTGCTTTCCAAATGCTGTATTTATTCACAGTCCATGACAGTGACTGTTTACCACACCTTGCTCTGAGTGCCATCATTAACAAAAACACACAACTAAAACAATACAAAAGCTACAAAACTTTTGCCTTTGATATAATAAGCAAAATGGCAATATTAATTTAAAGTACGGCGGTAGTTTTTTTACTAATTGTAAGCTTTAATATATATCAGTATATTTATTTGATGTTTTCTCTTTTTTCTGTGAATCTTCTAGCCATGGGCTGACCTGTAATAGCTTGATGCTCTCTGTATACTATGCGGTATTCATGGAGATTATATAACATTCCATGTGAAGTCAGAATAGCTTCCAGCAAAATGAGCCAAAGCAACAAGCCTGTATCCAGAATCCAATGATGAACAGATGTTTGCTTGGCAGCCTAGTTGCAATAATTAACATCAGAAAGCAAGGCAATTAAAAAAATACAAGCAGATTTCACATCCATGAATCATGGTTCTGTAAATGTTCCAAACCATCTGGATAACTGGGCTCCAGCCCTCCATTCCGACAAAGACCTGCAGATAATATGAAAGACAGGGACCTCTAAATACACCAAACGCTCATAGGGTACTCTCTGTTTGACTCTTCAATCACTTCTCATTCTCTACCTTTTAATAACAGATATTGATGTAACTGACTCAAGTCCTCTTTCCCTGGATTATACACTTCTCATAGGCACATGCCATACTTTATTTACCTTGGTATCCTGGGAAATCACCAGGACCCTGCCTTGCATACAGTAAGCACTTGGTATTTGTTTGTTGAAATAGAATAATCAAAGCCTTGGCAGATGTCTGACCTCAAGCCAGAGGGTGCCTTTTAATTACCACGGTAGTTGTTTATCATTACGATAAACAGCTCTGTCAAGTCCTGCTGATGGTGGGAAGTCTGGCACAGGAAGCACACTGGCCATGCTCCATGTGAAGAGCAAAAGAGAGGGAACAGCACTGGGCTTCTGAGGCAGGTGGAGTGCCTTTGCAGAACGTATGGTCTCGCCAAGGTTTACTGTGAGGTTTTTTACAATGTTGACTGAGATCTGAGGCAAACTGTGACTTCAATTTGTTATGCAATATTGGCAATGTATAATCATTTTAATGTCTATTATTTTAGCCGAGGACTATTCGTTTCCCCAATAAACAGATGGCAACTGGCAATTCTCAAAGGGAAAGAAAGGAGTGTGTACCTGAATTAGCAATCTAGAGATTTTCATTTTAATGTCTCGGTATTATTTGATTGCATATTTTCAAAACATTTAACTAAAATCTACCCCACATT
This sequence comes from Trachops cirrhosus, assembly GCA_028533065.1. Taxonomy (NCBI): domain Eukaryota; kingdom Metazoa; phylum Chordata; class Mammalia; order Chiroptera; family Phyllostomidae; genus Trachops; species Trachops cirrhosus. The sequence goes on along the minus strand of CM052541.1, from coordinate 162,738,323 downwards.
TTAGGAAACATGCTGATTGCCTTCAATTCTGCGCCATTTCTTTGTCAAAATCAAAGTCTTCACTAACTCTCTGTACTGGCAAAGAATTTGCTAAAGTATATTTTTTACATAAAAGAATGCATGGCATAATCTGTATCCATTATTTCTTTCCAGCTTCAAAATTTGAAACAATTTCTCTCCCCCTCTGCCTCTGTCTCTCTCTTAGAGCTGGAATCAGCTGACTCTCCAAAGAACCCAGTTCCTTTTTGTGGAGAATGATGCACTGAAACCAAAATCCATGCTTCAGATGCTCTTATTTCCGCAGGGGTATTAATTGCCTCCAGGCCTTTCAGTCATCACAGTTATTAAACACACACATAAAATTTTATATTTATATGTTATATAAATTTAACACATATTAAATATATTTTTAAGTATTAACATATTTTCCCTTTGTTTTAAGTCTGATAATTTCAAACTGGTGCCTGCAGTGCTAACCCAATGCTAATATCAAGGGTTCTTTCTCACATTTCTTCAATCCATATTAATGTCTCTTTTCTCCCAGGGTGAGAAAACTGATATTGATATATTTACCTATTTGTTTTATTTTTCAATATATATGTTAAAGTTTCCTAATTGCTATACCAACAAACCAGTGACAACAAACCACTACATAAAGATCAAGATATATCTGAAATTCTCTTTGTACTCTAACTATATCTTGCTAAGCATGGCCAAATCATGTGTTTAAAGTCACCTGAATTAATTTTTGTCTTTATGCAATCTATTTGACTACTCAGTTCCTTTATTTTTGCTCATATTCTATATTCAGACTTGCTTTCCCTTTAATCTTTCTGATTTCATTTTATTTTTGATAAGTAACATGTTAACATAGTTCAAAGGTCAAAACTATATAGAAAAGTATTGTTTATAATCAGTATTTTTATTCCTTCTCTACTTTCCCCCATTCCCACCCATCTTTACAGGTAGCATTCCACTGTTTCCAGTGTTACCTTTCTCTTGTTTGTTTTCGCAAAAATAAGCATGTATATCATATTTTGCCCCAGAGTAATTTTAATCCAGTTGAAGAGATAAAGCATCCCCACATAAAAGGGTAACTCAGGAATGCAAGGCAGAGTATCGGTGACATAAGTACTCCAGAAAATACGTGTGCCGAGTACTAAATGTGAGGGTGGTCTTCAGTAAATTTGCCAGAGGCATTCAGAGACAGATTGTAACAATCAGTTTAAACATGTGAACCATCCAAAAAGCCATAAAATCCAGAAATCTGCATTACCAAATATATGCTACAGTAAAAATAGAATTTTCAAAATTACCTAAAGCTGTAGTCATTATTTGCTCATATGCTTGACCATCAAATGAGCACTGACAGTGCGCTATGCACTTGACAGGAAGGAAGTTATCACTATATTACACAGGACACTGAAAATCATGAAAATCCACCTTGGAATTAAAAAAAATTTTATTGGTAGAAGTAGATATAAATTAAAAGTTCATTTTAAAATAGAGTATACTTTTTAAAGGTAATACTTTAAAATGGAAGACTTAAAGCAAAAAGTTCTAATAAATAACTCTAACTGACCTCAGAAATAAAATCTTTATTAGTGATATGATGTTTTGCTGGAAATTGATTAAATATTCAGACCTGATCATTTCTGGATTTAAAAGTAATTAAGTAAAGTCAAATCAGATACAATCTTATTTCCTACAAGCCTATCAAAAATGTAATGGATTAGAGAGCCAAATACATTTGTAGTAAAATATTAAAATATTATTATTTGAATACTATTGAACATTTAAAACATACAACTATACCAAGTGTGTTGTGTGTTCTCTCATCATAACATTCATGTGAAGTTTTTATTATTATAATTACCATTCTTATCCTCATTTGGCAAGTGATGAAACTAAGGCTGTTCAAAAGTTAAATAACTTTCCTAGAGTCACAGAGCAGTAAAATATTGCCCATGCAGTTTAAAAATTAGAGTTCGGTAAGTGACCTATATGTGACTACTTATGTTATTTTTATCAATATTATACATGTGTGTTACTTTTAAAAGTCAAATGATTCGATCAAGGAATATAATAAAAACAGAGAACCCTTATTCCGAGAAAGACTTCTCAGCTTGTATCTATTTTTTCGTTATTACCTTTATGTTTCTAGAGAATATTCTTATGTTCTTACACTAGAAGATTAAAATTTAGAACTCTCATACCTTTCTAACCATTTTACTTATTTCCATCCACCCAATATACTTGCAGCACAAATTTCTGTTAATCATCCACATGTAGAATATTGTGACTACAGAAGCAATACATACTATTTACTGCTGATCCTAATAGTATATTACAGTGACATTTTATTTTTTACATAATGATTGCATTCCTAGGACTTAACATTTCCTTGTTTTTCTATATTCTACTTACTGTACCATTACTAATATTTCTTAAAACTCTCCAACTGAATTATAAACTTTCCCTGAAAATTTTCCACACAATCAGAACAAGTTCATCAAGTTCCATCTCTTCTCTTTTACAGCATACTTTCTGGAGCCCTCTGTCCTGCTCTGCTCCAACATGGACTGGTCCTGAGCTTGCTGCTTCTCTCCACTGCTGGAGCCCACAGCTTCCTGGATGGCATGCTACTGGCTACTTTGCTTCATATCCCCTGTGTTGGTGGAGAACAGCCTTATGGTGGTGTCATGCAATCCATATTTCAGAGTGAGGTGGTAAGAAGCTGATTGGAAGATCTGTGAGCCAGCTTCACTGGCTGATTGCATTGTGGCAATCATGAGGTTAGCTGGCCTTTTTGCTGGGAAACCAGCCAGTGTCAGCAACCTTAGATCTTTCTCCTGGGGCTACACACTCTCCAGAGGAGAATCCTCCAGTTTATACATGGAAGTGTTATGTCCAGCTGCCAGTGGTGCGGCATGTGGCCAAAGAAGATCTGGAAGATTCATTGCCCTTTATGTGGATTTGCCCACAGATGCCTATTTTCAGGGCAGTGCCCCTACCTCATCACCCGGGGGCTGCAGCACCCCTCAGAAGCCTCCAATTACTTGGGACACAGGGAATCACCTAGCTGTGCAGGGTCCAGAAGAGTGAGGAGGGGGTCAGGTCCCTCTTCCTTATTCAGATTTTCAATCCTACTATTACAGAGAGTGGGATTTTTAATCCTACTACTTTCAGCTTCACAATGCATCACCATCTTCTAAATATTCTGGTGTCTCCTGTTTCAAAGACTCTCTGAGATTCATTGGTGCAGACTAAACTTTCTTGCTGGTACCCATCCTTTTTTTACCCATCCTTTTTTGCGTTTCAAATAGCTTAGTTAAGTCAGTTATCACTCCATCCTTTTTTTCCCTTTAAAAAGAGGTCTGCATGTCTGGTCCACTGTTGTCCTTTCTCTTGTTCTCACTGTCCTTGTGAGTTGCAGTCCAAGTTTTGTGAATGCCAGTGTGTTTGGAAAGCCTTTATCTAAAACAAACAAGATGCTATGTTTTCAATGAAAATTCTTGTATTCGAGAAGATTTGTCCTTGAAGTAATAATGAGTGCATTCTGTTGTATCAAAATGAGGTAGGAACTAAGCTGAGTTTTAAAACAATTGTAAATAATTCTTATTTTTAAAACTCAATACCAGTGCCCTCTGGATTTCCAGCAAGTCACTTAATCTTATGAAAATAAACAAACTATAACTGTCCTCAAATACAAGGTTGGGGGCTAGATTAAGAAATTATTAAAAATACAAAATACAGACATGAAGTAGTAATACTTCTTGGTTCTGTACTTCACTAATTGATGCTATTGCCAAAGAAAGGGACTCTTTTACCTTGCCTTGGTAAATAATATAAAACTTTTCTTAATACTTACAGATCACAACCTCTTGAATAACCAGCATTAAAAATGACTAGCCATTAAGCTTACAAAAACTTTAATTCTATTGATTATGCACATTAGAAGGATGGGGTAACCAAAAATAGCTTAAACACATCAGAAAAATCTGATTCAGAGAAATAATGTGGTAACTTTTGTTGAGTAAATGCTTCTCTATATCATTGGCTTTGTAATTTTATATGTTTTATTTCAACCTTTTACCACTGAATGTGTTAATCCATTTATAATGTTAAGCTTGTGCCAATGTAACTACTGAACACAATTTGAATAGAAAGATTAAAGTGATTGGTGCCCACACTGTAAAAAATATACACTCAGGAAAAACTTAATAACTTTCCAAAATATCAGTGGAATTTAAATACACATAATTAAGGAAGTAATTTAATCCCTATTTTAATCATAGGATTAAATATAGTAGAGCTTAAAGGCCTATAAAACACATGATTCTAGGGCTGAGTAGAGAGAAATGTGTGTACTTCCCAACATAACATTACCTTTCCAGAAATCTTTTCACTCCATGATAGGTTATTTTCCTTAGTGTATACATTCATGTGCCTAATTTATAGTTCCAGAGAACCCTAAAGCAGCTGATGATAATGCAAGTGCAATAAAGCTGAAAAATAGGGTCCACAAAACATCTACCTGTCAGTTCATCGAAGAGCTAAGGTTGATTAACTAATCCCCAAATTTAACTCTGTGTTTTTCACGGCAAAGACAAATTGAAAAACCCGCTTGTAAATAGCTGTTATTATCCAATGCCTTAAAAAGCATTCTAACTCACTGGGAGAAATATTTTTTCCCTCCATGAAATTCTACAAAAGTTTGTATGACACTTTATGTATACATTGAATATCATGAAAGGCAGTACCATCAAAAAGGTGTTTTCAAAAGATGTTTTCATATGGTCATGTCTTTTTTTTTCTTTTTAGTTGTGCTCACAGCTAAGATTTACAAAAGCAAAAGGGAAAACAAGCAAAGAGAAAAAAGCTCATGGAACAAGTCCACAGAAAACCGGGTGCCAGTTCCCAGGAGTGCCTACCCACAGAGCCATGCAGAGCACACAAAAGTCATACGGCAACACACAGACAAAGTGTGTGAATATCCTGGTTAACTCTACAGACCTCAGCGTCCATGACTTTGCCTGGGGACTGCTCGTGTAAGCTTCCTCTGCCTGGCATGCACCAAAATTCCAGACTCCAGAAGAAAGGTAAGTTTTCAGGATAAACAATATTGTGTTCACCGACAATTTAGGGGCAGTGACCCACTTTTAGGGAAAGTTTCACATCAGCGTAAGAAAATGACTGCCACGCGAGTTCCCACATATGAGCCTAGGTGGCCAACTGCAAGTATGACTTCCTAACATCGGCAGGCTCAAGCCTGGTATGCTGGGCTCTTCTGAACACATTTCATTAAACTAATGCACTAATGATGCACAGAACTGACTGCACAACTCACTCGTGAGTCATGACTCGGTCTGAAAACATGGCCTTAAAGTACCCCATCTTGAACAGAAACAAAAAAATCCCTGTACTGACACCATATTCCCCTAAAGCGTCTTAATTTTTCACTTTCACTGTAAAATTTGTCAGAGTCCTCTGTATTTTCTTACTTTCTAACTTCGAACTCCATGTTTAATTTTTTGAGAAACTTTTTAAAATCTAGAAAAGTACAAAGAATAATAAAAAACATATTCCTGCCATCTAGTCATAATAACTATTAACTTGTGACACTTGTTTAGACTTTCATTTACGTATGTATGTATGTATTTTAAAATATAAAATCGTACAAATGCTGAAGTCTCCTTTAATCAGCCCCATTACTCTCATTTTCTTATTTCTTCTCCTAAAGGCATCCGCTGTCATAAGACTGGCCAGCCTTCCAGTCCCCTTTATACTTTCCTGTGTGAGGGTAACTGTTTGAATAGTCAACGTGCACTGTTCTGTGTTATGCCTTTTTTCACTCAACATCTTTTGAGACCTACTTATGTTGGCAGATAAAGATTTAATTTTTCTGGTTGAAATGCTATATAATATCCCAACACATGAACAGGTCATATTTCATTAATCCAATCTGTTTTCGGTAGGCTTTGAGGTTGTTTCCAAATGTTAGTTCTTAGAAATAGTTCAGCCGTAAATACCATGGTAATGTTACAGTTATGTGTGAATGAGGATCTCCAGAAGTAAAACTCTTGAATCTTAGGGGAACTATGTCTCTATTTTTACATTATTGTTTTCTTTAAGTGGATATGAAAATGTGGAAAATACAGACAATATAACTATGAAGTAGTATTCATATTTACCTGCTATATAATTGTATATGTATATATAATTTAAATAAAATATAATAAAAATAAAATGGGATCATACTATATACACTATTGTAATTTGCACTCATGATTATATCATAACCATATTTTCTTTCTGAACTATTTTAAAGTGTCTGCATATCTGGGTGTCCCATTATTGAATCAATATCTACCACTCAACATTTTTAGAGTTTTCCACATTTTCTCTATTATATAACATAGTGGTGAATATTGTAGTGATGAGTATTTGTATGTGTGTCTGTGCACATATTCTATTATTTTCTGAGGGACACTCATAAAATTGCTGACTTTAAAAGTATGAACTTTTTAAGAGAAGTCTAGTATAATCCAATACGTGGCTATTTTTAAAATGACTATTTATATGAAGAGAGATTTTACAAAGAATGTAAAGTAAAGCCATCCAGGTTGGTAGCTTTGTGAAGATGTAACTTGAGACAAGACACTTCATGTGTCCCTTTGCTTCCTCTTCTGGAGTATCAACAATTTTTGTTGACCTCTTAATAAACACTAGAGAGTATATACATTGATATCAGGAAAACTGCTAAGTGGCTGCTAAGTGTTAGGTGAAAGTCACTAGGTGTTTAATGGTCATTGTTGATGGCTCTCCGTGAAAATAAAAATGCCTGACTAATACACCTACAGAGTTGTGGGACTAGTTCACCTCAGGACGCAGGTGGTCTGAACAATAGCGTGAACAGGGTCAATGTGGTTCATCAGGAAGCAGCTTTGCATCTGCTCAAAAATTCAATCAAGCAAATGACTTAATCCCTCATCAATACTATACTATAAATTATGTAAGAGATGGATGACCTTGACCTAAAATATTAATTTTTAATTTAAAAAGTAATTTCTCTATATCACAAGAATAGATTCTTCAGAAGATTGCACCCCAGGTAAATGAAAGAGTCTCTAGAGGAATGGAAGACTTTATTACTGTCCACTAATATGCCAAGCATCTAAGACAACATGAACAGTTTGGTTTTGGTGTGTTTGATTTTTGAACTGTTTCTAACAATAATTGGTTGAAAGATTTAGCTATCTCCTGAGGCTAATTATTCTATCTAGAGTTGGATGAAAAAATCAGTATATAGAAGAATTCATATCTTATTTCCGTCATCAGATAGGATACCAATCAATTAATAGCTGTATCAAATAATTTAATCATAATGTTAAATAGGGGAAAGCAGAGCTGTATACCAAGTATAATTTTAATTATTTATTATATATGCCTTGGTTTCATCATCAATATGTAACTCACAGAGCTCTCTCAAGGGTTTAGTAAAGTAATGCATGCATGGCATTTAAAGTAAAGCCTGGAATGCATTACCAACTTAGTAAGTATTAGACAGTACTATCAGTACTATTCAAAATCTCTTCCTGTCTCCTCCACTGTGGTTGTTTTGATAAAAGCAGAGAAGAGCTTTGCATCTATTCTGGAACACAAAGTTTACTCAGGGCCATCCATTCTGCCCAAATCCAGGGAATAGAATATGAATGATACTACCTGGACCTCCTCCCACAGAGAGGGCCATCAGATTGTGGGGAAACAGGAAGAAATGTTTCTTCAGATGCCAAGACGGAAGAAGGCAATGCGAGGGAAGCCTCCAAAGTGGTCGGAGGTGGAGCAGGAGGTGAAGACCTGGATTCTGGAGCAGCATCTAACTGGGATCTCTGTTTCGACCAAGATGATGCAAGAAGAAGGTAAAAGGATTGCACGAGAAAAAAAATCAGTGATTTCTCAGGGACACCAAATTGGTGCTTTAACTTTATGAAGAGAGAAAGTTTGAGCATGAGGACACTAACAAAACTTGCCCCCAAACTTTCAGCAGCCTATGAGAATCAAGTTTTGGAATTTCACTTTTTGTTATCAATCTTCAGAAGACTTATGACTTCATAACGTCCCAAATCACCAGTGTGGATGAGGTGCCACGCACATTTGATGTGCCGTCCAACAGAACTGTGGATGTCAAAGGAGCAAAGACCATGGCTGTTAAAACTAGTGAAAAAAACACATTTCGCTTTGTACAGATGGGACAAAGCTACCACCTATGATCATCTTTACACGGAAAACATTTCCAAAAGAAAAGATTCCAAATGGAGTTATTGTCCACGTGCACGAAAAAGGATGGATGAATGAAGAAGGCATAACAATCTGGTATAACAAAATCTGGTCAGGATGGCCTGGAGAATTACTTAAAAAAACAACAACAACCCCACAGCCTTGCTTGTTTTTGATCACTTCAAAACCCATGTTACACGCAGTGCGAAAACAACAGCAGTGGACCTGAAAACCCAACTTGCTGTGATACCTGGTGGGCTAACCAGCCAACTACAACCTCTTGTGTCAGTAAACAAGCCCTTCAAGGCCCTAATGCAGGAAGAATGGAAGTCGTGGATGAAGTCAGCTGGTAATGATTTAACACCTACAGGCAGGATCAAGAGCGCATCCATCGCCCAGGTTTGTGATTGGATCCTAAGATCATGGACCGGTGTCAAGAAGGAAATGGTTGTGAAATTGTTTTAAAAATGCGGCATCAGCAATGCTGTGGATGGACCTGAGGATGATGAAATTTACCGGGGTGAGGAATGTGATTCTTCAGAAGACACTGGTAATGTAGAAATTGAAGAAGACTATACTTCTGATATTGACAGTGATAAAGAGTTCTTGGCCTTCTCTGATGCATAAATATCATAAATTTGGTACCAGTACATAAAATTTCTTGTACCTTGTATCTGTTCTTGTGTTTTGTAATTAATTGTTACATAACATTTCTTGTACCATATGTTCAAAAATAAATGTTAAAATTCCTCTATAACACAAAAAACAAGTATCTAAATATAAATAAATTAAAAAATCAAATTAAAGCCCTGGCTGGTGTGGCTTAGTGGATTAAGCGCGGGCCTGTGAACCAAGAGATCACGGTTCAATTCCCAGTCAGGGCACATGCCTGGGTTGCAGGCCAGTTCCCAACAAGGAATGCACAGGAAGCAACCATACATTGATATTTCTCTCCCTCTCTCCTTCCCTTCCCCTCTGAAGATAAATAAAATCTTTAAAAAAAATCAAATTAAAAATTAAAACAAAAGACTTTTTTTCCTGAAAATATGGGCCAAAAACGTGGGTACACATTATACACGGGGGCACATTATATATGGCAAAATACGTGATTTAATTCTAAAAATAGTGATTTAATTCTAAATAATCTGTGCTAATGTGCCTGGTGTCCCAGTAGCTTAATGCATTAACCTTTCCAAGTTAGAGATGAATTTTACCCCTTTTTTGAGACACATCTTAACTGAAGTCATGAATGTAAGAGCAGAATTTTAGGTACCAAGGTGCAGACCAGGGAGGGTGGGACTTTGGGACTCGAAGATCTTAGATCATGTCTGAGATCTCCAGCTTGCTGCACCCAAGCACAGCGGCGTTAGGGAGACTACCAGACGCACTTCAACCCCAGCCCCTGGTTTGACCTGGAATGTAATGGGTTGACCAGGAACAAAGGGGCAAAAAGCACTTTTCCACAGATTTTGCTTATGCTATTAAATAGCTGGGTCTTAGGGTAACTATATATTTCAGTGAAAGTGGTTGCTTTCTTTCTTAAATTCTAAAAAGTCCACTGTTTTTTTATACAACAAACTTTGTATTGAAAATGTTCAAATCTCAATTGAAGCATTTTTGACAAAATTTCTTAGCAATTAAACATGCAATATTTTGTACCAGAAGAATAGAAGTTCATATGGGCATTCAAATCTGCGAAACACAATGCTCCTTTGAGGTACTTCATGAACTGCTTATTTAGAAGACAATTATAGTAATGCAGATATTTAATATCACAGGATAACTTTTTACATCAAAGCACTTCATACATTAAACAGCATATTACAACAAGAAAACTTGGTTAAAATTAAAATTGAACATATTTTATCAATAATAAACCAAAAATAAAAACATAGTGTATCATTATATTCTAGAAGTTCCTATTTTAAGAAGAAATAATTTGCAGCCACACTAAGCTTTGTATCTACTACTAAATAACACCTTCTTCATTCCTTTAGAGCAAATACTCAGGGATAATAATTTAAGATGCTGCTCATTTCAATTAAGAGAAATGGATGAGATGTAGAGAAAACATACAATATACCCTGAGAGTGATCAGCCTACTCTTTTTTTTACTGTCCACTTTTTTTCCTCTATCAAAACCAAACCTGCCAGCCTGAAAACCTGCCTGACCATTTGATTTCATGAAGAAGAATGCTGAGCTGTCTTTGCATCTGCAAAAGGTGGAGGAAGACAAGCATGAACAACAACAAAAAAACCCAAAAACAAAAAACTAAACAAATCTATTTACTGAAAGTAGGCTTAAATAGTGATAGGAGAAGACAAACATTTTTAAAGATTTTATAATATAACATGGGTAAGATCGATTGGAAATAAAATTGCAAGGATATAAACCAGTTTGTGCAGAAATTTTTGCCAATGAGTGTGCATGGAGAGGGAATGCAGCTTGTCAGCTGTTTCTCTCTGACACTACTAGCTGGGAAAGCAAAGGCTTTGGTGGTTGATAGACATGTCTCTATGTTTCAGAGGCATAACAATAGAAGGAGGGAGAGACAGGAGGAAGGAAGGAAGGAAGGAAATAACAAAGAAAGGAAGGAAGGGAGGAAGGGGAGAGAGAAAGAAGAAAGAGGAGAGAAAAGAGAAAGACAATCTGCATTTAATTATAATGCCAATAATAGTCAACTGCTATGAACTGAAATCTTGTGGCATCTTGATGCCTCATTACATAAACATTCCTCCCTCCCCCTCTTGCCTCCTTCTTATTCTTTTTTTTTTAAATTTTTTTATTTTAGATTATTCAGTACAGTTTCTATCTTTTATTCCCATTCCAGCCCACCCACCCACCCATTCCTCCCCACCTCCCTTCCATTTCCAAGCCCCGTAGTTTTGTCCAT
>CM052541.1:162636010-162726649 GCA_028533065.1 Trachops cirrhosus | reverse complement strand
GTCTCCTTACTGTCTGGTCTTTCCATGTCCGCTACAATTTTGATTTCTTATTTTCATGTATGCTGCAATGTCCTCTGTAGTATGGTTAGGTTTTCCTGTCTTTTGAAGAGGGAGGTGGCGTGTGCTCCCTCCTACCACGCCGCCATCTCCCCTCCTCCCAGCTCCTTCTTATTCTTTCTAGGAAGGAATGGCATCATCTGAAAAAGAATCACTTCTGCTTCTAAGCAAGTGAAAACCATCTACAGTCCAGGTGCCATGTCCCTCAGAGGACTCAACAAGAGATGCTTTGAAGAAATTACAGGGGCTCCCGCAGCACAAGTAAATCTGCCCTCTTTGTCTTCATAACTCACTTTCATCCTTTTCGTGAACTCGCTTGTAAGTGTGGATGAAAGGAGAAGAAAACTAGTTAAACATCAGTCTTGATTTTCCTATCCTGTGCCTTTACCCAAGTTCCAGCAATAGACCCATAAATATGAAGAGAAAATGGTGCAAGGTCAAAGAACAAATACTCATACATACATTTCTGACACCTCTGCTCAGAGAAGCCCACTCTAGCTACTTCCTTGTTCTTCGTGAACTAGTTATATGAAATTACATATAGTGTAAAAAATGCATGCAGTATAGTATCATTTTCAAGTACTAAATCAGGAAAAAATCATTTTAAATAATAACACTGCTAATGTGAATATGAAGACACTAATATTCTCTTGTATTTCTAGTGGCATAGTGAGTGAGTTATGAACCTTTTCTAAAAAGTAATTTGGTGATGTCAGTTCAAGATGATGAACTGAGCTGATGGGAAAAAAACTCTTCATTGGGTACAAACACCTAAAATTATTGAACAAAATAAAACATTTTCACCAACTAGTTAAGCCAGAAACCAAGAGAATGAAATCTCCAGGATCCAGAAGAAAAAGGGATCAAGAAGTAGGGGCGCTGAGAGCAATCCAAGGAGAAGGATCCAGTCATAGGAGATCATGCCCTGTGCTGAATGCACAGAGCCATGGAAAGCTGCTCCATTTGCAGGACTAACCAATGCCTCACCAAGGGCAAGAACCTTCCCATCAGCCTTCACTGGCGGTAGAAAGAGAGGCATTCCAAGAAGTAGGAAGCTGAGGCCTGGGTGTCCAGACCTGCAGTACCTGTGACTCACGGACCCCAAACAGAAAACTGGATATATGACTGATCTGGGAGTGGATACCATAATGCTTAACTTCTTTCTAAGTATAGTGCTTTAAACTGGAGCACAAGGGATGTCTTTGGAAAACAACCCAGTAAAATGCCTGTGGCCCCAACAAAGTGCAAGGTTAAGAACACAGAAGCACATATGTCAGAATCATTAGTCATTGTACACTAGAGATTCCTGAGCCCCAAGCACTGGAGACAGCAGAACACATGGAAAAAGACTTTAAGAGGGTTTCAAACGTGCAAACTGATAAAAGAATACAAAACTCTTATGCAAGAATAAGACTGCTGCATGAAAAAATAAGAGGTGAAAAAGAAATAGAAACTCTTGAAAAGCAGAGCCTTTGAAATAATTCAGCTGACAGCATCATACTAGTGACTGTGCTAGGGAAGTGAGCTCACATACTTTGCTTTTCTGTAGCCCTGTAGTTAGGGAGTGAGTATTACTAATCACCTGCATTAGATAATGCCTGTCACTGAATTTCTCCCAGTTATGGTGCAAATTTTGGGATCTCGAGAAGAAGGTTCAGGTCTTTTTTCTTTGTTAAATACAACTTAAACACGTCCAACATAAAAGGATACTGTACTTCTACGTTCCCCTCCTTGGTCACACTTTAACTGACACCATGATGGGCAAAAGCCCTCTCTGGGGCAGCAGGAGTTCCCTGGGAAGTATTCTCAGGCCTCTGGAGATTTGCAGGAACTGTCCAAGATGGCACCGACTTCGACAGCACTTTCCTGGGCCCAACAGAATGCCTCGAAAAACACGGACTGAATTAATAGCCCATTACTGGGTTCTTATAAATGAACACCCTTTCTTCCTACTTCTCAAGTCTGTAGGACAGACACAGTATGAATCATCTTTACCTGCATCTGAAATACTGTTCCTAGAAAGCGTAATATAAATCAAGCCTGAATTTGCCCCATAAATAATAATTCCCATAATTCCTAATTATACTTGAATAGCTTATGTTCTATAGAAAACCATATTTAATTAATTAGCAATCAATACTTGAAAGTTTTGTACTGCATATAATTCAAAGAAAATAACATAAACTCATATTTAGAATTCATAGTACATGAATTTCTAGCATCACATCTTAAAAATTCAAGATTAAGTGTTTCTTCAAGGTTTCAAAGTTTTAGATTTAAGAAAGACATTCTTTCAAAAGATTTTCAAAGGAAGCTTTGCAGATCTTTTAGAGACAGCTGAAAGGATGACCACTTGATGACTAAAAATCCAATTCAGAAATCTGCTTTTATCACACATTTTTTTCCTGCAGAAATCAAGTTTCTCACTCTACTGCCTGCAGAGTAGAAACTCTTTCTGCTTTCTCATCATCATTAAGGAGATTTGCCATGTACCCTTATGTTAGGTTAAGATATATCTGTCTTTAAATTGCACAGTCAACATCTTTCCATGGAAGTTTCTTATCCTTTGATGTCTCAATATGCTGATAGTTCAATGTCAAGAAGCTTCAGATACTTCCCAGAGTGACCGAGGCACCTTGTTTGAGGTTCAGTTTACAAAATCAGTGCTTTCCAATGCAACTATAAATCCTACATATAGGCCTTTAGAAAATTCATTTTCCCCCTTTTGCCAACTATTAAAAAAAACCTGCAGACAGGGTGGGGCAAAAATCGGTTTACAGCTGCTCGTATGGAAGGTAATACAATAATTAATAAATAATATTACTATATTAAACCCTGTTTCCCATGCTCACAGCTGTATACTTACTTTTGCCATGCTCTATATTTGTGTGACTATAAAGTAGTGAGACTAACTTACTAAGAAACAAGTTAGAATTCATACTTCAACCTGAGCTGTGGCCCTTGTCCTTTGTGTGTATATTTGTGCATTTACAATGCTACCTCTCCCTTTGCACAGAAACCTTGTAATGACCATAAAGGAAGATCATTAGAAGCTTCAGATCCTCACAGAACCTAACTAATGGCCTTGTTCTCCTTCCAACGATGTTATCATGGTTCCAAACACTTCTGTACCTGCCTTTGGGTGCAATTTCTTAGCTAGGCAAAGTCATTGTCCTTATCTTGAATTTACCTGATGTTTATTCTCCTTCGGGCTAGGGCCTTCACTGCTTTGCTGATTTCGCCTCCATTCCCCACCCCCATCCCTCTCACCACGTGATTTACCAGGAAAACTACCACGGTGGTGTGGTCTGAGGGTGAGGGCAGAGAAAGAGACACTTCGAGTTGGAAGGTGCAAGAGAGAGAGGGGCCACCCTGTAATGTCAGCCCTCCCTGCGGAGCTCCCCTGCTGGACTGTACCTTAGTACAGAGTGACAACTGGATACAGGCCGTAAGTTAAAGACAAATAACATCACTGAATGTCTTGTTGCTTTTAATAACTGGTTTTGCATCCATTATTTACACATTTATCTAAAACCGTCCTAGTGGATTTTTCCAAAACTACCTCTGAAAAAGGTCACCGTATTTGACTGCAACATTTTCAAGGAAAAAAAAAAACACTTTAACTCACCATTAAAGAGAAAAAAAACAGAAGCAAAAATCTAATTAAAGGACATGTATTTCAAGTGCAGAGTTTTGTAGAAACTGAAATCTTTTGGCTGCAGGACAATGAGACTAAACATGGATGTTGGGATCAGTTAGTTCTGAGTTCCCATCACAGGCCTTCCCTAAATTCTCTGAACCTCTATTTCTTCTCCAAAACCATTTACCTCACAAGGAGATGTTGAGGACTAAAGGATGGACTAAATAAAAGGGCACAGTATGAGATCTAACAATAGCTACTCACAGACACTCAAATATTTGGCTTTTTCTTTTTCACAATCACCTTTTGATAAGGATGCTGTTGTCTACCACTGCTGAGTGTTTATTATGTACTAGTCACTGTCGTCATTACAACATGAGGAGCGTGAGACTTCAGGCCGTTAATAACTTTTCCAAGGTCACAAGCCAACAAGCGTATTCATCTGACTCCAGAACCAGTGCTGTTTTCCACAAAGAAATGTTTATTCCCTTCTCTTATCAGTTATTATGGAAACATGTAGACACTCCATTCTGTTTCTTACTGACTTGAACTTGAATAAACCTATCACATGTAACAATGTATTTTTAGACTGATTTAAAAAGTATAAATTCCAGGTTGCCAATCACAGCTATGTATGTCACACAATGGTAACAAATACAGAAAAGTATTCAAATTAGAGGAAAAGATGAAAAACAAGAATTCTGTTTTACTTTAATCAATGCATTATATACTAAATGCTACTGTAAATCACTAAATCATAGTGGGGGAAATCAAGACTTTAAACCTCATCTACTATACCCACATATCTGATTCTTAGCCACCTTTACATGGCTAGGCATGAGTGTGCATATTTATGTATGTGTTTATGTATATATGTGTGTGTACAAAAACTTAAAACTTTCAAATATAGATTGCTAACTAGTTAAAATGTGATTTTTATAGAACATAAGGCATTCTAGCACAATTGGGAATTATGGGAAATTATTATTGTTTATGTGGCAAATTCAGTTTATACTCATATATATGTACGAATAATAGCAAGTACACCACTTACTAACATAGGCCACTCAGTCTTTGGCCACCACCATTACTAAATTAACCTTTCCAACACACAACCAAATTTTCTTCACTTGATCCTTATTCTGTGATGAGGCTTCCAGA
The DNA here is from genome assembly GCA_028533065.1 of Trachops cirrhosus. Classification (NCBI taxonomy): domain Eukaryota; kingdom Metazoa; phylum Chordata; class Mammalia; order Chiroptera; family Phyllostomidae; genus Trachops; species Trachops cirrhosus. Next base: position 162,721,791 of record CM052541.1, on the reverse strand, counting down.
CTCCATAGGGTCTTGGCAGCTCTTACCTATCTGATATGCCTGCTTCATGGTGCGGATCCAGAATTATCACTACACAGCAGGCAGCCTCTTCTGAGTAACGAAGTTGGCAAACCTGTCTCCTTCATCTACATATGAGGGAGACCCAAAAATGGAATTTCTTTATTAAAAATTATGTATCTATTCTCACATATTTAACCCTCGAAATACTCTCCATTTGATGCAATACACCTATCGAGACATTTTTTCCTCTGCTCAAAACAGTTTTTTAACTTGTCTATTTTGATGCCTTTTAGTGCTTCTGCCATTTTTGTTTCATCTCTTCCATATCGGCAAAACAGTTCTCTTTGAGGACTTTTTCCATCCTGGGAGACAAAAAAAAGTTGCTCGGGGCAAGATCAGGTGTACAGGGAGGGTGGGGCCCAGGGATCATGCTGTTTTCGGTCAAAAATTGCTGAAAACTCAGCATTGCACAGGGAGGTGCACTTGTAAATCACCAATCATGAAATGGGCAAATGCACTGAAAGAGTCTTCAAAAAAATTTTCACTGAAGCCAAATGCAGCCTCTCCCAACAATGCCAGTTGGTACACTGATACAGATGGATTCCTAGAACATTCACTCACCTAAAAGGGGAAGCCTACATACGCTATGAAGGGCCTGCTCTCCAGAAGATAATTCCAGGTTTTTTGGGGGTCCCCATCTCATATAACATAACCAAAGAGATTCCACAAAATACTTTAAGTACTTAGTTACAAAAAAAACATCATAGGGAAGATTGCACTCTAATGAGGGATATGCAGTGTTATAAGCCAGCACACAAGTCCTGTGGGTACTGGCAGAAAGTAGATAAGAGAGAGAAGGAGGAAGGGCTCAGAGACACTTTCGACGATGGGACAGCCCAGGGCCAGAGTTCAGCTGACAATGGGAAGCAACAAAGGAAAATGGAGCAGCGGCAGCAGGAGTAAATAATAGGGCCAAAGGAAATAATAACTTTGGGAGTGAAAGTCAGGGAAGGTATGCAGGTTGGAAGTATGGGGAAATGAAGCCAAAGCGAAACACAGAGCATGGAGATACTGGATGGAAGCAAAAGCAGGACAGGAATTCAAAGCGACTCGAGTCAGGTAGGGACCACACAGCTTGTGATGAGCAGGAGTAGAAGGCTTGCACGGGGTTCCACTGCCTGGGAAATGGCAGTTACATTCCTCAGCAGCCAAACAGGTGACCTCACACTTGATAGCGACACACCAGACAGATACTTCCTTTGAAAGCTAACAATGAGGCAAAGACTGGGATAAGCAAAGTAGGCCACTTTGGGGCTATTATTCTTTCCATTATTTTACACTCTAGCAATACCAAAGTAATTTTAATGCACACTGTTTACTAGGTGTCTGAAACTTACAAAAATTTCTGTAAATAGAGATCCTACTTCATATTCAGAATACGACAGCACTTAAGATCTAACTGCAGAAATTATTTTGGTGCATACACCCTGCCTCCATGGAAACAGTCATTCTGCAGGTTGGCCTCAGGATACCCCCTCATCCGTCAGGGATCACCGGATGGGGCAACGTTTCCTCTCCAGCGGCTGTGCACTTTTTGACTTATCGTTGCTTTGAATCACACCATTCAGCATTAAAAGATGATCATTTTGTTTCCCTCTCTCAGCACAAATAACACAAAATCCATGCAGTGATGCATGGAGGATTCTATTACCCTGTATTCCTATCGCACAGGGGGAAATCCTATACCTTGCTCATAATTGTAAACTTAAAAGGGAAAAACAAACAAGTTTCTGAATTGTAGACCAGTAAGCAATCATCTCAAATTTTAATGACTGTGATTCAAATTTTAACTTTATATTTTAATACTTTAAAGTGAGAGCATATTTATGAGAATTATCAAGGATTAACTAAATTATTCCAATTGATTTCTGCCATATTTTAATTACTAGCTGACAAAAATATACCATTACATCTTCATCTGTCGTGTTATAAGACACTAATAGATGGCAGCATTACTATGGGATTCTAGGTGCCCACTCCTCACTAGATCCTTCATTCTACAGTCCTCAAATTAAGTCCAACAAGCCTAAAAGCACAATTCCATTTGCCACAGACCTCAAAGGCATAGCCTCTAAAACTAAATGGTAGCAGGATTGGAGCATGGGGGGAGAATAACACACAGAAAGACCTATAACAAGGAAAAACACATTAAGAATACAAGACAATTTATAAAGAACTTCACAGAAATATCGAATTCAGCATTCTGTAATAGAACCCTAATCCTCAGAATACTTTTGCCTTCTTCTATTTCCCTGATGTGAAAAAATCTCAAAAATCAGAGGTAGGTGAATGTTAATCACTGAAGAAATCAAAGGACAATTTAAAAACTAATATTCTGCAAAATGCTAGGATCAATAAATAAAAGGTAATCTCTGAGTTATGATGGAAAATTTGTGACTGTATATTCCAAGGCTGTTTTGGGATTTTTAGATTATGTGCGATAGAAACATCTCATACATTACACTTCTTTACTTTTGAAACACCTTAGAGCATTAAAAAGAAAAGGGAGAACGCAAATGTCTGATATAAGTGTGTTATTCTTCAAACCTAAGATTTAAGCTGACTCTGTTTTAAAAATCTTTTTACTATAATAATCCATTCAGGACCATCTCTTTCCATTAATGAGGCATGCTGCTGGACTACACAGCATGATTTAAATTAAAACATGGAAAACTTCCTCAAAATATATTGGGTCATGAAATTATTTCCACTGCTTTGAAAACATGCAGATAGTCCATATTTCAGTCAATATATTTAGATAAAATATATTTAAAAAATTTTTTTTATTTTAGTTTATTCAGTACAGTTTCTATCCTTTATTCCCATTCCCGCCCGCCCTCCCATTCTTCCCCTCCTCCCTCCCCTTTCCAACCCCCCTAGTTTTGTCCATGAGTCCTTTATATTTGTTCCTGTAAACCCTTCCCTTCTCCCCTGAAATTCCCTCCCCTCTCCCCTCTGGTCACTGACTACCTGTCCTCTATTTCAGTGTCTTTTTTTATATTTTACTTGTTTCTTTGTTTAGATAAAATATATTCTAATGTGTTTCTTTCTCTAACTGCACACAAATCAGAAATGTGCCATGTCTGCCTAGAATACTTGATTAATGTAAGGACCAACATTTCCTTAGGGAACCATGAAAGACTAATATTTAAAGGTGAACAAGTCAACAGTTGTGTTTTCAAAAAATAATAAAAAAGTTTCCTTTACAGCATTTTTATTCATATTAAAATGACAGTGGACGAATTCTAACCCTTGTCTGACATCTCTAATACCTCCTCTTTCATTATATATTGTGTGCTATACATAACACAGCATATATTATCACATCATGGTGTTTCTTAAACTGGAATCCAGTATGCAGTGGCCACCACTATATTCACAGACTTTTTTAAAACCAGCTCTATTTTTTCCATTTAATGTTTTTTTATTGTTATTGTTATTCTGTTACAGTTGTCCCGATTTTCCCTCTTTGCCCCACTCCACCAAACTCCCCTTCAAGTGACTGTGTCTTATGCCACTTAAATAGGATATGTCTTTAAATTCTTAAATAAATTAAAACACTGATTTAAGACCAAGATAATGACACAACATGGCAAATTTTGTACTACTAATTGCCAAGGGCTCAAAGGAAAGAACAGACATGTAAATGCAGAAACTAAATACTAAATGATGCGGTGCTGTGACTTAAACCAGAATTGATCAGTTGTCTGAATGGAGACAGGCTGGGGAGAACTGAGTCAAGGACCAGTGGCGGGGTAATCAGGACAGCATTCATCTGCGCTGATGTAGTTTCAGAGGAAGAAAAGCTCATCACTCTCAGGTGTTCCTGTTAATTTGTAGTTCAGTTACCGGCTGTGGAACTGTGTTGGGACCTGTACTGCAATTGTAGAACTGCGTGAGAGGAACGAGTATGAAGCACATGAGAAGTACGACTGGGTGTCTGTGTACATGATGAAGTTAACTGTGCAGCAGGGAGTCTGCGACAATTGTTTTTTCCTTTAAAGGTGATCTGAATATTTCTCAAATTTTAAGAAATCCTGCTCCATACTTTCCACAGGAGTCTTTATCACTTCATCTGACCTGCACAGCAGCCCTTCAGGGCTCACCTCCCCTCTGAAGATAAGGCCAGCGTGGCACAGTTAGGTTACCTGCTTGCACTTGCATTTTAGGCTCTGGCCAACTACAGAGCTTTTGTCTGTAACACCACACTAACCATACTCGTGAGCTGGAACTATAATTTTAAACCTTGGGAGAAAAAAAAGGCCATTTGCATTTGCTATTTTTCTGAGAGAAGTGGGAGAGATGAGGGAAGAAGTCCACTGCTAGGTGTTCACAAGGCAGAAAGCATCCAGGGAAACTGGAGAAGAGAGCTGCTGGGCACGTCAGCCGAGGCAGCAGGGAGCCCTGCCCGCTCCAGCGTCAGCGCCCCACGCACCTGCGGTGAGCCACTGATGTCACAGGCAGGCAAAAATGGAAGGGTGTTCCTACGAGAGGAAACTGAAACTGAAATATCCCACAACCAACCATGCTCAGGACTTGACTAGGAGATTTAGAACCAGAGCTAACCAGAGCCAGCAGGCCCTGCTTGTCCTCACCACAGTGCACAGTATGTTTTTCCTCGTACCTGCATCAGAGGATGGAAGTCACCTTGAGACGTGAAGTTAGTTGTGTGTTTAATAATAAATTTTGCCATAAACCATCTCTAAGTTTAGACTATATATAAAGGTATAAACAGATATGTTTATTCTTGAAAACAAAAAAGTGACAAGAAAAAGTACTTCTGAAGGACTCAACTCAACAAGTATTTATTCAGTGCCTATTATACGTACGGCATTGTTCTCAACCAAAATGGGTGTATAGACAGACAACTTGCCAACTACAAGCTTCTAATCTTATAGTTGCTTATAATCTTATGTTGACAAGTAATTATTATAATTTGATAAGGGCTATGACTAATGCAAAAATAATGTGTATGGGAAAATGGCATTTAGAGAATTCTGAATTTTGGGATGTTAGGCAAAGATCTAGGAAAGCTTATGAATTTACATTAACCTTTAAAAAACCTTCAGTTGAATTACTCTTCACTCCCTCTTGTCCATAACCACTGGCAGTTTCTATCTGTTAGAGAGTCTGAAACAGGGGAAAGGAGCAGAGAAAAAAGGGTGTCATTAATGGAGGAGCAAAGTGGGGGAAGTGAGCTGTAGGAAAATGAGGTGTTGTCGGAGAAGGGCCAAGACTGGAGGCTAAGCTCCGAGGGAATGGAGAGACAGTAACTGAGAAAGGAACACAGAAAATGAAGTGGTCTGCAGTTGGAGGAAGTATACAAACTTCCCTTCTGGGCAAATTTGATTTGAGGAGATGCCCTCATCTTACAATCAGAAAATGGACTCTGGAGCTTGCAAGGTAGATCAGGGTAAACCTGGAAATTCTAGAGTCATCCAGGGTGGGAAGAAAAGATGAAAGCAGATCACAGAGAAACACAGTAATGAGAAGTTTGTGTCAAGAGAGACCACTGAGGGGGAGACAACAGTGAAAGGAAAAGTGAAGAGAATATAAAGTGAGCAAGCAAGCCCAGCAGCGTTCAGCGCTGTAGAGAGGGTGAGCAGAGAGGAGAGGAGCAACCCTTTGGAACAATGTCAGGGCCTCTCCTTGCATGGGCCCCCTTTGAAGACCTAGGGAAGTATTCGCATGGTTATATGCTTTTGCAGCAATAAGATATTTCACCTGCAATTGGTTGACATCCCTGTTACTTTGTACTCTGACTTCCCTCCATCACTGTGTCTGCCGTTATAATTATAAGGGAGCATTTTTTTCAGATTTGCCTAAGGACAATTTGAGTAAGGGATATAATAATCCTGAGTTTTAGTGATATGCCACATGATTTTCAGTTACTTTTGAAAATAGTTAACTAATTGGTAAAGCCGCAGGGTAGAAATGACTTCCTAAAATACCTCACTTCCTTCTGTACAGACTCACCTGGAGACATGGTACTAGTACTGCAGCCTGACCTGGTTGTGCCCTGCAAAGCCCAGGGCAGGAAAGCTTGTGTAGTAGAGGAAAAGCAAGGTTCGAAATATGAGACATAAATTTATCTGCAGGAAAGTCCTCCTAATTATCAAACACAAGACATTTTAAACAGACTTTGTTCTCTATGCCTAAGTCAAACAGAAGTTCTCTTCAATCAATTTAACAAAAATATACCAGAATTTTTCTTCCGTTTTGATAGAAATGATATAAAACATAATTTGTCAGTATGTCTGTGTTTATAGGACACGATCTATATGAATTCTACAGACAAGTCCACATGAGGTGGTACGTGTTTTATACATTCCAGCTACCAATACTAAAATTATATTACAATGAACTATTTGAGGCAGATATGTATCATCTTTATATTCTATTTTTCAAAATTGTATTATAATTTTTTGGTCATGCAAACAAAGATAATCAAAGAGTGTGCAGTGAAAAAATAAAGACTTATATGAATATGTATAAGTCAGTTAATGCAAATGTATTTAAAAATTATATGACTTACATTATAGTAATTGTGAGCTTTTTAAAATTCTAATTTGTTTTGATTTATATTTCATTCTAACTGTTTTTGCCCCTAATTTTATATTCACAACTTAGTATTCTTTGTCTTATAAAAGTACAGCCACCTTGTATAAGCTTCAAATGCCAAAACCTGGACCTATCTCTGATTATAGATTTTTAACTTCAAAAGAAAATATCAGTGGAATGGTGGGGGCAGAACTTAGACTGCAATGAATTAAAGAGAATTAAAACTCTTTGTAAAAAGATCATTAAAAAGTACAGGGAAAAGATATTTGCAGCACACATATCAAACAAAGGATTAGCATTCTGAGTACAAAAATAGAACTCCTGTGATCCTGTAAGTAAGATACAAATAACCCAAGAGACATGAAAAATGTGCTAAAGACATGAAAAATCCCTTTAAAAAAATGTGAATGAAGCATAATCATCCAAAAAACGATACCTCCAACACCAAACATTAAAACTAATTGTAAATGAGGGAAATGCATACATCAAATCATGAGATTTTTTTCATACCCACCAGTATGACAAAAGACAAAGTTTGACACTACAAACTACTATGGAGGTTATAAAGCAATGGGAGCTTTCATCAGCTGTGAGAGCAAGTAGAATTTGGCACAACTACTTTGGAAAACAATTTGGCAATACCAAGTCATGCTAAAGATGTATCAATTCACCTTTCCCAGGTATAAACCATGGATGAATTCCTATACATGTGCCTTATCTGGAACAGAAATAGGAAACATCAACAACAGAAGCAATGCAAATGTTTATCACTAGTATAATGTCTAAGTAAATTGGGGTGTATTCATACAGTGAACTATAAAATAGTAGTAAGAATGAGCGAAATGCTATCACACTTCCATACGGATGAACCTCAGAAATTCATCTAAATACCACGTAATCTGTTATGAGAGGAATCTAATGAACAAAATACACTGATGAACATAACAGAACCAGAGACATGGAGACATGGAACAGACTGGCAGCTGCCAGAAGGGAAGAGGGTGGGGGAATGGTGGGAAGAGGGAGAGGGAATGGTGGGAAGAGGGAGAGGAAATGGTGGGAAGAGGGAGGGGGAATGGTGGGAAGAGGGAGAGGGAATGGTGGGAAGAAGGAGGGGGAATGGTGGGTAGAGGGAGGGGGGATGGTGGGAAGAAGGGGAAGGGACTAGTCAAAGAACATATATATATGAATGACCCATGAACATTGTCAATGGTGTGGGCTGACTGTGGAAAGGCAGGGTGGACTGGATGGAGGAGGGCAAAGGGGGAAAAATCAAGCTAACTATAATAGAATAAATAAGAATAATAAAAAATAAATAAAAACATGGAGTAAAAGAATATGCCATATACATTTTCATTTATAGAAAGGTGAAATCAGGTAAAAATAAACAATACTGTTTGGGGATACATACATCTGTGGTGAAACTGTATTATTAATGATTCGATGAATTCTGGGATATCAATGATCTCCCAAGCGAGGAGCCCAGAATGTGTTTGGACAGGCACCATAGGAACTGAATAGAACAGTGGCACTGTTGTGGTTCTAGTTCTTATGCACAGCAGTGAGTATGTAAATATCTGTGTTATTATTGTTTTTTAAAGTCTAATCATATCTTATATACATTCTTTTGCATCTATAGTATTTCACAAAACAAAGTTTATAAAAGAGATTAGAGAAAGGCAATAAAAGTAAACTAACTTGAAAAATTATGAATCAAGGAGGTGAAGGTACAAATAACAAGCTACAAATATTGCCATATTCAAGGATATAAATACAATTAAGAACTAGCAATAATCTTGTTTCATTCTTTCTTAATGTACATGTAAGTTTTCCTGAGGTGATATCTGAGTACTTAACATACTTCTTTTGCATAATACTAGCAGCATGAACTTACAGATGATATTATATATTCTTAGATCATCAGAAATTCTTGTACTATATCCTTGACTGCCTCAAAGCTCTCTCTTTCAGGAAGTGAGCTCCAAATCCCTTAGGCAGCCAATGGTCAGTCACAGGGCTATGGATTTCAGAGTCAAGTAACAGGTGCAAATTTTCAAGTGCAATTCTTACCCCTAAAAAGATAAAAGCATAATTTGAAACATAATGCCATATAACTGCCTACTGTAGCACTATGAGTACTGAAGAAAACAATGAGTAATTTGTTTCAGGATACATTTAAAAGTAGGTTGTAGAAATTTTTGTTACCTACCCAAAGTCCTGCAAGTAACTTTTTTCTCAACACAGTAAGTAGCAAATGCAACCAAGTGAGCACTGAAGATTTGGAGTCAGAAGGGAGGGCAGTGTCGGTCATTTCATTTACAGGTTTGTGAACAATGGCACGCAGGAGGCACCTGGGGGTTTGACCACTACTGACTAGATATATATGATACTAAGAAATTACTGTTAATCGTTTTGCTGTAATAACATGTTATGGTTATGTTAAAAAGAAAGAGCCCTTACTTTACAGATACATACTGGAATATATGCAGATGAAATTATGTCAGGAATTTATTGCAAAATAATAAACACAGGGAAAGTACAAAATTGGTCCTGAGTCACTGCTGTATTTGCATGATGGGCACATGGGGATTATACTAATCTGTCCATTTTTTATATGTTTAAAGTTTTACAGAATAAAAAGATGTATACACACATTTGTAACACATACACCTTATTTTTTTTCTCTAGGCTAACATTTTAAATTTACCATTTCTTTCAGGCTAGCCATTCCCTCCACTTCCCATTATGAACTCTTTCCTTTTCCCAATCCCTCTTCCACACTCCTGGAAAATGATCTGTGTTCTGAAATACAAAACATTATTGCTTCAGTGACTTTCAATGGTGTCTCACTGCCTGCAGGACAGAGCCCCAAGTTCCTTGCCCTGGGTTACAGGGCTTTTGGTGACTGATTCTTCCTCACCTCTCCAGAGTAGCTCCTGCTTCTTCTGAGCCGGTTCAATTCAATGGAAGAGCTGTGCTGTTTCCGCTGTGGCTCCCAGGCCTGAACGTTCTTTATTTAGTCCCTGTTACACCCAGCTAACTTCTACTTACTCTCCAGTCTCATCGAGGCCCCCAGCTCTTTACAAAATCCTCCCTGACAAACACCTACCTATTCTTCACCCCGCCACCTGCACCTACTCCTAATGTTGCACTGCTCCACTGCAAGACAAGTGCTTTTACTTACACGCCTACCTGTCTAGCCTGCAATTCCTTGACTTAAAAACATGGCATGTTCATTCACCTTTATCTCAGGGCCTGGAACAGCACATCTGGAAAGTACTCAGTGAATACCTGTTCAATTAGAGAATAATCTTAGTCTCTCATGTTTCCTCAGCCTTTTCACCAAAGAAAGGAAGAACTAACCACATGCTGGTGAATAGATGGGCTGATGACAATAATGTTAATAAAATAGTATGGAGGGAGAGGAGAGAAAGCTAATATTTGTTAGTGCTTACCACCTTCCAGTTATTATTCAAAATACTTCATATTAATTCATTTCTGGTCCCCATCCCAGAACTATTAAATCACCATGTCTTGGGGCAGGGCCCAGAAATGCATTCTGATGTTAAGTCACCTTTAGGAATAACTGGCCTTACAGTACAGAGAAAAAGAAAAAGAAAGTTCCTATGATATCATGCACAGTTTTCATTTTGCAGTTCATTCTTTCCTACTATTTATTATTCCATGATATACACATTTGATAATTCTAGTGTAGACAAGGCAATGATATTGGTTCCTCAGCATGTAAAATGGACAAACATTCTGTTAAACTGAAGAATTCAGAAGGTTTCACAGCCATTTCTTTTTCTGATATCTAAGTATGACATCAAAGAAACTGTTTCAGGTAACAGAGGCTACTCAGCTTTGTTAACAAATCAGAATAGGTTTATTAAACTTTCAATTACTTTGAAGTTAGAATTCAACAACAAAGTATATTATAACAAAGAAACATATCCTGCTGAATAATTATTCTTTACAAAAATGTGAAATAGAAACCACCAATGTAATTTTATAATTTGAAAGTTAATCTTATACTTTTCAAAACCAAATCCGAATTTTGCACAAAGCCAATTTCAACAGGAAAATCCCTCTTCCCACTATTCTAAACTTTACATAAACCAGAATGAATGAACATAATCCACTATTTCATTCTAGCCGAGCAGTCATTACATTTTTACTTCTACACACCATTAGAAATGCAAAGCATCACAAAGCATCCTATGTCACATACAGTCTTAAAATGAATACAGTCTCTCAGTTTCTTGCTTTCTCCTGCTTGATTGTATTATAAAGCTTTCATCTGAGTATGGGGAACATGTTTGAATCTATGTAGCTGAATGTGAGACCAGTATTAAACACACCAGCTAGTTTTATTTAGAAAATATCATCCCAATCACAAAAGCACACTTCCGTAATAACAATGAGTAAATACCCTACTAAAATAATGAGTGTTCCTCGGCATTGGCTGAAGGCTCTGCAGCCTCACTGTTCGAAGTGTGATGCCCACACCGGCAGCACTGCCATTACCTTGGGGCTTCACAGAAACGCCGAACTTGGGCCCCCTCCCAGACCTACTGAAAAAGAATCTGCAACATCGGTAAGATCCCATAGGGCCTTCTTAGGAGAAGCACTGCTTTACACTTTTCATAAACATGTGGGTCCTCTGGGCTCAATTCCAATTCTGGACTAATGAGCTGTATGACCTGGAGGAATCTGCCTGTATGAGCAGGGTCTCAGAGCAGCCCAGTCTAGTGAGCTCTCTGTGCTGATGGGAAGTTCTATACCTGGGCTGTCCAGCACAGTAGCCACTGGTTACACGAGTGCCTGACATGCTGCTATCGAGACTGGGACTGAGAAACTGAATTTTTAATTTTAATTAATTTGATTTATATTTAAATAGCACCATGTGACTCTCTGACAGGTCTAGAGACTACTGATGATATAAAATCCTTTCCTGCTTAAAAATCTTATAATTCTAGATACAGAAAAATGATTTACAAAATAATATTCAGCACTATATTTGAAACAACTATCTGTTGGAAGGCCTACTATGTTTCAAATACTGAGGCTTCGTCAATGAAAAAAACAGACCAAAATTCTTGTTCTCATGGCTTGCAGTCTCACAGGGAGAGAAAGACAATAAAAGTAAATACTGCAAATAAACAAACAGTAACATTATCAGGAGATAATAGGCTACAGAAAAACAGAGCAGATTAAGGATGAAGAATGCTGGTGTGGGGTTAGGGTTAGTAGCATTTATACATGGGGTGCTGAGAGGAGACGAGTAGGAAAATATGACATTTGAGGAAGGACTGGAAGCAGACAGGAGTTAGCCATGTAAATATTAGGAGGAAGGCTGCACCCACAGAGAATAAATAGTTTTTCTAAAAGTCATAATGTGAGTAAGGACCTAATGTGAATGAGGAACAGCAAAGAGTCCTGGGAAGCTGTATGTGAGTGGGCCATGCATGGCAGGAGAAATGAGAGAGTGAGTCACAGAGACCAAAAAAGAGCAGAGGTTTATGGATCATGTAGGGCTTTCCGGCCACTGTGAATCTTTGTCCTTTATTCTGAGGATCCACTGTAAAGGAGACACATATCAGATCTTGTATTTTTAAATGGCTCCTCTGCCTTCACTTGAGATCATTCCACAAAAGCACGAGGGGAGAAGTAGGAAAAATGGTTAGGACCTTATTGCTGGACCCCTGGTTGGAAATGACAGTGGCTTGGTTCATAGCAGTAGCAGTGGAAATGGTGAGAAGTAGCTGGATCCTAGAGATACTGTAAAGGTAGAGCTAACAATAATATAGTGCATGAAATATAGGAAGGTAGTGTGAAGAAAGAGAAGAGTCAAAGCTGATGTCAAGGTTTGCATCTAAGTATCTGGAAAAATAGAATGACCATCCACCAAGATGGAGGGTAGAGCAGGTATAGGGGGGACTGCAAAGCTGAATTTTTTGCCATGTTTGAGGTGTCTATTACACAACCAAGTGGAGTTTTGGCACACAGAAGGAACAGCCTAAGGTGGAGATATAAATTAGAGAAACAATGGCATATAGAGAATATTTGCAGAAATTGTCTAAGACAACAAGGCCAGTGAGCATAATATACAGAGAAGAAAAGAGGAGCAAGACTGTAGGAAGTTGGAGCAAAAGTTAAGTAATTCATAAGGGGAGAAATTAACAAGGGATCATAAAGAAATATCCAGTGTGGAAGGAAGGAGATCAGGAGTCTATGGTGTTTTCAAGCAAAGTGAAGAAAAGGTTTCAAAGTGGAAGGAGTGTCAAATACTGTTAAGAAGTCAAGTCAATGTAATAGCAAAAAATATGACCATGAGATTAAATGATGTGAAGGTCAATGGTGACCTTGACAAGAGCAGTTACAGAGGAGAAGCAGAGGCAAAGCTTGATTGAAGTGTGTTCAAACAACACAGAAGAAAAATGCAACAGGGATTATAGACAACTTTGGCCAAAAAAATGGACTGTAAAGTGAGCACAGAAAAGTAATACTAGGTGCAAGGGAAAGTAGGGCCCCAGAGGGTTTTTTATTTTGTAGCTTTTTTTTAAAGAAAAGAGCAATAGTGGCCAATTCATGTGGTGATGAGAATGATCCAATGAAGGGAAAAATCAATTAATACAGGACAGAGTTCAGCAAACTATTTGGCCTGTTAACTGTCTTGTGCAACTCATAAGCTAAGAGTGATTTCTACTCTTTGAAATAGTTAGAAAGAATAATCAAAAGAAGAATATGGCATATGAAAATAATATCGAATTCAAATTTCACAGCATATGAAAATGGTATCAAATTCAAATTTCAGTGTCCACAAATAAGCTTTATTGGAGCAGAGCCAGGCTCGTCACTGATGCAGTGTCTGTGGCGGCTCTTGCTCAACAAGGGCAGAGATGAGTTTCCATGATAAGAGATCACAGGTGACACTGTATTAATTCCCACTGCTGCACAGTGCACTATGAATCACAATGATCGAGTTATAACCTGACAGCGTTTCAAGTGCCATGCATATTGTTATGCAGTGATACTTTGCTTTTTCATTATCAATGTGTATGTGAGAAGGAGATAAAATAGACTTCAAATGCCCTGCTTTGCAGGCCTAGCGGAATGTAGATTATTTTATTATTGAATTAGATGGTGCAGCATTTTGTTTGTCATGCAGTAACATCAAAGCTACACTAAAAGAATATAATACATGTCAGCATTACCAGCATAAGCACTCATCAAAATATTCCCAATTCACAGAAAAGCAATGGTCAGAAAAATTAGAAAATTTAGAACAGAATACCTATTACCGCAGAATTTCTTCACATAATGAAAAGCTAGAATGAGGCTGCAACCAAAGTTCAGTTTTTAAATGTCATAGTTTTTAGTCAAGCACAAAAAAGCTGTTTACCAAGTCTAAGCTAATTAAATCATTTTATATTGCATCTGTCAAAGATATGTTTCTAAGAAAATAAACTTGGTAAGAGGATTAGCCTTTTGGTGAGAACACTGCTCACGAAGACTTGAAAGTGGAAGCAATATCAGTAGTCAATTTAAAAACAAGGCAGATGATTTCAAATCATTTTCCTTGGCTTTATTATGTCTTAATAGATGTACAGATACTGCTTAATTGGTTTTTTTTTTTTGAGGAGTCAGGGCTGAGTCTAAAATGACAGAAAAATTGGCCTTTATGAGCAGTCTATGTGGAATAAGTATAGGCAAAGGTTATCTTTTAAGAAGTCGAGAAAACAAATTCAGTACAACCTGAAGTGGAATCTGTTAAGATATGTTTTAACAGATTGTAGTAAAAATATCTGTAGAATAGAGAAAAGCTTAGTTTGACAAATTTGTCAGAGCTAGCAAAAATTTAAGGTATTTGAAGGCTATGATTACTCATTGTATTATTCATCAACAGGTACTTTTTTAAAAAATGGTAAAATCTACCAAGTTATTGAACCAGTAGTATCACCAGTGAAACTGACTCACTTTCATGGACTTAACTGTAATTATCACTGTGGATTTTCTTAGGAGTAGAAGCCGAATATTTTGATTTGCCCTGTTTATTAAGGAATTAACCTGAAATTACAGGAACTACAGAAGTTGTATACAAAAGTTACACAGTAATAAAATCATTCTGCCCACTACCATTAGAATCACAAGTAATGCTGAGATGGTTGATAAACTTCCCACACTGTGAAAAATTAAAACGAGAAGCAAGGTGTCCATTCCCATGCAAACTCGCAGCAGACATGTTTTCTGAGCCCCAGCTCCAACTCCAACAGCATTTTGTAGGCCCTGATGCAGTTTCAATGGAAATTCCCTATTTCAAAATCCATTGAAGAGTCACAAAAGACCACATATTATGTGATTCTATGATGTGAAATGTCCAGAAGAAGCAAACCTTACAAACTGAAAGTAGGTTAGTGGTTTCTTAGGACTGGAGGGTGGGGTGAAGAGGAGGAGGCAGGGAGTGACTGCTAATGGGTATGGGGTTTCTTTAAGAGGGAGCTAAGGTATTCTAAACGAGATAACGATAATCATTTCACAACCCTGTGAGCACAGTTAATAATATTTAATTATACAGTTTAAATAGGTGGACTGTACATGTAAAATACATTTTAATAAAAATGTTTTTGAAAATACATTTAATTGTGCAATTCAGGAGCTTCCACCTAACCTTCAATTGGCAGTAATAAATTTGCAGTATAATAGCATTCTAAAAGGCAAATACCAAGAGAAAAATCTAATAAATACTACAAAGGAATTCCAAAAGATAAGTATAAGTGCATGCTAGTGAGTTTGTATCAGTATTCAGCAATACATATCTGTGTGAAAAGACATTTTAAAGATGAAATATATAAAATCTCAAAACAGATCAGTATTGACTGATGAATATTTTCAATTAACATTGATAATAGAAAACACTAACAGTTAAGGAAAATGTTATTACAAAATAAATAATTATATTTTATTAATAGATTTATACTGGAAATAAAATATACCCTATTGTTATTTTACTTTCAAGTCTGTCAATAAATATGTAGAAGTTTGTTTATTTCTCTTATAAGTCCCTATACAATACTTCTAATTTTGCCTCTTGTCCTGCAAAACCTGAAGTATTTATTATCTAGCCCTTTACTGAAAATGTTTGCCAACAATGATAGAGCAAAAAGAAGATACAAATGTTGAAAAATTGGGTAAGCAAGAAAAGGAAGCTGCTGTACCAATGAAGAAACTGATTTAATTCAGACTTTGAAAAAAATCTACTTTACATGATTAGGCACAATGACTAAAATGGAAATAGGACATATAATAATCAAAACATTACAGCAAGTGCTCAAGACAACTAGGGGCTTAAGAGATCAATGATGGGAGCCATGAATACAGTATGTTTGTGAAAATCCAGAGAGTACTGGAGATCAGTAGATGAAAATAATCATACAGGAAGTCTGCTGGCTGATGGTTATCCTCTCCTTCCTCTAACCACAAAACTGCATCTTTAACAACGTGAGGGGGAAAAAAAACTAACACGACAAAAAACAAAAACAAGGTCACGAAAGAGGGTAAGGCATTTACAGAAATAGTGAGCTCTGGCCCTGTAAATAGAAATAAGTTTACGGTCGAGAATAAAAATGTCTTAGCAGTGAAGACAGATGCTTGCTTGCACCTGGAAGGGAGATTGAGAACTACGCTCATTTCATGGAGATGATCATTTCTACCTTTTGTAACCCATCTAGACTTCCTTTTAAAGGGCAATGAAAGAACTGAAGGCAGAGAGAAATGATCGGAACTGCCTTCATTTCATTTCCTGAAGAATAATTACGGGCTTTCATACATAATTTCCCTCAGAGAGCTCTGGCAAGTACACAGGGTTGCACAGGTAGGGCAACAGACCTAAGAGAGTGAGTTTAAGTTCAATCACCTTGACTGTGGTATGCTACCATGTACTTTGTAGAATATGTTTTCTATTTTTTTTAAAGTAGAGTACTACAAATAAATCAATTCCTTACCATCTTTCTCTCCCACCTCTAAAGTTAAATAGACACTCTTACAAATCTGGTTTATGTTTGCTTGCTTTTTCATAGTACGCTAAAAACATATCTGAAAAATATATCATGACTTTATTTGTCCTTTAAAATGTCATTGCTTTGAACTTGCTTAAATTTTAAAACTTGGCTGATTTTACTTTCTATTGTATTTTCAGTATATGTATGTTAATATTTATGTATTTATTTAGGTGTAAGTACATTTGACTGCTAGACTTTATGAACATACTAGAACTCACTCATCCATTTTCTAATGATGGAAATTTGTTTACAGTTTTCAACTATTATAAATAATGTTACAGCACATAGTCTTGTACATACCCCTCACCGATGTGTTTTCCGAGGAACAAGCAGGGTCTGAACACCCCTTTGTCCCCACAGCCTGGCCAGCATTTGTTTGCATCAGAATTCTTGAGCTTGCCACTTTTATGTGTAAAATACTATTGCATTTTGTTGCAAATTTGTGTTTTCTTCATTAGTATAAATCATAATGTACCCTAATAATGAATTTAACTTTTTTGTGTATCTTTTTTTGGCCATTTATATCACTAAACTGCATTTTCCTAATAAGTATTTTTTCTAATTGATTTGTAGGAGTATTTATATACTGTGGATAATAATCCTTTATGACTTATATATATTAAGTCAAGTCCCAGGGTGTGACTTGTCCTTTATCTTCATTTATAGTTTCATTTTCCTTCCTCAGAGATTTTTGACTTGGGTGGAATTGAACAGTCATTTTCTTTTAGAGTTTTGTTTCTCAGGCGCTCCCTGAGAAATCTCCTATACCAAGGTTAAACAGACATCTGGAAATCAGTTCTAGTGGATTTCAAATTTGATTTATACATACAGGCCTTTAATATATCTGGACTTCATTTCTCCATACAGAATCTTATTTAATTTTTATATGAAAAGCCAACCATCCTTGCACATTTATTTACTGAAATATTCACTCTATCCTCATAATTTTATGGGGCAATCTTTATACATCCCGTCTTCATGTATAGCTGGGTCTCTTTCTTAGCTTTCTTCTCTGTTCCCTGGACTTATTTGTCTGTATCTATGAAAGTTCTGTACTATTTTAATTAATTTATCTTTAAAACATATGTTGATATTTAGTAGGGGAAATTTTCTCTCCCCACTTATCCAAACATTCTTTGTTAACTGTGGAGCTTTATTCTTCAACACAAAAAAATAAATCTGCTGACGTACATTAAATTTATATATTAATTCAGGAAAACTGGTATCTTTATGACATTGTAACTTCCTATTCAATGGGGGCTATCTGCATTAATTCAGGCATTCTTTGTTGTTCCTCAATGATAAATCTTTTTTTCCTGTAAAGATTATGTTTGTCTTTAGATTTACTCTTAAGAATCTATTTGAATTTAATTTCTTTTTCTCATTGGTTCTTACTGGTGAATAGTACCAGACTGCTCCTGTATCAAGAAAATCAAATCTCCTGTTGGTTCTAACAGTTTATCTCTGGATTCTCATAGATATTCTATGGAGGCAATACTGTCCTCCAAAAACAATGAGCATTTGTTCTCTTTCCTTCCAAACTATATGTCTGTCTGTCTTTCTCATGTTGCGTTGGCTTGGACCTTCACAATAAAGCTCAACAGTAACAGTGACAGCAAGAATCGTGGTCTTTATCTAACTTAGTGCAATTGCTTCTAAGATTTCATCACCAAGTTTGACATTTACTACAAGTTTTTGATACATCCTTAAAAGTCTAAAGAACTTCTCATTTTGATTTATTGAATGTTGCTTCTTCATCTATGGAAATTATTGTATCATGTTTCTTCTTCAAGCTATTAATGTAATAAAAATATAAAATAGATTTGTCAATGTTAGACAAAGCATTTTGCATCCTGGAGATAAATTCTCCTTGATTGTGCTGTAATAGTGTCTTTTTAAAAACTGCATTTACTACATTTTATTGTCTAGCATTTTATTTAGGTTTTATAAAATTAATATTAATGATCTCTACAATATAGTTTTTCTTGTTATTTTTGTATTCCCCAAGTCTGCCTTTACTCATCAAGTTCGTATTAGCTTCATAATATAAACATTTTACATGTGTAACAATGTGTAAAGGTTTTGTGTACACCAACCCATTAAATGACTTTTCCAAGAGTCACATGATTATTATATGGCAAAGAGTGAAATGCAAATATTCTAACTCCAAGCCCACTTTTTTACTGGTCCAATAAGGAAGCACTACATTTACTGGTCCACAAAGCACTGAAGGAAATGATTTAATTTTACTAGGGGTTAAAGGTCACTATTATGCACCACCCCCCTTTCAAAAGTGAGGGTAACCATAAACAATAAAACCTAATGACCCATATTTTTACTGGCCATCTCTGTTCACATAAGCATATGAACGCAAACAAGGTAGCTTTACAAAGATATCTACCTAAGATGATCTCTCAGGTCCGCTCCAGCAGTGACAGGTTAGGACGTAAATCCACTAAACCACCACTCAGGCTCTAAAATTACACTCATCTTGGCCATATTTCATTCGATACATCAATCTTCTAATTTTTGTTCTTCCTCTTAGCAGTAATTAGAATGAATATTCAGAGCTCTAGCCCACACCTTGGTTATCCTGAAAACCAAATAATCACCAGAACTGGATTGTCCTTAGCTCCCAAGACATGAAAACATTTCAAGTTAGTGGTTCTAAACCTTTTATGGGTAATGGCCTGAAAATTCAATAATTGTTATAGACCAACTCACAAGGAAATAACATATTTTACTAAGATATCAAGGCATTTATAACGCTTCTTAAGACAATCCATGAATTGCTAAGACTATGAAGTAAGAATTGCTGGGGGTGGGGAATGGGGGTTGAAGTAGTAACAAACAAGAAATACATAGAAAACTTTTCTTTTCCTTTAAAACAGGGTGCTCTGTAAAGTGGCCCTTTTCCTAGAACAATTCTGTTTCTTTCCTGTTCTCACCTGATAGCAAACCAAGGAAAGATGAATGACTCTCCTTCATAATTCTTCAGTCTTACTCAGAGAAAAGATGTAAGACAAACCCATTTCCATTCTTCTCACCATAAACTGAGTAAATTGCTTTCACATACCATAAAGTCATCTACTTCTGACATATTTTTCTTTATAAATGTATCAGCAATGTCCCCAAGGTGCCATGGGAAACAAGTGTTTGCATGTCACGTAAAAGACTTTTTTAAGTCTTTAGAGGTTAGGTATGTAGGTAAAATAATTGTTACCTTTCTTTTCAGGTAAAATTTACCATGACAGCATAAGTAAGTATATTATTAATGATACTAGATGGCAATGGTTACAAATTATTATGTAAAATGTGTTATTTATACAAAATGCAATGCAGGAATACTTTTTTAATAGATGAGGATGGAGTTTAGAGTATGGAATCTTTATGAGACATCAACCACAATTTCGCTATAGAAAATGTCAAATTATCCATAAAGTAAGAAACATTGAAAAATACCTTGTATTACCCTATGAACTAGCTTATTTTTCAATAAAATATGTTACTTCTGACTAAAAATGTAAGTGTTGAGATCCCAAAATTAAATCCATCCATGCTTGTAGAGAAAAAACAATGAATTCACTTTGATATGAGTTATTTTGACAGGAAGATTAAAATAAGGGGGGGAGTTAGAGTCCTTACAAGGAATTGAAATGAGCTATTAGAAACTTAATGAATGTTCTAAACATAAAATACAAAGCATAAGTTTTAAATGACCTTACTGTTTCTCAAATTGTTTTATAAATATGAAAGTACTCCTAGATTTTACCCAGCCAGTCCCTGTGATTGCTCACACTCTCCAATTTTAAAGTATTTTAAATTTAGTAAACACTACTGTTCTTCAAATTACTTATATCCAGTGGTGTTTTATGGTGAAACAACTCACACATGGAACAAAACTGTTTTAAAGATAAATACTTGAGATTTTCTCATAATTTTCTTTAAAAAATAACATTTTATTACCTCTAACAGAAATATTACTCGTTTTATGATCAATCGTAGAATGTAACTGGGGGAACACTTCAGGACTCCGAAATAAACAAACAAAAGTGTGCAGGAGCAGGGAACTCAGCCACTCAGCTTAAAAATCCACAAAGTGAATCTCTGTTGATGGAGTCACGTATCAGTGCACTCTTACTCAAAACAAAGCGAAGGACAACCATGGTCAACACGAAACAGCTATTGTGCTGTGAAGCCATGACCCCGGGGCATTTCCCATTAAAGGTAGAGGAAGTGGAACTGACACCAAGAACACTGTTACAAAAACAAGAATTAGAGGTAGGAGATAAATATGTGTAAATACATAGGAATTAACCTAGGAAACAAATGATAGTTATCAAAAACAGTTTTAGAAAGGAAGGACAAAAACTATGTAGCATTACCAAAAATTTCTAGGAACTTCCTCTCTGAAGTGAAGGCTGACCAGTAAGACCTTGTTATCTGCAGGAATGGAAGGGTGGGAGATCTTACTTGTTTAAAGTAATGATGAAAGCAAAACTGTTGAGCAGAAATTGAAGAAAGAATTAAAAAGCAAATTGTGAAAAAAAATTAAGTAGCAGAGAACTGTTGAACTTCTTGAATAACTTCATTCTGACAGTGAGGAAAATAACAACTATGGATACCTATTCAAAAGAAGTTTTCATGTTTTTTGGTCAGTGACTTGTTACATGGTGTCTCTGGAACCAAACAATCAAAACCAAACAAACAAAATCACCCCAGACAGGTAAAAGATGAGCCAGAATCAAACTGAATAAAGATTAACCTCATGCTGCTTGAAAGATAAGACTGCAGGTAGAGGTTTTATAACTTTGGGGCCTTTGAACAGAAAAGGCTGCGAGAACTGGCATGATATCCTGCTGTACCAGAGGCAATGCAGTCCGAAGACATTTTTAAAACCCAAATCCCAGTAAGTGGTAGAATGGGAGACATAACCATCTCCACTGCTTGCAGACTAGCGCAAACCTGTCCTCTCAGTCAGGTCTACATGTTTACCCTGCTATCCGAAAGGAAAAAGTTCCTATGAAAACTTTCAGAAGTTGAAATGGTGTAAAGCGGGATGCAATCAGCTTAGGACACATCTTGCTAATGAACGCACAAAATAAATCAAGATAAAGCAAAGATGCTCACGGACACAGTTCAAAGCTACAGCAGCCTGAGGCTGAGATGCTGAGTGCAGTTTCCCAGGAAGGAGCTTGGCAGGCCACTATCACTGCATCCCGGTGCACTCTGCCTTTGTAACAGCTTGCCCCCAAAGAAATGCTAAATGATATTTTCACTTTTAGCCTTTTCTTTCCTTAAAAGTGAATATCCCCTTTGATTTCCTTCCATTAGCAAAAACTACTAATGTAGGTCTTTTGTAAAAAGGAAGTGGCATAAAGCGAACTTTTGAATACGGAGGGACACCTGTACTGTAACTGCAGCCTAACCCATTTTCTTGCTTCTATTCTTACCATTCACCCCTCAGACAGCAGTTTATTCTCCACACCAAAGCCAGAATCTTTTTAAAGCATCAATTATCATTTCACAACTCTACTTAACTTGCCAATGACTTCTTGTAACAGTTGGAATAAAGTATTAATTCTGTAGAGGGGCAGCACAATTCTAGACCATTTGACCAAAATGTACCTCTGTGAGTCCCTCCGACCAGGTTCACATTTTACTACCTGTTCTTGAAACACACCGTACCTGTGGCCCCAGCTTTGCAGAAGGGCTCTGTCCCTCTGCCCGGAGGGCTCTGCTCTGTGTCGAAGTCTTCGTTCCACTGACCGTTTAGCTGTCGCCTCTCCACCTGTACTTGCCATACTGTCCACCTGAACCTGTCTCTATTCATCGTCACCTGCACACTCTCCCTTTCTTTCTACAGGTGTGTTTTTGAGTGTGTATATGAACTTGCTCACTCCACCTCACTTAGAGATACCTGACCACCTCAGCTCCCTTCTTTTGCCTTTGCATCAACAATTTTTTAGACAATAACCAGTTCCAAATTTTTCTGTTCCCATGAATACAGCTTTCTCTTCTTACAACCACTTAAATCAACAATCAGCATCACATAATTCAGTCATAAACACTTCCTAATCTTTGCCTAGAGAGCTTACTTTTCACCTACTAAATTTCTAAACTTGCTAAGAGTTTAGAAATTGTCTCTTCTTCTCACAGTGATTAGCATGGTGCTAAGCAAGTGTTCTGTGCTCTGTAAATGTTTATAGTAGAATCAGAACACTCTAGCTCCTCACTCCTTTCTCTTAAACAAACTGAACAGAGCAGGTCCTCAAATAACATCATTTTGTTATAACCTTGGTGAGATGCCATAACTTAACTTTTGTTTGTATCAATTACTCTCTATCAAAATTGGTTGCATTGTAAGTTGTTTCTCTTAAAGTTGTAGAACCTATTAATGACTTTAAGTGAAGACTTACTACTGTAGTAGGGACAGATATTCTATGGTTTGACCAAGGTGAAAGAAAAGAAAGCCTTGGCCAGTGGAAAAGATTTCTCTATGTAGAAATCTCTGCAACTCAACTAATTATATATTGTACTGTGTATTTTGTTTTTCCCGAAATGTTGATTAGATTAATAATAATTCTTCCATCTTGTCTCAGCTACAGTCTTACAATCAGAAGCAGACACTTCAGCATATGACTGTATAGTGTTAAGGGTAGTCTACAGTTACACATCAGAATGTCATTAAACAGTCTGTAGGAAGACTGACTCTGACCTTGACCTCATTAGCAACAAGGCAACAGGGTTCTGTCCATCTAAACTACAACAAACCAAAAAAATATAACAGAATAATCCAAAAGTTCCAATAAATTTTGAGCATCTTAATTTTAATTTCATTAATGATATAAAACATCTTATTATCACTAATTAATAATTGTGAAACCAATGTATTATAACTGGCTTCCTTATTTTTAAAAAAATCTTCTTTCAGTACTTAGTGATACTGGGCATCTAAGGTTTATATTCAATTTATTTTGATACATTGTTTAAATAAAAAAAAACACACCAGTTGCAAAAACAGACATTGTTGCCTGTGTTTACTAAATCATTATGCTTACTTTTGTGTTTCATCAACCAATTATTTAAATATTGTTAATGAAATTCAGCTAGTAAATTCACATCTTCCCAAATGTCAATCAACTGTTCTTGCAGCTAATCGGAAAGTGCTAAATTTTTAAACAAATGGGTTAAAAACTGAAGCAATTCATTTGGGTGACTTTTAAGCATGAACAAAAAAAACTGTTTCCAAGTTTTTTAAAATTTGTAGTGGTTTTTAAACAGGAAAGCATATCTGAAGAAACAGTATTTTTCAGAAATCTGTAAAACTAAAAGAGAAGCCAAGTATTGGGGAAAATTACCATCATTTCAAATATTTTCTTTCCAAGCATGCCT
This sequence comes from Trachops cirrhosus, assembly GCA_028533065.1. Taxonomy (NCBI): domain Eukaryota; kingdom Metazoa; phylum Chordata; class Mammalia; order Chiroptera; family Phyllostomidae; genus Trachops; species Trachops cirrhosus. Next base: position 162,697,714 of record CM052541.1, on the reverse strand, counting down.
TCTAAGCTCTTCCTTTATCTTAAGGCTTATGAAGCCTCAGCGGTTCACAAAGTTACATACTAAAAATTAATAACAAAAGAGGTAAACCCAAGGAATATCTATTTTTGGTTGATTCAAACCATATCTGAAATCCATAAATTTACCTAGAAATGAAGATACTTAGATTTTTACAAATTGAGATGAGCAAATAATTATTTTGTGATAATCAAACAAATAACCTTGAGACCTTGATACACACACAAACACACACAATTCTGATATAAAGTACCAACATATTGAGCATACAAAAAATTCATTGATTTTTTAGGAGCTTATTATTCTCAAAATTTTTCTTTCATAAACAATCTTGAAGAAAAAACGGTAACATAAAAAGAAAAACTCTTGTAGAAGAACAAAAGAACCCTACTCACTACAGACTTATTTTAAAAAATTCATTTTCCGCACCAAGGTCCTACGTTCATATAAAAAGGGTGCACTATGATCGGGTCATATCAGGGTCAATTCTGATTGACCCCACCATTCTACTTAGACGTAAACTAATAGTAAACTCAACTGCAAACATTAGAACAATGGCATTACCAAAGGAAACAAAACTCTAGCGAAATATAATGAACAACTGTTTTATTTTCACCGCTGTTTGAAACTGTTTAAGCAACCACAGGAAAAGGCTGGAGTGATTTAAGCTGCACTGTACATCTCAGGGCAAACAAGCTTCAGGAACGCTGAGCACGGCCAAAGAGCATGCGAGGAAACAAGGCAAGAATCAACACCACAAAAAAGGAAGTAATTTGCTAGACAGCCTATAATTAGCCTCTGAACTTACAGTAGAGAATATTATTGAGGCAAATAGCTTAAGAAGCTTTAAAAAGGGATTAGTCATTCACATGAATGAATAAGCCCAGAATTTAGTTACCTGAGCTGAGGAAGGAGGGGAATGCATCATGAAAGCAATATACGCCCCTCTGTTTCAGGGTGCACAGACCTCAACCAAGAAATTTTGGTGGTGATGCTTCTAGACTTTTAAATGGTTATCTATGTGAGAGGACACTAAACAAATGATAAAATCACCCAATTAAACTAGAAAGACATAAACAATAAAAATACAATGGTGGGACAGTTTAACAAAGATTAACTAGGGTAGGTAATTCTAAAGTATTAGTAAATATATTATTTCTGTACAGAATGGGACTAGACTACAAATATGTTATATCAACTCTTTTGATTCAGAAAGGTACTCAACTTTTGGTTAATGCTTTAACCACTGTCAAAGCTAAAATTTTGGTAATAGGAAGAAAAGTAAGTGGTGCTGAAACTGATCTTCAGATATTCCAGTTGCAATAAAATTATCTAAAATACTTAATTTTAAAGGATAATGAATTTTATGTTAAGTTTTGCTTAAAATTAAGTGAAGCTTTATTATGAAATTATTCAAGAATAAAGCACAAAACATCAATGTATATTAATCCAAATTATGAAATGAGTTGAAAATATTTAATTAAATGACTGATCAGACACGAAATATTATTTTAAAAACACATTAGAATTGAGGCTCAAAAGCATTTACTGCCTAAATTCACACCATTCCTGATTTTTGCCTGAAATAGCATGACAGTTTAAAAATATGGTTCCTGATTCTTTGACACCTTCACATAAAATGTTGGGGTCTAAGTCCCTTCCTCTTGAGTTCAGGCAGCCTTGTGACTGCTTCGCTCAAATGACACTGAGTAACTTCCAAAGTTAGCATAGAAAAGATCATGCAGCTTCCACTTGGGTCCCTTGAGACGCTGGCCCTGCAGGTAGCCAGCCTTCATATAAGAAGTCCCCTGCCCTGAGAGTACCACACTGGCAACGCCACGTGCAGGCACTTCTGACACGGTGGCAGCTGAACACCCTCACAACAAACAGTCAAGTGAGTGAGCTGACATCTGACCACAGCCCCACGAGAAAGCCCCAGTGTGGACTGGCCAGCTGAGCCCTTCCCAAATTCCTGACCCACATGTCATGTTCAAAATAAAATGGTTGTCAGTTGACCCTAGGTTCTGGAGGAATTTGTTAAGCAGGCGACGCAGGAACCAGAACAGGTTTTATAATTAAAGAAGTACCTCAGTTACAGATGGGGTGCCAGGACACAGATTCAGGCCCTAGCATTCTGTGGCATTAAAACTTTAAATATATGGTGGAATAAAACATCAAAATTTCAGGTTCAGATATCTACCTTACTTTTTTTTAACCAACCTAAACATATTATAACTCACTTTCAATCATTCACTCAGTCTCTTAAGAAATATCTATTGAGCAACCTACTCTATCCCGGGCCTCTGTGCTAGGTGCTGGTTCAAAAGCTGCTCAAAGAACAGTTGGGGGGTGGGGAGGAGGTAATTAATCAAACATAAAATCATCACACAGACATATAATGACAAAAGGGGATGAAATACAATGTCAGCTGAGTAAAAAAGGACTCTAAAAGCCTAAACAGCAGGGACTGAAGGGGGGGCCAAGGTCAAACCTCATCAGCAGTGTTATGAACTAGAATCCCTACAGAGAGCAATGGGGAGGTCTTACAGAATTTTAAGCAAGACAATGAAATGTTGAGACTTCCATTTATTTGATTTTATTTTTATTAAATTTATTGGGTGACATTGGTTAATAGAATCAGATAGGTTTCAAGCATACATTTCTATGACACATGATCTGTGTATTGCATTGTGCGTCCACCACACTAAGTCAAATCCTCTTCTGTCACCACACATTTGGGTCCTTCACTCCCCTAACCCCCAGCCCTTTCCCTCTGGTAACCACCACACTGTTGTCTGTGTCTCTGAGTTTCAGTTTTATATCCCACATGAGTGAAATCATAGGGTCCTTTGGTACTTCTGACTTATTCCCCTTAGCATAATATTCTCAAGGTCCACCCATGTAGTCACAAATGGCAGTATTTCATCTTTTCTTATGGCTCAGTAGTATTCCATTGTGTATATGTACCACATCTTCTTTATCCAGTCCCAATTCCAATAACAGAAGGACACTTTGGTTATTTCCATGTCTTGGCCACCGTGAATAATGCTGGGGTGAAAATATCTTTGCAAATAAATGTGTTTGAGTTTCTCAGGCAGATATCCAGGAGAGGGATTGCGGGGTCATACAGTAACTGCATTCTTAATTTTTTGAGGAACTGCCAGACTGTTTTCCAGTGGTTGTACCAGTCTACATTTCCACCAACAGTGAATGAGGCTCAGCAGATGTATGAAAAGATGTTTAGCTTTACTAGCTACCAGGGAACTGCAAATCAAAACTACACTGAGACACCACCTCACACTTGTTAGAAGGGCTATAATCAACACGACAAGTAATAACAAGTGTTGGAGAGGTTGTGGGGATAAAGGAATTTCATTTTAAATACGACTTTGGCTGCGTTAATAATTTATACATTGACAACACCAGCCTCTGGCTTATGGTCTAAATAAACAAGTTTGGTATACAAATACTCATTTTATGACTACAGCACATCAAGAGCTAAGAAATTAATCAGCAAAAAGGGAATAAAAGGGAGCACAGAGCAGAAAACAGGCAATTTAAATACAGTGAAATAAGAAGAATCTTATAGTGAGTATAAAGAGTTGTCAAAGAATACAGGAAGGATGCTTAATGCAGATATGGAGGGTCAAGAATTCTCAAAGGAAGAAATGTTGAAGCTGAGACTGGAAGAGTGGGTAAGTGTGACCGAGGCAAATGAGAACTAGACTGTAAGAGAAAGAAGTGGAACCCCCATGATAAAACCTCCTGTCACTCACTAAATCGAAAGCTCATAATTAACAGAGTCATAGAGTACTCAAGGAACAATGAGAAGTTTAATATGGCTGAAGGTTCAGGGGGGTACTAGCTGAGAAACAAAGTTAGGTATGGTCAAGGGGAGTTAGGCTGCTCAGACACATGTAAACCAGGTTTACATTCTATTCTGAAAGCAAGAGGTACACATCAAAAGCTTAAGAAGGGGAGTGCCAAGACCAGTCTTGCATCTTAGGAAGAACCCTCTGGCTGGAGTGTAGAGAATATATTGGAAATGGTCAAGGCGAAAGCAGTGGGACCATGTAGGAAGCTGTGGTTGAAATCCAGGCGAGAAATGGTGGTGGTCTGGGCAAGGGCAGTGCCAGTAGAGATGGAGGAAAGTAGAGAAGACAGAAATATTTTTAGAATTGAAAGACCGTGGTGACTGATCAGAAGGGAGAGGTGAGAAAGAGGAACTCAATGAGGACAGCCAAGTTTCTGACCTGGGTACAACTGAGGGAAATGGAACAGGAAAGGAAGAGCAAGGCATTGGGGGAATGGGAGGGAAGCGGAGGGAAGGGAGTTTTGTTCTGAGAAGTTAAAGGTGTCTTCGGGTGGGAAATGTCCAGGAGAGAGCTAGCTATATGGTACTGAAACTGAGGAGTGATCTGGGATAGAGATGAAGATGTGGAAGTCAAGAGCATATAGGTGTTACTGGAAACCATGGCAGTGGATGAGATATGAGAAGAGACAGCATTTAGGACCATGCAGACACCAACATTAACAGATGGTAAAATAAGAAATCTCACATGGAAGCAAAAGGAATGGCCAGAGAGTTAAGAACACAGGATCGTACGCTGCCATTAAAACTTAACAACAAGTCAAATCATAGCTTTTCTAAACTCAATTCCTCTTGATTTCCTTACATGAAGATGAGGCAGAGTTTGGTAGAAATCTTTCTCTGGTTCTAAATTTGGGCAAGAGCCTTCCACTTCTTCAAAACATGTAATTAAGCTCCTTCTTCTTCTTCACCTGGAAGACTTGTTATTTTGTACAACGCATATATACTTAAAGGAAAAAATAAAATATATTTGACTTATAAATACAGGATATGGCCAAACTAGGTTCATAGTTGTGAATATGCAAAATAGTTTATTCTTGTATTATTACTTATTAATTATTGTATTATTTTCCATGTGGACAAGTATAAACCTACCTTTGTATAATAACGAATTTGAAGTCTGTAGAAAGGTCAAGGGTTGTAGAGACAATGGGCCTGAACTGAAATCCTACCTTTGCCATTTTCTACCTAGGTGGTGTGGGGCAAGTTATTTATTCTCTCGAACCTTGACTGTCCTCATATAATATTTCTACCAACTACTACAGCACATAAATGAAGCTGCTCCTGTTTTCTTGAACCCACTGTTATCAGAAAGCCAACCCCGTCACTGCCGATGAAAACAGCACTGATCATGGCTACAAACAATGCCCTTGTTGGGAAATCCAATGGTAAATTTCAACCCTCATCCTGTTGCAACTCTCAGAAGCATTAGACAAAAATGACTGCATTTTCCTTTTTATTTTTTTTAATTTCTCTTAAGATTTTATTTATTTAGTTTGAGAGAGAGGGGGAGGGAGGGAGATAGAGAGGGAGAGTAAGATCAATGTGTGCGAGGAATATTGACTGCTTGCTTTTCCCATGCCCCCAACCAGGGACCTGGCCAGCAACCCAGGCATGTGCCTGACTGGGAATTGAACCAGAGGTTTTTCGGTTGGCAGGCCAGCACTCAAGCTACTGAGCCACGCCAGCCAGGGCCACATCTTCCCTTCTGAAACACTGTCTTTGTTTGGATTCTGGGTAACCACTATACCATGATTCTCTTCATGCCTAACTGGCCCACTCCCTCTGACTTCTCGCTCTTTCTTTTGTATGTCCCCAGCTCCATACATGTAAACACTGGTATGCTCCAACTCAATCCTCATCCCCCTCTATCTATTATCACGCCCCAGACGACCTCATCTAGTCTCACAGCTTTAAGTAAATATCATCTACAGGTCCAAACAGTTCAAATTCATATCTTCTGTTCAGCTCTGTCTTCTGAATGCCAGACACCAAATGCCTACTCAACATCCCTTCATAAATTCTGAACAGCTTTTCACACTTGGTACAATTCTTCCTAAACTTAGTTCTTTTACTTACAGTATTCCTCATCTTATTAAAGGGCAATAGCTCAAAACTTTCTTATAGTTTAGCTTCCCATCTCAGAGAAAATGCGAATTCTCTCTGGCCTCTTAAAAACTCTACCCAACCAGCTTTCCCGATTTCTCCCGTTGTTTTCTTCATATTGCTCCTAATCTCCTTCCCGGTGCTCTGGCCACATGAATCTCTGCCATCCCTGGACTATCCCTAAGCATGTTCCTCTCTCTGGAAGTTTATACCTGCTTTTCCCTTGGAAGTCCTCATGGTGTGCTCCCTCACTATGGTCAGGAAGACCTATGTTCAAAAGTCACCTTGTAAAACAAACCCTCCCTGACAACTCCCCTCAAAATATTAAATATATAAAGAATTCCCCCAAATTTCTTATCACCTTTCCCTTGCTCATTTTTCTCTATAGCCCTTATTATCTCCCAATATACTTAAATACTTATTTACTTATTTTATTGTCTGTCTCCCCCTCCCCCAACCTAGTATATAAACTCCATGAAGGCAGGGGCTTTATCTGTTTTTGTTCTCCATAATACCTACAACAGTGCCTGTATGTAACATGTATTTAGTATGTAAGTGAATTAAAATTAAATAATAAAATGTGTTAAAATGTTTAAATAACAAACATTTATCAAAGGCTTGTTTTATTGTTTGTGGAAACTTCAAAATTCAAGTATTAATTACCTCAAAATTGATGGGGCAAACAGTACTGGTAAAGTTGAAAAAGAATGCCATATTCTAGAAATTATTTTCCTGTAAACACTGAATTACTTTAAGACAGAACTTGGTTTGAAAAGTTCATTTAGTTTATTACATGAAACTCTTCTGACAAAGTAATTTTGAACAAAATAAACAATTTTTTAAAAACATATTGTAACTTAGAAAGATATGTCATATTTTCATGAACGGTTCAAAATAAACCTAGCAAAGTTATGTTTTTTTAAAGATCTTGTTTGTTTATTCTTAGAGAGAGGGGAAAGGAGGGAGAAAGAGGAGGAGAGAAACAACCAGTAGCGTGAGAGAAACATCAATCAGCTGCCTCTCGGACAGCCAGTCCAGGCACGTGCCCTCACCAGAAATCACACCGGTGTCCTTTTGCTGTGCAGACTGATGCCTAACCAACTGAGCCACACTGATCAGGGCAAAATTACATCTTCTTTTAAGTGAAGGTAATAAATATTTTGAAAGCATCAAGATGTTTACTAATATTCATTTCCAAAAATTAGAAAGAGCTCTAAGAAATGTGTGTATAGAGAATTAAGCAATGTATGGCTTTATTACTTTAGATTAAATATAAGAAAAGGCATTGTAATTGCTTACTAAAAGGTTAGCTGGTAGTCCCAAATTGTTTTCATAAAATCTTCCTAGAAAGGAAGCAGAAAAGAAAAAGAGACCTACAGATGTCTGAGAACTTAAAGGAAAACTTATTTATGCCACCAGAGAAAGCTGATAAGGAACACTACCATCAGGGTCGTGAGATGGCTGCCTGAAGGCATTAAGTACATTTTTAAAGTATCACATGGTGCTGGGCAGACAGGCACCTAATATGTGTTTGTTAAGTGCATACATGAGACACTAACACAACAAAGTAAATTACAAGAAATCACCACTCAAGTATCTCCACATTGCCCATCGCAAACTCTTAATAAAAGCCGGGAGCTCAAGTTCTAAGACTCCTTTTTCTGTCTCTCACATAAGAAGGAAGGAAGAGCCTTTAAGTATAAAATCTGAGCTGTACTCTACAAGAAACAAAATCACCACTTGGTAGTGGTACTAGTTTCGTTATTTGAGATCTCTACGGCGGCAGCGGAGTGCAAGGCAGGCTTCCTCTGGGTCACCTCGTCTCCAGACGGCTGGGAGAGCCACGTGACACCCAGGCAGCCCCAGACCAGGTCCTGCTGGCCCAGAGCTCAATGTCAACAGGGGTTTCCTCCACAGAAATCAAATGCCAGTTACAATCAGACTTGAACAATAACAGAAAGAAAAGAAAGTGTTAAAGATAAATAAGGTCATTGTTAAACAGATATTATTAAAGATACAAAAGAGGAATATAAGGGCATGCATCAGGAAGGTAGGAAAGCAGTTTGTTGCCTCGCTCTCCAGATACACACACAAACAAACAAACACACAAATTTGAGACACAAAAGAATAAGCTTATATATGCCTTAGTTTTCACTTTTCAAATGTGTGGAGTGACTTAACAGATTTCAGTCTCATATTACTCTTCGTATTTTCAGGATTACCAGAATCACACCTGACATGACAGGATCCGTAAATTCACCTGTGAGAAGACGACTGCATTCCAACTCCATAACCAAGGTGACAGTTTCTAAAAATACACAGGTTGCTTTAAGGTTTAAGGGAAAAAATGTAGGTTACACTTTTACCCATAAAATGTCTGGGTGACTCGGAGTTTAATAATAGGATACACAAGCCTCACCCCTGGGTCACTGATTCAGGATGACTACAGTAGACTCTCATTTTAGGCCATTACCATCCAGCAGCTGTTTTGTTCAAAATCTGTAGGAGAAATGTGCTGTGTGTCTCTATTAATACTCATTTGACAGGTGTGTACATTCCAACTCCTATGCATCTGCCAACTGCGACACTTTGATGCAGAGTGATGAAAGCTGCAACAGCTGTTACCTTTAGAAAGCATGCCCAACTCTCTCCTGTCTTTATCTACAGTATTAAATATTAATACTTCATTTTATAACAGATTTTACTGTCGAAAACCAAAATCGGAAAGAGATCTGTGGAGGATTTCTGAAGTGAAATCATATCATTTCATTATTTCATTTCATTTCATGAAGCAAAGAAAGCAACAGCCATTCCTCCTAGGAAAATGTGGTAAAGCCAGCTGACAAGGTCAAGAGTCTGAAGGCTCAGTGGCCTGTAGAAGACTGCAGACATCCCAGGGACTGTGCACTTGAGCCAGTCATGCATGCACACACAGGCCACTGGGACGTGCACTTCTAAATGTTACGTACCAATGCATAATGCACCCAGGCAATATGAACCAATATAACTCCGCCACCTCTGTCATGGTGCTTTAGACTCTAAGTCAACACCTATGCAGAGTGAAAGATTATAACTTATCGGTTCAACCCCTCACCATGGCAACAGGAAACTACTAGATGGTACCTACTACACTGGAAAGCCATCCATTCAAGAGGGCCCCTTTATTAAAAAATAAAGCCATTATGTTTAAACCACAGTGTGGAGGTATTTATGTCATTGACTAATAGGCTATGTCTGTGCGGACACAATGACGACAGCTATCCAGTGACCTTTACCACACATTCGGTCTATGGCTCACGTGGAAGTGAGACTCATCCTCGAATCTGCATTCCTATCTTCCACATCCACCTTCGTACCTTCTTTCAAAGAACGAAGCATCTCCTTTTAGGAGAAAGTTAGTTTAAACAGGCAATAAGCCAATGCACATTTAGGATGTATTGTTTTTATGTTTGTACATAGTACCTAGTAGGGACTCTGCTTTATTTTCTGAAATTATGTTACATAATGCATTATTTGGCACAGACTCAAAAAATGGTGAAAAGTCACTAACAACTTTTTAATTTGAAATACATCATTTTATTTCAGAAGGTCTTAAGAATCCTGCCAAGTTCAGGCTTGACAGATTTGCTTCTGTCACACCCAAGGAACCCCATAAAATAAAGAAAGTACTCACTCTGCCCCTTTGATCCTGTTCAGCAGGACAACAAAACGACTCTGCAGTTCGGTTTTGTTTTAATTAGAACTAGTGTGTCATTACAGACCATGGTCTGCAATTCCACTGCATTGATGAGGAAATTAACGGGTTAAGTGACACAGAAACACAGATCCTTTGAAGAGAAGGGACCTTAGAATTAACCCCAATCAGAAATATTACAATCACAAGCCCATATTTTTATCCAACTGAAAAAAATGCCATTTTTTGTATCAGCTAAAAGTCTGTGAAAAAAACTCTTTAGTTCCAAGTCTACTAGCAAACTTAGCACACCCATCAGTTCTGCCTTTGTCTTCTGTATCAGAACTATCAAGTCTATGTTTTGTCTTAAACATCAAGAAGCTCAGGGAGAATTTAGTACTCACACAGAACACCCCTTCTCAACCGTGATTTCTGGGGGTTACCTCATCCTTTCTTTGTCACTTGCCTCTTCATAAACTCAGTAACTATTAGTTCAGCATCTGTGTATATGTCAGACAGTGTTCTAGGTGCTAAACATACAGTGGTGAATAAATTATGTGGAAGCTCCTGTCTTCATGGGAATTAATTATAGAAGTAGAAGATAGAGTATGTTAGCATTATGGAGAAAATAAAAAGCAGGAAAGGAGATCAGGAATGTGGGGTCAGGCTCAGCTTTAAAAAGAGTGATCAGGGAAGGCTGTAAGGGTGACATATGCATACAGACCTGGAAGGGGAAGTGGGAGGAGTAAACCAGCACAGAGAATGGCCTCAGGGATATTCCAGGCACAAGCAGCAAGTGCAAAAACCCTGAAGTGGCACAGCTTGGCCTGCATGACTCATCTTTCTGTTGTGTATTATTTTAAGTAAAACATATTTTTCATTATTGAAAATTCTGTCACACACTTGGGAAGAAGTTCAGGAACCTACACATGATCATAAACGCTGCGGACAACCTTTAGATGCTATGACACTGCAGAGGAGTTTTTAGAGGTTGTGTATTGCGACGATACTTCACCTTGCCACCTTCCCACTCCCATTTCTTCTCCACTAACAGATCAAAACACTGACTTCATAAAACTAATTCACAGAAGTAAAACAAAAACAAAACAAAATCTGCTTTGGGGAAAGGACCACCTTTAGGAAATCAAACTGCAAGGCCAAGTATCCACCCCACAGTGATTACCTCTCTTGAACTTGTAACCCAATGTATTTGTATCTCGTGTTTAACATTAAGCACTACCTGGTATTGTTACTCTGTTTACATCTCATTACATGCTACTTTGTATTGTTGTGCACACATCTGCTCTCACAGTGACTTTACTGGAGCAGGGCTCATAACACTGGAAATGTCTCAAGGCCACCACGTGTCTTTGCACGTAGATGGTACCAGTATCTGTTTGATAGTGATGTCAGAGAAGCAACCACAATGAGCAGCCAACATCCTCCTGTTTTAAGTATGTGTTTGTGAATAAAGCCTCAAAGAAACATCATTGCCTCTTACAGGCATTTGGATAATCTCACCCATCTTCGGCAAGTTACTGTTTGTGTAACATTCTATTCTGTCTAAATTCCCTTTGCATTTTCAGTTGGGTACACTGCACACTTTTCGTCTAGACACAAGCATAGATTAGCCCCAAAGCACAAAGGAACCACGCTGTGCTGTGTGGGATCCTATGTACTTTGATTCAGTCAATGTTATTAAAGGAAAGGGGCCCAACATGAAACTACCAGATACAAGATTCTAAGACACTGTCCATTCAGTCTCGCAAGGCAAACAGACACAAAAAGAACAACTCCAGTGAATGTGAAACACACAGAAGTATCTTGAAAGTATATAAACAGTGGCCTGGAGGGTGAGGGAAGGCTTCACAGAAAAGTTGGCACCTACACAGTCAGGGTGAAAGATGAATAGGCCTAGGACAATCAGACACAGGATCAAAGGGCATTCGGGATTCTGCAAAACCCTGGCAGAAATATAACAGACTGAGCACTGCCAGAAGAACACATTCACCGTCAGTGAAGGAAAGCAGGTCTGTTGCACTCTTAATCTTTCCACGGAAAAAAAAAAAGCTTTCAAATAAGGAGCTGGGGAAGAAAGTTTCACCCCCACTTGTTTCGCTAAACCTCTTAGCTTTGCTTTGCTCTCTCTGTTTTGTTACCTCTTAAAGAAATTAAGTACTGTGCTGGCATACAAGTTCCGCGAGAAGTACTTTAACTTTACTTTGGAAAAAAAAATAAAACTGAAAAATGGGCAGGAGCCAAGGAATAAATAAATTACACTTCTGTAATATATAAATGGAGCAAATTCTTTTTTAAACAATCAGGTATCACTGACCAGAAACATTAATTCCAACCTTCCCGTTCACTAAGTGAAAACATATTTATTTTATGCCCACAATTTGTTAGTTTCTGGGATACCAGGCCTATGAGGCACTCTCACTGTCCTCCTTTCTGAGCAAGCTCTGGCTTGCAATCTTGTAAAAGAAATAAGCAGAGGGCAATTCACGGTGCCTTGTTTTTTTCCGCGCTTGCTCAGAGCAGAGTTAAATTCCAGTTAAGTTAATCAGTGAGGACAAAACATACTTAAATAATTACAGCAACTGAGAAGTGAGAAACTGATAGAGGTCCTCATAAGGGTGTCTAAGCACCTCTTCCTATGAGTAGGGAGCTGGCGAGCTGGACTTCCTGGCCAGTGATTTGGAATGCTGAATGGGGCGCAGAGGAGGGGACATGGGGGGTGAAGTTACCTGGGAGCTCAGGTAGACTTTGAGGCACTCCTCGCACACGGCCTTCTTGCAGCAGGGCAAGGGCTTGATAGGCTTGTCTTCCAGGCACACCCGGCACATCAGCACCATGAGGGGCGCATAGGGATCCCCCACCCCACCCAGGCCAGAGTAGGGTGGAGCTCCCAACAGGCTGGGCACTGAGAACGGCTCGGGTGCCAGGTAAAACTCCAGCTCGATGCTGCCGCCATCGGGGGACAGGGGGTCCGTTGGTAGGGAAAGCCGGGGGCTCGGAAAGGAGGCGGGGGCGCTGGGAGGGTCCATCACCGGCGGAGCCCGAGGTGGCGAGGCGGGCGGCGATAGCTGCTCCGCGGTGGGGTCCTGGGGCAGGTCGTTCTCCACGCAGAACACCGAGCAGAAGACTTGCCTCTTGGCAGGGGGGTGGCGACGGTGACCCAGCACGTCCAGGACCAGTGCGTCCGGGGACCCAACGCGGGTCCTCGGCTTCGGCTCCTCTCCGGGGGGCACCTCTTGCTGTTCATCCCCTCCCTCTTTTCGGTCTCCAGCTTCTTCCTCCTCCTCTCGCAGCTGCTGTTGCAAAGTCTGGGGGTTTAGGGGCACGGTGAGTGCCAGTCCCGCGGGCTGCCTGGGTGCTTGGCTCTCCGTCCAGCCTGGGGCCCGCCGGCTCCGTGCGGGCTCGGGGGCGCTCGCGTCCGCGCAGTCCGGGACGCTTCCGCAGCCACCGCCACTCGGGTCCGCGGAGGCGGTGCACGGCCCGGACGCCCCGCCGCTGTCCCCCCGCGGCCTCGGGGACTCCGGGTGGCCCGCGGCAGCCCCAGTGGGGTCTCCCGCCTCCCGGGGCCCTCCGCCGCTCACCGTGCTCTGCTCCTCGCCCATCGCCGCCCGCGGCCCGCGCCGCCGCTGCCCATCCAGCCGCCGGGACCCCCACCCGGCGCCGGCGGGCAGCGGGGGCAGCGGCTCGGCTCGCCTGGCGGCTGTGCTTCTGCTTCCGGGTCCCTCCTCCGAGTCTGGGACGCCACGAGCTCCCTGCGGGGAGCCCTCGCTCCCGGGCCGCGGAGCGCCGGGAGCCGGGCCCGGCCCGCTGCTCCTCCTCCTCGTCCTCCCGCGCGGCCGGGCACAGCCTCGGGGGCGCCGCGGGCCGCTCTCTCCGGGCGCGAGCGCGCCCGTCCCACATGCAGATCGGGGCGGCGCCGGGGCCCCGGGAGCCCCGGGCGGGGCAGAGGGGTCCGGAGGGAGGCGGCGTCAGTCCCGCGCCATCGCGGGTCCCTGCTGCGGGCCGCGCGGGACGGGCGGCCGGAGGGCGGTGGTCCTCCGGTCTCGGGGCCTTTGGCGCCGCCGCGGCGCACACCCGGCGGTGCAGCCGGAACGCCGGCGAGCCGCGGGGACCCCGGGGGAGCGGCCGGAGCGGGCGACCTTCCTCTCCTCCGGCTTCACCTAGCGCCCTGCTCGCCGCCACTGACCCCACCCCTCTGGCGCACACCTCCCCACACGTACACACGCTCGCTGGCACACGCGCGCTCACCCACACGCACCCCCCGAGTGGGTGTGATTTTACGAGCCGCGATGCGCTCCCGCGCCCGGGATTCACACTCGGCCTCAACAAAACCCTTCTGAGCAGGCAGGCTGCCCTTCGGGTTAGGCATCGAGTAGAACTTCCTACAAAACTACTCAATACCAGAGCTGGAAGGAGAGAACACTGGCTACAGAGAATTTGGTTTCTCTTGTTTCTCTTGGATCCATCCAATTTTAAATCCCTCAGAGAGAGCGTTCAGAGAAATACTCTAGGAATTATTCATTCAAAATGTGGCATTTAAAGCTGTTTTCTGTCTAATGGGGTAAGAGGGATTTGAAATCCACACACAAGCGAAAAAGCACTTTTAAGCTGGACCAGAGGACCAAATGGAATCCTGATGAGCGCTGATACTAATGAATTTAAGATTTATCACTTTTTCCTCCTCTTCAGTGTTCTTTTATGAACTATTTTTAACCCTTTAAATATTACGAAATGAGTAGCTCAAGATCGTAAACTGGCCTGGCCTCGTTATGAAACTGAATCATTGGTGGGAATCATGAGGAGTTTCATTAGCATAACCATATTTATCCTCAAAACTGTTTCCAAGACAACAATTATATTTGAGCCAGAACTTAATTATGTGTTGATCTATCTTTATTTTACAGGAAGTATTAGTCACCCAGACTGGTGTGTTTTAGTTCCCTAAAGCCAATGAAAACAGTTTTGGGAAGCCAGCCCTTGTGTTTTCCATCTTAACAGAGAATTTAATTTACACATTCATGTCATAGGAAGGAGCTGCGAAGGGTGTACAGTTTTTTTTAATCTTGAATTTGTTACTGGGTTGTTCTAAAATATTCTCCGAGTCAGATACAAATGCTAGAAAGGTAACTACCTATGCAACACCAAAAGAGGCAGCGTGACACCAGAGACATGTGTATCAGTGTGTCTGATGCTCAGCTGCACCCCAAAGGGATGGATCGAAGCTGTCAGTCTAAATGCCATCTCATTTGTCAGTCTGACCCAAGAACCAAGATTTCTTATTTGGAAGATTAAATGCTATTCAGAGATTTTTTTTCAAGTTGGCAAATTAATTTCCTGGTAACTGCTGTTTTCGCCAAATGATGCCTCTAGTGTTTATTGCTTTAAAGGCAGGAACAAGAGGCCCACATGTTGGGTCTTTTGTGTATGCCACCTGAAAACTATTCCTTCAAAAGGGTTACAAAAATATTGTTTTCCAGGTGACCACAGGCTGAGAGTAAGAGCAGAGTAACCATAATGGATACAAATTTTTTTTTTTTAAAGTGTATCTCCAGTATCTGTAGGAATGAAACCCCTCAAGGTCCTCCCACAGTTTGGGTCTCCCTACCCCTGCACACATTTGTCATAGGTATTCCAAGAATTTGTTCTTGCAAAGCCCACCATTTTTTCCCTTCATACCTCATGTTTCAGTTCATTGGCAGGGCTTTCCTAGACATGGAACCAACTCGAAGTTCCTGCTGGGATTCCTGAACGCAGCCCATGGCTCTCAGCCCTTCTTATTGCCATGACTTCCTCCCTGCAGAATTCATCTGGCCTCTGGGAAAAGAGAAGCATGCATACCATATCTCCAACCCGCCCCCACCCCCAGACAGCCTCGCATTTGTCTGAGTCACTGGCCCAGCATCCGCTGATGTTCAATCTAGGGTCCATGGGATACCGGCAGCATGGAAATAAGCTAAAAGGCAAAGTTAAAACACTGGTTCTACCATCAATTTCCCCTGAAAAGAAATGCGTGAAGTACCTATGATGATTGTACTGATAGGGTTTACTTTTTAATAAGGATTGGTTGAAAATATACTCTAGCATAAATTTCACTTATCTAATGCAAGCTTAATATTCTTGAAACTTACACCATCTGCTCATGCCAGACTATATACAGTTGTTAGTACAACATCAGCACGATCTGCCACCATCAGTTTCAGCTCCCAAAATTTCTTCACCTGCAATAAGCTATGCACCTTCCCTAAGCCTAAGCCTTCCAGTTGGAGTACTGACATAGTCAACTGTTTTAGTCAGTATTGAACATTATTTTTGTTATTTCCACTTTTCTTATCCCAGCCTTTAAATATGACTTGTTTTGGTTTTCTTGAAAATTTTTGTGCAGACATTAATTAGAAAATTAAAAACCCTAGATATGTTAACTTATTAGAAAAATGTTATGAGGTGTCAAAAAAGCTGTAAATTATTAAACTTTACATATGAAAGGTAAAACTAATCTCTTAACTGCTGTGGAGAAGAAATACATAATGTTTAAATACCATGAAATAATTATACAGCAAACACCTGACTTGTTTTTCTACCAGTCCTTCAATTATCAAATCAGGTAAAAAGAAATAAAAATCATTTCTTTTTAAAAATCATTTCCTGGAGAGGAATGAACAGGGTGGAATGGTTTTCTAGGTCTTCTCATAGGCACAAGGGAATGTTTCCTATTTTTCTCCCCCCTTCAGCCATGGAGCAAGAGACCTTCAAATTATTAGGGGAAGAGGCATCAAATGCAGCAGAGAGGAATGCAATTCTTTCACTTTCTTTTTGCACCTAAGTTCCATAAGGAAAACCCAAATAGCAGACTTTTATAAGATAATGTTAAAAATAAAACAAAACAGTATATTTCTTCGAATTATAAGAGGAAAGCCCCAAAGCTTGGAAAACAGAGAAAACCAAGAATAAAAAGGAGAGTGTAAAAAAGGAAGGAAGGAAGGATGGAAGGGCCTATTGCTCCATGTAACCACTGAAACTACCTTAATTTGTTGGTATGTTTTATTCTAGTGTTTGCATCTGTACGTATTAAATATATATTATCTTTTTTTTTGTTTTTCTTTAATTTAGTGATATATTCTGAACATTTTTCATATTATTAAGACATCTGTACATCAGGATTTGTGACCATAAAGACTTTTACTATATAGATGTGTCATAATTTATTTAACCAATTTCATATTTAAAAATTGATTATTTATGATTTTAAATATATATAACACTTAATGTGTTAATATGTATTATATTAACTTTGAAAATAAACTTTGTATACATTTCTAACACACCACAGCATAAAGTGCTAAAAATTAAGTTGCTGCAGAAAAAGGTAGATATAATATTGAGGCTTTATCACAGAAACTTAGCACCAATTTATAGTCCTGTCAATAGTGAGAGTGTGAGAGACACTACCTCTTTAATCATTATAAGGAGATTTTTGAAAATTAAAAATGGTGTAACTAATATCTCACTGTTTAATTAATGAGCACATTCCTTTCCATAAAAAGGGAAAAAGCAAATGTCAACTGTCAGTGACTCTTGGGATATGTGTGACACAGCACTGTATGTTATGGTCCTTTATTCCTGAGCTTAGAGTTGCAACAGCTTCCCCTTCCTTATCTTTTTTAATTTCCTCTTTACCTCTTCTGTTGACAATAGGGCTCCAAAAATGTTCAGAGCTCAACTCAGTCATAGTTAATACTTTTAAATCCGAGATGCCAATCCCTCATTTATAAAATATGGGTGTATTTATTTGATTCCCCCAAACTCACTCCCTAATGAATACTGTGCAAGGAAATCCCATCTCAGCCCATGTGGTGGAAGCTGCTTGAATTAAGACAAGAAGAGCTTCACTAACAGAGCAACATCAACCCTTCCTCCCCTGAGAGGACCAGTCACCTCTTTCTTGAAGGGGTGCCCAAGACCTTGCAGTTTCAAGGCAACTCAAAGTTTCCACTACTGTGGTGTTTGTTTACTAGAAACTGTCAGCCCTAGCTCTGCATCTAGAAATCCCCAGTCTCTTCTTCCCAAGGCACATGGTCACATGAGAGAAGCAAGTTCTCTCTGTTCCTCAGCTTCCCTTTCTGAAAGGGGTGTCAGGTCACAGCCTCCTCCTGACAGGCTTTGTTTACAGCAGGAGTCAGAAAAATTTACAGCCTGGCTCCTTGAAGACCCTGAGACTGGAATGCCTTCTTTGTTGGGTAAACAAGTACAAGATAAATCTCTTCTTGTACAGCCCTCGTACCATCCTTGCTGGCTCTTTCACAGTGAAGGATATCATTATGTCCAAACTAAATATTAATCCAGCATCGAAGCAGCAGAGACAAAGATGTACTTGTGCACAACAATGCTTTTGGATTTGCTTAGCAAAAGGGAAAGTGGATCTCTTCCAAATTAGGGAAGAAGAAAAAGGTAATTTGAAGAAAATTTGTTAAAACAGAGGAGAAGTGCTTATACAACTGTGTTAAGTGAAAAAGGAAAGAAAATGTAATGCATAACATGATTACAATGGTGTAGCATGTGTATGATACAGTAAGGACAAAAGTGATAGTGGTTATCCTGCTCAGTGCCCCTTTCCCTGGCAGTGGATGGAAATCTGGCTGTGATAGACCTCCCCAGAGAAAGGCCTAAGAGACCAGTGTGGAGCAGGAGGAGCAGAGCTTTGGGCTTAGAGCCATCAGGGATCCCCGGGGAACTAACACACCAAAGGACCCCATAGAGGCTCCCAGGGGTGCCCTCCGGATCAGAAGCTTTGGACAGGGGCCAGCCATCTGCATCCAGGAAAAGGACCAGCCCATTCTTGAACATGACTTTGAGAAATATACTTTCTGGTATAAAACTGTTGTTCCTCATTGGAAAACACCTCCACAAGAACCTAGGCAGGGAACCTGTGCAACCCTTCTGTACCAAATTTTGAACTGAGCTTTCCTGTCCTCTGGCCTTGACTGTGAGGGGACCAGGCTCACCGACTCAACTACCCCCAATCCCTAATGACGTCCCTTCTTTCTGAGGAAAAAGAAGTTAATAGTGATTATTATGTAAGTATAGTGATGTGGTAATGAATTTCTTCTCACTTCCTAAAATTTCTAAACTATTATGTTGCTTTTATAACAACATATCAAAAATAGAAAAAGAAGATTTTTCAAAAGAGTGAAACAGTTTCAATCTAATGAACAGGAACATAGGCTTGGTGTTCATAGAAGTTATTTACATGCACAGTTGTGACAGTTAAGGTAAGCAAGTCCTTTGCTTGTGTTACAATTCAACTCAACAAACATTTCCTGATGGTCCTTTAGATCCTGTGTCAGCTCTGGAAAATTCAGTGTACTTATTTGTTCAATGGAGAAAATGCTCTTTTCCCCAAATTTTGTTTCTTTAATATTAACTTTATAACATCTATGAAACACTTTAATCTGTCCAGAGCATATCTTTCCTGTAAGTGAACGCCCAGTCCCTAGCCTTCTACACACATTTAATTTGCAACAAAATATTTTTAAAGGAAAAATGAAAGAATGATCATCTATGGTTACTTAAACTTTAGGTAGAACTAGGGTTCTCAAATTGGGTGCCAAGCTGCCCTGAGGCACAGCAGCAAACTCGAGGGTCATCGTGGGATATTTCCTGGGTTGGCCAAGAAGTTCATTTGTTTCTTTTCTGTAAATAGGAAACCGTTTTGTTAGATTGCACTGTGACAGCTGTCATATCAGCATGCATTTATAAAAATTATCAAAACTAGTGAATCTGTGTGTATTTTAATATTTAAGAAAATAAGCCACATTTTGACATATTATGCTTTATTATTTAGCGAAAGGTACAGATGTAACTGAAATGCTAAGAAGATTTGTGCAGTGTATGGAGAAGATGCTGTGATTGATTATGTCAAAAACGGTTTGCTAAGTTTTGTGCTGGAGATTTCTTTGGACTATGCTCCACACTAGGGTGGACCAATTAAAGTTGATAGCAATCAAATTGAGACATTAATTGAGAACAACCAATGCTTTTTTTAAAAGATTTTATTTATTTACTTTTAGAGAGAGGGGAAGGGTGGGAGAAACATCAGTGTGTGAGGGATCACATGCCCCCATCTGGGGACCTGACCTGCAACTCAGTCATGTGCCTGACTGGGAATCGAACTAACAACCTTTTGATTTGTAGGCCAGCACTCAATCCACGGAGCCACACTAGCTAGGGCAGAGGACAATCAATGTTATATCACATGGGAGATAGCTGACATACTCAAAATATCCAAATCACTAAAGTTATGACTGAAAATGAAAAATGTGTCTTTTACAGAAAGAAACTAAATGGGCTTTTTGGCCAACCCAATGAAATTCTTCAGGGAATCACAGCATCACCTGTTGGGCACAATGCAAACTACTACTGTTAAGTTATTAGGAATTTCTTTTGGCCTAAAGGACTCCATGAAAAATTACTGAGACACAGTGCTCCATAATCAAGAAAGTTTGGAACCTTGGGTTGGAAACCCAGTGTATAGGGCAGAAACCACAGGATAAAGACCCTAATCTCCTAGAAATTCCCCTTTAAAACTTACAAAAGTCATTTGTGTGTTAAAGGATTAATCTTGGCTAAAGAAAGGTTTGGTGCTTGCCCTCAGCCGCTGGGAAGTAACCTCTAGGCTCTGACTGAAGGAATAGCCTAACCAGTGAGTCTCATTGTTAACCTGGGATCCTTAGCCCACACACTCAGTCTGTGCTAACAATGTGATTTATGTTGGGGTCTTGGGTCATGTGGTATCAGCTTGTCCTACAGAGGGACTGGAACTAAGATCAGTCATGTCTGTCTCACTGACTTCTAAGGCAAACCCTGGACACCAATGCCTGGTGAGCATCGTGGTTGGCAATATCCCATGCATGTTGTCACACATCATTACTGGGAGAAATAATTGGTGGCCAGACATTGCACTGGGAGAAGACAGCTGGCGGCTTCATGCTTGATCTGTCCCGGACCTTGCACTGTGTATCTTTGCCCGTTGTGAATTTTCATCTGTGTTCTTTCACTGCAATAAACCATCACTGTGAGTTAACAGTTTGACTGAGTTCTGAAAGTCTTTCTGGAGAAGTATTGGACCTGAGGGTATTCTTGCCAGCTTCTTAAATGACAACAATTCAAAAACAGAAGTTCATGAACATTTTTGTTTTCCATTTTTCTTGTTTTCCCTAGCAAAAAAGATGTCATTGAGAAGGCATGATATTCACTAATATAAGATAAGACTAGTTTAATATAAAATAAAAATAAGTGAAAATGTATTACCTTGTTATGGTCATATAAGAAAGTTGATTTCCTTTGATAATAGAGATAAGTAACTAATCTTTTTTAATATACAGTTTGCTTGAGATTGGTTTTAACATTTTGCTTGACGAAATCCAGCAAGAGGGTTAAATGATTTGGAAATTTTCTAGACTGACAGCTTAAGCCATTCAGTTGTATTTATTTTACAATCATAAAAATATTATTATCTATTTATCTCTTAACACACTGTTACCAAGTTGGAATGGGAAAGCCCAGCTGCCTTTGGGGGCTGTTAAATATCACAAGCTGCTTCTCAAACACTGTGGAATCAATAAAGCTGAAAATATTTTCTCAAATACGTAAAAAAATTTCTCAGCATGTAAGTATCTTAAAAGGCTTTTTATATAAATATTCATAACTTAGAGCTCCTGTCAAGATGGAGGGGTAGGTAGATATTTCTTGCTTCTTCCCACAACCACAAGAAGGATAACAGCCAATTTAAAAACAAAAAAACAACAAGAACTGCCAGAAAATTGAATGGTATAGAAGTCTGAAAACCAAGGAATTAAAAAAAAGCATTCATCCACACATTACACCAAGACAAAGAAATATGACCCAAATGAAAGAACTGATCAAAACTCTAGAAAAACAACTAAATAATGAGGAGATAGCCAACCTATGAGATGTAGAGTTCAAAAGTCTGTAACTAGTAATCAGGATGTTCACAGAAATGATTGAGTATGTCGCAAAATAAAGGGAGAAATGAAGGCTATACAAAGTGAAATAAAGGAAAATATACAGGGGACCAACAGTGAAGGGAAGGAAACTGGGACTCCAATCAATCATTTGAAACAAAAGGAAGAAATAAACATCCAACCACAATAGAATGAAGAAACAAGAATTCAAAAAAAAATTAGGAGAATCTAAGGAACTCTGAGACAACTTTAAATGTTCCAACATCCAAAATTTAAGGGTGCCAGAAGGAGGAAAGGAAGAGCAAGGAATTGTAAACTTAGTTGAACAAATAATGAAGGAAAACTTCCCCAGCCTGGTGAAGGAACTAGACATGCAAGTTCAAGATGCTTATAGAGTCCTAAAGAAGTTGGATCCAAGAAGAAACACACCAAGGCACATCATAATTACATTAGCCAAGATTAAAGACAAGGAGAAAATCTTAAGCCGCAAGAGAAAAGGAGACAGTTACCTACAAAGGAGTTCCCATAAGACTATCAGCTGATTTCTCTAAAGAAAACTTATAGACAAGAAGGGGCTGGAAAGAAGTATTCCAAATCATGAAAGGCAAGGACCTACATCCAAGATTACTCTATCCAGCAAAGCTTTCATTTAGAATGGAAGGGCAGATAAGGTGCTTCCTAGATAAGGTCAAGTGAAAGGAGTTCATCATTACCACACCCTTGTTATATGAAATGTTAAAGAGACTTATCTAAGAAAAAGAAGATGATCAAAAACTATGAACAGTAAAATGACAACAAACTCACAACTATCAATAACTAAACCTAAAAAAACAAAAACAAAAACTAAGCAAACTAGAACAGGGACACCATAACAGAAATGGAGATCACATGGAGGCTTATCAGTGGGGTAGGGGAGGGGAGAATGGAGGGAAAACATACAGAGAATAAGAAGCATAAATAGTAAGCACAAAATAGACAGGGGGAGCTTAAGAATAGCATAGGAAATAGAAAAGTCAAAGAACTTATATGTACAAACTATGGACATGAACTGAGGCGGGGCAGAATGCTGAAGGGAGGAGGTGCAGAGAGGAGGGGGATAAAGGGGGGAAAATATGGGACAACTGTAATAACATAGTCAATAAAATATACTTAAAAAACAAATATTACTAACTCATTTAAATGCTATTTTTGGTTATCTTTACAAGACTTTGGAGCTGTTATTATAAACTTTGCAGGAATGATACTGTATTTCATAATTGTAGAAAGGGAAAAGGACAAGATTGGGCAAATTAATACCTGTATTTTAGTCATATTTTGTCATTGACTATTTATTTGCCTGAACTTTTCTGGACCTCAGGTTTTACTTCTGCAAATTGGGAAGATTGGACTAGATGACTCTAAGGTTTATCTCAATATTAAAATCATTTTCCATTTAACCAGCAGGTCGTAATCTGAACTCTGTGCACATTTTTGTGAAAAGCATAGGGCTTATAAATAGTGAATATAGCTTCATCCATGCCCTGGGGAATCTTGTAATTAAACAGAGAAGACAGATATCAAACTATAATATCAGAGGTTTTGATGGATGCTATCAGAGAACTATAAACTTGGGACTTTGGAAGTCGCAATGTAGGGAAGATTTCTGCCTAAGGGGGTCATAGAAGGTTTCATGGAAGACCTGAAGATGAATTAGCTTTCTACGGGTGAAGAAGGAGGTAAGGATAATAAATATTTCAGTAGGGGAGTTATATGAGCAAACGCATGATGGAACAACACGTGTGGTGCCTTGAGTGGAGCTTGTGGTCCTGGGTGTCTGATTATATGCAATGTGTACAGAAAGGACAGAAGATGAGGCAGGAAAGATAAGCTGATCCAAAATTGTTCAGGGACATTTTGCTGAATAGTTTTGTTTTCCCTTCTGAATCCCCTTTCCGCTTTTGTCTACCCTCGGTGTCCCTGGAGGCTGAGCCACAGGGGCATGTGTCAGTAGTTTCAATTGCCCTCTGCTTTCCAAAGCAGTTCAACCCAGAGAAGGCGCTGGCAGGTGACCAGAGTTTTGGTCTTTATTTTTCTGGCCTTCAGTTGGCCAGTCCCTATGCGTCATCTGTGCCCTACTATCAAAGGTCAAGGGTGCTATCATCTCTGGGTTCTGAGAGTCTCTCCTGGCCAAAGGTAGGTTTATTATTTTCCTAGGGCTGCTGTAACAAAATGGTTTGTTTAAGAAAACAAAAATTTATTGTCTTATATTCCTAGAGGCTAGAAACATGAAACCAAAGTTTCGGCAGGGCCCTGTTCCCTCTGAACTCTGTAGGGGAAAACGCTTCCTCGTCTCTTCTGGGTCTCTGTGTTTGCTGGCAATCCTGGGCATTTCTGGGCTTGTAGAAGCACCAGTCCAACATTTGCCACTGTCATCATTTGGCCACCTTTTCTCTATGTGTCTGTTTCCATGTCTCTTTTTATATGGGCATCAGTCACAATGGATTAAGGGCCCACAGTGCTCCAGTATGACCTTATTTTAGCTAATAACATCTGCAACAATCCTAGATCCAAACAAGATAACATTCTGAAGTACTGGGGGGTTAGGACTTCACATATCTTTTGAGGGGACACAATTCAACTTATAATAGGAGGTAAGGTTCCCCAGAGTTGCTAATCCCAGGGTACCACATTGTGCCTTACACAAGTCCTAAACCCTGTCCACATCATTATAATTGGCCCCTTACTAAGCTTTGTTAAGCTACCCAACTTGCTTCTACCATCTGTTTTCTTCAGAGATTCTGATTATGTAGAATGATTGCTTTGACAATGATTTGACCAGGTGTTTTGATTTGTTTTGTTTTGTTTTAGACAGTAGAGTAATAATCAGTTCTCGTGTAAGAACAATAGATAGTGTGGAAAAGTAAAGTATGCATTACAAAAAGGAGACACAAGAGGCAAGATATGAGAGAGTAGTCTATTGTTATGTTATGTTCTTATGTTGAGATATAACAGGGTATGACAGGGTCTCAAGTGGGAAGGAATACCCATGACTTCCTGTATCCCAGAGTAAAATCCAATGTCTTCTTTAAGGTCTTTCATTAGGTTTCCCCTTTTCTCAGACCCCTGCTCACACTTCTCCCTCACTGCTACACCGACTCTCACTGGCCCTTCACCATTCCACAAATGTCCCTATCACACTCTTACTCCAGGGCCTGGATCTCTGTTCCCTCTGCCTGGTGAGTTGTTGCACCTGGGCTCTGCTCAGTATGTCCCTTTGTCTTAGAGACCTTCCTTACCAACCTCAGTAAAATATCACCACCCTCATGTATCTCATCCCCGGTCATCTCTAGCCCTTTAGTCTCTTTCCCCCCAAATATACACCAAGTGACATAGTATATGTTTATTTATCTTTTAGTTGTTAATTGTGGCCCTCCCCCCTCAGATTTTGAGCTCCCTTAGTTCAAGGGTATTTTTCTGTTTGTTATTTTTGTCCGTAGTGGATAGAAATGTGCCTCACAATAGTAGGTGCTCAATAAACACTTATTAAATGGTAGTCACCTTTAGAGATAGAATCTACAGGATATGGTTCCTGTAGATGTAATGTAGTAAAAAGGATGACATACAAGGAATTAAATATAGCTCCAATGGTTCCCCCCACCCTGCCACTTAGGTAAACCTGATTTCACACAAGTAATTTGTTGTGCCTTTCTAAAATGAGATTTTCTAACCCCGTTTAGTTATTTTTGCATTTACATTTCAGCAATTTTAAAAAATTTCAAATGTCTTTTATTTATCATTTATTTATTTATTTTTCATTTTTAGACAGAGGGGAAGGGAGAAAGAGAGGGACAGAAACATTAGTGTGGTTGCCTCTCACGCACCCCCTACTGGGGACCTGGCCTGCAACCCAGGCATGGGCTCTGACTGGGAATCAAACCAACGACCTTTAGGTTCTCAGGCCAGTGCACAATCCACTGCGCCACACCAGCCAGGGCTCAAATGTCTTTTCAAAAATCCTAATGTTTGTGATAGAAATCAGTAATTCTTATGAGACATGTGAGCAGGTTGTTCCTCAAATACAGTTTTAAGATGGTGCCTCAGGTTTGTATTCTGTTACTAGAGTGTATTAGCTGATGCTACCGATACTGTTCTCTGTGGGGGTTGTGGCTCGGACTTCTACAGCTTTATTGCCCTTTCCCTTAACTTCATGTAACAGTTTTGTTTGCCTGAGCCTCATTAGTTGATGCAATGCTTCCTTCTTTATATGAAATAGTTAACTTAGAGAATTAGTCAATATACTTAACGTGATTATCCATCTTGTTCTGTGATGCATGATATTTGTTACTTAATTGCTTGCTTCCAATTTTATGGATGACTAAGAGTTACTGTGAAATTACAACTCAACAAGGCCCTATGGTACAGGCTTTCCCTCACCTAAGAAACTGTCCAGCGTGGTGCCAGCATTTCTCAAAATGGCATCTGCGGATGAAATTCTGCAGGCATATGGGGACCCAGTCTGCTGACCTCTAACTGTTATAGCGAGTCATACATGGATCTGCAAAACCTCTCAGACCCTATACTCTAGAGAGTGTTTATGTTATTAGGAATAGTCCTTTTCACCCTGCTTGATGTGGCTCAGTGGATTGAGCACTGGATGCAAACCTAAAGGTTGCAGGTTTGATTACCAGTCAGGGCACATGCCTAGGTTGTGGCCTGGTCCAGAGCCAAGTCCCCTGTTGGGGGCATGCGAGAGGCGACCGATCGATGTTTCTCTCACACATCAATATTTCCTTCCCTTTCTTTCTCTGTCTCTTCCTCTACCTCTAAAAATAAAGAAATAGATAAAATCTTTTTAAAAACATACCTAATTCTTTAATAAAAAAGGACAGCCGTTTTAAATTTATAGGGAAAATGAAGTAAGAAAATTAGGATAATTTTTAATGTTACCAGTGATAAATAACCATCAATGAACTTGAATCAAGCATGATGACTTTTGGGAAAATTATCTTCTTTGTTTCCCTCAGATCATATGATTAATAAACTATTTTAAAGTCTAGATATAATGCTTATTTTTTATGTTCATTAAAATGCAGCAGTGAGAACTTGGAGTGTACAATCATTTTTTTCTGTTTTACAAATACATTTCTTATTGTTTATTCTATTACAGTTGTCTCAATTTCCTTTTTTCTCTTTTGCTGCCTTCCACCCAGCGCACCCCTCTCACACACAATCAATCTCCTCTCCATTGCCCATGTCCTTGAGTCATTCACACATGTTCTTTGACTAATCCCTCCCTCTTCTCTCCACCATTATCCCCCCACACCTCTTCCTCTCTGAATGCTGTCAGTCTCTTCCATGTTTCCATTATTCTGCTTCTATTTTTCTCATTCATTTATTCTGTTCATTAGATTCTTCTTATAAGTGAGATCGTATGGTATTTGTCATTTTGCTGACTGGTATATTTTACTTAACAAAATAGTCTCCAGTTCTATCCATGTTGTAGCAGGAGGTAAGACTTCCTTTTATCTTTCTGCTTTGTAGTATTCCATTGTGTAAATGTACCACAGTTTTTTAATCAATCATTTACTGACGGCCACTTGGGCTGTTTCCAACACAGCTACTGTAAATAGCACTGCTATGCATGTAGGGTGCATATGCTCTTTTGAATTGGTGTTTCAGGATTCTTAGGGTATATTTTCAGCAATGGGGTCACTGGGTCATAAGGCAATTTCACTTTTAATTTGTGAAGGAAATTCCATACTATTTTCCTCAGTGGCTGCACCAGTCTGCATTCCCACCAGCAATGCACTAGGGTTCCCTTTTCTCCACATCTTCACTAGCACTTGTTGTTTGTTGATTTATTAATGACGACCATTCTGACAGGTGTGAGGTGATGTCTCATCGTACTTTTAATTTGCATCTCACTGACGGCTAGTGATGTTGAGCATTTTTTCATATGTTTATGGGCCATCTGTATGTCCTTGGAAAAGTGTCTATTCAGGTCCTTTGGGTTATTTGTCTTCTTGGTGTTGAGTCACATGAGTTCTTTATATATTTTGGAGAGGGTTTATATTACAGGGCTTATATTTAAACCTTTATCTGATGTATCATTGGCAAATATGTTCTCCCCTACAGTTAGTTCCCTTTTCATTTTGATGATGGTTTCTTTAGCCATGCAGAAACTTTTTTTAATTTGCAATACTCATTTGAAAGACTATTAAAAGTTAAAATAGGAACTTAGAGAAAAATTCAGTTGTTTATTAAAAAAATTATAATCAAATTATTTTTAAAAGTCAAATTATGACAACTCCCTGGCTAGGGAGAACTATGCTTGTTGGTTTCATGCCATTTTCCTCTAAATTCAAAGCAGCCAGATTATTTCTGCTGAGGTTAGCGCTGCAAAAATATTGTGAAATAAGCAATGTGGGTGTTGGTGTTTCCTCTACCTTATTTTGTTTATGGTATAAGTGCTAGAATCTTGTGTTGCTACTTGGAAAATAGTGTTGCTCATCCTATTAATCTGTCAAGACCCAGAATTTCCCTTAATCATTCCCTCCATCAAAACTACTTTCCCCATATTCAATTCCTTCAGGCCTGTGTGCTGCCCTCCAAATGACCAGGGGTAAATATTATTCTTGATACTATCACACATATCTGTAGCATGACTCAAAATGTGTTATCACATGCATTATCTCATGCCCTTATTCAACATTATGCCCCAGGAATATTTACTATATAGAAGTTGCAAACTATAGCTCACCACCTCCTTTTGTATAGCCCTCAAACTAAGAACAGTTTTTATGTTTTTAAGGAACAATTAATAAAAATAAAGGAAAAGAATATGAAACAGAATGTCTGCTAAAAAACAGAAAAGTATTTACTATATGCCTCTTTACAGGTGAAGTTTCCTTTATTAAATTCTCTTTCTCTTGCTCTCAATTTCTTTTCCATAGAATGGAATGAGAATAATTACTCCCTTCTCACTAATCATAGCCTGAGACCCTGCTGACCTTATTGTCCTTACTCATCCATCTCTTTGAAGATGCACCAGGGAAAAAGCAATGGAATGGTAGGGATAAATAAGACAAAAGGAGAGGAAAGGATGGGGTTATAAAGAGTTACATTATGTTAGAAGAACGTGAATAAAAGATTCCAAAATAGGAGCTACTTTCCCTTATTCTTCCTAAACTCAAATGTATCCTCAGAATATGAACAATTAATAATAAGAAGGATGAGAAGTAGGAAGAAGATGAAAATTGAATACTTTTGGACACTTACTTTGTACCAAGAACTCTAGGAGGTACATTCACATACATTATCTTACTTAGTTCTCAGTATATACAAATAGTGTCCTATATAAATCAATTACCCAAGAATGATCTGTGATTCTTAGCAGCTCATAAAATAATGTGGGCCCAAAGACATCTAACAGAAAGATAGAATAGATAGAGGTTAGCAATATGTATTAAATTACAGGAATAAAATCCCTAGGACACGGTCCAAATTGCTGTTATTGGATATGCAACATCAGAAAGCTTTGGCTAATTCCCATCTATGTTAAATTTTAAATCACATAATTATTTGGTCTTCAATTTTTTTATCTGCAAAGTTAGAGGGATTACATGGATCACTTGAATGTACTCCATCTCTAAGGGCTATTGGCCTAAAATGTCATCATTAGTTAAACTGTGAGTAATCACATTCTTCCAGGTCCAAAGCATATCAACAGTTAAGACAATAAAATTATATCATAACTTTGACTGCCCTGAAGGCTATGAAAGTGAGCTAGGATAAAGTTCAATAAAAATACAACTTTTCAAAATACGTATCTACTTTTCTTGATATGCTGAATACTATAACAGAACATATTCTCCTAGAGATTTAACATTTCTGTGTGTTTTTCAAACTTTAAAAACTGACAATTGAGTTCTGCTTCAATGGCCATGTAAGTTTCTACTGAACTGACCCTCCCTTGCATAATACCTCCGATATCCCTGCTCTCACACCATATAGAACAGTTAATTGGAGAAGGGTGCTAGGCCTCCCTGTAAAAGCCTTAATCACTGGGCTTTGAAGAAAATCATAGGAGAATATTTTTGTGCTTGAGCATAGGCAAAGTTTTCTTTGACAGATGAGGAAAAAAATAACTCTAAAAACAAATTGTAAATTATCAATCTATCAAACTTTAAAACTTCTCCTCAAAAGAAATGCAAAACCATCAAGTTGAAGTCTGGGAGCAAATATTTTTAAAATGTCTATTTGATAACAAACACTGGTATATAAGCTGTATTAATACTTCTATAGTTTGATAGTAAGAAGGTCAAACCACCCAAAAAACAGGCAAAGAATTTGAAAAGAAAATTTTTAAAAAGAAGACATATATATGACAAATAAGCACAAGAAAAAGTGTATATATCATTCATTGTCAGGAAAATGCAGATTAAAACCTCAAGGGGATATGGCTCCACAACCATCAGGATGGCTAGACTT
The DNA here is from genome assembly GCA_028533065.1 of Trachops cirrhosus. Classification (NCBI taxonomy): domain Eukaryota; kingdom Metazoa; phylum Chordata; class Mammalia; order Chiroptera; family Phyllostomidae; genus Trachops; species Trachops cirrhosus. Next base: position 162,667,584 of record CM052541.1, on the reverse strand, counting down.
AAAAAAGACTCATAGTACTAAATGCTGGTGAGGAAGCTGAGCAAGTTAAATTCTCATACATACTTCTTGGTAATGTAAAAGTATATAATGACTTCATAAAAAGAGTTCTACATTGCTGTAAAACTAAACATACACCTATCCTATAACCCACTAATTCTGCATGACTGATTGGAGTTTAACTCACAAATGTTCCTTTATGCAAAGAAGAGGAAAGTACTAACAAGGTGATACAGACTGAATATTTTTGTTTTCTCAAAATCCATATGTTGAAACCTACTCCGCTAATGTGATGGCATTTGGAAGTGAGGCCTGTGGGAGTCCTTACGAGTGGGATTAGTACACTTAGAAAAGAGGCCCCAGAGAACTGCCTTGCCCCTTCCAATGTGTCAGGTTACCGTAAGCTGTCTATGAACTGGAAAGTGGCCCTCATCAGTCATGGAAGCTGCTGGCACATAATCTTGGACTTGTCAGCCTCCCGAAATATGTGAGATTAATTTCTATTGTCTGTAAGCTACCCCATCTGCGGTATTCTGTTATGTAGCCTGAACAAACTGAGACACTATGCCTAATTGTTTTACATAAAAATTCAGATTTAATCTAGAGCAAAAACTTGAGAAGATGGGCTCTGGGAGAAATGTGGCCAGATTCTCAGGTGAAGAGAAAGCTGAGAGCCCCTGGAAGGCACTGTCCAGTAACAAATGCCTTCTTGCTCTATTTGGCTGTCCACAGGACTTCGGGCACGAAAGCATGAAATCTACTTAGTGTTTTTTAAAGATGTTAATGTTCTAATGACTGCATCTCTGCAGCTCCTTTGACCATTTTGAGAAGGAATTTTTCAGCTGTCACTAAACCAGCTTATGATTGGCCTTGAACTGGAAGACAATAAATGATCTACTGAACAGATAGCATCAACCTACAGCACTTCTCTGCCTGAGTAATCACAGGTTTTCGGCCTTCCTCATGGGACATTTGCAGTGAAATATTCAGGTACCTCAAGCTTTTGCCATGATGCTACTGATTTTAGATATTTTTTCTCCAAATATATATTTCCAATAAACATATTAATTGCATTATATTACACTTTATTATTTACCAACAGAACCATGTGTCTTTAACTATGCAGGGCCCCCTCATTTTTTCTGTCCTCTGTCTTGTTTGGAGTTCTTCTGTTGTACCAAAGTTCCCATTCATCATCCACTGCTTCCCTCTAACACAGCAGTTATTTCACAATCTTCTAATTATTGTTTGCTTACCTCTCTTTGCTATCAGACCATAAATTCCTTGAAGGTAGGGCTATCACTTACATATCTTATACTCCCATCACTTATATATCAGACGGATAGTCAGAAACTCAGAAATATCTGTTCATGAATAAATGAATTCAGTTTGAAGATTCACTCAGATTTAACTCGGCTCTACATTATGAAATAAAGCTAAGACAATTCAGAGTAGAGCTTCAAAAAAGGAAAAAAAAGTAAATTGACATGAAGGTAAAATTCCAGGAGACCCTATCTCATACATCAGTTTGCTGAAGTCCCTCTCTAGGTCACCTTCCTTCCTGGTATCATGGTACCTGGAAAGTTGAAGCTTCAATCAAATAATGGCTTAGATATATACCTAATCCAGCCTCCACTGAAGCATCCCCAATCTGCAAAGAATACATTTTTCTAGTGACTGTCTTCATGTCCCTTAAATTCATTGTCTCTGAGCCTTAAACAGTACTGGTTAAATATTGATAGACATGAGCTTCTGATTGTGTGGTTTTTGCTACTTATTCCCTTTGTAATGGCATATTTGGCAGATGTGTTTATATTGTGGAATGAAGTGCCATTAATATATTGTTGTCATGAAAAATTAGAATAAATATTCATCTCTCTTATTTTGGCATACAAAGGCCCATGCGGTCTGGCTCTTGTCCACTTTTTAACTTCATCTCAACGTTCTCTTTCTTCCACACCATGCTCCACCTCTGTGGGTCTTATATTCCTTCCATATTCCAAGCTTATTCCTACCTTGGGGCTTTTGCACTTGCTATTCCTTTGCTTAGTGTGTATTCCCCTCTCTCAACGCCCACCTATGCATGGCTAGTCCTTCTCCATGTTCAAGTCTCAGCCCAAATGTAACCTCCTCAGTTGGTCTCATATTACATCACCCAGAGTCATTTGCTTCATAGCACTTATTACCAGAGAGATTGTCTCTTTTATTTATTCATTGACTTTTCCATTTGAATGTAAGTTCCATAAAAGCTAAGACCTATATAATTTCATCATTGCTATAAAATCAGCCCTGGTGTTTAGAAGAGTACCTGAAAAAAGTAGGCCCTGGCGAAATGTTTTAGTGACTAAAGGGGAAAGACAGCCTGCTTTCCCCCATCAGTTGTCAATAGCTCACTGATTTCTGGAGTGCTGGGAACCACACATTTTAACATCCACTAACTTCTTCAATTAATTCTCAGTTTCTGTGCTAGTCTATTGATTGTGATCTCTGGGTAATTATAATTACTTTGAAGATAGGGTTCTTTTATTCTTCTTCTTTGTAATTCTGCACTTTTGTCTCCTTGGGAGTAAATGGATGTTGACTATCTGATGGTTGTCCATGGAAGGGGAGATGCCCTCTGCACAGCTGGAAATATGAATTCACTCTGAAGGAAGAAACAGCTTTGAGATAGGGTTCATCATTGTAGGGATGAAGCTATGGGGCAAAAACTCTTGTGGATAGCTAAGTTCAGAGGGTAAAGAGCAGAGAATACTAGCTAGAAACTTTATAAAAATTGGAAGAAAAACAGAAGCATACCTACTTAGTGTAGCAGAGAGGATGGGGATGGGGAAGGAGGGTATAAAGGAGTGATTAACAGCAGTGAAGGATTGTGTAGAAGAAATAGTTTCCTAAAGCTGTGGGATCAAAACATGATTGCGAAGTGTTCTGGAAGAAGATGATTGATTAGCCATATATTTGGCATTAGAATTCCATCTTTACTTCCTTAGCAAGCAAAATATTGAATGCATTATTGTGATTTAATGGACTAAATTGTCTGGCCTGATTTTTCAGAAGGAACATCCATACAAATGTATTTCTTTTGCTTTAGATTTATTGATTCCAAATGTAATTGCATCTGGATTTTCTCCATTTATCTGAGCTTTATTCATTTCCTTTTTCGATAAACTCATACTTTTTATTGCCTTCCTGTTTGCTATAGTCCTGCCTCTATACCATTTCCAAAGTCATTTTAAAATGCCCCATGGGGTTGATAGTTCCTTGAGTGATATTGAAGACATAGTAAATAATATGGACCCATTCTCACCTTCAGAAAGGAAGAAAGATGTGTCACTGAAATGCCCTTGAAAAAGTGGTTGGGAGGGGAGCAAAGCATTCCATAAACATTATACCTTTGGAAGAATTGTGGAAAAAGCACATAGAATTGTACCTCTTGTCAAAGCAATTAATTTGGCAATCCAGTCAAGTTGGATTGGAAAGACCAATCAAGTTAGTGGAAAAACCAAGCTGTTCTAGTGCCATATCTCACCATGAACCGGTTATATGATTTACACAAGTTGTTTAGGTTTCATGTCTTCAGTTCTCACATTTGTGTGAAAATGGGACACAACAACCTGGGTTGGACCAGGTGATTTCTAAGGTCTCATTGAGATCTATCATTTTATGGTTTTTTAGAGAAGAAAGTTTGAGTATGGCAAAATAAGTAATACAAATAAATAAAAGGAAATACTAGCCTGTTAGCTAGTATTCTTGTGCAGGTATAGAGTCCACTGAATTATCTTTCTTTTTCACTTTCTATATTTTTAGATCCCTTAATTATTTTTTGAAATTTCTCAATTATTTTCATTGAGAAATTTTATATTTATTCCCTTTAGTGCCAGAGAAATAAAACATATAACACATTGAGAAGAATCCTTAAACAGTAAATGAGAACACAAATGTCAAATTAAAAGTTCCAAGTTCACTTTATTTTTAAGTTATATTTATTGTTAAAGAAAAAATCTTCACAGTCAAAACAAAAAGGAGAATCAATACAATAATTTTGATTCCTGTAAGGATAGGAGGAAAAAAGACTTCCATGAATAACGTAGCATGGTATAGAAAGACACAGGTTCCTTCTGTTTAGGCCTACAAACCATGAGAGAAGGTTCTGCTTTTTAAATTTACTAAACATCTCCTCTACCTCCCAACTAGCTTGCAATTCTTTGATTATTAGTAACATTGAGCATCTTAGCATATGTTTTTTCACTGTTTGTAGTTCTATCATAGTGTTTGACTATTTTTCTATTAATTGATTTATATACTCAATTTATTAACCTGTTTTCTCTTATAGATATATTAACTTTCTTTATGGTTTAGCAATGTTATAACAGCTAATCACATTTTATTTTATTCAACAATTGTTTCTTATTGACACCCATGCTTTTATTGGTGCAACAAATCAGACATCAGCTCATAGGTCAGTACTCATAGGAAATATCTCTGAAGGTCTCATATGCACCTTCTAATAAGCTATTGTTTTCAAAGTATCCCATTACTAACTCAGACCAGTGGGATTACAGCACAGTGCTTCATTGCTAATCCAGTGAATTGGCCTCTACTTCCTCTGTATGCCTGCCTCATGGCCCCTTCCCAAATCATAATTTTTGATATGTTATACTTACTCTGCATATGCTTTCCAGCATGCAGGACTTTATCTTTCAAGAATTTAGAAATATTAAAAGTGCCAGTATTTCAATGGAGACCTGAAAAAAGCAAAGAACCATTTTTTGGCAATAAAGGCAAAAAAATTAATAGCTTGTCTTGACTTTATTTCACAAGTGAAATAGTTCAGTAAAATGAAAGCATAGTTTTAGAAGTAGAATTATGGAATTGGAATTAATACTTTGCCAAATTTTATGTTCTTGGCAAAATCATTTGGAGAAATCTACAATGATCATCTAATTTACTGAGAGTTGCAATCATATGAGAAATATCCACATACTAAGAACAATTATTTTGTTTTGTAAAGAGGGAAACACTGGACAATAGTTTTTATGTTATATTAAAGTTAAAAATTAAATATTTCCATAGTTTTACATGATGGACAATAGGCAGACAAAAACTATAACCAAGAAGCAAGTGAATTATAATAGAAAGTATTGAATTAATCAGTTGCTTATTCTAATTTATAAGTGAATATTGGAATAAATTAAGACTAAGTTACTGTATTATCCAAATTAGATCATGTATGATTCACAACAGAATGGTTCATCATTTTTATCTATTTCTTCTTTTTCTTACTTGAAGAGTTATTAAGCACTGAACATTTGTAAAAAATTCATTTGGAGTAGTAATATTACAACACCCCATTCCATCATTCATAATATGAATTTTACAATATTAATAATTTAAAAGTATTCTGGAAAATAGTCTAATTAAGTAATTAACTATGATAGACTTCTACATGGGATGGATAAAATTTGCCACTTAATTACATTTCTCTTCTCCTTCAGGATAAAATTTTAGAATTAGATTAAAAAAAATCCCTATACATACATGAGTAGATGACATAACACTTACTTGATCATATCCTACTTCATATAATCTATTTCCTAAAGAAATTTACTCTATTATACAAAGCTTCTCTGGTAATCATAGTATGAATCCTCAAATGATGCAATTAAATTTTAATAAATTTAAAGTTAATGCCTCATATGATAAAACTAAATTAAAAAATTAAAAAAATTAAGTTATCTTTGAATAATAAGGAAAACATATAGTTGATGAACTCACTCCTATTTCTTATGACTAGCTTAATACTCAGGACATATAGTCTATAGTTTCTTTAGATTTCATTTTTAATAATTCAATGATGTCTTAAAAAATTAGCCAGGTATTCATAGGTTAATCACAATGTTAGAAGTAGTTTTCAGCTTAGATTTTTTCTCAAACTTTTTTCTTTCTTGCTCCAGTAGGTGTAAAACATTCTGGGGAAGGTCTTGGTGACCTAGTCACTGAGTGAGCTTTCAGAAGCTGGGGCTCAGTGATGGTTATCTCTCCCACCCCAAATTAAATCACTTTTCTGAGTCATTGCTTCACAAACTTTTAGTACTGAGATAACTTTTGCATATAAAATGTTGATGAAAATTTGAAACATTTGAAGGGCTCAAAACAAATTAGCAAAATTTACAGTAAAAACACTCTGCACATAATAAGATCTCACAGATTTTAGAAAAGCATCTAGATAGAAACATTATTTACTTGATAGCTTTCTGAACTATGCCTTTGAGAAAAATTCCTTACTGCTCCAGCTCTGTCATATCCTGACAAAGTGAATGTCTTGGCTATCCTCGTAAATACATTGTTTTTAACCCCAGTTCGACTTTACAACATACTTTCTTATCTTTTCTTTAGAGCCAGCTTTATCTCTCTTTCACTCTCTCTCTCTTTTTTTTTGGCAAGCCTACTCATCTAAATGTTCATCTTGTAATATTATGCATCTTCATTTCCAACAGACATAATTTTTCCACATGTAAAATTGCCCACAAACACTCTGAATTTCTCAGTAACACCGTGAAACACAGTGTGTCATTGTTGAGAAACATGCTCTTAAATCTAATCTGCTTATATGTCTATTTCCTTTTCTCCTGATTCATGCTTTTATAATCTACCTAAATTTCCTATTACTCTACATCATTTAATATTTTCCAGACATGTAGTGACTTTTGCTTCATTTCCTCTCTTTTGTTGCTGTTCAGCCGTCAGCCTTTTTAATTCATTTTTTCTAAATCCACTACCAGTGATTGCTTTTCTTTGGACTCACTCCAACTTTTATAGTTGGTTTATAATAAAGGTATTATAGAAGGAAATTAAGAATCATTGAATCTCTGCTCCTAGGATAGGGACAGAGAAACACTCAGTGTTTGGGGGTAGGCTTTCTTGACATGGTCTAGAATCTAGACCATCCACACGGCTCTAGACGGAGTGCCATTTTGGGGCTGGGAGACTTGGCAGAAGTACCAAACCACAGTGTTTAGGAGCCTCTCGAGTCATGCGCATGACTCATCATGACAGTGCAACTGTTCCCCTGTACAAATATCAGTTTTCAGCAATATCTGAGCTTGAGACTTTTCACTCAAGCAAGGGTAATATTGTACCTTGTCTGCGTGGCCTGTCTGGAATCACAGAGTGATCAGCTTGAGGTCTGGACAATGGCCAATCTTCAACCTTTCTAAAACTGCTGAAGAGCTTACTGTTGTAACCGAATTGTGTCTGTGGACCCACATTTCCATTAGGCTGGAGGACCTCCAGGTGTTTGCTTAAGGAAGTCATTGAAATTCAATGCAAATCAAGGCCAGATTTCCAGGAGAAAAAAAATCAGCAGTAAGAGTTTTCTAGGTGCAAGATTTCAAGACATGTTATTTAGATGTTCAGTATGTGCTTATAATACAAGTAGTTAAAATAAGTTTTAACTGTTTAAAATTCAAGTCCTTTTGCAATTTGAAGCTAGGAACAATTGGTTAGGGTAGATAATACAGCATATAAATAAATTTTAAAATTTAGGAAAAATTTGTTTTTTTAAGGCTGATATAATGCCATTATATCATTTCCCAGAGACTTGTGTAAGGTGTACTTGTGTGCTGAGAATTTAAAATGTCAGAGGTTTGCTTGCTGTCACATAGCTGACATTATGGAAATGGCTCCCTGGCTCCTGATCTAATACTAAGTAAACCAGATAATAAAAAATGTATACATTAAAAACAAGTTCTTTAACCAATAATGTTAATAAGTAGTAATAAGTTTGCAGTATTTTGATTAGAGAACATATTTTTACCTGTATGATTGCAGTAATTAGTTCCCAATAACATTCTAATCAATACATTCATATGACAATTTGAGCAAACTTGTAAAATTTGATAATAATATGAAGAAAACACATAAAAACTTTATTGGCATAACTAAAATAGTCACTTTTATTTTAAAATGTTAATGTTGTATATTCAATTGCAACCATGTCATTTCACCCCCAGATAAAGCTCAGACTATTTTCTCATCAGAAATATGAATTTATTTTCTCTTGAGTGTTCTGAGATAGAAAAAGTTATCTTTCTGGGAAGAAAATAGGTGCTTAGGAAAAAGGCTATAAAGGCATAAGGAAGTTAGAAAGAAAGAAAACAAAAATAACCATACAGTTATCCTTGGTGATGGAGTAGTTAAAGGAAGCCACTGGAGTGATTTTTAAAAAACAAATTAGATCAAACCTTGCTTGTGCTCAAAATCGGTCATTGGCTTATGAAGCCAAGTAAAACAAAACATCCTTATCAGGACCTGTACAGTCAGTCTGTTTCCTCTGAGGTGACTTTTCTCTCCTCCTACTCCACCGTGGACACCTTGGCTCTTTTACCCCAAAGCCATTTCCTCCTCCGGACCTATGTGCTTCTCTTCCTGTTGCCTTTTGCGCGTTGACCCCAGATACCAGTGTGGCTGATGCCTGCATGCCTGTTTGATCTCTCCACAGATGTTGCCCTCGCTAAGCCAAAATCTGTATTGAGAACATCCTTCCTACGTAACTCTGTCACTCTGATGTCTTTATCCTGTTTTATTTTACTGCCTAGCACTTATCACCATCTGAAATTCAGTTATCTATTGCCTGTCTCTCCCCTGAGACTATAATCTCCATAAGGGCAGAAACTTATACTTTACGATCAACATATATACTTTTGTTTATATAAGAATGGTAAGATTTCTTTTTCATTTACTTCAATCCCTGCACTATAAGTGCTTTATATTCATTTTATCATTTTATCTCTATAATAACCTTATTATAAAATATTATTATCATCACTTATAGGGAGGGAAGTTAAAATTTTGCCTTAAGTCACATAGATAGTAAATATTTGGAACAGGGTTCAAATTTGGATCTTTTTGGCTTTAAACCCTGAGATGAAAACAATAAGAGAAACAGGGTTCAAGGAACCCTGACATAGTCACTCATATGCAAAGTGATATCACGAAAGGAGAATGTAGGTATAGTGATTCTCAGGCAATAAAATCATGAAGAGAATTTGTACACAGACCACTAAAAATGTATTACACTGACTAAGATAAGGAGAACTAAACATTTAGTAAGCTCTCAAAAATATTTGCTTACATAATGCAAAAGAAAGTTCATGCTATTATCAAGTGGATTATATCATCATGTTTGAATGTAGAATTATGGATTGTTAGAAGTGGACAATGTTTTAAGACCTCATGCCCTGGCTTTCTGTTTGATTGAGGCTAATATCTAAGAGATCAGATAGGGAGTCTCTTGTATATTAAATATTCCTGGGATAGATTTTTCTTTACTTCCTTTTCATAAAATAAATTATTTCCCCCCTTTAACCTGTGCTTAATTTTTCTGAATAAAGTTTCTTTCTTTGGTGAGTGTTTTTGTGGAGTTGACAAAACAATAGATCTGTTTCTCCTAGTAATTCATCTTGGTTATAGATGTCCTTCTACCTAGTATAGCATTTATCCTGTTCTACTGGAAGTAAAGAGATCCTTTGCTTGGTCAGTAACCAAGTCCTCCCTTTACATAAACCATGAAGCTTTTCAGCTGGCTGAAGGTGTCAAAGAATTTCTCTTATATCGGAAGCAGCTGGGAACTTCCTGTTTTCTGGAGCGAGCATGTTGTCTCGGTTATTCCCTTTGAGATTCTCATGTGCCTGGTGTTCATCTTGGGAAGACTAAGTCCTGGAAGTACAAAGACTGTTGTATCAACTACCTAAGTCACCAAATTACAGAACTGGGTTAGAAGTTGAATCCATTTTGTTTAAATAAATCTGGTCAAAGCTGATCAAAGCTGACTTAAATCTTCTGTTTAAATGCACAGATTACAAGCTAATTTTTCTACATGAAACACAACTGGTTTATTTGCCTTTTGGTACTTAAATAGAAAACCAAGTGTAGACTGGCTCAAATGAAGCTCAGTGAATCAGGCTTCCTATGGAATTAATCAAACAATTATATCTCATGCTGGCCCAAACACGCTCTCAGGGGTTTTGGATAGATGATGTGGTGATTAAGAGTGGGAACGACCAAGCCAGATCGTTCAGGCACATCTCTGCTAACCACAGATACTTCTTTTTGTAAGGCATAGAGTCATTCTTGTCTTTACAGATCTCTAATGAAATCCCTAAAAGCATGGAATGTAATTAAATTCAGAGGTTTTCAGGTGATTGAGGTTGTCTGTGTGTATAAACATGTGGTCAATTGGACCGGCTTAAAGATTCCTTTGGCTTTAAGGTTGGCTTGTCTGTGTTTGCTCTTGCTGTTCACGGTGCTCTAAAATGGCCCAGTTGAGTTGGAACCTCAAAATGGTGAGGTTCCCTGTTTGATGTACTCATGCCCCACAAACCCACGCAGACTGTTATGAATGCCACATTTGAGAAAATCTCTCATTTGTGAGCACATACTAGGTCACATCAAAAAGGAGATTAAATGAACCCTTTTTCAAAAACTTTTTGGTTGGTGGAAAGGAATGCTGAGGTGACGCCTGTGAAATGGTAGAGCTACAGATGTCTCTTTCTCGTGGAAATATGTTTCACAGGCTACGTTTCGCCCATTGGGGTGGGGAGAACTGTAAGAAGCATACTTCAAATTACCCTGAAACGGAAGGCTGGCAAATTCAGTCCTGACCTTCTGCAGGCATTTTAGAGAGCAGAGCTCAAAGCAGCCCACACATTTTCAAGAGGAACCATATTGTGAGCTTTATTGTGTACCTCAGCATTGCCAGAAATGCTCTCCTTCCCCGTTCCACTTTGTAGCATGCAGGCAGTTAAGTGTGTGACCCATTTCTTTTTTCTACAGCATTTACTGCGGGCACACTTTGTTTTAAAGGTCTCAAATCTGTTGCTTTTAAATCTGTTGCTATAATTTCTTGCCTTGAAATTATAAAGCTAGTGGATTTAAATGCATATTGAAATATATTATATACTGTGTCCTAAGTTAGATAAGATAGGGTTTTATAGAACTTGGAGTGTCTTCCGGAGTGGAGTGTGTGACCACATTTAGCAAGGTGCACGTGTGTGAGAGTGTAAAATGACTAATGCCTATTCCTGGGGTTGAAGAAAGGGATGGGATGGTCAAGATTGAACCATGCCCTTTGATTTAGTGACCCTTCGTGTGGGACCAGAACGAGGCCTGTAAGGAATGATTCTCAATACTATTAACACTATTGTAAAATAAAATGATAGCTATTGGGGAAATATGTTTAGGTCCCTTGGAATAATTGCTTGTAACCCTAAAACTGAAGGATTTCGCGTAGAAAGGTAACAAACAGAAAGCATTGTTTTGTGAAGTAGGTATGATTTAACTATTTTATTTCTTTGAAAGCAGAAGGGTAAGCAAAATTGCCATGTGTTTTGGTTATAATTTTACTGTTTCAACACTGAAATTTCACAAGCAATTAAAAGCTTGTAGAGGTGTCCAACCCGCGGCCCATGGAATGCAGGCAGCCCAACATAGCTATGAATGTGGCCCAACACAAAATTGTAAGTTTACTTAAACCTTTTTTTTTGGTTAGTGTTTGTGTAGTTAATGTGTGGCCCAAGACAACTCTTCTTCAAGTGTGGCCCAGAGACGCCAAAGGTTTGGACACCCCTGCAAAGGATGTGCCATTTATTAAAGTCACTTATTTGTGCCCTTTAACATAATTTGCTTATCAAGTGAGTCTTATTGGACTTATATCACAACTGCAGTGCCAAACAATTACCATAATTCAACTGCATTGTTGGAGATTAGTGGGATAAGACATGTTTCTGTTACTCTTCAGGAGCCCTAAATTTTGCTTCTATGTCTTTAATATTAGAAAATCAAGCTTTTTTCGATCTGGTCTAATGTGTCCTTTAAGGCCAAGGTTTCCTTATTGATTTTCAGTCTGGATGATCTAGCCATTGATGTAAGTGGGTTATTAGAGTCCCATACTATCATTGTAATGCTATCTATTTCTCCCTCTAGGTCTGTTAATACTTGCTTTATATACAAATTGGGGGACAAGTAGTTTTACAGTTGTTCATACATAAATTAATATAATAATTAATAAATAATAATACAAGGATAAGCTCTGTGTTTCATGTATTCACAACTATAAACCTACTTTTGCCCCACCTTGTATTTAGATGGTCCTATGTTGATGTATAAATGTTTAAAAGGGTTATATCTTCTTGTTGGATTGATACCTTTATCATTACATAATATCCTTCTTTGTCTCTTATGATAGCTTTTGTTTTAAAGTCTATTTTGTCTTATATGAATATAGCTAATCATACTTGTTTATTTTTGGTTTCCATTTGCATGAAATATCCTTTTCCATCCCCTCACTTTCAGCTGTGTGTGTCCTTCTAGCTGAAGTGAGTCTCTTGTAGGCGTCACATAGATAGGTTTTGTGTTTTTCATACATGCAGCAGCTCTGTCTTGTGATGGGAGAATTGACTCCATTGACATTTGTCAGAATTATTGATAGACATATACTCATTGTCATTTTGTTAATCATTTTCTGGCTGTTTTGTGCTTCCTCTGTTCCTTTCTTCTCCTCTTGCCTTTTCCCTTTGTGGTTTGATGATTTTCTTTAGAGGTATACTTGGATTAACTTTCTCATTATCTTTTGTGTATGTACTAAAGGTTTTGCTTTGTGATTACCATGAGACTTACACTAACGATTTACATTTATAACAGTCTTTGTTAAGCTGTAAAAACTTATATTTGAACACATTCTAAAGCTCTGCATTTTTATTCTCCCCTCCATGTTTTATGTTTTGGATGCCACATTTTACAACTTTTATCTCCCGTATCCTTTAGCTAATTATTATAGTTACAGTTGTTTTTACTGCTTTTGTCTTTTAACTTTTATACTAGCTTTATAAGTGATTATTCTCTACCTTAACTTTTAATAGTGAGATTAGGCTTTCATATGTTTTCTGTTACTAATTAGAACCATTCTATTCAGGTTAAATAAATCCCTTTAATATTTCTTGTAAGTCTGGTTTAGTGGTGATTAACTCCTTTAGTTTTTGCTTGTCTGGAAAACTTTTTATCTATTTCTGAATAATTTTTCCCTGCTGAATATTCCTGGTTGGAATTTTTTTTTTCCTTTCAGTACTTTGAAAACATATATCCTTCTGGCCTGCAACGTTTTTGCTGATAAATCAGCTGACAGTCTTATGGAGGTTCCCTTGTATAACAACTTGTTTTTCTCTTACTGCTTTTGAAATTCTCAACCTGTCTTTAACTTTTGACATTATAATTATAATGTGTTTTGGTGTGATCTCTTTGAGTTCATTTTATTTAGAATTCTCTGGGCTTAAAGGATCTGTATGTCTGGTTTGTTCCCCAGGTTAGGGCAGTTTTCAGCCACTATTTTTTTCAAATAAAATTTCTGCCCCTTTCTCTCTTTCTTATTCTTCTAGGACTCCTGTATTGCTAATGTTAATCTGCTTGTTGTTGTCCCATAAGTCCTTTAAGCTATTTTTGCTTATCTTCATTCTTTTCTCTTTGTTGTTCTGTATGAATTAGTTCCTGTACCCCATCAATGAGTTTACTGGTCATCTCTTCTGCTTCATCTAGTCTGCTGTGGATCTTACCTAGAGTAATTTTCAGTTCAGTTATTTTATTCTTCTGCTCTGTGACTTTTCTTTGGTACTTTTTTTATATTTTCTGTCTCTCTGTTGAAGTTCTTACTTTGTTCATTCATTCTTCTCCTGAGTTTGGTGAACACTTTTATGACCATTAATTTAAACTGTTTATCAGGTAAACTACATACCTCTGTTTTACTAAGGTATTTTTCTCAAGGTTTTATCTTTTGCTTTTGTTTGGAACATATTCCTTTGTTGCTTCATATTGCTTGGCTCTCCGTGTTGGTCTCCATGTATTAAATGAAACAGTCACCTTTTCTGGCCTTGAAGAGTTGGCCTCGTGTAAAAGGTGAAACATCATTCAGCCCTGGCCTAGCTCTTGGGTTCCTCTCGAACTTTTGTGATTGTCCAAACAACTTATTTTATTTTTAGTAGCTCCCAGTAGTTGAGGGTATGGCAAGACCAGTCAGTGTAACAAAGATTTAGGCTAATTGGAAGCAAGATCCTCAGGCAGCAGCTTTTAAAGAATTCAAATCTACATATATATAGCTCTGTGGGGCCACAGGCTTAAGCCTCACTTGCCACCAGAGCCATGCAGTCTGGAGGTGTCTCCTGGGCAGCAGTTGCAAAAGTTGGGGCTCCAGACAAAGGTATTAGCTCCCTTCTGGGAGAATTTGTTGAGCTGTAGTAAGGGAGAGAAAGAGTACAAAGATAGCATCTCCCAGTCCATGTTCCCTGAAAGCAGTTCTATAAGCACAAGTGGGCCAAACCTCAAGTCTTCCCCAAAGGCCAAAGCTGCAGGACAAGCGGGTAGGCCTCTTTCATAGACAGGCTGGAGCGTGCTTCAGTCTGCTGCCTGTGCAGTGCCCTGGGGATGGTGACCTGTCAAGAACTAATTCTGTGATTGTTTACAGTCTTGTGGGACCCAGGAAGGTAAGAGCCCTCGGTTACCGGAGCTGGATGATCAAGGGGTATCCCCTAGAAAGCAGATGCCATAAATAGGCACCATACTTAAGAACTGGGGCACCAGACACGTGTAAGAGCCCCCCTTCGAGAGATTCTGATGCTCTGGAGTGTAGCAGCGGGAGAGCTCCGTGACAAGCCCCACCTTCCCAGGTCCCAGCAGAGGTTGACTGTCATGTGGGCTTACTCGGGAGCCGGTCCCTCGGCTGCAGCTCTGATGATAAGCTAAGAGGCCTCTTTCACAGAGAGACTAAACCCTGAGTCTGTTGCCTTTGAGTCTGTTGACTGGGAGGTGGGAGCTGCTGAAGAATTCTTTCTCTGTTGGTTGGTTGTAGTCCTGTAGGACCCATGCATGTGAGCCCTGGCAGGCCACCAGAGCCAGGCAGTGCCGATGTGTGCCTTCGCAGCAACTGCATCAGTGTGGTTTCCCTCTCATTTACCAAACAAAATGAGGTGACTCTGCCCGTTTTTCTCCTCAGAGAAAATTGTTCCATATATAGCTGGAGATTCACTGTGTCCATGGGAGGAGGTGAATTGGGGATTTTCCTTTGTTGCCATCCTCACCCAGATCCATCAAGTTATTTTCAAACCTAAATTATCAATGTCTGAGACACTAATTTCATAGAGTAAAAAAGACCTAAGTAAAAAGAACAAGCGAAGATTGTTTACTGCTACAAATTTTTCCTCTCAGACAGGAAATGGGAGACTCTAGAACTAGAAAGAAAAATGTTCTCCCTGATCCGTGTATAAATTCTTTACACTATTAACTTGCTTTAGAGCTCAGATAAGTTGGGAATCAAATATTTATAAAGGTACATTTCATTTGTCAAGTTTCTGGGACTATGTTTGTAGTACCCTAAACATGTCAAAGAATACATGTAGGAGAGAGTGGACATAGTACGTTGAAGAGGCGTGTGGAGGGTGGCCAAACAGCACACACATGGCTGGCCAGGAGCTGCTTTAACACTAGGGGCTGCTAGGCAGGCAGATTCCCTTAGCAAGGCCGTGAACATGGCCAACGGAGAGACTGTCCCGCACTCGGCACTGGATTTCTAAGAGACGTTAGGACCTTGCGATAACACTTATTTCTACAGAATAGACTGTGGTTTTACTCTGATCAATATTGGGCCTTATCCAAGAAAGTACTATGTAGATGTATCAAAAAGATTAATTTGGGTTATTAAGTGATTTCTCCCAAAAGGCAGATATATTGCAAGGATTGAGAAGTTAGCATAGTTATGAGCCTATTGATTTATTTTATTATTTGAGAATGTACAATTTAGCTCTATAACCAGCTTCCATAACACAATTTATTTAATATATTTGAGAAGGTAAGAGCCTTTATATCAAGAAAAGATTTTGGTGTATTTTGGCTTGTGAGGGCAGAAAAAGATAATAATTATCTTATTTTCAAATTCCAAGATTCTAGCCAGATTATTTTTTCACCAAATAGAGCAGACCTAATACAGACAAAGAATATCTTGGCATGAGAACACATAGCAGAGGCAGTATTGACTAAATTATACTTTCTCATGATACAACAACAATGACTTAAATATACTGAAGAATAAATTTAGTGGAACAAATTTAAAAGTACCATATCAATTACAAGGGACATCCAAAAAATAATGGGACAAATGCTTCATTTAGAGTTTACAATCATGACTGAAACATTTATTTAAAATATCAGGATTTACAGCCAACTTGGTAAAAATCATTCATATAACAATCAATCTTCCATCTACAGATAGAAAATTTGAAGATGTGCATAAATTGTCTAAAAAGTGGCAATATTTCTACAAATATACTTACAATAGCTATTGTTATGTATGGTACTTACAAAAACAAAACTGGTGCTCGCTTCATCAGCACGTACACTAAAACTGGAACAATACATAGAAGATTAGCATGGCCCCAGAGCAAGGACGACATGCAAATTCGTGAAGCATTTCATATTTAAAAAATAAAGAAAGAAAAGTAAAAAATTAGTAATTACTGTTTGAATGCATGGGCAAGTCTTGATAATACCTGAAAGGTCGATAATCCAATTTTTTCTTTTTAAGGAACTAACAATCCTTAATAATGTGCAACATATACTACCGGGGTCAAGTAAATGGCAGATGTGAGAAATATTGCAGGGGATCAGCAGAGGGGAGGACCTAGTTTTGGGATGGTCAAAAAAAACTTCTGAAAAGGAATGTGGCTCCAGTTCAGTCTTGAGAAGGCTGAGGAGCCCTCACTGGGAAAGAATTTAAGTGAAAAGCATGGACAAGAGAGGACTTTGCATAGAAGCTGCAGAAAGAAACAAAAGAAACAGAATATCTGCCCTCCCAGAATATATGAATACGTATAAATGAAAGACTCATGAAATATTTTTAAAAACCATGTTTTATGGATAATGCACATTAGTATAATGGGCTATCCCTAGAACGCTGAGAAAGCATTAGAATGGCAGTGTTAGTCTGGGGTAAATTAGAAGAGAGTTGTGGAGGAAATGGGTTTAGAGTTATAGTTTAAAGAGAGTCTTTGGTGTGAATTTTTTAGACTTAATTTGACATTCTCACTAAAATATTTGATTGCCCAGTAAATGTATCTTGACTGCTCATTCTGAAGCAGGTTTTCAAAGCCTAATAAACGGAATTTGAAAGCTTTTCCCCTTTATCCGTTCATTATAAATGTAACCTGTAATTGCTACAATGAGCCATAATTACCTAAAGCCAGATTAGATGAAATCTAAGTGCCATTACTATCTCCTTTAATTAGGGAAGGTAAGCTCCAGGGAAGGGGAAATGGATCTGGTGACACTGGCCTTTACTTAAACAGAACAAGGACGCTCCGGGGAAGTTCGACTGCACTATTCTAACTCACTGAAACGTTTCACATTTAAGAACTAAGATTTCTGTTATTTTGGACTCACATCCCAATTCTTTGAAACCTCTAGTTTAGCTTTTTCTGTTAAAAAGGCTTTTTTTATGTGTATCCAATAAAAATCCCACTTCTGACCACTAAATATAGAAAGAGAATGATGTTATGGTTGAAACCAGTGAATGGGCTTCCCAAATGTTCTATTCAGGCATTCCCTTTTCTCTTTAATTACAAGCTGATTGTTTTCTATTTCACCTAGTATTTATATTTATAAGGGAAGATAATTCTTACCTAGCTTAGCTGGAGGAGACAAAAGAATTAGCCTTCTGATTTTGTACAGAAAACATAATTTTATAAATGTAAAGACTTGCCATATTTGCTTTTACATTTCTAGGTCTTTTTTATTACTGAAGTGGTAGTAAATAATTCCCAGAGAGCCGTAGAGATAAGCTGCTTCCAATTGTCAAGAAAATAAAACCAAACCAAACAAACAGCAAAAGGATGATGCAGGCCTTCTGCTTGTGCACTCGCAGAGCATAATTTCCCACCGCGTCTGCCTCGAGGCAAGATCTTCCCATGCCCCGGGCTCCAGGGGCTGTGAGGGCACCCTTCTTGGAAGGCTCAGTAGGAGCATTTGACATGATTAAATGCAGCTAGGAAATTTACTTTTCTTTCAATAAACAGTGTTTCATTATGGTCAAAGAGTGGCTCAAGGACTTTTTCTGATGAATTAGTCAAAAGGAGATTAGGAGTAAAGATGTCTACATATTTTATCCTAAAGCTGGGATCCAAAATAATACAATGCCTGAGGGTATAATATTTGCAGTAAGAACTCAGGGTTTGAATTACTCTTCTATGACTTTAGAGAACTTTTTTTGTTTATGAAAAGCAAAGCATTTTTGCTGCAAAATAATGCATGGCCACTGTAATGAAAATATGCAAACCACAAGCCACATCTAACAAACATAGAGTAAAAATTTATAATTTCTTTTTCTCTTCAGTCTTACTGCCCAGAGGGAATCATATTTGCAGTATATCAATAGGGACCACTTTCTATACATACTTTTTTCTGTTGTGTCGGTTCTATTTTTTTAACAAAAAAGAATTTCATTTATCTGAAAGAAATATTTGTATGGAAAGTTATGTGATTATGTGCATAAATTACTTAACCTCTATAAGCCTTAGCAGCCTCAACTTTAAAATGGGGATGTTAATTCCTATTTCAAAGAAGTGTGTTGAGGATTGTTGACTTAAGAAAAGCAAAGTGCTTGGCAGAGAGACTGAAATATGGAAAGGGCTCAATAAATGCTGAATGTTATCCCAGGTCTTGCTCACTTTCTCTTCTCTGGTTGCACTTCACTCCATGGTCCAGATTCCACGGTCACACAAGTGCACGTTGCTCATCTATATGATCCTGAATCTGAGAACTAGTCACAGCTCATGGAAGGTGTTTAATCAGGAATTACTGAGTGAATAATGAATACACCACAAGCCTAATACATACTGAGCTGTGTTGTGGAGATTATGTCAAGTTCCTTTCAGGCTGAAAGTTTCTTGGAGACTGTGGCTTCCTTTTTCTATCCATTTTCTGCCCTTCATTATGCAAAGTGGGTCTTAACAGATACTTGGTAAACATGTAGGAATTCTCCTGATGTAGCCAAGCCCAGAGCTAATCTTTGCTTCAGTGGGAAGGAACCTGAAGGAGCACGTTCAGAAGGCCCACTCTGGGGTAGAAAGAAAGGCTCACTGACTCATTTCTCTCAGGCAGGCTGTCATCATGTTAAAACATCAAATATTTCTTTATTATTGCTTCTTATGAAACAGTGGATCTAGAATGT
The DNA here is from genome assembly GCA_028533065.1 of Trachops cirrhosus. Taxonomy (NCBI): domain Eukaryota; kingdom Metazoa; phylum Chordata; class Mammalia; order Chiroptera; family Phyllostomidae; genus Trachops; species Trachops cirrhosus. The sequence continues at coordinate 162,648,329 of CM052541.1, read as the reverse complement.
TGGGACTACTAAGGAAGGGGGAGCTGATGCCCAGACTCATGACTCATGTTTTAGAGAAGCCACAAGACAGACAGGATTCCTTACAGCTGAGAAAAAAGTAAGGTCTCTGGGTTCTTCTGTCTGGTTGATCCCCAGGCTTGGAGTGACTACTCTCTTCCACATCTCTGGAGGGAAAAATCTTGCCTGGACACCAGGTGCTACCTCTTATTGTCATGTAAAACATTGCTCCAAGATTTTGCAGCTTATGTTTTCTCCAAGGATTTTTATGGTTCTGGGCCTAACATTTAAGTCTTTGATTCATTTTAAATTTATTCTTGTGTTTGGTATAAGAAGGTAATCAAGTTTCACTTTTCTGCATGTATCTGTCCAATTTTCCCAACACCATTTATTGAATAAATTATCCTTAGCTCATTTTATGTGCTTGCTTCCTCTCTTGAATATTAAGCTACTATAAAGTTGTGGGTTTACTTCTGGGCTCTCTATTCTGTTCCATTGATCTATGTGTCTGTTTTTATGCCAGTACCAGGCTGTTTTGATTACTATGGCCTTGTAGTATAGTTTGATATTAGGAAGCATGATTCCTCCAACTTGGTTCATCTTTCTCAGGATTGTTATTGCTATGTGGGGCCTTTTGTGGTTCCATATAAATTTCTGAAATATTTGTTCTAGTTCTGGGAAATATGTCATTGGAACATTGATAGGATTTGAGTTGAATCTATAAATTGCTTTGGGTAGTATGGATATTTTAATGTTAATTCTTCCTATCCATGAACATGGTGTGTGCTTTCACTTATTTGTATCTTCTTCAGTTTCTTCAGGTCTTTTATGTCCTTGGTTAGGTTTATTCCTTAGTATTTTATTCTATTTGAAGGACTTGAGAATGGGATTGTGTTCTTAATTTCCCTTCCTGTTACTTTATTATTGGCATATAAAAATGGAACTGATTTCTGAATATGAATTTTGTATCCTGCTACTTTGTTGAGTTCATTTATCAGTTTGAGTAGTTTCTTGGTGGAATCTCTGGTGTTCTCTATGTACAATGTCTTGTCATCTGCAAATACAGTTTTACTTCTTCCTTTCCAATTTGGATGCCTTTTATTTCTTCTTCTTGTCTGATTGCTGTGGCTAGGACTTCCAGTGCCATGTTGAATCAGAGAGGTGAAATCGGACATCCCTGTCTTGTACCCCCTCTTAAGGAGAACTCTTGTAGTTTTTGCCTTTTGAGTATGATGCTGGCAGTGGATTTGTCATATATGACCTTTATTATGTTTAGGTATATTCCCTCTATTGCCACTTTGCTAAGAGTTTTTATCATGAGCGGGTGCTGGATTTTATCAGAGGATTTTTCTGCATCTATTGGTATGATCCTGTGGTTTTTTATCCTTCATTTTGTTTATGTGGTGAATCACATTTATTGATTTGTGAGTGTTGTACCAATCTTGTATTCCCAGAATAAATCCCACTTGATCATATTGCATGATCTTTTTGATGCATTGCTATATTCAGTTTGCTAGGATTTTATTGAGGATTTTAGCATTGATGTTCATCAGGGATATTGGCCTATAATTTTCTTTCTTTGTAGTGTCTTTAACTGGTTTTGGAATTAGGATAACACGGCTTGTAAAATGAGTTTAGTAGCCTTCCCTCCTCTTGAATTTTATGAAATAGTTTGAGAAGGAGAGGTGTTAGTTTGTCTTAAAATGTTTGGTGAAATTCACCTGTGTAGCCATATGGTCCAGGGCTTTTGTTTGTTGGGAGTTTTGTTTGGGAGTTTTGTTTGTTGGTACTTTCTCTTTTTTTCTTGATGAGTTTGATTAAAGGTTTGTCAATATTGTTTACCTTTTCAAAGAACCAGCTCTGGAATTCATTGATCTTTTGTATCATTTTTTTATTCTCTATTTCATTTATTTCTGCTCTGACCTTAATTATATACTTCCTTCTACTCATTTTGGGCTTTGTTAGCTGTTCATTTTCAAGTTCCTTTAAGTGCAAAGTTAGATTGTTTATTTGAGCTTTTTCTTTTCTTTTCTTTTTTTTTGAGATAGTCCTGTAATGCTATGAATTTCCCTCTTAGGATTGTTTTCCCAGTGTCCCACGGATTTTGGATTGTTGTGTTCTCATTTTCATTTTTTTCAAGGTATCTTTTGATTTCATCCTTGATCTCGTTGACCCATTCATTGTTTAATAACATGTTATTTAGCTTCTAGGTCTGTGTATGTTTTTCATTGTGCTTCTTGTGATTGATTTCTAGTTCCGTGGCATTATGGTCAGGACATGGGCAACAATGTGGTGATTGCTGGTGGGAGGGGGTATAAGGGGACTAAATGGTAATGGAAAAAAATATAATAAAGATTAAATAAAAAAATTGTTCCATTAACTTGACTTTCCAGTTCAAGTTTATATCCCCTAAGATTTATCCTGAAGAATTAGATAATCATCTTCCCCTTTAATTGCTTTTAAATAGGACATTCAAGTTAAAATTTTCTGGTTGACTTTCCAGAATCTTTTGGAAGCCTTTTTGTTTCCTCATATTGCTATGTCTCAGTTTACCTACCCTGGAGCATAGATCTACTTGTATAAGAAGCAATGATCAATACTTCTGGGACTTCTATTATAGCCTCCATATCTCCCATGGCCCCTCACTTACATGAATATTTGTTTTATTCTCAACAACATCTGTAGAAGTTTTCATTCAGTAAAATATAATTATGTCTGAGGAAATAGGCCTTTAAAAACATAGTAAAATATAGAGAACAAAATTTGCCATTTTAACAATTTTAAGTGTACAGTTCATTGGCATTAAGTGCATTTATAATATTGTATAATCATCAATATCTATTTGCAGAACTTTTTCATGATCTCAAACAGAAACTCAAAATAAACCTCTTTCTTAAAAAACAATTTTTAGAGCAGTTTTAGGTTTACAGCAAAACCAAGTGGAAGGTACAGAGATTTCCCATACTCCTCTGCCCCGCCACATGCCTAGCCTCTTCCATTATCAACACCCACCACCAGGAAGATACATTTGTTACAACTGATGAACCTACATTGACACATTATTATCACGAGTCCATAGTTTACATTAAAATTCATTTTTGGTGCTATACATTTCATGAGTTTGGAGTATTTTCACTGCACTAAACCCCCCCTGTGCTCTATTCATTCTTCCCTCCCCCTAGCCTCTGGCAACCACTGACCTTTTTGCTATCTTCATAAGATTGGCTTTCCAGAATGTCACATAGTTGGAATTATACAGTGTATAGCCTTTTCAGATGGGCTTCTTCTACCTAGTAATATACATTTCAGATTCCTTTATGTCTTTTCATGACTTGACTGTTCATTTCTTTTTAGTGCTGAATAATATTCCATTGTCCGGATGTACCACAGTTTATATATCTATTTATTTACTTAAGGACATCCTGATCACTTCCGAATTTTGGTAATTATGAATACAGTTTCTATAAACATCCATGTGCAGGCGTTTGTGTGGATATAAGTCTTCAACTACTTTGTGTAAATACCAAGGAGCATGATTGCTGAATCACATGGCAGGAGTATGTTTAGTTGTGTAAAAAGTTGACAAACTATCTTCCAGAGTGGTCATACTATTTTGCATTCCTGATGGCAATGAATGAGAACTTCTGCTTCGTGCCCTCACCAGCATTTGGTGTTGTCAGTCTTTGGGATTTTGACCATTCTAGTAGGTGCGTAATGGTATCTTGCTGTTTAAATTTGCATTTTTGATGACATGTGATGCAGGGCATCTTTTCATATATTTATTTGCCATCTGTATATCTTCTTTGATAATGCCTTAAAACAGAATATTTTATTTATTTATTAATTTTTTCAGTTGTGACTGACATACAAAATTATATTAGTTTCAGGTGTACAACATAGTGATTAGTCATTTATATGACTTACAAAATGATCACCCCGATAGGTTTAATGCCCATTTAACAACACATGTAGTTATTACAATATTATTGACTATATTCCCTAGCTCTACTTTACATCTCCATATCTATTTTTATAACTGGCAATTTGTGCATCTTAACACTTTTTCATTTTTCACCCAGAGAACAAATTGATGGTTGCCAGATGGGTGAGGGGTTTGGGCAATGGGTGAGAAAACAGACTTTTTAAAATATGACTTTTTTAAAAGTCAAAAAATTCTGAAAGTATACTGAAAAAAATTATGTAGTTGTTCCTCAAAGTTGGGGAAGTACATGCTGAGACAAAGAATAGAATATTATCTAAGCAGCTATTTTTAGTTTTCTTTTTTAAACAGAGTTTTTAAAATAATGTAAAAGCAGGTTGGAAATATCCTACATTGCATATAGAACCAAACAAGAAGTAGAAGGCAGAAGAATCAATTAATTAACAAATATGCCCTTCTTCATCTTCATCTCTTATTTTTTTAAGCCCAGTTCAATGATATTTCCTCTAAGAAATCTTTTTTGTTTACCTTCACTTGAAATAATTTCTTACTTCTCTGAAATCTGCTTATTAGTTTTAATAAGTTTAGTTATTAAATACTTTTAATAATAACTTTAATAAGTTATTAGTTTTTTTCCTTGCACTTTTACATAGTGTCTAATTTAGAACACATCTCCCCCACCACTGGACTAGCTCCTTGAGGACCAGATCCTATTCATTAATAGAGGTTTTTTTTATTGCATGTCTATGACAAAATGCTTAACATTACTTTGAGTGCATTTACTTCTGCATTAAAAAATTAGTTTTCATGAATAGCCAAAATAATCTTTTTAACTGTATGGAAAATAATCTTTTTTAAAAGAGCAAAGTTAGAAGTCTCAGTTTCTCATTTCAAAATTTACTGCAAAGCTACAGTAATCAAAACAGTATGGTACTGGTATAAAGACAGACATAACAGCAGTGGAATACAGTCGAGAGCCCAGAAATAAGCCCTTGTGAACACGGTCAAAAATTTCCTGTCAGGGGGTCAAGATCCATTAATAAGAAAAGGACAATATTCTCAACAAATGATGTTAAGAAAACTGGACATATACATGCAAAAAAATGAAGTTGTACTCTTACCTTACAGCATACATACAAATTTACTCAGTGGATCAAATACCTAAATATCACAGCTAAAATTATAAAACTCTTAACAGAAACTGGAGAAAGCTTCATGACAATGGATTTGGCAATAATGTCTTGGCTGTGACACTGAAAGCAGAGGAAACAATAGATATTCCCTCATCGGCATTAAAAACATGGTTATCAAAGGACACTAGCAGTAGAGTAAAAACAGAATCCACAGAATGAAAGAATAAATTTGCAAACCCTGTCACTGATAAAGGACTGGCATCCAGAACATACAATGTAAATAACGCCTGCAACTCAACAGTAACAAAGAACAAACAACTTGGTTAAAAAATTGAACAAAAACTTGAACAGATATTTTTCCAAAAATATATACAAATACCCAATAAGCCCATGAAAACACGCTCAGCATCTCCAATAACCAGTGACACTGCAAATCAAAACCACTATGGTACCACTTCACACTCATTAGGATAGCCATTATGAAAAAACAAACAAACAGAAAATAACAAGTGTTGGGGAAGATGTGGAGAAATTACAACCTTTGTTTACTGCTGGTGGGAATATAAAATGATGCAATTTTGTGTTGTGTTGTGTTGTTTTGTTGAAAACAGGACAGCAGTTCTTCAACAAATCAAACATAGAATTGGTACATGATCCAGCAATCAGACTTCTGGGCATATACCCCAAAAGTAAAAGCATGGACCCCAAATGATATTTGTATCCTCATATTCATAGCACTATTATTCCCAACAGCTAAAAGGTGAAAGCAACCTAAGTGTTCACCAACAGACGAGTGGGTTAACAAAATGTGGTGTGCACCTGCAGTGTGATAGTGTTCCGTGTCAAAATGGAAGGAAATTCTGACACATTCTACAACAGGGATGGACCTTGAAAACATGATAAGTGATAAAGCCAATCACAAGACGACAAATAGTGTACAATTTCACTTATACGAAGTTCCTAGGACAGTCAAATTCAGAGACAGAAAGCCCAGTGATGGTTGCAGGGCCTGTCGGGAGGGGGAGAGAGGAGTTAATGCCTGCGGGTAAAGAGTTTCAGCTGGGGGAGAAGACAGACAGACGATGGAGGCGGTGATGGTTGCACAGCCATATGAATGCACTTGATGCAACAAAGTTGCACTTAAAAATGGCCAAAACATAAAAATGTAATGTTTTTCTGGTCAGCGTTTTGATTTTCCTAGCCATGGAAAAGTAGCTTTGTTGGTGAAGAAAGAAAATCTTTTTCCTGCTTGTTTCTATAATCACTAGCATTGTTCTGGATCTTATTCTTGAACAACAGTGATCTCCTGAGATTTAATCAAACATACTCCGGAGACATCTGTGACGTCTATAAATTTTCCGAGAATGGAAAATCAACAACGGAATCCTTCGGCTCAAAGGTAATCAACCTGACTCCTGAGTTTTACAAAGAGGCTGAGACTGGGAGGACGCTGTGACTTGAGGAGCTGCCACAGTTCTCTGATGCTGCGGGTCCATGTGGCGGTGCCGCCGTAACAGGAGTCAGGAGGTTTACAGGCTGGGTGGTACTTGTGGTGTAAGTCGTATTAGCCAGGAAGACAAAGAGCCAACAAATTTAGCAAACATGACAGTTATTAAAGCAACAAGATTAGGAAAGGGCTCCAAGAAGCCTCAGGCAGTACCTTTAACGTGTCAGAACCTTTGATCCCCAGTCACAGCATGGAGGGGTTGCAAGACCAGGGACACTAGTCTGCTCAGTTTCTTCTGCTGCGGACTGAGTTTAACTGAAGGGCATTCATCACAGAGCCACTATGAGATTAAGTGGAACAGTGCATTTAGTGCCTGGCATGGAATGTGCACTCTATCAGTGTTAACCGTTACTATGTAAAATCCAAAGTTATCTATTCCATAAAGAAAGAATGAGCTTGCTGTTTTTCTTTTGCATGCTTTTCATAAATTTATCACAACATAAGCATGTAAAATATTTTCCCCTGGAAGGCCAAGCTGAGACACATTTAAAGGGAAATGCGCAGAAACATAGGGATAGGAACATTGGGTAAAGCCCAGGGTCTCCTTTAACTGATTCCTTATCTTTTGTTCTAGAGACTTCAGGGCTACCTCAGGAATCAGCAGCTTCCTTACCTTCACTCAGCAATGTCAAGAGTGCCCTGTGGCTCCTCTCTCCCCTTGGCCAGCCATCCACGCAAGAAGGCGTCATCTCTCAGATCCTTTTTTCTAGTCGTCACTAAACGAGTATGCAGGACCTCTTCATTTGAAGGGTTTTTTCTCTAGAAAAACAAAATACTATGTAGAGGAGGAGTAGAAGTCCAGGAAATCTCAAAAGGCTCATGGTTGGCACCCTCTGGCTTATGTGAAACTACAAACGGAATTAGATTTGCCTTCCTCAGAGCCAGTCTCTGCGGAAATATTCTCTTATTGTTTCTGATTCCTTTATTGTAAAAAATACAGCAACCTAAATTCATAGAATGGCTATGATATCACAACCCCAAAACTATACAATTATTGTGCTATAATCTTCATTTTTCCTTCTAATTTATAGATTTTGTTCACCAAATTACTACATCAAAAATGCCTGGAAAATTGAGCTAAGAGATATTATTTTTAGATATTATTTATGGTATTCTTTAATACTTAAGACTTAAGTATTAAATAGCAAACACTCATTTATAGTTATTAGAAACTTATTAACTAAGGTACCTTGAGGTTTGCAGGTACAACCAGATGGTAAGCTGTAAGATCTTCAGGGAAAGAACAATGTCTCATCTTTGCTTCCCCAACAGCACATAATAGATGACTGCTGAATGGTCAAATAAATAAAAGAATGAATAGAAAAACAACAAATTGCCTGTTCATTGCTCATTAATATTGTTTCAGCCTTGATTATTTTAATTGTATATTTCCCATTCATTTTTATGTATTATTATTTTAAATTCTTTTATTTAAAAAAAATTAGTTAAGGTACTAAAGTCACAATACTGGGCATGCTGTAACTCCAGGCTCACTATCTCTGTTCTATGGGAATGATTAATCCCAGCCACAACCCTGTATCCTGTGTTGATTGAGAACATTCTGAGTCATCTCAGGGACTGAAGTTTGGACAGGAGCAGCCTGGGGACATGCCAGAGTGGAAACCATGTTTTACCAAGAAATGCTGGGCTAAGTCACAGGCTGAAGGTGACATCAGTGAGTGTCAGCCTGCTGTCAGGACTCGTCTGAAAATGCTGCCAATTCACTTTTTCTTTCTATTATGAATTTGCTTCTTTTTTTCCCTTTAGCCATCTTAATTGATACACTCTTGCATTAATTTACATTTGATTATTGGCATATATTTTTTGCCCCTCACTTTTAGTTTTTGGTCATTTCCTTTATCATAAATAAGCTAAAACTTACTTCTAGCATTATTTTCTGTCCCTAAAACCCTATGAGAATATTCACAAAGTATAATTACTTTGTGAAAGAAATGCTGCAGAAATCCGATAGGATTCGTAATCATTTTGGAACTGGACTAGTACCAATAGTTAGTCATGTTGGTCACAGAAAAAAAATTTTTTGTAACTGTCTGGGAAATAACTACTATGTCTCCTCTTCTCTATGTTTTTCTTACTACTTCCACCTAAAAGGGATTATAATTACCACAGAAATTAAATTTATGGTTATATATTACTTTTAGGAAAATTTATTATTGTCATTTGACAGAAGGATTTTAAATGTTCAGACAATATAGAAGTATAATTAAATAGAAAATTTCTAAAACTCTAGGTGGGCAAACAATTTAACATTTAAACTCTAAGTTACTTTTAATATAAGAAGAGCTTAAAGAATTTGGTTGATGTGAAGGCAGGGTAGAGGCCGCTGTGTCACAGCCGCTCTGTGACCCTAGTGACAGTCTGACTCTGACTTCACTTGTCAATAGACTCATGGCCCTGTCTGAATTCAGACACAGGTTAACGTACTAAAATTATTTCCTTGAAATATCAGTTCACTTTTCTGTTTTCTAATTTTCCTATTATCTACTTTAGAACTGGTGCATGTGAAGAAGTTTGCTTTATATTCCAAAAAATATTATTTGAGTTGTTATGAATTTCACATTACCTCACTTAAGTGTCCTTTTTAGTATATGTTGACCTCTGATTTATGGGCAATATCCAGAGGCAAGGGCTGCTAATTCCTCAACTGCTTTTTTCTGCTAAACTTTCAGTAGCATTTAGCTAAGGTGATTCAGTGAAAATCATGGGCATTATTGTTTACTCAGTACTAAGAAGGTGAGTGCAGTTGGCAATGTAGGACTCCAGAGAAGAGTGGAAAACTTTGTCTAACAATATGGGAATTGTGATGTAAGGAAGCAGGTGTCAAAAAGCAACCAGGGACAGGGTGCTAATTGACTATCCCTGATACAAATGGAGAATTTATAATGATGACATCTAAGTCTTAGTGATAGGACTGCATGTTCTAGGAACAAGGAGGAGGCCAGGGTAGCAGGAGGGGAATGAGCAAAGGGAAAGAATAACAGGAATTGACATCAGAGACAGGAAACAAGATAATTCTGGAGTCTGTGCTCTGAATGGACTATAGGCAAAAAAGTTGAATCAAGGGTGAACGGGTAGTGGTAAGTGGTCAGGTACTGAGCAGATTGTGAAGGCAACACCAACAAGTTTGTGGATATATAGGATGTGGAAATCAAGAGAAAGAGGATCCATTTTATACTTATTGAGTCAGTGTAGATGTCAGACATTGTGCTAAGTATCTTAGAAAGATAACAAAACACAGGTCTTTCTCTGTCTTTCTCTTAAGAAGCAGATGATCTAGTACATTTTTTTCAAATTTTTTTACTGCAACAGTAAAAAATAAATTTTATCTTGTGACCCAGTTTGCATGTACACATATCTGCATAACTAAAACAAAGCTTTCATGAATCTGTACTTACTCATATCATGTAAAACATAAAATTAATGTAAAATATGATTTTGGTGATAAAATACACTGTTGTTTTATATTCTATTTATTTAAAAATTCTCATAAAAAACCTATTAAGTCAGTAGTTCTTAAACCTTTTGGTCTCAGGAACTCTTTATACTCTCAGAAATTATTAAAGACACAAAAATCTTTTGTGTATATGGCATATACATATTGATATTTATGATTTAATAAATTTAAAAGGGTTGCTAAAATATTTATCTACAAATGACAATAATAAATCCATTATATGTTAACATAAACTTATTTTTGATGGAAAATATTCTTAAGAAGACTCATGCAAAAATTAGTGAAAAAGACAAGTTTTGCTGGAATAGAAATAAAGGATAAAAACTGTACTGAATAAACTAAAATAAAATATTTTTTTAAAAAAGGACATATGGAGAAAGCCAAAGGCGGGTAGCATCGAGGGTGGGAGTTGAGGATAGCTGGTTTGGGTGGCAGTAGGAGGTGGGAAATGGAGACAATTGTACTTAACAACAATTAAAAAATAGATAAAATAAAAATTAAAAAGGTAATTAATCTAAAAAAAGGCAAGTTTTACATTTTTTGCAAATCCCCTTGTTGTATAAGGCAGTTATATTCTCTTACATTCTTCTTTGTTCAGTCTGTTGAGGTATATTGTTTTGATTGAAGAATATGAGAAAGCTCCAGTCTTACACAGATATGTAGTTAGAAAAGGGAGAAGTATTTTAAGAGCCTTTTGATGATAATGGTGGATATTCTGTTACTATACCAAAATTCAATGAGTGGTAGTTTCTCAAAGTAGTTTCTCATTAAATCTGAAACTATGTCAATGAACTTTTCTAAAAGAGTTTGGGTTTTCATTTTATTATATTTTATCTAAGTATAGTTGATATACAACATTATTTAGTTATATTAGTAAGGTATAAAAATGATTAGACTTTAATACCTTACAATGTGAGTACCCCACTAATTTCAGAAATTATCTATCACCATGCTTTATCATAATTTATTGTTTATATTCCCCTGCACCTTTTTTACCCATTCCTTTAGCCCTTCCAACTCTAGTAACCATCCCTTTGGTCTCTATATTTATGAATTTTTTTGTCTCATTTTGTTTATTCATTTGTTTTGTTTTCTTTAGAGTCTACATTTAAGTGAACTGATATGCTATTTGTCTTTTTCTCTCTGACTTATTTCATGTACATACTATCCTTTAGGTCATGCATGTTGTTGAAAATGACAAGATTTCATTTTTTATTGTTGTGAAATATTCCATGGTACATATACATATACACACATATATAATAAAAGTGTACAAAAAGTTTATTGATCCAGATTATATGATGTGTCAATAAACTTTTAGTACATTTTTATTAAAATCCAATGGCTTGTCTTGTACTTTGAATAGCTCTTGTATCTATGCATGATTTTGGGATATTATGCATTGGTCTTTTAGAAAATAGTAGTTTACTGAGTTATAAAGATTTTTCAGATGTTTATGTATTGCATTATGTAATATCAAAATTGCTTTTATTAATACCACCATCCATCTTATCAGAAAAGGCATTAAGTATTGGGAAGTTGTCAAACTCACATCAGTGGATATAGTTTTCAAAAATTCCAATTTTTGCTAGAAATCCTGAATTTTATAATGGCAATGATGATATGTGCTTACTTTTCTCGTATTCAAGGAAGTATTGGTCACATATGTTAGCCTGAATAACAATAGTTTCAGAGTTCTTCTTTAAAGTAAAATTAGCATGTCATCTATGTAGTTCATCTTGTACCTCAATTGCACAAGAATTTTCCTTGAGAAAACTATTCCCATCTTGTTACAGAGAATATTGAAAAGATGTATACTTAAGAAAAAGGGACCCTAGTACATTGTTGGTGGGATTGCAGACTGGTAGAACCACTATGGAAAACAGTATGGAATTTTCTTGGAAAACTAAAAATGGATCTGCCTTTGACCCAGCAATTCCACTGCTAGGATTATATCCTAAGAACCCTGAAACACCAATCCAAAAGAACCTATGCACTCCAATGTTCATAGCAGCACAATTTACAATAGCCAAGTGTTGGAAGCAACCTGGGTGCCCATCAGTAAATGAATGGATCAAAAAACTATGGTACATTTACACAATGGAATTCCATGCAGCAGAAAGAAAGAAGGAGCTCATACCCTTTGCAACAGCATGGATGGAGCTGGAAAGCATTATGCTAAGTGAAATAAGCCAGGCAGTGAAAGACAAATACCATATGATCTCACCTTTAACAGGAACCTAAACAACAAAACAAAGAAACAAGCA
>CM052541.1:162596997-162628457 GCA_028533065.1 Trachops cirrhosus | reverse complement strand
TGTTTCTCTCATTCTTGGGCCTCCCTGGTCCCAACAGGGATGGTAGAATCTCCACGTGCAGCAGAGGGCATTCCTGCTTTGCAGGTTTCTCATATCTTGCCTGATTGATATGCCATCAGGTAAGATGTCTGTAAGCTGCTCCTCAAAGACAGAAAGGCCAGGTTCTCTTGGCTGTGTTCTTTCCTGAGTGACAGTAACACTGCCAGCCAGGAGGGGGCTGTCACGTCAGACTCCACCGCAAAGTGAGCAGCTGTAGCTGCCGCCCTAGGGAAAAACCAGATGCACCAATACTTTGAATGTACTTTCGGGTTTGCTAGGAATGTACAGACTTGTTGCAGTTGTTTTGCAGGATTCTGGTGTTTGAAATCTGTCACAAAGCCAGTTTCAATTTGGGTAATAATGTGATAACTCTGAGCATGAGGTGTCACGTACTAAATTTTACTTGAGGATTCACACATCTTTACTAACGAGTTCTGTGAACCCCATATTATAAATAAGGACATGATGCAGTTTGTCTAAGGACACACAGTGAGTCAGGTCTATAAATGGTGATCCAGAGGCATAGCTATCCTGCCATAACTTTCAACCATTTGTGTTTTACCTGTGACACATTCTGTCTTTGGGGTGAATGGGGGCCATGTATTACCGTCTTGGAGGGAATAATTAGGAAGTCGTATCAATTGCTGTAAGAAATTGTTATTTTATTGAAACAAAGCACTATTATTATAATTCAGAGACGAGAAACATGCCTTTTGTATGGTATGTGTTTTTCCCTGCTGGTTATCAGCTATTCAAACAGAACTCTGGGAATGCTCCCATTCTTTTTCTTTGTAAAGAAGGCAGACTTCGAATGCCCCTGATCAGATTCTTTCTTTGTATAGCTACGCCCCAAGTTGGCTGTTTTTGTCAATTTAGAAAATGTGAGCATGAGATTTTGAGATTATATCACAGTGTTCAAGGTTTTAAAAGGACTTCTTTTTGGTTATATTAACCAAGTATCTTAACCTTCTATCTCCAAGAGGTATTTGATACTATTGGAACTCAGTTAAATTCTTTTATCAGCTAGTAAGGATTTTCATTAAGCAAGATCAAGAGCAGGATAAACAAAAACCTTAATGTGATGAGCTATTACAGGAGATTCCACCTCTCAGGAAGAGGACATGGGCAAGTTACATAAGCAGAGCTGTTGCTGGCCTTGCTCTCTCTGCACCTCAGGCACCTAGGGCAGGGCCTGGCTTACAGTGGGAACTGCATGATATTTATGGAAGGAAAGCGTGAATGAATGAATGAGCAAATGAATAAACTGCAGACTTTTAGGAGGAGCTACTGATGTCATTCCGGGAAGAAGAAGGAAGAATACTGAGCCAACTCTCCTAGCCATTTCCTTTTACCTTACCTGTAATAACAAAATGTGTGTTGCATGCATTAGAGGGGCTCAGATGTGGTCTCTGCCCTCAAGTTGTTTTCATAATAGTTACGGATCCTGACGGCTGACTCGCATCCTCAGGCCTTCTAATGACGGAGATGTACCGATATGCCCTGCTAAGTGCTCTCTTATGCTGTTCTCAACATTCAAAGAACTTGAACTTTGTGGTTTGTGTCATTGGTTTTTATTGGGGGGGTTCCTTCAACTTTAATTCCTTATATGTACTTGGTGTTCTATTAGTATTTTTGTCAAACTGAATAATACAAATTTTCAGACACTTATGATAATATTTACACTTAGTATAAATAGCTCTTTGATTACTTTCTGTAGAGAGGGATACTTAGAGCATTTGCAAAAGTTCCTTGTCACTGAACGTCTCTTACATGGACGTTAGAAATTTTTTCCTGTGTGTGTATTTATTTTGTGTGTAGAGCCTAAGTGTTTTGTGTCTTTTTCTGACCCTCGGTTTTCTCATGAGTAAAATGGGGGTGATATTTACCTTTGGAAGTGTTAGTAATACTTAAGGGAGCACATATAGAAACACTGAAATTGCTGCACATTTTTTAGCACTCTGTTCAAAGTTGCCAATAATCAGCGTTGTGTGAGATCATTGTGTAGGATAAGCACCAGTGACACTAACGGGGGGAAAGATAGCGACTTTACTTTCAAGCAGCAAGACTCCAAGCATTGAAATAAAGAAATTATACTACAACTGTGTGGTAACAAATAAATAAATAAATACATACATACATACATAAATACATAAATAAATAAAGTGCTTAGGAGCGAAGTGACTAACTTCATCAGGGACATTCCAGGAAGACTTCCTAATGGGAATTTTGACTCCAGACTTGAAGAATGGGAGCCAGGCAAAGGAAATTGAAGGGTCGCTTTAGTCAGTGGAGACAGATTCGCAAAGCCTTGACACATGCGGTATTTGTGAATTAGAAGTTTGGAGTGGCTGAAATCTTTGGTGAGGGATCAGGTAAAGTGGAGGTTGGGGAGCTGTAGTCGAAGAAGTAGGGGCAATTTGTCAAAGACAGATTGTGAAGGAACTTGCATAGGAAGCCAAGACACTTGATTTAATTTTCTGTAATTGGATCTGCCTTTTAGGAAATCAGCTTGGGAGGTAGTGTGAAGGATCACATAGTGGTTCAAAGGATGAGGTCTGGAGCTAGACCTTTGGGCTAAAATCTTGCCTCTGCTATTCATTAGTTAATTACTAGTTTGGGACAAGCTCATGTACTCCTGGCTCTGCTTCCCCAGCTATAAAATGGGGATAGTGAAAATATTCCCCTCCTGAGGTTACTGTGAGTTGTAAATGGGTTAGGGTCTGATTAGAACAGTGCCCGGCACACATGATGTGTTGTAAGTCGGTGTGGTGTGATCACAATGTAACGTTAAGGTGGAGAGCGCGATGAGCCAGGGATAGCTTTCCAACGGGGCAGGTGAGGATCGGGTCTGAGCCTGGGCTTCACTTTCGTGGACTTCAGCGATGCAGAAGGACATCTCTGGTCCAACACATAGAGACATCCGAATAAAACAATGTTTGTTAAAAAAAACATCAGTGAGTTAATGAGAGTTGATTGCGGGGGAGCAATTACTGCTCAACATACTTTTCAGTACCGTTCAACAAAACGGGTTAATTTTGCAAAGAATATCTGCTGAATTTTAACCAGTAATGAATATAGAGACTGTTGTCCTTACTAATTTACGCATAAAATACTCTGGTCATGTCCATACTTTCTTGCTTCACTTTGAATTTACTTGTTTATTAGATTTTTTGTTTTCTAGTACAGACTTTTCATGATGATACAGAAACCTCTATCTGAAAAATTAGGGTTGGCAATTGTGATGTTTAGATTAATCAAATTCGCAGAGCCGGTACATATATACAATCAATTTGTTAAACGGTTTTGAGAGCTGAAAGTCTACCGCAAATAATGAATAAGCAAATTTTGTGTTTCTGAATATACTTGAACAATAAAGGGCAACAGCTAAGAATTCTGGTTTTTGTGGTCAAACTGTTGATCACTAGTTGTGTGGTTTTGAGTCAATCAAGTAGCCTCTCCTGCCTTCAGGGGTAAAATGGTGACAGTAAGATGACATTGCTCAAAAGGTTTCTGATGTGTGAATTAACTCCCACTTATGGTGTACAATACCCAGGAAACTGATCAAAACAGTGTCAGGTTTTATCAGAATTTGACAGTGCCTTGCTACTATTATTATATCCTTAACTATCCTGTATATGATAAGGCTTTGATATGGGAATCTGATTAGTAGAGTTTTCTGTTTGTGGTTGGTATAAAAACTTTAATAATGGAGGACTTGTAAAATTAGGACAGAAGAAAGTCATTTCCACCAACCTCCTGTGTTACAGACACCGTCTGAGGAACTTCCACATATATTATCTCAGTCTGCACAACAGCCTAGCAAGACGGTAATTATTCCTTTTATTTCAGAATTGAGATGGGGGAAATCTCATTTTAAGAGCCACACAGATAGTGGCAGAACCATATTTAAGTCCCCCAATCCCTTATTTTTACTTTCTCTTGGAAAATGTGATGAGGCCATAATACTGATTGAATGGAGTTTAACTTTTCTTCCTTGTGATACTTCAGCTAGTTCAACTGGTTGAAGCAGTTCATAACCTGATCTACTTCTGCTGTTGTGTATGTAACTATGCTGGAAACAACTTGTGAAATAATTATGGCTTTCATAATTTCTGGTTGGTCTCTGATAAATTGTCAATATATAGTTACAAGGTTTGACTGATGAAATTGTAGTTGGATACATAGATAGATAAGTAGATGTAACTACCTGGAAAAATAAAAACCAGTTAGGTTTGACTATAAATAGATAAAAAACCAATTTTTCTGAGATTCACAAAGCTTGAGCATTTGTAAAACCTTAGGAATGTGCCCTTAAACTTGAACAACCAAGAGAAACTAAGCTAGAGGAAGGATGTAACACAAAGGAAAACAACTCCACACTCCCTAACATTTTTAAACATTAAAATATGATACATCCTATTACACTGAGAAGCCTTTGAAATACTTGTACATATTCTCATACATGAGTTGACATGCTGTTCTGTAACATGCATTCAAAGAAAGCATTTCATCTTAAGAAAATGAGTTTATATTGTTTTTAGAAAAATGAAAAATCATTACATATTTAAATCTCTGGATAGAGACTCAATTTTTGCTGTCTTTCTGGATTTATTATATAATTTAGGTAATTTGGGTTCAGAGTTTGCTTATTGAAAATTTGATAATTTTACCTTTAAGAAAGCTGCAGTTTTAGTTTAATCTTGGAGCGCCCTCTACTGGTTACTGGTAGGTATGAGAAATTTGAATATTACAAACTGATTTCAAGATTTGTGCCAGAATTTCTTTCCATATATTCATAATTAAATTTGAGAAATGTGACTGTGAATCACTAGTTTGTGTAGTTTGGGACTGGCCAGTTCACCTGAAATTAAGCATTTGATGACCAGGAAAGATACTTCCTGGAAACACACAATTTTTGTACATGACAGGAGCTTCTAAGGAGCTTATATCTGGGACCAAGATACTTTGCATCTTAGGGGTCAAACGGGAACACCACAAGGGAAGAAGAATGAAGGAAGAAAACTGATGTAACTCAGCACTTATTATATGTCAGGTGAGGTACTAGGTATTTGCCAGTCATCTTCTCAAGGATTCCAGTGCTTGCTGGTTACCAAAAAGGAAACTGAGGTGCAAAGAGTTTAAGTGACTTTCCCAAGATCATATAACTGGTAGGACCAGGTATTGAGATCTTCTCAGTTACAAATCCTGTCTTCTCTCCACTAGTACATGGTAAAAGGTAGAGACAAGCAGAAAGACAGCGACGTATGACTCATTTACTCAAGCATTCTTCAGTAAGTGTGATTAGGTTTCTGCATTGGAGAGGGTATATTGCTAAAATAAGGTAAACTGTAATTTATAATATTTTAGTGAGCAGATAGAGTATCAATACTGTTAGATATAAGATAATCTCTTCATTACCTAGTACTGAGTACTGACCAATTGTGTCCTTCTGATCCCTTTTTTTTAAAAGCACCCCAAAAACTGTGTTTTTCTAATCCCTCAGAGGAGGAGGAAAGACTAGAAAGACACTGGTTTTCACCTAGTGTTTATTACACACTAACTTGTTTTATGTATTTTGTTTTTATTAGTTGTGTCAACAATCCTGTGGTGTTAGGCATTGATTTTTAATTGTCCTGACCGAATAACCATACTTCCTGGCTTCCAGTCTTTGTTAACTCCTGTTGTCCAGGGGTAATTATTAAGAGTGCCCCTCTCACTCTTCAAAATACCCCAATTCGAACAACATATGTTCTTCTATTATAATTATTCATACTTCATATTTGGGGAAACAAAGTCCCAGGGAAGTTCAGCACCTTGCCCAAGGCGACCAGTTTATATGTTGCCAAGCAGGGCCTGTGAGACCATCCTGCCTGACTCTGGAGCCCACACTCATCTTGCTGGGCTGTGGTCACACCTGTCACTGCATCTTCAGCATTTCTTCAGGGCCTTCTTGCCTCTCCCTTGCCTATCGAGGCATAGGATGTGTTGCTTATCTTACAGGCTTTAGAGGCTAAGTCCTAACTGTAATTAAACTTTATGCATAAAATATAATTCTGTTTTGAAAATGAAACACAGATCTTGCAGATGCAACTGCTCATGAATTCTAACAGCTTTTATTCACTGCTGCATTTTTGTTGCTTTGTAGCGTGATCACCATACAGTGCCTTACTCAGTCATATCCAAAAGCTCTTACTAGACTGAAAGGCTGTATTATCTTCATTTAATAGTCTGCCCTTTCAATAGTTCTCTATCAGGTTCAGGTGATAACCTTGTTGAACAATAAATTCACTAATGAGTTCTTGGTAAACCTGTGTCATTTTCAGAGTGGAGACAATTCTTTTCATTAATACTTCCCACACTGGGATTTCAGATGTGTAGGGGCTTGAAATTCCTCCTCAGGACAGCTGTCCACCCGGGAGACACGGTCCAAGGCAGAGTCTCCGGTGGAGGCTGGAGAGTGGGCCGCGGTCTAAATGCGGAATGCTCAGCAAGGACGGTCCTTGTTGGACAAACTGACAGCAAGGCCGCCTTCGGGGCACATTGGAGTGCGCACTAAAGGGAAGCAGGTTCTCAGCCTGCTTCAGATTCTTTTCGGAAAGCAGAGGTAGACATCTCTATCCTTCTAATATGTAAGGATTAAATTCGGTTGTTTACATGAAAGCATTTGTAAAGTGTCATAGAGTATTATCATAAAGTGTGTTTGGTTGGTTAATTTTTCAATTTGTATATTGGTTATTGAATTCCTATTTATTTTTTGTCTCATTTCAGTTAAACAATTGGAGTGAAATACAAGAACAAAATTGGTTTCACATGTTTCTAGCAATTCCCCGATTTCTGCATAGGAATTATCTATAATAATGATAACATTACTTGAGTTTTAAGTATTTTATATGCATTCTCTAATCTTTATAATAACCTTGAGGGATCATTAATCAGCGGACCTTTATTTATTTATTTTTGCCTGCCTAGAATATCACTCAGCCTTTTTCTAGAAAGCATTTCTTCCTAACTTTAACCTAATGGCTTGAATGGGGGCTGGCATCTTCTAGGTCTGGTCCCCAGGCTATCAGGGATTCCTGTTGTTGTCGTTTTCACTTTGGGAGTAGAGAGCTGAACAATTAGCTGCTTTTCGGCAGTGGATCTGGGTAGCGTGAGCTTGGCTGTGTTGGGGCAACATGGAGGGAGCCTGTCTGAGAGAGAAGCGGGCATAAAAGCAAGTGGAGACTAAATAAGGGGAATTTAATAAGGAGACTAAATAAGAGAGAGAGTGAGAGGGTCAGATAACATGATGTTTGAGACTCATCATCCTGAGGCCCTGCCTTTTCAATTGCTTGGTTATGTAAGTCAATAAATTTCCCATTTTTACCAAATCAAAGAGGTTTTGCCTACTTGAAACTGATAGAATATTGACTAAAGTACATAAGTGCGATTTGACAGATGAGAGATTTAAAGCTCAGAGAGGCAGAGTGACACGCCCATTTTTCCTAGCTGGTGAGTGACAGAGGATTGGAACCCAGTTTATTTTGTGGCTTCAGAGCTTGTCTTCTCAGCCACTGCGGATCTTTTCCTGATAGCTTGCCTTTCCCACTTGGCAAGGAGGATGGAACTGGGGACAGAGGAGTTGGCAACTTGCAGTTGCATGGACCGCCATGGACCCTCTTTCCTTTTAAAAGCAACAGGAAGGTATTCAGGTGGTGAAAAGGGTGATGATGTTTTTAGAAGGTGAAGGTGGGCTGGATGAAATTTAACCTTTCAGGTGAGAAGCAAAAACTTTGATTATCATTTTCAACTGTACCTACACAAATTCTCTTTAATCAGAGGGCCTCCTAATGTTTTTCTCTTTCTGGGCCACACACTCCTGGATTCGCAGTTATTCTTTAATAAATGATTATTAACTGCTAATAAATGATTTTCATTAAGGAAATAGTATACCAGCCCTTAATCTGTTTGTTTGTTTGTGTGGTTGGCACAAGATTTCCTGGACTTTGTCAGTGAAGTTTGGAAATGCATAGATACCACAAAATATTGAACAAGTTAAAATGTAAAAGGTGAAGTAGAGTATTTATGCCAAGCTTGGGGCATATTTCTTGTGTCCTTCCCTTTCATATACCTACAAAACACATCCTTAATTATAAAGAGTGGTGGCAGATCTAGATATTCAGTATCCTCTTCACCTCTGGTTTAGAATTTAGGAGGCAAGGTACTATAATATAGTGATTTTTCACAAAGCTTTAGGACCAAAAATAGTTTGGTCAGGCAAAATAAAACAGAAAACCACCAAATGTAAAGAATTTATGACCTGTTCATTTCATGTGGGTTTTATAAAGGCAGAATGATTTAGGAAATATGAAATCTTTGAAGTACTTCAACAATAAAGCAATACTTTCAACCATCCAGTTAAAGACTGCGGGAGAGACTCTCTCCTTTGTTCTTGCTATTCGTGGTTGGAATCAGACACATGCTCATTTAGAGCAGAGGACCTGGGGGGTCGGCAGCACCGGGAGCAGCGTGTGTGAGGAGGGCTGGGCAGCGGCGGAAGCAGTGCTGTACCACGCAGTGTGGCTTGTGCAGTTTCAGATGCTCAGGGAGAACGCCACTTGATGTTTGCAAGTTAGTTCTAGGTTATCAATAAGTACATAAAATACAGGCATTTTAAGCAAAGTTCTTAATGGAAGTAAATCTGCAACAATTAGGATTTTTGGGTAGTATACTGTATATCTGCTCTAATTTCTTTTCTCAACCACAATATTTAAATATTTCTGGTGAGCTATAATTGTCAAGTAATGCATCTTGATTTTCTAAATGTAGACACCCTTTGAAAAATTATAGGCAAATGAGAATTTTGGAAATTGAATTATAATTTCACAAAGAGTTGGTTAAAAGAATCAGTGAAGAGTCCTGTAAAGTGATGGTTTGTTGTCATAGTTGTGTTCCTAAGTTATTTCTCTTTCAAATTTGGATACGGCTTGCTCTGATGTGGGAATACAAGTCTTAAGCTAAGATATTCACCATCATATCTGAAATAAAGGTTATAAGCCAATTCAAATTACTGTTTAAAAAGTTATTTTCCTATAGCATAGTTAGGAGGGATATTGCTACATTTTGTCCCAGCAACTTGAACTACGATTTTAAGTCTGCTTCAAAGGCATGGACCAGAGCTTGGCCATCTCATAAAGAGAGGCTCTGTTGTCCATATGTGGCTATTCAAATTTAAATTCACTAAATTAGGTAGAATTAAAAATTTAGCCCCTCAGTTACACTATTTCATGTGCTCAATAGCTTTTTGGGATGGGTGTAGTTAGAAACAGAACATTTCTATCATCACAGAAAGAGGTGCTGGTCAGCACTGGGCTAGATTTACCCACATCTAGAAGATCTTAGGAAGATGACTTGATTTCTACTCAGGGAGCTTCAAGTCTACTTCAGAGCTGTTGTTCTCAGTTATGTATCAGATGCCGATCTTTAGAACTTTCTCTGGAACGGAATCCAAACCTCTTGATGGGTTTAGAAGTGACTCCAACTTAGACTAGTAGTGTCCAATGACACGGATTATTTCCAGTTCAGACCCATTCATTGCCCAACAAATCTAAAGGCAAGGTGTACCGTACCGTAAGCTTTGGAAGTAAGGTGTCAGGTAGCATAGCTGCTAATCACTGTAAATTATTTCTGAAAATTGGAGTCTCTCGAGGCCTCTTGGTCCCTAACTCTGGATAATGTCACATAAACGTCTTTATCTTTTTGCAGTTATATTTGTTATCTGTACCGATAGGATCAATCATAGTCTAGACTGTATGTTTTGAATGTGTTTGGTCATTAATTTCTTTGTTCCTTATTTAGTGAATACCACAGATTCCAAATATCACCCGTCATCTTCTGTGCTGTGTTTGATTGCAGGCCAGATAAAAATAGATTGATCTGGACTTATGTTCAAATGAGGTAACACCATACATTGTGTTTGCTACCCCTCAAGTTTCGCCTCACTCCCCAGTATGAAACCTAGAGTTTTCTATCTGCCTTATGTTAACATTAAATACTGACTAGTAAGTTCCTTTATGCCCTGCAGAGTCTTTATTTCACTCTCTCCATTATGCACAGGTACACATGCCTTTTACTTAAGAGAATGGGGATTAAATAAGAACTGTAGTGTTGTGAGCAGCGATGTTATAAGGTGGTGCCAACCCAGTGGCATCTCAAATAGGGGTTCTTACCCTCAGGTCCACGGTTTTCAGGGAGTTTGGTGAACCTTTCATGGTGAGCGCAAACTCATTTATGAATGTGCTTTCATCATATCCTCAGAATGTCCTTGGTCCTGAGAAAAAAGTCAAGAGCAACTGGCTGAGTTGAAAGGAAAGGTGGAGTAGGGGAAGATGGAGATGTCCGTTTTCGTCTGTCAGTGAAGTAATTCAGCCGCGTCCTCTTGAGCCAGCTCGGCTGGATCCCTGCCCTCTCCCAGCTTGGGAGGGCCGCATTCCTGCCACCCCTGTTGTACTCTCGCGATCAACACAGTTCACTTCTCATTCTGGGAAACTAAGCGCATCATTTTTAGCACTGTTAACATTTTAAAATGGTTGCTTTCATTGTATATTTTTCTTTACTAAGTGAGAGTCTGAGATGACTGTGAGTCTAAGAAAATTAAGAGGTCTTCCACGTCCCCGCTCTGTCAGCTGATCAGTGGCTCCAATTTGTCTGTAAAGATTTTAGCTTAAAAATTGGTGAGTGGTCGGCACAATTTTTAAAGATGTGTTACCTGGCGGGCAAATATGCTAATGTAAGGAACTGACACTTCCTGCGTGGGTTGTTCAGTCCCTTAATTACTGCTTCTTTCACTGCCCTCCCTGTTTGTATCAGATCCGTCTTTTAGGAGAAGGCATGCAACCAGAGGAAGTTTATAAATTGTCTCTGATGGAGATCGTTCCCGCCTCTTACTTTCTCTCCATTGATAATTGTTAATCATGAGTTCTAAGCCTTTCTCTCTCTCTCTCTCTCTCTCATTTTTTAAAGAAAGAAAATGTTATGCATTAAGTTGTGTCATTATAGTATCATAGCAGACATATAGGATGTGCACCAGAGTTAAGAAGTTGGAGTTTTGAAAACTCAGTCACATGTAATTCCATTATGAATCATCTGGTAGTCACAGTGTCTATGATGTATCAACAAACGTTCACTTGTTACTGTGAAATTACCTTTTGCAGTACATGTATGTTTGTACAGAATAGCGTACTTTCAAAAATGAGTTACTTCTGCTAATTGTTAATTTCAGTTTGCTTACATGTCTCTGATCTATGCCTCCACATGACCCTCTTTTCCTTTTTAATTTAAATGTTAACAATAAATATATAAAACATTTCAATATACAAAGTATACAAAACATGTTTTATGTAGATTTATGTATTCAAATTTTTTTTTTGTATATTCAGGGACTTAAATCCAAAACATACTCCAAATCCATGAAATCTTTGAAGCAGCTGCTTCTTCTTCTTCCTCTTCTCCTTCCTCTTCTTCTTCTCCTCCTCCTTCTTCTCCATCCTCTCCTTCTCCTTCTCCTCTACCTCCTCCTCCTCCTCTGCCTGCCCCCTTCCATTTCTCCTTCATTTTCACCTTCTTCTTTTACTATGTATTAGTTTCAGGTATATAGCTTAGTGGTTAGACAATCATATACTTTACAATGTGTTCGCCTTGATATTTCCAATACTCCACCTGGCACCATACAATATTATTGACTGTATTTCCTATGCTTTACTTACTGCCCCATGACTATTTTGTAACTACCAATTTGTGCTTCTTAACCAATTCACCTCTTTGCTTCCATGCCCCAATGCTGCATATTTATGAGAGAAATGTCAGAGATTTTACTGCCTATGTTTTCTTCTGGGATTTTTATGGTTTTGTGTCTTACATTTAAGTCTTTACTCCATTTTGAGTTTATTCATGTATAATGTGTAAGGAGGTGGTGTAGTTTCATTTTTCTTCATGTATCTGTGAAATTTCCCCACCACCATTTATTGAACAGACTCTCTTTACCCCATTGAATGTTCTTGACTCCTTTGTCAAATATTAATTGGCCATATAGACATGGGTTTATTTCTGGGCTCTCCATTTTGTTCCACTGATCTATGTGCATTTTTATGCCAGTGCCATGCTGTTTTGATTACTATGGCCTTACAGTGTAGTTTGATATTATGATTGGTCTTACAGTATAGTTTGGTAGTGGGATATTTCCAACTTCATCTTTCTTTCTCAAGATTGCCGAGACTATTCAGGGTTGGATTTTTTAGTGTGTTTGTGTGTGTGGTTCAATATAAATATTTGGATTATTTGTTCTAGTTCTGTGAAATATGCCATTGGTATTTTTATAAGAATTGTGCTGAATCTATAGATTGCTTTGAGTAGTATGGATATTTTTATGATGTTAATTCTTCTTATCCATGAACACAGTATATGTCTCTATTTCTATCTTCTTTTATTTCTTTTTTTAGTGCCTTATAGTTTTCTTAGTATAGGTCATTTGCCTACTTGGTTAAATTTATTTCTAGGGATTTTTGTGATTATACATGGGCTTGTTTTCTTATTTGCCTTTTCTGATATTTCATTATTGTTGTATAAAAATGCAACTTATTTTTACA
Source organism: Trachops cirrhosus (assembly GCA_028533065.1). Lineage (NCBI taxonomy): Eukaryota > Metazoa > Chordata > Mammalia > Chiroptera > Phyllostomidae > Trachops > Trachops cirrhosus. Next base: position 162,615,795 of record CM052541.1, on the reverse strand, counting down.
TATTAATTTTGTATTCTGCTACTTTACTTCTATCAGTTCTAGTAGGGTTTTTTTGTGGAGTCCTTAGGGTTCTCTCATTATCATGTCATCTGCAGATAGTGAGGATTTTACTGCTTCCTTTCCACTGTGGATGCCTTTTGTTTCTTTCTCATGTATGACACCTGTGGCTAAACCTTTCAGTAATATATTGATTTAGAGAGGTGGAAGGAGACATCCCTGTCTTGTTTCTGATCTCAAGAGAAACGTTTTTAGTTTTACCCCATGTAGTAAAATATTAGCTGTGAGTTTGTCATATATGGCCTTTATTATGTTGGGTACTTTTGCAGGTACTTCTTTCTTTATGGTTCCATTAAGGCCTAGAAAAGTGTTCCTCAAAATGGAGAATGGTCTCCTTCCTTTCTTCTTTCTAGTTATTTTTTCCTTTCAAGTTTTCTTATTGATTTCTGACTACTAATGGACTTATTTCCCTTTCTTTATTGGAAAATTGTGATAACAAGATATTTTGCCTTTTTTATTAGATGGTCTTAGGTTTTTATATTGAAAGTGTTTGAATATATACAAATATTAATATTTATCTGTGGATTACCCGGGGGGAAAGATGAAATGTAGAATGAATTGTGAAATAATGTAAAATTTCTACAATAGACAAGAACAAATGAAACAGTTCAGCTAGTTTAATTATTCTGAATGTTTTCTGTAAAGTAAGGAATATATTAGATTTTCACCCTTTGTTAATTAGAATACTAGCTTTCTCTGTATTTATTTATTTATTCATTTATTTGAAATAAGATCCTGCAGGAGAAAGTTAGAGAGTCTTGGACAGTTGTGGATGCAAGAACCCTAAAAAAGGAAGCTATACAAAAAGAAACTATTTTTTCCATGAATAAAGATGATGAAACTGAAATTCTGAACTGAAGAAGATACAAGGTCTGTCAGTAAGAGTTTCTATTTTTGCCTAAAAGAGATGTTCTTCCAGGTGATGTGAGACAGGCTGGGATTGTTATTATCATTTGTTGAGAGATACTTCTTTGCGTTCTGGAGACACAGATCTTTGAAGGGGTCAGGAGACACCAGGTCCTTTCGTTTACCTGTTGGGTGTGAGGCAGGGTGGCTCCTCAGAATGCACGTGGGTGTTCCCTCACTCTGAGTTTTAAGTGTCTCATGTGCAGGACTTGATACTTGGCTCTGTTTTGAAGTTTAAAACTTACTAGCTAGGAAAATGCTTAGATCAATGTGACCGACAAGTTTTTTAATTTATTCTATTTTATTTTTTACTTCCATGGTGATTATTTTTCTGAGTGCCAATTTTAGATTATTTTTAAGTGCCAGATATACTCCCTGAAAGTAACTTAGGGAATAAGAAAAATGATTTGTGCTTGTTATAGAGCTTTATGTTCACTGAGCTCTTTAAAACTGTCCTTTTTGTATTATGCCCACTCGATCTGTATGGTGTGTTTGGATGGTATCTCTATCCAGGAGGCTTAGAAACTAGCGGAGAGTGTCTGAAGGTTCAAGAGCTAAAATTAGATGATAACAAATGATGGTTAAGCTAGAAACCAGGGTCTTTATTTAGATTTATTGCCAGACTGTGTGCCACCCTGCATAGCTTTAGTTTGCAAGCCTTGAAGAAAATGCTTTTCGTCTGTGGCAGTGTTTGTGGATGTTTGTCCACGTTGTAGGGGCAACGGGGAAAATGGTTAAATGTGGTGGTGGTGGTTATGGTTTCTTTCTTTCTCCTGATGGATTATGTGTAGAATGTAATCAATACCATACCATCTCTAGTGATGCTTTAATTCAATTCAGTATAGTGTAGTTAATTCAAGCACATGAATTTAGAGTCAGACCTGGGTTATAATTATGGCTCCATTACTTGAGAATCATTTGATCTTAGTATAATGGTTCACCCACAGCAGGAAGAATAGCGCGATGAAAGGTGTGAGACCAGGAAAGTAGGGGACCTTCTCATGAAATCAGGTGTTGGGTTGGTGTATTGGTCAAATACAGACCTTAGTGCTAGAGGGTTGTATTAACAGATAACCTGTGTTTTCTCTTTTAATCTTCACAACAACTTAATGAAACAGGCACTCTTGTTATTTTAATAATATAGATAAGGGAAATGTGGCTGAAAGACTTTCATTAGTGTATTCAAAGTCACACAGCAGCCCTGACTGGTGTGACTCGGTTGGTGTCATCCTGCAAAGTGAAAAGTTGCCAGTTCAATTCCCAGTCAGGGCATACTCCTAAGTCATGGGTTTGGTCCCTGGTCGGGGCACGTATGGGAGGCAACTGATCAATGTTTCTCTCTCTCTCTTTCTCCCTCCCCTTCTCTCTAAAAAATAAATTAAAAAAATACAAAATACAACAAAGTCACACAGCTAGCAACAAGCAGAATTTGAACCCAGGACTTCAGAGTCTGTGACTTTACATGCTATTCTAAATTAGGAAAGGCTTTGAATGAATGATAAACTGAAGTGTTTATCCTTCATTTTGAAAGCAACATGAAGTCATTTATAGTTTTGAGGAGCAAAGTGTCATTGGGCTGTGTTTTAGGAATATTAATGTGATAGCTGGGTGTAGGATAAATTGGGAGAAGAAAAGATTAGAATTGAGGGTGCCAATTCCTTTGGTTCCAAGCCAAAAAAAAATAAAAAGCAGCTCTGGTTATCTTAGGCAAAAAAGAAATTTATTGATGGAGCAATGGAGAAGGGACAGTTAAAAATGGTTTATGTTCAAAAGGCACAGATGTGCATCTTTTCTCTTTTGAACTGTTTGCAGTTACTCACATACTCCCTTTGCCTGCCCTTCACTGTCCACCCCCAAATATGCAGAGTTTTCTTTCTTAGCCAGAGGAACTAGTGTGTGTGGGCAAAGGAATGTTGTCATGTGTTGTAGCCCATCCTACACTTTTTGCCATGTCTAAAAGTGAGGGTTATTGATTTACTCTTTTAATAGATGAACAAAAAGAGCTAGGATAGTTTTCATTAGAATTTTCACATTGCTATTAAATGATTCAAGTAAGAAGGGTCTGAAGACAGAAAACTTAGAAAAAAACATTTGGTTTCTATACCACTCTTAATCATGTACCATACACACATTTCTCTGTTAATTTTTGGTTGGAATTAAAAAAGACATATATAAAAGTAAAATATTTTTAAATTAAATACATGACATCAACAGATTGCCAGGAACAAATAAACAAATAAATATGGGATCACAGACTCTGTCTGTCACATGCAAGCTTCTTAGTTTCTTGGAACAAAGGTGCATGTGCTTTTCCCTTTACCCAAAGCCAGACTGAGAGTTTGAGGTATATCCAACTGAGATTCCTACCAGCTGGCAGGCACATACACCTGGGTCTTAGGAGAGTTTTAAAGCTGAATGTACAGACTTTTGATTCATCAGCTCATGAGGCTGCGTAAATAATCCCCAAGTAGACTTTTAAGTAAGAAGAGGAGGGAAAGGTCAAGAGCAGAATTTCAAGGTTAGTTGGAAGAAAAGAAGAACCAGGGCAGAAGTGATTCACAAAGTATAACAATCAGCAAGAGTGTTGTTTCTGAAGTCAAAGAAGGAGAAAGTGTTGAGAAAGTGATGATCAGATGCTGCTGGGAGGTCAAATAGAACGGGAAGCAAGGGTTCAGTAATTGGGAGGCTTTGGGTGACTGCAGAGGATGATTTCAGTAGGACCGTTGAGTCAGTAGCTAGATTAGATCGAAGAATAATTGTGTTCTAAGCAGGGAGCAGTGAGACAATTGACAATTATTTCATGGAATTTAGAGGTAAAAGGGAAAAAAAGAAAAACAGTCATCTGTGGAGGGAAAGGCATAAAAATATTTTGTTTAGGAAGGCTGAGACTTGGGTTCATTTGGAGGGTGCAGGTATAAATTCAGAGGAAAAATAAGATTGAAGTGATAAGGGAGAGGATTTAGATAATGAAGTAGAGTTCCAGAAGAGGTTCTGTAAAAGTGATCAACTGCAAGTCGGTACAGTGTGGGTTGAGGCATCTTCCTCACTAGGCAGCAGCAGCGGCCCTTTCCCCCCGATTGATGCTTTGGATGAATTAGACCTGGTGGCCATAGTTTGATATGCTCATGACAAAAGAGCTCATCCTCAAGTTGGCATGGCTTTTCCTTGTATCACGGGCATCTATAAGATAAAACCCACGGATCTTTTGTTTATTTTTTTCCTTCAGATTCTTTATCCTAAACAGTGTTTCTCAGCTCTTAATATATGTAGGAATCACTTGGGGGAGATTGTTAAAATGAAGATTCTGATTCTGTAACTCTGCGATGGGGCACAGGATGCTGCATTTTTCACAAATTCCCAAGTAATGAAAGTTGCAATGAAAGAACATAAATTAATACAAGTATGTAAAGGAGCTTTTTATCAAATCAGTAAAGGTTAACCGTGACCTCCTGTTTGCGCAGTCCAGTGACTCTCTTGGTCCCCATCCTCTCTGATGTCTCAGAACCTAATGGGAATAGATATTACCTCTATTTTTTCAACAACCTTTATCTACTATGGATAAAGGTTGAGAATGCGATTTTGTGTGATCCTTGTGAAATTCATTTTATTTAAGGCTCTCCTATTAAAATACTGGTCTATATTCCTTTCCATTTCCTGTTTTGAAAGAACTTCCTGTGGCAGGACTGGAGAAGAGACCACAAACACCTTGCCTTGCACAGCAGCCTTCCGGTCGCACTGCCTCTTCCCATTTGATGCACAGGCTGTGAGTTTTGCAGGTTTTCTTCGATAGTCTTTCTCTGAAGCGTGTCTTTTACGTACCATAGTCTCTGTACTGTTTTGTAGTTGTTTACAGCTGATAGTGGAAATCAAAACACCTCACTTTCCACATGCCAGTATTAAGCCGTCTGATTCTCAAAATATGTTTCTTGTGTCACATTCATAGCATTTGGGGCCAGTTTTATAATTCTCCACTAATCTGGCTGTTTTTTCTTTTACCTCCTTTCTTTCTCACTTGTATTTAGTATATGTACAGCTGCCTTTCATAAAAGACTGGCGGCAATACATGTTTTTATCCTTGAACAATAATAAGAAATACACTTTCATGGGTGAGTTTATTTCCATTTTGCTCACTAATTGGCTCTAAACATCCAAGTCACATCATATACAATAATGATGACGGTGGTTCATTGTGTGTTTTTCCCAGCAGTAGGGACAGGTTTGCCTTAAACCCTCCGAGCACTTTGTAAGTTCCCCCTTCTGTCTTAGGGCTTGTGTCTGGGGAGCAGGTTGCTACAAGTGGATGTACATCCTATAGTTGTGAGCAGGTGTGCCCTCTCCTGAAGTGAGTTGGCCTACAGTATCAAACCTGGGACTTTAGTGTCCTACATAAAATATATTGTAACTTTGACTTGAAAAGTAATAGTGCTGGAAATTACCTTTTCTCCTTGCCCTTTCTTTGTAGTTTTCAGTGACAGTTCAAGTTCCATCGTTCCTTATTTCCAGGAGTTACTTTGAGCTTGATGAAAAAAAGCCTTTATTAAGGGCCTGGCTACAAATATCAGCGTGCTACCAAGAATGATTCTCACAGACGCAGGTCCTGTCCTCCAGAGAGCTCACAGTTGAAGGCAGTTGTAATAAAATATGATAGGAGACCAAATGTAGAGAACATAAAAAGAACATAAAACAATGAGTAGATGTTTTGGTTTACAAGTTTATATCTGTGTCAGTGTAGGATTAGGGAATTGCAAAGTGAGTCTCAAAACTGGCTTCTCTCTGTATGTTTCTTTAGTTAGATCATTTGGGAGAAGTGTGCAAGAGAAAAGCCAAGAAACAAACAGACTTCTAAAGTTTGTATGTTTATCTTTTTCTAGAAATGTGTCCCTCTGCATCATGGTGGAGCCAGGGATGGACTTTAATGTACAGAAGCTGCCAGCATGCTAGACTATTTTATCTCCACCTCTCCAAACTTTAAATGAGCAGAACATTTAAAAAAGAGAAATTTGTTAAGAAATAATGGACATACACCAGTCACTCAGGACCTAAAACATTAAATATCTCTCCATCTGTTGATTTATTTTCTGTGAGTTAACATTTTTGTTTACATTGCCTCCATTGGAAAAATGTATTATTAAAAGTGTTTGGCATATTTCACAAGTCGACATTTATGTGGGGGTGTGCCGTGCTAGGGTGATTTGGGCTGATACTACCTCGTAATGGCAAATGGAGATCACTAAGTCTTCACACACAAGTACCACCTGCTACTGTTGCCAGGTGGACCCTGCAGTCGTCAGCTTCAGATGGTGAGGGCTATGTCAGAGCCTGAAGCCTCTCCTAGAAAGTCCAAAGATGGGATAGAAAGGTTCTGCGATGATACCTGTATGCTCTTTCATTTTGTAGTAGCTGTTCAAAAGGAAAATTTGAAAAGGTGATGTACAGAAGCATAACGGGTGTGTTAGGAACCACTTATTCTTTTCTACCTTTTGCCTAGTGGCTGTGAATGGCCCAGAAATAGCACCTCAGCTTTTAGCAGCCGAATTGCTGTATGAGTCAGCAGAATGGAAGTTACACATGGCAGTTAAAGCAGAAGCATTTTGGGGAGTGTTGCCTTTCATCCACATTGCTTTGGGTCATGTCATTTGTGTTGTCTAGGGTAGACTTCTACTGAGGGGCCCTTGCTTTCTTTTAGGTATTAGGAGAGACATAAAGAAAAGGAAGTCATGTTTTTGCTCTGAAGGCTTTTCAGAGCCCTGACCGGTGTAGCTCAGCTGGTTGGATGTTGTTCCACAAAGCAAAAGGTTACCAGTTCGATTCCCTGCCAGGGCACATACCTGGGTTGTCAGTTTGGTCCCCAGTTGAGGCGTGTGGGGTGTGTATAGCAGGCAACTGATGGATGTCTCTCTCATACATCTATGTTTCTCTTCCTCTCTTTCTCCCTCCCTTCCCCTCTCTCTAAAAATGAGTAAATAAAATCTTTTTTAAAAAAGGATCTTTATGTAGACTTTGAGTGGGATGGGGTAACACCTGTACACAGGTGTGCATACACACTGATGGTCCTTAGTGCCTTGAGGTTTGTGAGAGGAAAGAGCTCATTCTGACTTGGGGTGATTGGGAAGGAATCTGCTCACCCGGCCCCATGGTGTCTTCCCATTAAGTTGTAATACTCTGATACAAGTTATATTTAATCTTTATAAAGTTAATACTTCATTACCAAAAGGGCTTCCTTTTTTTAAAAAAGGTTTTCCTCTTTAACTAATTACTAATTTCTTTTCAATATTAATTCAGTGAATTCTGAATGTTTTGAATTGTCATATGCAAGTTGGGTTTTATGTGGCTGTGGAGCATTCCTCTGGAACAATCTCTTTTGCTTTTGATATGATATTCCATTGTCAAAACTTCACTGAGCTCTTTGGATATTTCCCGACTGGTAGCTCAGTGAATTTGGCATCATCCTGCAAAACGAAATGTCACTGATTCAATTCCTGGTCAGGGCACATGACTGGATCATGGGCCATGTCACAGGTTGGAGTGTACGAGAGGCAACCAGGATTGATGAATCTCTCCCCCTCTCTCTCCCTCCCTTTCTCTCTCTAAAAATAAATAAATAAAATCTTTTTAAAAAGTTCACTGGATGGTAGAGCTGGAAAGGACCTAGGAGGCCAGCTACTCTATATAACTCTCTTTTACAAATAAGGAAATGAAGAGTCAAGGAAAATGCTTTGCATAACTAGAGACTATTTTTGGGAGAGTGGAGCTGTATAACTTGCCAACATTGCTATGAATAGCTGTGAATGGAAAGCACTTGTTTTGGTGGAAAATAATGCAGGTAGACATTTTTTCTTTCTGCTCTTTGTGTATCCCTGTTTTAGAAGTGCAGTCGAGTGCTGTGAATGGTTTGATTGACTCCATGAACATGGTTAAGAACGATCAAGAGGAGGATGCCATTAGGGACTTATTTCCAACCACCAAAATCCAAAATCCCCAACTTCAGAGATTATTTCAGGTGAGAAAGGGAAGATGAGCAAATTGTATGTTTTTAAATGAAGAGAACCAAATGAAAAATTAGGGTAATTGGCTAGTCACAAACGAATGTTTTTATCCTCTCAGGGTGAGGTCCTACCTATTTTATGGATGAATGCTACCTTCTTTCTACTAAAAAACAAAAATATTCTGAGCTGTTAGGAATAAAAAGGTCAAGTTAGGGTGCTTTCTAAATTTTTCCTGGAGAAAGGCTGTTGTTTTTTCAGGAGGGCTTAATAAAAAGCAGATTATTCTTTTATGCTTTTTCTAGGCTCTTCTCTATTTTATGTGAATGAGACTTTGTTTGTTTGTTTATTTGTTTTAATATCTAAATAGCAGAGTCGTCATGAGCTCTGTAGTAATCACTACTAGGAAAGAAGTGTTCCAGTGCCATGTTTATCAATGATGTCATAATTAAAGGTAGCATGGAGGTCAGATAAAGAGGTTATAGTATGAAATTATTACAGGAAAGCATAAAATACAAGTTTCTGAATGCTGGGCCAGAGGAATTGGAAGGTGGAGCTTGGATCAAGGGGGACTGGGGAGGCTGACAGAGCACTGACTTGTGCTGAGGAAAGGGAGGAGTAGACAAGGGTAGGAGGTGAGGAATACTCCAGTCCTGAAGTCTCTGGGTGGCGGTAGATCACTTCTCTGAATCCCCACAAGCTGAGAAAAATCAAAAGCAGCACTTTCAGGCAAACTCCTCCCTACAGAGCAGTGGAGGGCCTGTTTCTGAGGGGCCTGGGTGATGGAGAGACCATTGCCTGTGGTCCTGACTCACTTCTCAAAGCATCCTTAAGTAGCTCAGGTTCATATTACGGCTTGTTTAGATTTTGAGAGATCTTCTACACAGGAGAAATTGCCTGTTTTTTTTTAAAATTTTTGATTTATAAAATTCTTTAAGTAGTGGGGGGGAGTAACATTTGTTGTAAAATTAGAAATATGAAGTTTAACATGCTTTAGTATTCTATGTGTAATCAAGTATAAATTACTTGTATAAAAGTCTTTGGTGTTTTTGTCAACTGGACTTCAAGATGGCTTTTGCCATTTGTAGGGAAGGGAGATCAGACCATTTGGTGTGGAAAGCTTACAAACAGGTTACTATGGTGAGAAGTAGAAACTTTCAATACTTGGCAGATTTACCTCGGGTGGTTTCTGTTTAACTTCAGTGTTTGTTGGATTAATGAGTAGATATAAGTCATGAACACAGGCATTGTTATCTTTCAGAGCTATTAAGAACTGGCAACTTTGACTTTTATAATCTATCAACTTTGTTTTCTTTTGTGGGGGAGAGTTTTTAACATGGCTTATCTGTATAAAGAAGTTCATTACTAGGGCACTTGTATGTACTAGGGAAATTGAATTCACTTTTTATAAAACAAATATTTATTAAGTAGTAACAACATGCCATGTGCTAAAGGCACTAGACGTTTACTACTTGAAAGGACCCCTCAGAAGAAGTGAGAGGGGTACAGAGATATAAAAGCAATAGTTATAACAGTGTTGGGACAAAATTGCTACAGGAATAAGAGGAAAGAGACATTCCTAAATGTGCGTGACTTTAGGAAGGCTTCCCTGAGGGAAAAGGGGGAGCATGATGTGATGAGGGCATGGCGAAAAAAGGGATTAGCACAAACACAAGTATGAAAACACAAGGGAGAGAAGAGTAGTGTATTTGGGGATCCACAAATAGTTCCATTAGGTTGGAGAGTTGGCTGTATGGGAAAATTATGGGAAAAGTGGCAGGGAAGATAAATAGCATTTGGACTATATCTGTAGGTAGTGGGCAATCACAGAAAGATTTTGTCAGTAGGTGGGTGACCTGCTTTTCAGAAAATAGGTCTGGTAGTGGCCTAGCAGATAGACTGGAAACCAGTTTGGAAACCTGCAGTGGTCCACACAAAGGCTTGAATTAGAGTAGTGACAGAGAGTGGGGAGGAGACATTTTAGAAGGTAAAGTAGATAGGATATTTAAAATCTTTTTTAAAATTATATTTTATTGATTATGCTATTATAGTTGTTCTGATTTTTCTCCCTTTGTCCTCCTCCACTTTGCACCCCCACTCCTTCAGGCAATCCCCCCACCATTGTTCATATCCATGGATCATATATATAAGTTCTTTGGCTGCTCCATTTCCTACACTGTATTTTACATCCCCATGGTGTTCTGTAACTGCCTATTTGTACTTCTTAATCCCTTTGAGTCTTCACCTATTCCCCCACACCCCTCCTATCTGGCAACCAAACAAATGCTCTCCATATCCATGATTCTGTCTCTGTTTTTCTTATTTGCTTGTTTGTTTTGTAGATTCAAATGATGATAGATATGTATTTATTGCTATTTTATTGTTCATAGTTTTGTTTTTTTTTGTTAAATAAGTTCTTTTAATATCTCGTGTGATAATGGTTTAGTGATGATGAACTCCTTTAGTATTTTCTTGCCTGGAAAGCTCCTTATCTGCCCTTCGATTCTAAATGATATGTTTGCTGGGTAGAGCGATTTTGGCTGTAGGTCCCTGCTTTTCATGACTTTGAATATTTCTTGCCAATCTCTTTTAGTGTGTAAAGTTTCTTTTGATAAATCAGCTGACAGTCTTATGGGAACTTCTCTGTAAGTAACTAACTGCTTTTCTCTTGCTGCTTTTAAGATTCTCTGTTTATCTTTAACTATTGATGTTTTAATTATGCTGTGTCTTAGAGTGAGCCTCTTTGCATGCATCTTGTTTGGGACTTTCTGTGCTTCCTAGACTTGGATATCTATTTCCTTCACCAAATTAGGGAAGTTTTCCTTCATTATTTTTTCAAATAGATTTCCAATCTCTTGCTCTTTCTCTTCTTCTTCTGGCACCCCTATGATGGAATGTTGGAATGCTTAAAGTTGTCCCAGAGGCTGCTTACACTAGCCTCATTTTTTGAAATTTTTTTCTTCTTGTTCTGATTTGTTGTTTTTTGCTTTCTTATATTCCAAATCATTGATTTGGTTCTCAGCTTCATTCACTCTACTGTTGTTTCCCTGGAAATTGTTTTTATTTCAATTAGTATAAAGGATTAGATGGCAGTTAATAAGAAGTAAACAGGAATTGAGGATAATAGAATCCTAGCTTGGATGAGTGGAAGGATGGTGTTAGTCACCTTTAATTGTGATAAGATAATGATTTTCAACCAGTATGCCAGAAGGATTTTTAAAACATGCAATACCTGACTCAGGGGCACTGACCTCTTTTCCCTCAGATTGTCAAGTAAAAAAAATAACAACAGCCACCACAACAGTAGCCATCTGGTGTGAATGAATTCAAATTATTTCTATTTTATTTGCCACATAGGCAAAAAATATATTTGTGTGTGCTGCAGAATTTTACTAATTAGTTTGTGTGCTATGAGATAAAAAATGATTGAAAATCACTGCAATATGGCATATACAATAAAATAAACAGAAAAGGTAATTCATTTGCTGTTGCAAGTGCTAAATTTGTGATATCTGTATAGACACTCAGTGGGAAGTTGGGAATTGGGATGCAGAGCCTAGGAGAGTATTCAGGACTAAATAGATGTGAGAGCCCTTCTCCTTCAGGTAGAAAAAGAAGTGAGATCACCTGGGAGAGTATGTGAAGTGAGATGAAAAGAAAACGAAGTCCTTAACATCAACATGTTAATGAAGAACTGTTAAAAAAATGTTCCCACTTCCCCTCTCCCCTCACCACATCCACCAAAAGGTCAGAGAAGAAGAAAGCATTAGGAGAAATTGATTCCCTAAGAGGCACTGGAAAAGAAGGGCGTCCAGAAGGAAAGAATCACCTTGGACGCTGTGCATGTTGGTGAGTCCAGGGAGCATGTCAGAGGGCCTTGGGGGTTTGTAGTTAAGTCTTTGATGACTTTGAAGGCCCAGTGTCAGCAAATGGGGAGGGAGCCAGGTTTCAGTGCTGGAGGAGAGAGCTTCACTGATGAAAGAGGAGAGAGAGAGAATCCAGGAAGCTATAGGAAGATGTGGGACTCAGGAAGACATTTTTTTTCCTTTTTAAATGAAATATTTATAAACAGCGTAAATTTGCTGTGAGTAGTGGTCAGAAGGAGGGAGAAATTAATAATCAATTGTTGGCAAGAGGTTAATTGAATTCTAGTTTTGGAAAGAAATGATGAAAATACATCTTTTGTCAAGCGTACATTAGAATTGCCTTCTAAGATTTTATTTTTGTTTATTTTTAGAGAGAGGGGAAGAGAGGGAGAAAGAGAGGGAGAGAAGCATTGATGTTCAGGCTCCCAGTGGAGGACCTAACCCACAGCCCAGGCAAGTGCCCTGACTGGGAACAGAACTGGAGACTTTCCAGTCTGTGGGAGGACACCCAACCCACTGAGCCACAGCAGTCAGGGCAAAACTGCCTTTACATAACTGATACAGTATTGCTAAAATCAACATACTAGTGACTTCAGAGCTAACCGTGTGGTCTGCTGTTTTTTATATAGTCTTTTTCAAACTGTAACACTCACACTGAGGAATCACAATTGCTTAAAAGAGAAATAAGTAGATTAAGGACTCATCTAAGCTTCAGCTACTAAAAAGTATCACTTTCTCATAACCTTTAAAATATTTAAAAAATATTTTATTTACTTATTTTTAGAGAGAGGGCAAGGAAGAGGGAAAGAGGGAGAGAAACATCCATGTTATCTCTCACGTACCCCACAAATGGGGACCTGACCAGGAATCAAACCAGCGACCCTTTGGTTTGCATTATGATGCTTAACCCACTGAATCATGCTGGTCAAGGCCTTATAACCTCCTTTTTAAAAAAATGAATTGGGATTGTTTGATTGAGTGAATTTTATAAGTATCCAATTTAGGTTTATCTAAAATGTAACCTTTAAGAATACGAGAGGTTGATGCTTTAGAACATCTCTTGTGGCTCTTTTATTCCTGACTTATGGATGATGGCATCACTTGAAAGAAATGTCTAGAGTTCCTAATGAAAATCTAGAATGCTTTTCATTAGGGAGCCTGGCTACGGTATGTATCCATTGTTTCTTCTAATTCTTGTCCAAAACATGCCAATTGAACATGAGGGATGGAATCTTCCAGAGCATGGAAGGTAGACAGCTATGCCGGGTGTTCAATTACTGCTTACATCTTTAAGGGCTTTCCACACTGTCATAGGTACTTTACTGACCTGAGGGAGAGCACTGTGAATTAAGAATTATGCACAAGGTGGTTGGTAGTAGATTCACAGGGTCTGGGATCATTCTGGTTTCCACTTTGGTTTCACACTAAATAAGCCCAAGGTTATTGATGCTCAAGGGAAAGTCAAGTAATTAGGAAAGAGGAAAACACTAGTCAGACTCAGAAACAAATGGACATACTGTGGAGAAGGAGGACTTGTGGTTGGTGTTTTAAAACAAGGGAGCCACCCTTAGATTTCTAGAGGAATTTGGTACTTAATTCCTACCTCAGGGTTTTTTGATTTTGTAGGACACCGACTCTTGGGTGATATTTACTATCCAAGCCAATGTATCTTTTATTTCTTAGAATAGAGACCTCTAGCTTACATTTCTGCAGGGTAGGGAAATAGTTCATGGGGTGGTATAAATCATATGCCTCGTTGGTTATAGTATTTTGAAATTGCAGGAGCTATTCAGCTCCCTGGTATTTCTTCAAAATTACTGATGTCCAAGTTGTTGAAAGGGAGAAATAGTAGGAGCTTTGTTGTCCAAACTAATCTTTGAATTGATTCTCTAGCAATGAAAGGAGAATGTCAATGGACTGTTAGTTTAATTTTTTTCTCCTTCTTTCTTAATGTATCCCATCCTTTAGCTTACTTTTCTGTGCTCATTTTAGAATATTTACTTTTCTGGGCAGGTAACACTACTGCCAAGGCCTAGCTTAGTACACTGACAGCAGTACAGGTGGCTGAATGAAAGAGGCTTGCTGTCCAAATTTCCATGTGTGTGAGCAATGGAGAGCCTCCCCTGGCCTTGATCTTGGCCCCATTCCTGTTATTCCTCCAACCAATATCTGTTAGGTGTTTGTTATGTATCAGGCACTATTTTCAATATTCAGGATTTAGCAATAAATGAGACAAACAAGATCTCTACCTTCAAGGGGGAAGGTAAGGTGATAAGTAAAGTAAAAAATTGATAGGATGATTTTAGTTAATTGTAAATTCTATCAGAAAGAGAAAACAAGGTTAATGACAGAGAACGACTGAGTGGTAGGGTAGTGTCAGGGAAAGCCTCTCTGAGGAGGTGGTAATTGAGTGAAAAACAGAATGAGAAAAAAAAGGGCCAGCTCTGTTGAGATCCAGAGGAAGGCAGAAGAGGCAGAGGGAGCTTTAAGCATGAGGCCCAAAGTCTGTAATGGGCATGGCATAAGAGTAAAACAGGAACAGCACAGTCTAGCGGGGTTGCTCTAAGGAGGAGGGTGGCAGGTGACGCGATAAGGGAGGGTGTAGGGGTGATGTTGTGTATGCCTTTAGAAGGGTGAAGGGCTTGCTTTACGATGGCTGTTAGGGCCCTGGTTGTTGTGGCTCAGTGGACTGAGTGCCGGCCTGTGAACCAAAAGTTGTCAGTTTGATTCCCAGACAGGGCACATGCCTGGGTTGCAGGCCAGGTCCGCATTAGGGGGCATGCGAGAGGCAACCACAGTCGTGGAGATGGACAGAAGTGAAAAGACTGGTACAGGATAGTCCAGACTCAGAACTCTGGCGGGGGAGGTTGGGACAGACCAGCATTCTCTTCTCTGCTACAAATTCTTCCTGGGACTCACTGAGCACGGGCCACTCTCCTTTAGCCACCTGCTTCATCTAGCACACATCATCTTCTAAGATTAAGCAAGGGAGATAGCAAAGTGTGTGAAGGGAATTGAAAGGGTTATAATAAAAATCATAATCCCACATTGTCAGAGGTCTTCGGAATTATGTGTGTTAGGGGACCTCACATCACCAAGTAGTTAAAGTTTCAGCCTCTTTTTACAAAAATGAGGTTCTTTTCCAGGAGGGCTTAGGCTGACAGTGCTGCTAGGCTTGGGTCTGTTTTCCAGCTGGTTTCAGACGTTACACAGGTCCTGCTAATCAAGGTGGTGCTGGGCCCACTCTTTGTTCTCTTCTTTATATGATAGGAATGGCACAGCCCTCCCGAACTAAAGGTGGGGAGGATCCCTGTTCAAAACGGATAATGAAGCCGTATCTGATGTCTACATCTGCGTTTTAAAATTCTCACACTTTCTGCCCAGCGTCCGCTGCACAGAGCTTTACACCCCCAGGAGCATCTGCCCCCAATTCAGCAGTGCGTTTTGAATATGCTGGATCCCCTCACTAGGTGACAGCTAGATGTCAGATTCCTCTCTGAAATAAAGACACTGTTCCCCCTGTGTGAAGTCAGCCAGAGAAAGGATGAAGCGACTCAGGACATTTTCCAAGGCAAGTAAGTACTCCATGGGGCTGTATCTGACCCTGGCCTACATAAGGCTGGTGCTAATCAGGGGCTGGGGCTCTGGGGCTAAGGGCTGCCTGTGGGTCTGTGGCATCACAATGGTGGGGAAAAGAAACCTTTTCAACTTTGAGCCTTGCATTAAAAATACTGGTTTCTCATATCTGTCCGTGGTAGGTCTATTTTATTCTTGCCGTTCTTCCGGAATGTAGAGCTACTTTCTGGGCTGTTGACTTTCTGATAAGCATCAAATTCTTGGTGAATTATATATATAGGGAAGCTGAACAGTTTTTGACTATCTCAGGCTAAATTTCACCATTTTTAAAAATCGAGTGCTGGGGATGAGAGAAGAGGGGCAAAGGTCATGCAGTTATTCGGTTGGGAGGTTAGGTGTCAGGAGAATGTCAGTGAGATTTCTGGAGGAAAATTGGGAAGGGGAATGAAAAGCCTGGCCTGTGTCAGCAATGTCGTTGGTTATGCCGTCATCGAGGTGCTGGACCTCAAGGATAGCAACATGCTGGTCATGTAGTTCTCAGATAAAATCAAGTTTTCAGGCAGCTATTCAGTTTTTCCCTCTCATCAGATTCTTTTCAGTATCCACATCAATTTTCACTCAAAACAAAACCAAACCAAATCATAAGAAATTGTTCTTGATTATCCAGAATCATTTGGGTGTATAACATTGATTTTTACCAGATTTAGGTTTGTTTTTTTGGGTGACTTTTCCCCTCAAATCAAAATGATCTATTCATTTCTTTAGGTTATATTCTGAGATCTAGGTTTAGACCACATTTTTTTTTACTTTGATTTCCTTCCCACAGCTCTATCTTCATTGATAAAATAAAGCTTTTTATTGGTAAATATCCCATTGGAAGAGAATTGAGTAATTTCCAGAAACCTTCACAGGATTCTGCAAATTGTTAATTTAATGAATTATTTTCCAAGTTGAATAGAAAGCCTTATGCTTTCTGTGGCCTTTTAGAAGTCGATAACCCCAGCTTCGTTAGAATTGAAAAAGAAAAAAATCTTGGGATAGATAGATTCTATCACGTGCTTTCCTCACGCATTCTGGAGAGTTTTTGTTCCTCTGTAGTCTGTCTTGCCTCCTTCTACACAGGAAGGCTGTCACTAAAAAACTACTTTCCCTCTGCTATCCTCGTCTACCTACTTCCCTCTGGGTTCATATTTTAGAACAGTTTAATAAAATTTTGAGTCCTATTCTTCCCATGCCAGCCCTCACCGCAGTCATCTGGCTATTTTCTGTCTGTGCATTAAAGCCCCAGTTCATGGTCTGATTACCTTCTGTTGCTGTGGGAAAGAAAGGGGTTATTTTCCCCTTCTTCCGTTGATTAAAATGTAAATTAACTGGTGAAAGCAACACAGAAGCTGTTGTTCTGTGATTTGATCCCTACTGTGACTACACCTTCAGCTGTGATCCCACCACTCGCTCTTTCTGGAAGCTGGAGTGTGCTGGCGGCTTCTTGTTCTGTATTCCCATCCTGATCTGACAAAACCAAGTTGTCTGCCTGGGGCCTGAGAGTTATCACATGCGCCTACTCACACTCCCATTCTCTTCCCTTTCTTTAGAAATCGGAGTTTTTAAGGATTGTAGAAATGATGCGTTGAACAAATACTTGTGGAGTCCTTCCTGTATTTAAGAAGAAGGGTTCAGTCTCTTCTACAAGGTCCTTAAAACCCTTAAT
This sequence comes from Trachops cirrhosus, assembly GCA_028533065.1. Classification (NCBI taxonomy): domain Eukaryota; kingdom Metazoa; phylum Chordata; class Mammalia; order Chiroptera; family Phyllostomidae; genus Trachops; species Trachops cirrhosus. The sequence continues at coordinate 162,598,699 of CM052541.1, read as the reverse complement.
TTTTATGGTAAGGCACCCAGCTGCTTTAGAGGTGGACTCCCTAAAGAGAAAAAAAACTGCTAACAACTAGTTATAGTTTCCTGTCTATTCAGCATGCCTGCATCCAGGGTATTTCCAGGGTAGGGGTGAGGGACACGGACTGGGGAGTGAGCAAGTCTCTGTCCAGTAAGTGTCAGAGGCTAAGACAAAGAGCCCTGAGCTGGGAATCACTAGTTTTCATTCCAGCTGTGAACTCTTTATTTGATTTTGGTTAAATAATTTTACTTTATGAGAGTTTCTCCATCTAAAAACAGGCTTATCTCAAGAGATCTTGTAACAATAAAGTCACAGATATTAAAGCACTTTGAACTATTTGAAGGAAAGGCAATAGTCAAAACCCCAAGCAACAATAGTATCATTATTAATAAAAAAGACTGAACATTTGAGAAGATGTATTTTTGCTGATGAACCTTTTGGAACCTTAGTGTTAGAAGTGATATCTTCATTTTAAGAGGGTAAGAGCACCATATAACACTGTAGTTCAAAAATACTGTAGTGCTAAATATTATCCTTATCATATAAAAACATTGTTTCCCTTAATAGTAGTTGAAATGAAAATGTCATCTTTTGGACAGGTAATGTGCATAAGAATTAGGACATCTGAGGTCTAATTCTACTTGTGTAACTAACTGATATGTGAACTCGATTTCTTTTCGTCTCTGTGCAGATAGTCTAAAATTTTCTACTTTTTCAAGTTCCCTAAGACTCCCTGTCACTTCCATTTAGCAGCCAACCTCACCTGGTTATTGGTTAAGACGTCAGACTTCAGAGTCAGATGGTGCAAGCTAGTCCCCTTGCTCCATAAGGTGACCTTAGGTGCAAGTTGCTTACCCTTGATAAACCTCAATTTACTCATGAGTAAATAGAGATATAGGAATATCTGTCTCAAGGGGTTGCCATGAGTGCTGATTGAGCAATCCATCTATTCACTGTTGTATTTCTAGAACCAGTACAATGCCTAACACCTAGAATGCACACAGTGTTTGTGAGGAAATGATTTACACAATCCTAGTCACATCCCTAGCACACCTGTGATTACTATGGCTATGATGACCATAGTGTTATAGAGAAAATAGAGGTCGGTGGGTGGGAACTCCTCAGTTTTTTTGCCCATCTTATGCAAAAACATATCTACATTGCTTCTACCTTTATTTCCTTCTTTCCTGTCTTAGTGGAAGAGGGTACATCATCCTGCCCCAAGCAAATCTTTTCACCTATGTCCTAAGATGCCATCTTCTGTCTCCTCTGGTACCTTAGTCTATTACTGATTACTTCCCTCCTTTTGTATTTTCAGTTTCTCCCTCTGTATCAGCCCTTTCCCTCTACACATTAACACATCACTCCTTTCCTCTACAACAAAATAAAACAATGCTCTCACTTCCTCCCTCTATTACTACCTATCACCTCCTTTCCTTCCATAAGCCAGGCTAATTGGAAATCTAGTCTACCTGCTTCTTTACTGATCACTCACTGTCTTGGGCTCTATCCCCACTGCTTCCCTGACTGCTCTTCCAAATGACACTGCCTGCTTAAATTTATTTCACCTTGGTAGAGCCCTATTCTTTCTTGACCTCTTTGTAGCACTTGACATTGTCAATTATTCTTTGCCTCTTGAAACTTATATATCTTCCTTAAATTCAGTCTCTGCAGGTTCTGTCTAAAC